>BSBK01001375.1:0-1247500 GCA_027943335.1 Chamaecyparis obtusa | reverse complement strand
AAAATTAATTCTTGTGACCTCTCTATATAAATGTGTGCTTGTAGTTAAGTAAGATTTACCTTCTCTTGATTTTTTCACCATAACTCCTACTTCTTAACCTCACATTCATTTACCTACTTCCTTTGACATATGTATTTTAAAATCTCTTTAGGAAATTCCTATAATGTCAACTATCTTTATAATATTGTTGACTCTTTCCTCGATGGAATTACTAGATAAAAATGTTGAGGCAAATCTAACCTTGGCTCTAGCTTCTAGTTAGATACTTGAGGCTACTTTTCTTTTTATCCCTGTTCAATATCATGTTCCCCCTCTATGATCAAGATTGGGAGGATGATAATGTTGTACTGGTGGATCATTGAGATGGTCCCTCTTCTTATCTTTAGATTAGAGTGTGCATACATGTGTTCCTACATACAAGTGTCTTTATATTTTTTTCTCTCTTGGAGGACTTAAGTTAATTTTTAGGTACTTAGATATAAGGAATGCTATATGTCATACATTTCCTCTTTTTGTTTCATCTTTCTTCTATTCATCGTATCTTTCTTTTTGACATTTGGGGACAATGCAAACTATTAGAGGAATTAAGGTCTTCTTCCATGTTGACCTAAATTTTTATTTTATCACTTTCATCATGTTATCTTCCTTATATTTTAAGTCTTTGGGATTGATGGATCAATAATTTGTCTTTATTTTATTATACTTTTATGCTCTGTTCCAGACATTTCTAAAACACTTGCTATGCATTTTCAGTATTTGAACCTGTGAACATGCTATAAGTACAGTCAAACCAACAAACCTATGGGTATATAATAGTTGATATATTTTGCCAAATATTATACATATTTTGTAGTATTTCATATAATTTTTTGAATATATGTTCTAATATTTGGATTAAGTTGAATGGTTAAATACTTGAACATATGCATGAGCTACTAATCTGCCAGGGAAAGAGGAGTGGTTGAAGAGTGGATTAGCAAGCATTGATGAAGAGAGAGGAAGACTCAGTCACAATGATGGAGATCCATTATGATATCATGGGACATGTCTAATAAATTGAAGGGAGAATAATTTCAATAAATATAGGAACAGGCCTATGCTATATTCTCTCTATGATCAATGTTTTTTTTAAAGCGGTTATGCAGCCTTTATAATATTATGTCATGGATAGTTTCACTTTCCTTTCTTTATGGCATGAATTAGTTAGACTTTATCTTCTATGTTCAAATAAGTATCAATCCTCTATATAAAGGGATATGATTGTATTATTTTCTATACTTTGAAGTAAAGTTACTTTTCCAATTTCAAATGTTGTTTCATGATATGTAATCCATTTTTTGGAAATACAATGAAGAAGTGAATTTGAGTTCTATTATGTGTTGATAGCTAGCAAAAACCAACCAAAGGGGCCCACTTGGAAGGTGGATTAGAGTAGAATAGATTAATTTGTTTAAGCATTTACAATAGTTCAAGTAGAATTCACTGCTCTTTTGTGTAGCACTATACACTTTGTATGTTCCTACAACACTTGCAGAGATAATAATTGTGAATGATTTGGGTTGACAGAATAGGTTAAGATTGAAAATATAGTTGTCAGCATCATTTTCATTAGTAGTTGTGTGTGTTTACTTTCCTGCAACAATAGTGTAATTTTCTTTCATGTATTTTCCTTCCTGTGGCTTAAGCAAAATGACTCCATGAGAGACATCTTAGTGCACAAACTGTGTTGTCCCATTTCAAGTATACATCCCTGGGTTGATAATTTAAATGCACTTCATGAAAGGGAAAATAATACTTAGTTTTAATATACTATTCCTTGGAGAAGCCTTGGCATGATTATTATTACCTATTATGGGATTGTTCATTTTTAGCATCATTGTCGGGGATGGTGTCAAGCTAAGAACCTTATTGAGTCATTTTTAGATAGTTTCTTATTTTCTAGATAGTAGTTTGTAGTCCTAAACTTGATTCAAAAGTTTTGCAAATTACCTACATGCATCGAAGAGGAGGAAGACGAGATGTCTATGGCAGATTCCTTCCAAGAGAACCCATTAATCTAAATGAATAATCTAAAGAATTTGAATTACCTTTAGTTGATGCAAGTCCTAAATTTTTGTCAAAATCCTCATTTGTAGAAGACCATTTTGATCCATCTGATCTTCAACCTTTAGCTAAAAATTTGGCCAATTTTCTTGATAATTCTACTACAAGTATACCTTTTGCTAGTAATCCTTTGGCTATTGTCACTTCCTAGCTGGAACTTCACTCCCAAGTACCTGTAATAATGGAACAACCTACCTTTTCGTTACCTCTTCCTAGCCTTATAAATAATGCTAATCTCAAGAACATGCCCATTGTTGCACTTCCAAAGTTCTCTAGTCTAATCACTGAAGACCCTAACACTTTTCTATTTGAGTTTAACATTCTTTGTCAAAGCTTTGATTACAACATTGATAGTCATAAACTCAAGTTGTTTCCAGCAACGTTAAAGGAGTCAGCTTTAAAATGGTTTATAGGATTAGGGGTTAATGCAGCAACCGATTGGAATGAGATGTAGACTTTGTTTCTGCAGAAGTATAAAGATTATTGTAAAGGGGGTAACTTGAGGGGGGATGACATATTTCATATGTCACAAAAGGAAGATGAAACTCTAGAAGATTATACTAGAAGATTATATTTCATGCTTCATGTATAATATGTAGAAGAATCTATGGCATGCACTGCAAGAGGATTCACAAAAACTCATTTTTCTTGAGGGGAGTAAATGACAATTGTCTTGAAGATCTAGATCTTATGGCTAGAGGAGACATTTCTCGATCTTCCAAGGATGATCTTTAAAAAAATTGTCTTAACTATTCAAGATCAACAGTGAAGAAAGGAAGAGGATTTCAACCTACACTTGCTAAAGGGAATGGCTCTGTTATCTCTAAGATGGAAATTTCTAACCTGCTATCAGATTTCAAACAAGATATTATCAATGATGTTTCTACACACTTGGACATGATGTAGGCCAAAAAGAAGCATGAAGATGCTAAGGCAAAGATAGTTGAATACTACCCTCATTACCAACAGCAAAAGAAGGACTGTCAATGTAAGCTAGTGGATAGTTTGGAGACCCAACACCTTCCTACAAAGTTCAGGCAAACAGAAGGGGAGGACAATAAAGTATTCTTTGTTTCTCAACGTCATCCATGGGCCCCGAGACAAGGTATGCCTCAATATCCTTTCCAATATTTTAATCCTTATAATAACCAATGGAAGAACCATAATTTTAATACCCTTCTCAGTATTTCCAACCTTCTTGGAATGATGCCTAGCCTAATACTCAATAAAACTAGTGGTTTAATTCACAACAAACCCAATGGCCACAGCCTCAAAATTAATGGCAGACACCACAAGGGAATTGGTAACCATATAACTAGTGGAAATGACCCCAATAATGGCCTAATCAAAATCCTAGTTATCAATATTTACCACCCCCAATGTATCAACCTGAACTCATGCCACCTCCTGCAGCCACAAGTCCTCCTCCAAGGCCAATATAATTACCTGCTTAGCCACAGCATAATCCTAACAACAAGTAACAACAATAACTTTTGTATGTTATAGATGTTCAACATTATCATGCCTATGCATTATAAATAACTGATATTCACTTAAGATCTAGCACTACTTTACTCACACCAAAACCTCTTATTATTATGGAAGTTCCAGACCTTCTTGTAGCATCAACACCACTTCCATAAACTACTTTTCCAAATACAGTCCCACCAACTAATGCATCAATTAAAGTTGATGTTCATACCATAGTTAATCCTCATTTTCCTCAAAGGCTTAGAGCTAATAAATATGCACCCTGGGATGAAACACCATTTGATATTCTTGATCAATTGAAAAACATGCATATTCAAATTCCACCCTTTCAACCTATCAGAGACGTTCCTCTCTATGGGAAATCCATTAAAGAAGCTTGCCTCAAGAAGTCTAGACATAATAAAAAGGATCCCCAAATAGTACATGTTATTGGTCAACTTGCAGATATTATGTTAGGAAAGATAGTCATTCCAAAGTATTCTGACCATGGAAGTCTAGTTGTTGATATTATAATTAATGGTTAGTCTGTAAAAAATGCTTTAATAGATTTGGGTGCTGCTATTAATGTCATGACTAAGGACACCATGCATAGACTCATTATAGAAGGATTGAGGACCACTCCAACAGTCTTACAACTTGAAGAAAGTTCCACTGTCACCCTAGATGGCATAATAGAAGACATAGTAGTTACATTGGATTCCTGGGAATATCATGTTGACTTCATGATATTATCACCCAAGATAACTATTGTTGGTTACCCAATCATCCTTGGACAACCTTGGTTAGCCACAGTTGATGCCAATATCAATTTCTATTTAGGTAACATGACCATTTCAGATGGCCAAACAATTAAGAAGTTAGCATTATATCCTCTAGCCCAACCTCAACCAAATTTAAGTACTCCTATTTGGCCAGATTTGGGAGATGAGGTAGAAGAGATTAACTATTTTTCTCAACTGATGATGTTACATAAAAAATATTTCCTACAACTTCAAGAAGATAATGATGTGATTCAAAGCATCCTTACTAATGACTATGTCACAATAAAAGATATATCTGAAAGTTATGTTTTGCATTTGTCTACCTATGAGGATTGTGTTCTACCTGTGGAACCTGATATTATCCATTAATTACTACCCTATGAGATATCAACAACTCTTATACCTAAAGTATTCATGCTTGAACTAACAACTACTGTAGAGCTCTTACCTGGTCACAACTTACATGTCAACAATAAACTGCCACCACAACAATTATCATTGTTAACTCAACTTCTTTGTAAACATGAAAAATCTTTTGCTTGGGACTATGGAGATATGAAATGATTGAGACCAAAACTCTATGCACATAGAATTTACATCAATGAAGGTAGTTTACTACTCTGCCAACCTCAAAGAAGAATTAACCCAACCTTGAGATAAATTGTAAAGATTGAGTTGCAAAAACTATTGAATGCTGGTTTTATTTACCCAATCTCAGACAAAAAATGGGTCTCTCCTTTGGTAATAGTCCCTAAAAATGGAGGTAAATGTAGAATATGTGTAGATTACAGAGAACTGAATAATGCTACAGAGAAAGATCATTTCTCTTGTCATTCATTTATCAAGTTCTAGATACCTTAGCTGGTAAAAAGTACTTTTATTTTCTTGATGGATATAGTGGATATAACCATATCACCATTTCTCCAAAGGATCAAGAAAATGATACATTTACATGTCCTTGGGGAACATGCACCTATTATGTGTTACCTTTTGGTTTATGTATTGCTCCAGCTACTTTTCAAAGGGTTGTAATCAGTATCTTTATTGATATCTCACATGACTACATGGAAATTTACATGGATGATTTCATCACATTTGGTGTCACTTTTGAAGAAGCTTTGGTGAGCTTAGAAAAAGTGTTGATTATATGTAAAGAGCACAATCTGTCCATGAATAGTGAAAAAAAATGATGATGCAAGAAGGATTTGTGCTAGGACACTTCATCTCAAAAGCTGGAATACAAGTAGACCCTACAAAAATTGAGGTAATTCTTACATTGCCTACACCTACAAAGAAAAAAGATGTTAGATCATTTTTAGGACATGCAAGTTATTATAGGCATTTCATTAAAAAAATCAGTCAAATAGCTAGTCCATTATACACATTTCTTAAAAAAGAGTTAGAGTTCACATGGACACCAATCTATGGGGAATCTTTCATACAGCTCAAGTCCCTTTTTACAACAACACCAGTGCTTAGAGGGTCTGATTGGTCTTTACCATTCCATACTCATACTAATGCTTATGATTAAGCAATAGGAGTAGTCTTAGGTTAGAAATCCAATAACTTTGAAAATGCCATTTACTATATCAGCAAGAGTTTACATGGACCAGAGCTCAATTATACAGTCACTAAAAAAGAGTTTTTGGTTATTATTTATGCTTTGAATAAATTATGTCACTATGTTACAGGATACCCAATCTTTGTTCATATTGACCATGCAGCCATAAAATATCTAATGAACAAACCTGCCATCTCAAGCAGATTCACAAGATGGTTTTTTCTATTATAGGAATTTGATCTAACCATCATTGACAAGCTAGGTAAAGATAATGTTGTGGTTGATTATTTATCAAGGATCCAGAATGATGACACTGACACTACTATGATAGACATTCCCTAATGAATACTTGTTTCATATTGCTATCAAAATCACCTAAGATGCTGATATAGAAAATTACCTTACAGCTAGTAAAATGCCTATACATCTCTCTCCTAAGGAAAGGAAACTGCTTGTTGAGAAAAGATTTCAATTTTCCTAGATTGACAACATATTGTTTTATACTGGTCCAGACCAAGTTATGTGAAGATGTGTATGTGAGGATGAGACTTATGACATCCTTCACGCCTGTCATGATGATCCCTATGGAGGACACTTTGCAGCTAAAATGACAACTCTAAAAATATTGACAACTGGTTATTACTGGCCTACACTTCATAAGGATGTAGCAACCTATACCAAGAAATGTGATAAGTCCCAATGGATGGGTCATCCCACAAAGTTAGATGAAATGCCTCTACATCCACAAGTGGTTGTCACACCATTTGATAAATGGGGCATGGATTTTATTAGTCCTATAGACCCACCATCCAATGGTAAATCCTACCTTCAAGTTTTCACTAACTATGTTACCAAATGGGTAGAGGTCAAAGCCATGAAACATGCACGAGACAATAAAGTGGCTAAGTTCCTGTATGAAGAAATATTTACCTATTATGGTGTACCTAGAGAACTAGTGACAGATCAAGGAGCACAATTCACATCAACCCTGATCACATCACTTATGAATGAGTACAATATCAGACACAGGAAGTCCAGTCCTTACCATCCTTAATAAAATGGTCAAACAGAAGTTACAAATACAGAAATTGAAGTTGTTCTCACCAAAACAGTTCACCTACATTGTCAAGATTGGAGCAGTCACCTTCCAGAAGCAATCTGGGCTTACAGAATAACATGGAAGACAACAACATGATTCACTCCATTTTAAATTATTTATGGGAAAACAACAAAGTTGCCCATTAAATTTCAACATAAAACATTGTGTACTTCCCTAAAGCTGAATATTGATCTTCTTGCAACATAGAGAGACCATCTTCTACACCTCAACTCTTTGGATGAGATGAGAAAATCTGCTTTGGAAAGAATAGAGATAATCCAAAAATAGATGAAGAAGTGGCATGACTCCCACATAAATAAAAAATGCTTCTCAGTAGGTGATTGGGCATTACTATTTGATTCGCGGTTTCAAGAAATCACAGGCAAGTTACAAACACGGTGGTTAGGACCCTACGAAATAGATCATGTCTTCGACAATGGAGCAGTCTAGCTATCAACAATTAATCATGTTCTCTTCAAGATATTGGTCAATGGTCATATACTTTGTCTATACCATCAGCCATAGACCAAGAATAAATTCATACAGAAATTTAGTGACACTAGTCCAAAATCACAAAAGGTACTACTTCCTACAGCTGAAGGTGCAAACCTTCTTCCTGCAGCTTCAACCTAATTTCCTTCGAGTATGCTCATAATAAACACTTCATTTTTAATGAGTTTTCTTTCTCCATTCACTTTCTAAATTCTTCTTTCCATCTCACTCCACTTCTCTACCTTTCATCCACCCATCCTCCACATCATCACATTTTTTTTATTTTTCTATTCTTTCAATAATTGTCACATCAGCAAATGCATACATTCTCAACACTCGTTCCTTTGATGACAATTTCCATTCTCATCACCTTCTAGCGCATACCACAACATAATGATAGGTAATATTTTTCTACTTTTAGTTTGTACATTTAGATTATTATATATAATACTACACTTATTTATAATATTGCATTATGCCTGTATACACCTAAAAATGGTCATCTAGACTATTAGCCCCTTTTGCTAAATCATAAATTACTTATTCTTGATCAAATCCTAGTTCTATCATTTATTCGATTATTTTCTATGGGCTAACCATCTTATCCTAAGTCTTTATTTATTAAAAGGAATATTTCCTCCCCTTTTAATAAATAAAAAGCCCCCACTTTTCCTCTTATCCTAAGTTGCACAAATAAAATATTATTCTTATTTTATAAAAAGAGAAAAGTACTTTTTGTCTCATATGGACACAAAAGTCAACTCTTATTTTCCTATTGGAGGATACTTGTGCACATGGATTGCTCCTCTTTTAAGCTCCGCCGTTGATTAAATCTTTTGCCTCTTAATCTCCATGGCCCATTCCTTTTTCATTCCCTATAAAAGGAGAGCTCTCTTCCTCATTTGCACACACAATTTTTATGGTATTGTTATGCTACAGGTTTTCTAGGTCATCTTGGAGCTTTTGGAGATATTCTTGCATCTAGGGTTTGAAGATTTGGAGCATTGTTGGCATTCATCTTGGATCTTCATCAACACTCTATCTTCTTGTCTTCATTCTTGCATCATCATGACTTTCTTGCTTCATAGTTAGATTTCATTTCTTGCATAGTAGCTTCATTTTCATGGCATTCTTAGCTTAGATTTCCTTTATTCTTTAGATTAATTCATCTAGTTTAACTAGGAGGCTTTGTAACACTTGCATATTTCCTTTCATAGCTTAGCTTGCATTTCCATTTCTAGTATAGTTGCATTGCATTTTCATTCTTGATTCTTGAGGATATTGGCATTCTTGCCCTTGTCTTCATTGAATCTCCCATTGCATGGTTTACTAGCAAGGTTATTGGCTAAATAGCTCTAGCTGAGAGCATTCTTAAAACCCTTGCACTCCATGCCTAGGGAGCTATGGATCGATTTGTGATGGCTCATTCTTGAGTTTCCTTGCATGTAATGATCCATAGAAGTGTGACACATTTATAGCACACATTTTTTGGCACCCACCGTGGGGCAGAGTAGATAGACTTTGTCCTTTAAATTCTGCACTTTCGTCATTTTTTGTCAATTTTTCGGCAAGTTTTTAACGTAATTTTTGTTCTCTGATTTTTTGTCTCAAAATATCGCGCGATACTTCTCAGGTATATCACGCAATATACCTTACTATACGCGTGCGATACTTCACGCCAGAGAAGAATCGCACGGCAGTATTGAGGTATATCGCTGGTCTCAGGCGAAGTATCGCCTGGTGTCGGGCGAAATATCACGCGGACTGAGAAGTATCGCCTGGTGTCGGGTGAAGTATCGCGCGATACTGTGTCTGAACCTGGCAGTGACCTATTTTTGGGCTATTTTATCTATCTTGCAAGTTTCAAGTTCTTAGCTATCTTTTTGAAATTTTTTGAAATTTCCAGCGTTTTCAAATCCGTGTGACTCTGGAAAACGGGTGCCCATTTTTTATGAAATTTTGCAAATGGTATCAAAATTTTAAGTGTGATATATTGTTGGAAAGGTCTTTCTGAGCCCAATCCAACCATGATGGTTTCATTTTCAGATTCTATCATTTGATTAGTTATTTTTGCACATTATCTGATTTTTTTCATGTACTAATCATTGTTAGATTTTGGATTTTGATTCTTCTAACTCTTGTTGGTCTAACAAGTTGTGGTTGTAGGTGTTTCTTGCTTGAAATTTGCTAAAATCGCATGTCAAAGAGGGCTACTAATAGTTTTTGCAGGGCTGCCCTAAGCATAAAAACCAAATCAAGTGCTTGTTTAATTTCTTTCTTTATTAAGTGCGGCATATACTAGTTGTTTCATTAGGCACTTAATACTTTGTGAAAGGAATCTTGGGGTGGTAGGAGAAGTATGCTCTTCACCTTTAGGTGAATCAGAAAATCTTGACCCATCTTGAGGTTTTGGGAAGCAAAGGGGTAATTGGATCTTGTTTGGTGTGTTTGGGAGAAGTTTTGAGATAGGGGAGTATGCTCTTCACCCTTGTGGTGAATCAAAAACCTTGAACCTCAAGAATTAATCCACTCTTTGTTTAGCTTAGGATCCTTTAGCGGGCCTGCTCTTGAGCAATCAAGAGGAACGACCCAAGTGGGGACAACCTTGTCATCATTTTCCTTGGTGACGAGTGATTCCAACTCACTATAATCTCAAGGCTATCGAGGACACAAAACCTTGGTAGACATAGTACTTATCTTCGCTTGATGTGAGTAACTTGTGGGATTGTGACCATGAGGAAAGCATTAAGCAAGAATGCTTAAGGTACTCTTGAGGCCGCGAGGTCCTAGTCCTTTATGAGGAGCAAGAGGGGTGCTATGAACGGAAACCCTTACTATGAACCATTAGATAGAGGCCACCTTATTTTAGCCACTTAGCTTCTTGGTGCAAGGATTGATCCAAGTGGACTTACCCGGATCACCCCAAGATACTCACCATATGTGCTCCTTTGGTTGTGTTTTTGACACTTCCATGACAACGCCAATATCTCTTGTGGGCAACCACTTGGTGTGAGGCAAGGGAGCATCAATTTGTGGGCCACGTTGTTAAGTAATGAGCCTTGTCCTTCTAGGTAGTAATTGCTTGAATTGTCTTTGATTGTGCTATGCCCGTGTAAATGTTCTCAACATTCAAACAAACGGTCGCATTCATAAGGTTCCCTATTTTGATATCACAAGTGCTTGTCTTGGCAAGGTTGCTTTTGCCCTTGTTTCAAGTGTTCTATGACATGTTTGATCCCATACTGTTTGCAAACCTGTCTTTTATCTATTGCTACTACTTGTCAAACTGAAAAATTGCACTATCCAATCTTTGAAATTGATCAAAATACTTTAAAATTGAGATTTTTATGTTCACTGGTCAAAGAATCGCCCAATTCTGCAACAGTATCGCATGCCTTATTGCGAAATATCGCGCGATACTTCGCGCCCTACTATTTTATCGCACGCTTTGCTGAGATATATCGCGCGATAGTTCACTCCTGTTGGACTATCGCCCTGCTAGCCTAGAGTCTATCGCCCAACCATACTATAGTCTATCACCTGGCTTGGGGTGAAGTATCGCCCAAACTGAGAAGTATCACCCTGTCTGCCTGGAAAGTATCGTCCAGAATCTTTTTGCTGTCCTGTCATTACTGCAATTCAGAGTTGCTAAACTTGCACTTTAACCTGGCGTAGAGTGTCTTTTTCTGTTCTTACCTGAAACTGGTTTGTTATCTACATGCTTAGATTTGTTCTAGACTGAAACAAATGAGCTAAAACTATTGGGTTTGAGTTTAACGAATGCTACTCTTGATCACTTGTCGCATCACGGTTACCTCTCTAGCTACTTGCTTATTGAGCTTCTTGCTCGCTGCTTGGCTTTAGTCAATTGATTGCTGTAAGTGCTTGAGCACTTTTGACGAGCCATCTCTCTCTATTGTTCTACTTTGACAAGTGATCTTTATTAGCTTTGCTTATCTCAAATCTGAGAAACTTTGTCCCATTCTATTAGTCAACCAACATCTCTTTTCATGCCGGTTACAACTCGGTCTCAATTTGAGCAGGAGAGTCATCCTCCATTCAATTATACACAGTTACCTTCTCCAACTAGACATTCAAAAGCACTCATTAGCAACAACAGTTCTAAATCTAACCAATCTGAGAATTCTAAGGCTACACCGTGGTATAAAGGAGGTTTCCTCTTTTCCGCATTCAAGACCCCCAAAAACGCAGACAGTGTCTCACTCACTTTGACTGAACAAGAAAAGTTTCAACGCTTGCAAGAACACTTTGAGCGTAAGGATAATCAAGCGCACTTAGACAAAGAACACAATCAACAAAGGATGGATGCTACTAGGCGCATGGCTTATAGAGGGATATTTCATGAACAACCTGAGACTAGTAATTATGAGCATAGACCTCTTTTTAACAATGGCAACAATGACAACAACACGCCACCAAGATCTCCTCCAAGGCCAACTTTTGCTATGCCTTCTTCACCTCCTAGACCTCCTCCCTCTCAACATGAGGCAGAGGCTAATGATGAGATTTCTAGTGAGGATCTTATGAGATGTGAACAAGATGTGGATTTCCAACGAATGATGCATAAGCTTTTAGAGCGTAATGGTGATCAATATTTTCAATATATGACTTCTAGAGGATACAAGCTTCCTCCCGGGTATGATGTCAGACAAATTGTCCAACAAAGAGTACCAACTGAATTGGAAGTCCTTCAGGAAGAACTACGTCAGACAAATCAACGCCTTACCCAAATGGCGATAGAAAGAGAGACTCCAAAGGTCTCTTTTGTAGAATCAATTTGTGCTCTTCCTTTTGATAAAAGTCTATACATGGTCCCATTTCCTAGGGATATTGAGGTTCCCAAATACGACAAGTATGATGGAAATAGTGATCCTCATGACCATGTGCATCACTTTTATGCTCTTAGTATGGACTTTCTTCATGAAGACACATATCTCCTACGCTTATTCCCTCAAAGCTTAAGAGGCCAAGCTTTGGAATGGTTTGTGAAATTGACACCACCTCTTAAGACTTTTGATGAGTTGGCTCAGTGATTTACCCAACAGTACTCTTACAACATCCAACAACCTGTCACTGTGATAGATCTCGGTAATCTAAGACAACATCAAGGTGAGCCATTTGCAACTTACTTACAACGTTGGAGGTCATTCTATTCTCGATATCCTCGTCAGCTACCTGAAAGAGAAAAGATTGACATTTTCGTCAACACACTTGTGCCTGAGCTGTATTATGATCTAAGGAAACAATTGTTCTCCTCTTTCAATGACATGGTTGAAAGTACATATCGAATTGAGGATGTAGCTATAAGAAAAGGGGATATTGTTATTAATAAAGATGTTAAAGGCAATGGAAAAGACAAGAACAAACCTTGGAATAAGAACAAGTATGTTGTTAATGATGGGGTTGTTGATGCTCCTAAAGTTAAAGATCCCGCTTTCAATCTCTCCAATGCTATCTATGTAGCAAAACAACAAGAAGCTAGAAACACTCACAATGCTCCTAAACCTCAATATGCAGATAAGCCTAAGAAGTTATTTTGAAAGCGAGTCTATACCAAGTTGGCAGAACCTTACGATGTGATCCTTAAGACTTTGGTTGACAATGGATATCTTACGCTTCCTGATAAACCTGGTAATTGGGATCCGATAAATAAGCCTGATTGGTGGAGAGAGGATCATTACTGCCATTATCATAGAAACAAGGGACATCCGACAGACAATTTTTTTAGGCTTAAGGATGATATTCAGGATCTTATTGAGAATGGCACAATCTCCACTGATGGCTTAACTAAAAATTCTGATCACACAGCTTTCAAAGATCCTCTACCTAAGCATGATAAGGGGGAAACCTCTCAGACACATAAGAAGAATCATGATGCAAAGATCAATTACACGTATCCTTCTAATATGCTTGTGATTAACATGGTAGAGCCCATTGAGAGTTTTCTAATGATGAGGTCTCAAGATGATAATAACACCAATCATGGTAAGCCAAAGTTAGTCTTGCAAACACGTGGTAGTTCATCTTCTCGAAGTGAGACATTGAATGCTATTACTAGGGGGCAAGCCAAGATTGTCCTTAAAACTGCGCAAGATCCCAAGCAAGCTTTGCCTTCCAAAAAAGTGGCTCCTTCAGCCACCCCTAGCTATGATCTTGTCCAACATCTACAAAAGACACCGGCACAGATATCTATCCTTGAGTTGCTTCGGTTATCCCCTTCGCATAGAGAGATTCTTGATAAAGCTCTACGTACAACATGTGTTCCCAATGACACTGATCCAGATCAATTTCAGGCTATGGTCAACCACATTTCATCTCCACTATCTCTCTCCTTTTCTGCAGAAGATGACATATCTATTGCTCACCCTCATAATCTAGCTTTACACATTGAAGTTCTAGTCTACAACACCCGAGTCCGTCGAGTCCTGATAGAAAATGGTGCAGGGTTAAATATTGTTTCTTTCAATGTCATACAACAATTGGGTTTGTCAGAATTTGCTGTGGATTCCAAGAAGAAGATTACTATAAAAGCTTATGATGAAGTGGAAAGATCTTCCAAAGGTCTTGTCACACTGCCTGTCCGAGTGGGCCCTATCATGAAAGATATTAGCTTCCAAGTATTAGACATCCCACTCGCATAAAACATTCTTTTGGGTCGTCCTTGGATCCATGACATGCAGGCTATTCCTTCCACTTATCATCAGTGTGTCAAATTTCCGTACAATGGCACTGAGGTTGTGATTCCTGGAGACCATACTATTGCTATCAATGCTCTTGCTGCTACTGAAAAATTTGTTCCTCACAATGAACCTACTGATGATCCTAGTACGTCTCTAGTTGCTGCTGAGAAATCATTTAAGATGATGAGCCTTGGTATGGGTGAATATAAACTGGGTTCCTTTGCTTCTATACCTGTTTCTCCTAGGTCATATGGGAGACCTTCTGATCTGATGAAGCCTTCCACTTCTGCTATGGTGATCTTTGATACTTTTGTTCCTCCATCCATTCCTTTAGAGGTAGAACAAGAAGAAAAATCTGTCCAAGAGTTGATCTATAGAGATGATTCAAGAAATACTCCCATGCTCAGTAATTCAGACACAGATACAGATGAGTCACCACTACACACTATGGCTCACATGGGAGATGATCTTCCTTCTACTTCACTTCTTTGGGGGGAAGCATGTATGCCTACTGATGATATTGCTGAGTCTTCTATGTCTAGAACCTATGTTCCTAAAGAATCATTGCACTATGATAGACAACGTCACAACATTGAGCGACTGCTACAAAGAGGTGATCTATCACATAATGACATGAGTGTTTCTACTTCTCGGCATCTTAAGCCTCTTCCAGAAGATCCTCCCATGATAGATATGGATGTTGATGTGGTTCATACCTCTTGTAACCCACCTAACATAGTTGATGAGTCTCGTGTAGGGTCTGATGAGTTTGTTCCCCGTATTGCCTTACTAGACTATGTTGGTCCTTCTATGACAACTCTAGATCTAGCTACTTTTGGAGCCTACCCTATAAGCTCAACCTCTCTTGTCACCAGAGATGACATCCCTCGCATAAATGCTATTGAACCAGTCACTTCATTTCATCTTGCATCAACACCTATTACTTCTCCCACCAGCGAACTAGCAACAAAAAATATTGAATCAGAAATCAAGCATCACAGTCATCAAGTCAAAAGAAAAGAGCAATGGTCGGATGGCGAAAACCACATTGTGGTGGTATCCAAACCTAAGAAAAGTAAAGATAAAAATTTGCTCAAAAATAATGACTCCAAAATAAAAGATGAGAAGCTGATTCTCTACAAACAAATGGTGCATTACTTCAAGCATGATCTCATAACTGTTATACTTCAGCCCATTCCTAAAGCTAAGAAAAGAGTTGCTAATGCCTTGGTTACTTTAATATCCATCTTATAAATGAAAAAGCATAAATCTCGCTTCAAGTTCCTAGTGGATGAATTACGCTATCCTGCTCACAAATCTTACAATCCTACCATCTTTTCATATCTTCCACCTCATATTCCTCTTGCAAATCCACCATGCCATTCCTTCCGCCATCCCTTACACTTTCCCTTTATCTCTGGTGGCTTGTATAGGAAGGGTCTAGACGGAACTCTCCTTAAGTGTCTAGAAATAGAGGAGTCAGAAAAAGTGCTAGCTAAAATCCACGATGGCATATGTGGATCACATTCTAATGATCCTCCACTAACTCAGACATTGCTTAGGGCTGGTTATTATTGGTTGAACTGGTTGAGACCTCCTATTGTCACAATTGCAGCATTTGGGCTTGGGGCCTATCAGTTCTCTACATCAGAGGAAGCAGATTCTTGATGCCCATTTCTGTCTGGGGCATTCTTTGTACATATTTTATGATCCTGAAAAAATTCCAAAAAAAATCATATATGATGCTGAAAAAAACCTAAAAAGCATATAAAGTACTGAAAAAATGAGCATCCTAGTGAAAACCTAGCAATAGGCGCTTTGATGTCTCACCAAAAAAATCAAAAAATTCAAAAAATTCAAAAAAAAAAATAGAAAAAGTGCCTTGGTGAAAACCTGGAAACAGGCGCCTTGGTAGCAAAAATACAAAAAAATTATAAAAAAGTCCTGAAAAAATCTATCAAGTGGTGAAAACCTGGAAATAGGCGCTGCTTGAGACCCTCTGCACCTATGTCTATCAGTCTTGCGTGGCGCTCTTTCGCTCCACTTCTCGCTTTGCCTCTCCTAGCCTGGAATTGATTCTTGTCTTAGTCTAGGGGGCATATGTTGTTTTAAGCTTATCTTGGGTCTCTTTGTGCGTCTGGGTTTCTTAGGCACCTCACAAATGGTGTTTTTCAACACCACCTCAACTGTGTTTTTCAACACTACCCTTGCGTCAAGTGTTTCTTAACACTTATCAGATATCCTACCCATAGTCTAGATGATGCAATATTTCTCACTGGCAGATGTGATACTCAAAGCTTGACTCTATGACCTACACACACGCACTTGACTTGTTGAGATATGTTGACTTTATTTTTCTTTGTGTGTTGTCTATGAAGATTTCTTTGATGAGTGGTCTCTCCCTGAGAAGTTTTCGATGATGCATAGCTAGAAGACTGAGGGTATGAGAACATGTTTTATTTCTTTATCTGCTTGTGGGTATATTTTGTTGGTCCTCACTGTCATGAGCATTTATGCTGGTCTTACTTGACACTATGGACCTACAAGGTATTATCCTTGACTGTTTCGCGAGTGCATGCTTATAGTCATCTTGACTTTCTTGTGTCTTGATGCGAGCATAATCTTGCTATATCAAACTCAGGTAATCTCACTGCACTAGTCATCTTGACCTGCATGTCTTTGATGCCTAGGTGAGATTTCCACATTTCTATCTGATATAGATCATATTCAGATCCACATAGTTATGCTAGTGTGTATTGTATGATCTTGCGACGCTACCAATAATGCTCAATGATGAATATTAGATGTCTATTAGCATTGTGACCTTGCAAGTAAACCACTTTTCATGTAGCTTGCATTCTTAGGTTCATGTTAGTTAGTTTTTCATCTTTCACATGGAGAGAGCTCTCCTTTATCTTTCATGGACTTGTTAATCAACTGCGCTCACCTTTCACTTCTTCTCGATCATGTCTTTCACTTTCTTGTCTTTCATCTCACATCATTTTCTCTTCATTTCGGGATCCAAACCGAAATCCACATTCACCTTGACCCTTTCTCCTTTTTCCACACAGTTGGCTGACCTTTTGAGGCTTGATCCTTTGATCTTCACTGGGGCATCATAACCTCTTCATCCCCATCTCTTTCAAACTTCTAGTCTTTCATTCACTTTCAAATCCCAAGTTCAAATCTCCCTCTGTGGTGTTTTCGGGTTGAGGGACCGCTTGGTTCGTGCCCCGGGTCCCATGTGTGGGGCATATCTTCACTGCTTGATGGTTGTTCTATTCTCTTCAGCTTTGATTATGATTTCTAGTGATTTGATCATGTCTCTCTTGCTTCTGCATTCCCTCTACTCGGATTTCACTTTTGATCCCGAGGGGGCAGACACATCATATCTTATTGGCTATCTCTTTTCTAAGTGTTCAGTACTGTTGCTACCAGGCTGATCATGCAGGATTTGCTATCTCTCTGCACTTCATTCTTTGGAGTCAGATCGTTATTTGCTTGCCTTCTTGGCTATCTCTTGCCTTCTTGGCTGATCTGAGTTGCTTTGTGATCCCAAATCGATCTCACATTTCAACTTCATTCTTTGACTACATGTGTTCCCAGATCGATCACACATTAGTCAAAGAGGGGCAAATGTATACACCTAAAAATGGTCATCTAGACTATTAGCCCCTTTTGCTAAATCATAAATTACTTATTCTTGATCAAATCCTAGTTCTATCATTTATTCGATTATTTTCTATGGGCTAACCATCTTATCCTAAGTCTTTATTTATTAAAAGGAATATTTCCTCCCCTTTTAATAAATAAAAAGCCCCCACTTTTCCTCTTATCCTAAGTTGCACAAATAAAATATTATTCTTATTTTATAAAAAGAGAAAAGTACTTTTTGTCTCATATGGACACAAAAGTCAACTCTTATTTTCCTATTGGAGGATACTTGTGCACATGGATTGCTCCTCTTTTAAGCTCCGCCGTTGATTAAATCTTTTGCCTCTTAATCTCCATGGCCCATTCCTTTTTCATTCCCTATAAAAGGAGAGATCTCTTCCTCATTTGCACACACAATTTTTATGTTATTGTTATGCTACAGGTTTTCTAGGTCATCTTGGAGCTTTTGGAGATATTCTTGCATCTAGGGTTTGAAGATTTGGAGCATTGTTGGCATTCATCTTGGATCTTCATCAACACTCTATCTTCTTGTCTTCATTCTTGCATCATCATGGCTTTCTTGCTTCATAGTTAGATTTCATTTCTTGCATCTTTCATTTTCATACCTTAGCTTGCATTGTACTTTCATTTCCATAGCTTAGCTTGCATCTTCATTCTTAGCTAGCTTGCATTGCATTGCATTTCATTTGATTCTTGGAGATATTGGCATTCTTGCCCTTGTCTTCATTGAATCTCCCATTGCATGGTTTACTAGCAAGGTTATTGGCTAAATAGCTCTAGCTGAGAGCATTCTTAAAACCCTTGCACTCCATGCCTAGGGAGCTATGGATCAATTTGTGAGGCCTCATTCTTGAGTTCCCTTGCATGTAATGATCCATAGAAGTGTGACACATTTATAGCACACAATGCCAATTTCCTCCCTTCTGCTAAGTATGATAAGTGTGGACACTTGTCTTTATTTCATAGGGGGAAGGGAAATGTATTAATTTCTCCAAGTCACTATTTTTGTACCCATCATTCCTTATGAGATTGACTGTCAGTTCAAATATGTACTTATATTTAGTTTTATTAAGTCCTTTATTTTTCACACAGGTGTTGTACCTCAATTTCCAAATTATCCTTGATTTTTGACTTGATGTAACCCTAGGATGACATAATCAAGTTATGTAGAAGTTAATTGCATTTAAAACTATAATTCCTTGTCGTAAAGTGTCATTATTATTATTTTCAAAAAATGTAACATAGAGATTGCAAGAAAATTTGTAGTTTAAGGTGCAATTAGGAGCTGAATTTTAGGGTGTTTCAGAAGAGATTAGGGAATTGGGGAATTTTAGAAGCAAAGAAAAATTTTCATTGACAAAATTGCAAAAAGAATTCAGAGAAAGCCTTTAGAACAATGGGTGGGCAGTTAATGCGTCATGAACCAGTGGTTCACACCATTCTGCTCACAAATGTAGAAGCAATCCAGAGATTCCATGCTTGTGGGTGGCTTGGGTATTTCCTAAATTAATAGAATTTGATGAGGAGGTAGCCACCCAATTTACGAATACCTTCGAAGGAGAGGAAAATGTGTGGGGGCTTGACAATTTTGTCAACAGAGGAATGCATTACAGAAGTAACTAGGTTGCCTACAATTGGGGAGCATTATCCTAATGAACATGATGTTAGGTCATCTTGGGCTCAGTTTACCCTTCCTACAGACCCTCCATTGGAGGTGAAAAAACAAGGTTGCAAGTGTGTGTCCCTTCCTACCCCATTTGATGAGCTAGCGATGCATATTATAAGGTACCTTACTTGCAAAGGAAGGTTTCTCATTTGCATGCACACCATTTTAAATTGCTTAGTTATGTCAAGCATAATTTTCCACTCAATGTTCCAAATTTTCTTTATAATATGTTGAGTATTGGTGTCAAAGAAATCTAAACAAATTTTGTTACCAACCGTGCTCTTATTAAATTTATTGTTGAGAGGTCTCTCAAATATGTGTCTCCCTTGGATTGGGATAAGTTTGTTCAGGTCAAGACTTTGCATCCCCAAAATGACCCTGTTGAACAACCTGTCAATGAGATTGAAATTCCCTCTAAGCCAACTGTTGAAATAGCTAGCCAAGGAGGAGAACCTGAAAATATTAGAGAAGATGAACCTCTCCCTACTCCAGTAGAAAATGTACCTACCTCTTCCCTAAAGAAAGGGAAAATAAAAATTGATGAAGGAACTTCAATTTCTAAGAGTGAAAATGAACCCCAACACCCTAGAATTTCAAAGAATAAGAAAATAAATCTGGCTCCTATAGTAGAGAGACCAAAGAAAATTGTTAAAAATAAAACTATAGAGGTTACAGAGACTCCTTTGCAGATAAGCTCTCAGTTGAGAGGGAAAATTCTACATGTTCCTCTAGATGGCCAATATTTTCCCTCAGATAAACCTACCACTAAACCCCACATTGATTATGTTCTTAATAGTTCCCCAGCACAAACAAATGTTCAAGATAATTCCCATAGTTTGAATGAATCACTTGATAATCAACATGAAAGTACTTACCGGGAGCCACCTTAGTAACAGAGTGATCCTAAGGAAATGCATCAAACATTTTAAGAAGACAAGCAAGAAGAACCTCAATTGTCTCAACCATCAGCTCACTCTTGTTCCAAGAATGCTATTGTTCCTTTTAAAAGAACCTGGTTCACTAATTACCTAGAGCAGGACTAAACTGAAAATAAAAAGCCTCATCCAAAATATTTTGGCCCACCTACTCTTCAATCTATTCTTTTCAGTTTATATACTCAATTTGCTTTTAAAAGGACTATGTGGAAAGAATAAAGAAGGAAGATGTAAAAATAAATTGATGACCAAAGGGAGGAAATAGAATATTTGAAAGAACAAATGCAAAGGTAGAAGCAGAAAATGGACCATGCTTTAAAGCTGACCAATCAAATTATAGCTTGTAGGCCTCCTCCCATATTAAATGCCATTTGTTTCAAAGAGAAATTTCTTTTGTTTTAGTTAATGATGACCATTAAAGATAACGATTCAAAGTTTTAAAAATCTCAAGAATTTTATGGTCTATACCAAACCCTTCTAACTTGGCAACAAAACCTACTTTGTAAACTTTACCTCCATAACTTTATTATTCCTGAAGAAAATGATTAGAATCTGCTACTTTATATTGGAGACATACATCTAAAGGCCTTAATGTCATGGATACACAATGAAACCAATTATGATAGGCAATTGGATAATTAAAGGGATCATGAGAGATCATAATAGTTACCCTTGAGGGCTGAAAGTAGTAAGCCTAATGTTTTACTAAGGGACTAGTTAATTCTCACTTATGGATGCCCTAGTTTACTTTCCAATGAGCCCTAGAAGGTGTCAAGAATAGATGGAATAAGTTTCCAGAGGCTTTTAAGAAGTCAGAGCCACATAGTCCTCTTAACCTTGAAGCAGTAATTAATAGAGCACCCAAGTACATGTAGTTGGGAAGGAAAATTTGGTGTGATCTTGTCCCTTTAAATTCTAGCCTCCAATGCTTATGTAGCATTTGTATGATGTTAATGCTACAAAAATGGATCATCTCCAGGAAGACTACAAGGTGGATTACTTGGAAAAGACCAGAGGATTCTATTACACTTTCAAGAGCAAAAGGAGAGGAAAGACTGAAGTTGGGGAGTTCTGAGGATTAGAAAATAAATGCAATGCTTGAGGACAAGCATTATGCTTGTAGGGGGTAGATGATGGGTCAATAATTTATCTTTGTTATGTCTTTTCAATATTTGAACTTTTATGCTATGTTCCAGACATTTCTAAAACACTTGTTATGCCTTTTCAATATTTGAACCTATGAACATGCTATAAGTACAGTCAAACCAACAAACCTATGGGTATATAATAGTTGATATACTTTGCCAAATATTATACATATGTTGTATTATTTCATATAATTGTTTGAATGTATGTTCTAATATTTGGATTAAGTTGAATGGTTAAATACTTGAATATATGCATGACTTAATAACCTACCAAGGAAAGAGGAGTGATTGAAGAGCGGATTAGCGAGCATTGATGAAGAGAAAGGAAGACTCGGTCAGGGTGATGGAGATCCATTATGATACCATAGAACATGCCTAATAAATTGAAGGGAGACTCATTCCAAGAAATATAGGAACACGCCTACGCTATATTCTCTCTATGATCAATGTTATGTTGAAACGGTTATGCAACCTTTATGATATTCTGTCATGGACTATTGCACTTCCCTTTCTTTATGGCATGAATTAGTTAGACATTATCTTCTATGTTCAAATAAGTATCAATCCTCTATATAAATGGATTTGATTGTTAGATAGAAAGTTAGTCAGATGGTTGTATTATTTGCTATAATCTGAAGTAAAGTTTCTTTTCCAGGTCGTATGTTGGTTCATGATATGTAATCTATTTTCTAGAAATACAATGAAGAAGTGATTTTGAGTTCTATTATGTGTTGATAGTTAGTAGAATTAAACCAAGGGGGCCCACTTGGAAGCTGGATTAGAGTAGACTAGATTAAGTTGTTTAAGCATTTACAATAGTTCAAATAGAATTTCTTTTTCTTTCCTATAGCACTATACATTATGTATGTTCTTGCAGCACTTGTAAATATAATCATTGTGAATGCTTTGGGTTTTTCAGAATAGGTTAAGATTGAAATTATAATTGTCAGCATCATTTTCATTAGTAGTTATGTGTGTTTACTTTCCTGTAGCAATAGTGTAAGTTTCTTTCATGTATTTTCCTTCCTGCAGGTTAAGGAAAATGACTTCATGAGAGACTTAGTGCACAAAATGTGATGTCCCATTTCAAGTATACATCCCTAGGTTGAAAATTTAAATGCACTTCATGATAGGGAAAATGATACTTAGTTTGAATATATTATTCCTAGGAGAAGCCTTGGCATGATTATTATTACCTATTATGGGCTATTTCAGGGACCATGATGAGTAACTCACATGAATCCATATATAATAATTACTTTTACTGTTATGATTTCTTCTGGCATTGGATAAATGTATCAACGTGTCTCCTCATATGGTTTTATTGATGTTGTGGGTATCATGTTCCATCTATTGCAAGGTGGTATTCTATATAAACATCTCATTTAATTGAATTGAAATGGTATTTCTTTCCATAGATTTACTTGTGTTCCCAAGTCATGTAACACATTTCATTCTAGGGGAACACATATCATATTTGTATTTATCATATTTATCTCTAAATATTATTTTATCTATTGCCTTTATGGGGGCTAACCATTATTCAAATAAAATCAATCATTTATCTTTTATGTTTCTTTCCTAGAATACAATTTGTAGCAATCACATTTTTCCCGATCATATGGCTATCTAGCATAACACAACTTGTTTCTCACAGTGATAGAATCTATCAATCTTTTAATATTAGTGATTAATATCTTATGATATGTACCTGATTTCCAATTGTTTAATCAATCTTTATATCAAAATTTTAATTTTTAATCCTACATGTTTTTCTACAACTAACACATTTTGATGACACAACTTAGCACCATCTTACAAATTTTTGGCTTTCTTCCTTGGATGGAACTCTGCACCAACAAAATATTTTTCTTCCCCTTCACATCTTGGTATAATATTTCCTTAACTTGTTTCTTTCTATTATATGTTGCATCTCACTTATGATATGCTCATTATAGTTGGGGAAAAATGTAACATTGTAAATTAAACTTGGTGTGATTACACATTTTATAATGCCTTTTCTTTAGCATAAGTAGAGTCATTACCTAAACTTCCACATTATACACCTTCCTTGTCACCCTTTTTTTTGTATTCCTAACTATGTGGCTATTTTTATTCCTAGACACATGTGCATTGCAGTGCCATCCACACACCATGCATCCATCTCATGAATATTTAATCTAAAGGTAGTCATTGAAATGTTACACCTATTGATTCTCTAATTTTAGCACATCCTACTGCAACCCACCAATGTTAATATTCTTACAATCTTCCTTTATCTTCCTTGTTTGCCTCATTTTTTGTCTTCTTTTCTCTTCCCACAATCAGGTTATCTCTTCAAGATTCTTTTTCTCTTCCTACTAGTCTCTTTGTGCCTAATCCATCAACTTGTTGCATTTTTCCATCATTGAATCTTTATTTCTCCAAAGCATCCAAGCTTATCTTCACTCCATAAAAACTAAAACTTCTTAGTGTCGAAGAGGAGCTCCTTCCATCTCATTTTATAGTGGTGCACCTATCTACAACTTAGTATATCATTCATGTTTTTAATTTTTTATTTATCTATCTTTTCTTTTGATATATCTATCTTGGTTTTTTGTGGAGTTGGAAATACCCAAATAGGGGTCTTATTGTGGTGGGCCTTTAAATCATATCCCCAACATTTTTCTTTGTCTATTCTATATGCATGTTTAGACAAGATTAGAATAAATTCAACTAAAGGCTTCAATTGTTTGATTTTTTGTGACGTTTTCTCTTCTCTCTTACATTCATGTCATTTCATTTAAGCTCACTTTATGCTTTCTATTTCTATTTTCCATTGTATTAAGTATTTAACAATTATATCTAGTAATTTTTTGTACAATATTTGTACTTATTTTATACAAGATTCATGCATGGTGCATTGGCATCCTGAACCCACATTGTCATCCTGAATCAACATGTGTATCCTAGATAGACAATGCATAAATCCTATCAAATGACCTTGGTGACCTTCTCTTTTTAGTTTCTAAAGCCAAAACATTTTTATCATTATGTGTTTCTTTGTTATTTGGAATTTTTAGTCCACATATATAGTTAGTTTCTCCTTTTTATTTTGATCTTCCTATCCCACCATATCTCTATTAATTTGAGGTTTTGTTGGTCCATTTTCTCCTTGAGATCCTATTAGCTTGAGGGTAGAAAATCCCCTACTCTACATTTTGGTGAGCCTGGCTTGAACTAAATTTCATTTTTCCATTATCCTCTCTTACATCAAGTGACTATCCATACGTAAATGTGGCCACCATCTCTCTAATATCTTCTCCAAGTCAAAGGAAAAAGAATGTAGATATATTATTCACACCTCTAGACTCACCCTATTGTGGAGAGATCTCTCCTCTATACATCCCTATTAAGATCAATAGTAATGTCATTAGAGACATTATGGTTGATACTGCATGCAAAGTTGATGTAATCATAGAGGAGGTTTTCTTTATAAATGGGATACATCAAGTGATATATGACAAATTTTAGGCTACCATCTATATGAAAAATGGTCTTTCCAATCCCCCCATGGGACTCACCACCTTGATGGTCCTCATGGGACACAAGGTAGTTTCAACCTTATTTATTATCCCTGAGTTAAACCTTATTTTATGTCAAGCTAAGCATTCTATGACTAGTATCTATGGGTGTGATCCCCTCAATTGTTCATAAATTTTTAAAAATCTCTCATGAGATCATTGTGCACAGTATCTAAGATATTGGGCATCGATCACTATCGGTGTGGGGTTTCCCCTTGATCTCTCCTGATCTATTTCAATAGGACCTTTTATTCTCCACAAGATATATTATATAAATAATATAACAAGTACAAGACAAAGGAATTAACATAAAATTTAGTTAACATAATTTCAAGACAAGTACAAGACAAAGGAATTAACATAATTTCTATGTTTTCACCTTTGCCTACTCATGTATTGTAGTGTGCTTTGTCTTCTGCTCCCACTTGATTATGAGTAAAGGACAAGCATGTTCCCCAAGATAAACCTCCCCATCCATAAAGGACCATACAATATCTAATGGTGTCTTATGTACCTACATCTACACCTAGCACAAATAATGGAATGGTACTCACATTTTTGAATTCTAAGGCTCGACCTCCTCTCAAATTACCTATCCTTGTAGGCATCGCTAACCCTACTATGTATGGAAAGGTTAAGCATTCATTGTATGCTCACTCTTCTCCTTTGGTGCATTTTTATTAGTCTTTGAGGGTACCACATGTTCTTCCAATTACTGCTAGAGAAAAATGAGGAAAGGTATTCATGAATGAGTCTATAATTTCTACTATCATAGTACCTCTCACTCCACCATTTGAGCCTCTTTCTCTATCAATGACAACATCGATAACCTCTCCTATGGAGGAGGATTTTACTGTGTCTTCTTAGGATGCTCTTCCCCATCCCCATCAATGGAGAAATAAGCTTATGTGTGATTTTAAGTAGCATCATTGGGCAATGACTCTAGAACATGAAGTCATTTTGAAGTTTAAGGGTAAGTCATCAATTATCATTTCTATTGTATCCACATCTATGCATTCTTCCACTCTTACTCGTGTTGCATTAGCACCTCTTTCATCTCCATCTTCCATATTTATTCCCACTAATCTAGGGGTTGTTCATGGCACTTTCCATAAAGGGGTACAAATCATCATCTCTCTATCCTTAGAGTCACCCCTCATCACCTCACTTTTATATATCTATCTTTATTCCTAGGTTTTCAAAATGCTACATACATAGGTTTTCAAGTGCAATCATGTCTGCTCCAATTTTTTTGTATCTAGATCTCCATTGCAATTACAGTTGATGTAAATTCTTTTCCTCCATTTTTTAAGTGCAAGTTTGAGCAGGGACCCATTCCTAAATTTCATCATTGGAAGTCAGTTAATGTGAACTCTCTATTTGCATTTGTTTGTAGATGAGCAATTAGAAACTTCTTAGAGTTTTGGACCACTCTTCTTTCATAGGTTGGAAATGCATCTCCTATTTTGCAATGTCTAGTTGAGTTACCTTCTTCCTTTCAAGCATGTATATTTGGCTCTATCAAGGAAATTCATTTTTTTTCAAGTATTTTAACAAGATTTTTGACTCTTTCCTTAGTAGAGTTACCAAATAGAAATGTTCAGGAAGCTTCATCCTTGGCTCTAGCTGCCAATGAGATGCCTAGGGTTTCTTTGGTATTATCCTCTCTTTAGGATCACCCTCCCTCCCTCCCCCTATGATTAATATTAGGAGGAGGATGATCTGACCATGGAAGATCATTGAGAGAGTCCATCTTATCTTTAGATTACAATGTGCTTGCATGTGTTTCTATGTGCTTGTCATTATATATTGTGTTCTCTTGAAGGACCCATGTTACTTTATAGGTACTTGGATAGAGGGGATAGTATCTTTCATACACTTCCTCTTTTTGTTTCATCTTTCTTCTATAGGTGGTATCTTTATTTTCAACATTCAGGGATGATACATAATATTGGGGGTATTTAGGCCTTCTTTTGTGTTGACTCAATTTTTTATTTTATTTTTGTCTTCATGTTCTCTTCTTAAAATCCAAAAACTTTGGGAGCATGGTGAGTAACTCATATACACCCATATACATTAATTACTCTAACTCTTATGAGTTCTTCTAATATTGAATAATAGGATCCCCTTATCTCCTCGTATGTTTCATTGATGTTGTAGGTATCATGTGTCGTCTATTACAAGGTTTCAATGCATGGAAATATCTTGTTATGTTGACATGAAATGAAATCTCTTTCCTTTGAAATATTTTTGTTCCCCTTTCATGTAAAAAATTTCATTCTAAAGGGGGGGAATTTAGTTGCATTTATCATATTTATCTCAAAAATCTTATTTTATATATTTCATTTGTGGGGTCCAAATCACTATTCAAATCAAATCAATGATCTATATTTTATGTGTTTGTCTGAAAACATGGTTTATAACAATCGGATGTTGTCCTATTATATATCTATCTAGCACAACACAACTTTCTACTTATATCAACACAATCTAGCAATCTTTTAATCTTAATGATCACTATCTTGTAGTCTAGATTTGATCACCAATTATTTAATCATTTTGTATCAAAATTTTATGTTTTTCATCTAACATGGTTTTCTACACCTAACATGTTTTGATGACATATCGTAGAACCATCTCATAGAGGTATGGGTATCTTCCCTAGAGGCAACTCTGCACCAACAAAATATTTTGCTTCCCATTTGCATCTCGGTAGAATATTTTCTAATTCTTTTATTTCTACTTTAGCTTACATCTCACTTATAATATGCTTGCTAAAGTGGGGAAAAATTTTAATGTCATAAATTTCACCTCATGCAATTCTAAGTCACATGGCACCTTTTTTTATTTGAATCGAGGTCATCACCTAAGCTTCCACCTCATCCACCTACCTTGTCACCCTTTTTGTTTGAATTCACAACTATGTGGACTACTTGGATCTAGATAATATACACACCATAAAGATGTCTCTATGCCCTACATTCATCCCAAAAATATTCAATATAAATGTGGTCATTGAATAATTACACATATTTATTTTGGTAGTGCAATGCCTCTTGCTACAACCCAACAATGTCTGGATGCTTCTGGGATTCCTTTATCTTTCTTGTTTACTTCATTTTTGGTCTTCTTGGCTCTTCTAACAATTAGGTTTCCCTTCAAGATTATTCCACTCTTGCTACTATTTTCTTTGTGTCTCATCCATCAAATTTCCATTTTAACTTGTCACATTATCACCACCATTAAATCTTTATTCATATGAAGCCTCCAATCTTGTATTCACTCTAGCAAACTCTAACTTCTTGGTGTTGAAGAGGAGTTATGTTCATCTTATTTTTCATTGATTCACCTATCTCTAATATATCATATCATTCATTTTATTTCTTTTTTAAAGTATCTATTATCATTTTTTGTGATATATCTATTTTGGTTGTCTGTGGAAGTGGAAACACTAAAATGAGGTTCTAACTATGGTAAGCCTATAAAATCATAGCCCCAACATTTTCCTTGTCTAGTGTGCATGTTTAAATGAGATTGTAATAAATTTGGATGGAATCATAAATAGTTGTATTTATTGTGAGATATTATCTTCTCACTTACCTTTGTGTTATTTCATTTAAGCTCGTTTTATCCTTTCTATTTTTATTTTTCACTGTATCAAGTATTTAACAAATGTATCTCATCATACCTACCATTTTTATTACGGTCCATGTACTTCATCCATACAAGGAACTCTCACATTGTGTTGACATCCTTGATACATGTGTGTGTCCTAGACAGAGAGTGCACAAAGCCTATTGGAATGCATTGGTGGCCTATTCTTTCAATTTCTTTAGCTAAAACATTTTTTATCATTTTTTGTGTATTAGTTATTTGGAATTTTCAATTTATTTAGATGTTTAGTTTCTCCTTTTCATTTTGATATTTCTAGCTCATCAAAGTGATACTAATTTGAGGTAGCATTGGGTCATTCTCTCCTTGAGATAAAATCATCTTAAAGGTGTTGATTTCTCATGCCCTACTCTACAAGAAGAAATATGCATACTCACTTTGTTAAGTTCCATAATTTGTAAAAGTAAAAAAGTGATTATCTATTATGAATCTAGATAAAGAGAGTGGATACACATTGTTCTTATGTCATGTGAAGGAATGTATATAAATAGAGAAGTAGGAAAACTATGGAGAATGAAAATGTGCACCAACCTAGAGATTGGTTAAAGTCTCAAGGAATTAACCTTCCCTTGTGCCACCCACAAAGAGCTAGAGAGATCAAATGTATTTTTGTTGTAGAAGATTTTGATTAATCTAGAGTGTTTAAATGCAAGTAACCTTGATTAAAAAAACACTAAATACATATAAATGCTAATAACTAAAAGGAGCTAACAAATAGTAATATTTAGATTACAAAAACTGAAAGAGATAAATATGACTAACTAACACCAAGCTCCACAAGCTCAATGTCTTGGATACCAATGCAGGTCATAGACAATAGCGTGGGTATAGGATGACAACATGATGCCCTCATGTTTTTTATGAACAAGTATGGAGACAATAACAATATTGAGTAAAACTAACATAAATTAGATAAATAGACTAAATGAAAAGAAATATACTAATAGAATAATAGATATCACTATTATATGATGGATATGACAAAGAAAGGAGATATAATACCAAATTTGAAGCTTGATGAAGTAACTTGTTGAGCTCATTCCTCCAAGCAGCCCACACACAAAAATAATGAAAAGGGTTGGGGTGGTTGTTTGGAGACTTGCCTCAATCAAATCCATGCTTTGGTGTTTCCACCTCTACAGAGACTAAAAAGATATGATAATGGTGATAAATAACCATATGGAATGGAAAATAAACAATAATGTAAATAGAAATAGATAAAGAAAATGATATACTCTCAAAGACACAAATGAGTGAAGTGAGAAGACTCCCCTCAAAATGATGAAATCCCAATGACAATGATGAATCCAAGGCAATGTTGGTGTGATAAAAATTACAATGAGAGTGGATCTATGGAGACAAAAACTATGAGAATCTAGTGAATGAAAAGTTCAAGGAATGATTACGAAGCCAAGAAGTCAAGAAGTCCATAAGAAGACTAAATGAGGGTGAAAGAGGGAAATATATTACATGTTGGTCAAATCTTGTGCAGGTAGGTGATGGATTTGGGCATTACAAATGCAGGTTGGAAGTTCATAATGCCTCAATGGTAAACTACACATCTACAAAATTTAGTGCATCATGTAGACATCTCCATGGCGCACACGCATCTCTTGCCATACAGTTCATGTGACTAAGATTCTAAAGCGGGTGATGACATGGAAATGCAAGTGTATGCACAAAAATGATGAGGATTTTGAGTCTCGGGCTAAGGTGGTGGTGATGTGAATTCAAGATTTACACAAGGGTACAAATTTAAGCCATTGCATTTTGCCCCCACTTTATCAATCATATCATATCATAGAGAAATGTGAAGCTAAAGTAAGAGATATTTACATGACTTATCTATGGGTATTTTTTCATGTGGGGTTTCCCCCATCTAGGAAACCTTGATTATTTTTTGAGCCGCATCTAGCATAGAAGTTGCAGAAAAGTGTGCTAGATGATGAAGACAACCTGTAGACATAAAATCATTGATGGTATGCTAATATGGGTGGAAATTTATATTATTCCAAATAGCCATATGATAGGGAAATTTTGATAGTGCTCTGACATGCATAGAGAATGATAGATATGAATATGATAGGGAGGCTTTGAAAATGTACTGACAAAACTAGAAAATTGTAGATAGGCATATGATAGGATGGTGTTAATAGTGCACCAACAGACATAGAGAATTCTAGATACACATGTGATATGGAGGCTTGGACACATGCACTAGCACATGTAGAAAATGTTAGATAGGCATGTGATAGGGTGGTTAATATCATGTTGATATGCATAGTGTTAAACTAGATAGGCATATGATAGGGAAAGATCAAGATACAAAGATAGTAGATTGGCCCCCATAAAGAACAACATCGATGAGATCAAATTTTAAAAAAAAATTGCAAAAAAATTCATAGGGGAGGTCATCAATTTTGTCACCTAGAAAGGACAAGGCCCTACCAATGGAGTAGGAGGTGAGGTTGATGGAGGCACCAATGGCTTAGTCATGGGAGGCCTTCCTTTTTTTCCCTATAGGAAGATGGAAGAAAAAATGATTCCCTCAAAGGATGAGGAGAAGGTTTCAAAGGATAATGTGAAATCTTATGAGACCTCTTACCGTATCCATAAATGGTAGGATGAGATAAGTCTAGTATAATGGGGATGGGGGGAGGTGGATGCACCTTGGGATTTGATTTCATGGGTGCCTTTCCTTCATCCACATTAGATGTAGATTTTGGAACTTATGATAGCACATGATTTTGTATGGCTCAAGGTGGGCGAGGAGGATTCTCATTATGCACGTGCTTCCCTTAAGCCCCTGATGAGGGAGGGATAGAAGGTGAAGTAAGATTAACATCATGAGCATGCTAAGTAGGAGAAGGTTTTATAAATCTTAAAATCATTTCCATGACCTTATATGTATGATACGCAAGAAAGGTAACATATTTTCAAGGGCATAGGGGCCCTATTAGAGTAGGTCATAAATGATCAAGAGAGAAGCCCCCATGGAACACCAAGGAATGATATCCAATATCCTATACATTTGGATGGTCCCCTTATGAATAAACTTTAGGTACTTTTAAATAACTAATGGGACATCTCCCATAGAATACAACCAGGGATACCTAGATTGACACTAAAGAGGTATGACTCGGGGATTACCACAAATGTTGAAGAAACTTCTTTGGTCTCCACTTGGAATGTCAAAGTGGTAGAACCCAAAGGAGGAAGGGAAAATATTTCATGTGTATTGATGGTGGCAGAACAGTCTTCATACTTACCCCAATTCAAATTGTTAATGAAGATAACCTCTATAATTATGTCTACTCGGCAGGTTGGGTCAATCAAGATGTCTCTAACAGAGATGCCATTGATCAAAGTCAGGATGTAGAGGGTAGAATACTATCCACTATAAGTTTTGTCCATAGGATTGAATGCAATAGTCATCTTTAGCACCCTCCAGGTTGGAAGGGAAATTGGAGTGAGTCACCATATCCACGACTAGACTACCACTAAGTTTAAGGAGGTTTCTAGTTCACATCGAGTTTGTTGGATACTGCTAATGCATTGGGGAGATTGTTGATATATTTAATATGTTTAATCACTACGTTGAGTGATGTTGTAGTTGTTGTTGCTATCATTCATGTTTTGTCATTGATGTCAACATATGTTTCTGTGAAGAGAACAAGATGGTTATTGCAGTGTACGGACATTGTACGGATGTTTCAGAAAGTGCAAAGTCAGATGAGAGTACAAGAAGATGTTGTGATCTTATATCCAAGATCACATGATTTAATGTTGTCTATTATCTGAGTTATAGATGTTTTGGTGAAGATTGGTTACTAGACAGTGACAGTGAAAGTTGACAAATTAAGTTTTTGTATTTTGGATATATCTTACAGGCAATGAAGATTTAGTATATGCGAGCTTAGCAGATGACAGATAGGGTACTGAAGAATGATCATTGGTCTTTGCAAGGTACAAAAAGAAGGATGACATCAGTTGTGGCATGTGTTCTAGAGAAGATGTATTTGGAAGCTGACTTCAGAGGTGTATCATGTATTATGGATGGAAAACTTGAATTAAGGATGTCGGTCCTTAACTATTGTAATATAATTATTGTATACTTATTTTAGATACTATGTGTATCTTAGCAAGGAGATGTGTACTTTTTTTTATATTAGGAAAGCCTAATTGGCTGACCTAATCATGTAGACTGTAATAGGGTATATATGTGAGATCTTTTATTGTGAAAAGATATGGTGAGATTGTATGTGATGTAAAAGGGGAATTGTGGAAGCTGTGAGCTTGTGTCTGTTGGATGTAGAGAAGAGGATAGTTGTATACTTCATTGGAACTAATCAAGCAAATATAGTTTCTATCATACCATTCAAAACATTGTGTATTTATTTATATACACTTGTCTTGCAAACAATGATTTCTAAAGGTGGACATAACCTTCTTTGGGCAGTGAGCCTACCCTTCTTTTTCTTGACTCCTAACAGGATTTGTCCTCTAACAAGGATTGTGTAGTGTAATGTTTTAATCATCTCCTAATAGGGGTAGATCTTCTAACAAGGATACTATAGTCTTATTAAATCATTAGTGGGTGTTAATTCCCACCAGGGTTTTACCTTTAACAAGGTTTCCTCGACAACAAAATATTGTGTTATTGTGTTGGAATTCATTGTGTTCATTGGATTTGATATTGCTGCTATTCAAAGTTTAAAGTTTAATAATCTATCATACAACTGATTTACCCCCCCCCCTCTCAGTTGTATTGTGGATTTTTATTCCTAATAATTGGCATCACAGCTTTTGGTCCTTAGAGAGAAAGCTTAACAGCTTGAGGTGATCTTGCAGATGGCATTCTATAGGAAGGATAGTCTAAAATTTGATCCTGAAAACTTTGACAGTTGGAAGAACAAGATGCAAACTCATTTGCTATATTTGGGCATTGACTACTAGATGATTACAAAAAATAAGGTGGCTATGAAGAATGAGGATGAAATGGAAAAAGCTATTGATGATGAGAAGAAGATATTTTCATACAACATGGTTGCAAGGGAAGCACTGATCAGCACACTCTCTAAAGGAGAATTTACTGAAGTTAAAGATCTGGATTCAGCACATAATATCTGGACAAGATTACAAGCATTGTATGAAGGAGACAAGTTTACAAAGTGAGCAAAGTTACAGAACTGGAATACTAGGATGGATAAGCTACAAATGAAGGATGATGAAAGTGTTAGGGATTATGTACAAAGAGTTATAGAGGTTGTAATTGGAATTAGAAATTGTGGAGGCACTTTTCAAGAGGAAGAAGTCATTTCAAATATTCTTAGATCATTGACACCCATTTACAGGACCAAAATTTAGGCTATAGAATAGATTATACCTTTGACTCCAAAATTTAGTAGAGAAATAGTGATTGCAAAGCTAACTACCTTTGAAGCTATAAAAATGGGAGATTCTGCACCTAAAGTTGAAACTACATTTAAAGCATCTACACATAAGAAGATAATGTCTGCACTTTTGAGCACCAACAGTGAGAACATAAAAGAAGAGCTCAATGAATATGCTGAAGAATGGGAACAAATACAAGCAGAAGAAAGAAAGATGGATGAACATTTTGCACTGATTTCTAGAAGAGAAAAGAGAGGTAAGGTTAAATTTGAAGGAAAGTTACCTTGGAAATGTTTTTCATGCAATAAGATAGGTCACTTTGCATCTAGATGTCCTACAAAAGTTCCTAAGCACAAACCTAAGTTGTTCAAGTCTAAGTATTCAAAGGATAAGGAATGTTATTATGCTAGTGAAGGTATTTCTGATTATGATGATTTGGATTATGAGGAGATTGGATTTATTGCTATAAAAGATGAAAAATCAGTACATGTTGAAAAAGCTTTAGTATCTCATGTTGACAAGAAATCTGAATGGATTATAGACATTGGTTGCCCACATCATATGACTAGAGACAAAAAACAAGTTTGTTAAATTAGTGAAGTATGATGGTGGTGTTGTAAGATTCGAAGACAATGTTCCTAAACCTATCATAGGAGTAGGATCTATTACTTTGGATGGAAAGATTAATATTGATAATGTACTACTTGTTGATGGACTTAAGCATAACTTGTTGAGTGTTGGTTAGCTGATGGACAAAGAATTTCAATTTCAATTCACTAATGGTAAATGTTTTATCAAAAGTAAGGCAAGAAAGTTGATTTCAACTGGTACTAAATCTAGAGGTAATATATTTGAATTAAATACATCTAGAGCTTCTTGTTTTGTTGCGAAGGTAGATGATAGTTGGTTATGGAAAAGAAGATTTTGTCATGTTAATTTTGATAGCATTTTGAAGACAATCTTGACTAATGCAGTAAGAGATCTACCGAAGATTGTGAAACCATCTAACATTGTATGCAGAGAATGTGTTATGGGAAAACATGCTAGAAGCAGTTACAAAAGTAAAGCATATACATCAAACAAAAAGTTGGATCTGGTGCATACAAACTTATGTGGACCTACAAGGACAAGATAATACTATGGTGAAAGGTATTTTATAATTTTTGTTGATGACTTTTCTAGAATGATGTGGGTCACTTACTTGAAAGATAAATCAAAAGCATTTGATAAATTCAAGATATTCAAAGCAAAAGTAGAAAATGAATCAAGCTTAAAGATAAAATGTTTGAGGTCAGACAAAGGTGGAGAATTTACTTTAGATCTATTTAATTCATACTGTAAAGAGCATGGAAGACAAAGACAAACATCTTCTCCTAGGACTCCAAAGTAGAATGGGATAGCAAAGCGAAGGAATAGAACAATACTTGATGCTGCTAGGAAAATCTTGCTTGAAGCAAATGTATCTCATATGCATCGAAGAGAAGCTATTGGGATAGTAGTGTACACTTTGAATAGAATTTAAATCAAAGAAGGTACAAGTAAGACTCCTTATGAATTGTGGTTTGATCATACTCCTACTATAAAATATATCAGAATATTTTTTAGTAAATGCTATATCAAGAGAGATGATGAGATAGGGAAGTTTGATGCTAGAAGTGATGAAGGAATTTTCCTTGGTTATTCTAGTAAGAGCAAGGCTTATAAATGATTTAATCTGAGATTAAGAAAGATGATTGAAAGTAACAATGTGCAGATAGATGAAAGATTTCAAATACAAGAGAGAATGTATGATTGTAATCCGAATACAGAGATCAAGGAGGTTGCTGCTACAGAAGAAGAACTTGTTGAGGCTGAATGCAAAAATGAGACTTGTGATGATTATACAAATGAGGCTACTAAGATTCCTAAGACTCCAAGGTATGTAAAGATGTATCATCCTGAAAAAAAATTATTGGTAATATAAATCAAGTAATGACTAGATCAAAGGCTAGAGAAGAGATTTGTTTGATTTCTCAAGTTGAACCAAAGACTACAGATAAATCTTGTAGAGATGAATCTTAGATAAATGCTATGAAGGAAGAGTTAGATCAGATAGAGAAAAATAACACTTGGGAATTGGTTCCTAGACCTAAAAACAAAAATGTAATAGGAACTAAATGGGTTTTCAAAAACAAAATGAATGAAGAAGGAATTGTAGTAAGAAACAAAGCAAGATTGGTATGTAAAGGCTATTCACAACAAGAAGGCATAGATTTTGAAGAGACATTTTCTCATGTTGCTAAAATAGAAGCTATGAGATTATTCTTGGCTTATGTTGCACATAAGAACTTCAAGGTATATCAGATAGATGTGAAATCTGCATTCTTGAATGGGGATCTTGAAGAAGTGTATATATAACAACCTAATGGATTTCCTCTATGTGAAGATGAAGATGTGGTATTGTTAGGAATAACAGTCCACAATACAACTAAGAGGGAGGGGAATCAATTGTATGATAGAATATTAAACTTTAAACTTTGAATAGCATCAATATCAAATCCAATGAGCACAATGAATGCCAACACAATAAAACAATAGTTTGGTCTCAGGGAAACCCTATTAAAGGTTAAAACCTTGGTGGGAATTAGCACCCACAAATGATGTACTAAGAGTGTAGTATCCTTGTTAGAAGATCTAGCCCTATTAGGATCTTATTGAAACATTACAGTACACATTCCTTGTTAGAGGACAGACCCTATTAGGATTCAATAAAGAAGGGTGGGCTCACTGACCAGGCTCACTATCCAAAGAAAGTTAAATCCACATTTAGAACTCATTGTTCGCAACACAAGTGTATATGAAGAAATACACAATATTTTGAACTGTCCGACACCAACTATCTTTTCTTGATCAGTTCCAATGAAGTTCACCAGTAATATTCTACTCTACATCCAGTAGACACAAGCTCATAGCTTTCACAATCTCCTTTACATCACATGCATCTCATCCATATCTTTTTGAAAGAAAAGATCTTCCATATATACCCTATTACATTCTACATGATTAGGTTAGCCGATTAGGGTTTCCTAATTACATAAACAATTACATAAACCCTTGCTAAGATATACATGGTATCTAAAACAAGTATACAATGATTACATTACAACAATTAAGGACCAACATCCTTAATTCACATTTTCCAAACAAAATGCACACTACAACACTAAAGTCAGCTCCCAAATAAGTCTTCTCTAGATCACATGCCATAGCTGATGTCATCCAGCATTTTGTACTTGCATTAACCATCAAACATTCTTTAGTACCTTTTCTTTCATCTCTTAAGCTTGCATACACCGAATCCATGCCTTCTATAAGATATACCAAAAATACAGAGACTCACTTTTTCAACTTCCACTATCATAGTCTAGTAACTAGTCTTCACAAAAACATCTATAACTCATCCAATATGCAACGTTACATGATGGGATCTTGGATATAAGATCATAGCATCTTCATGTACTCTCATCTATCTTCACATGTTCTGAAACATCCGTACAATTTCTGTACAGTGTCATAACTAGCCTATTCTTTTCATAGAACATATGTTGACATCAGTGACAAAACACTAATGACAACAGCAACAAATCTAGCATTACTCAATTTAGTGATTAAACATATTAAATGTATCAATCACCTCCCCAATGCATTAGAAATATCCAACAATCTTCCCCTTTGGCATTGATGTCAACATATGGGAAAATTCATTAACCCAAATTTTTATCAATCCAAAGTTTTGTAACTAAATAGTACTCTCATAGTACACCTCCATACACTCTCCCCATACAGTAAGTATTTTCTCATAGCAACACTCCCCCATTGACAACAATGAAAAAGGGTGCCATGAGTCAACAACTATTCTTCTCAACTTCCTTCAACGATCACTCCCCCTGAGGAGTAGATCCCTACATCAAGTCCAGAATATGATAAAGCTCTGAAAACCTCTGGACTGATGCATCCCTGCATCATTTAAATCTGACTAGAAGGGGCCTGAACCCCAAGCATACCTCTGAGATATTCAAAGGTATCTTTTGGCAATGGCTTTGTAAAGATGTCTGCAATCTATTCCTTTGTACTAATATACTCCAATTTTATTTCCTTCTCTGCCACCTTGTCTCTCAAGAAGTGATATTTGATAGAAATATGTTTATTTTTAGAGTGCATCACCAAATTCTTTGACATATTCATTGTACTGGTGTTATCATAGTCGATAACCACATGCTCATCAAAATTTATTCCAATGTCCTTCAGCATTTGTTTCATCCAAACAATTTGAGTGCAATTAATAGCAGCAACAACATACTCTGATTCAATAGTAGATTGAGCTATGCAATCTTGCTTCTTACTTAGCCATGAAACCAACTTTTTCCCAAGGAAAAATGCACCACCGCTAGTACTCTTCCTATCATCAATATTTCCTGACCAATCAGCATCAGTATAAGCCTAAAGTTTAAAGATATCATTTCTATCATACCATAAGTCATAGTCTATTGTTCCTTTCAGATATCTCAATATTCTTTTTACAGCGTGTAATGCCCACCCTAGCATCTTCCTATGTTAGACTGATAGGACTATTGCTTTGACACTTTGGATTTTATGATGGACTATGATTATTATTTAGTTAGCATTTTATGATACATTTGAGCATATATATTTGATTACTGTGGTTTATTTGAAATATTAAATGAGTTAGCATTTAATGATGAATGGTTAGAAATGAACTATCAGTAAAATGTTTTACATTGATTTGTGTTATGATGTTTATATTATGATCTAACCCTACTGACCCTATTATGGTTTGATGTTTACTGGTTGATGTGGGTGTAGGATGAGGAGGGGTAGTCATAGTTACTCCTATGGGAGGTCCACATGATGTCGCACTCTCCCTCCTTGTTTGTCACTGTCTATATATATATATATATATATATATATATATATATATATATATATATATATATATATATATATATATATATATATATATATATATATATATATATATATATATATATATATATATATATATGCATATCAGTTGGTGATGCAGGATGTAGGTACTAGGCATCATCTCCACCTGGCTACACAAGTCTAAGTGTGCCTTCAAAAATCCTCGAACTATTGTTGTGTGGAGATTTAACCAAGCTACTCTCGAGGTTACCCATGGACTTAGAATTCTATTTAGGAAGTTATCCTAGTTGGGAAAGTAGAATGCAGTATATATGTTGTGGACTTGATTTGATGTTGGTCTGAGTTTATGTTATGAGTTAGAATTAATCTATTTTATATGTATAATAATTATATTATAATTGTTTATATGTTATATAGGTATGTGTATATGTGGGTGCACACGCATATACCCATGCTTATATAAATAATAATATTTGTATGCTTTTATTGATTGTGTAAATAGTTTGTTATTTATTATAATTAAATAAAGTGAGTTAAATAAAGTATATTTAACATGCATGTATTAAATAAAAAGTAAAAATAACAATAATAAAAGGAAAATGTCTTTTTGTAGTAAAATTGGCTATCTAGGAGGGAGTTGAACTCGAGACCTCCTAGAAGTTAGGCTACTTGTTTTCCTATTGTGCTATGTGTTTTTCTTGAAAGGTATTTGTCTATTATTCTTGTTATGGTTTTGTTTGAAGGATATTTTAATTAAATTTATTAAAAACCTTGATTAAGTCCTTACAGGAATTATTTGGTTGTTCCTCCAACCAACTATGGAAGTTGGAGAAGTTGCTTCCTATAAAGCAACTCCTCCAACCACATAGTTGGAGGATAAATAATTGTATATTTTTTTGTGTGTGAGGGGATGATAATTTTGGAGGATTGGTTTTCTTTTGAGTGGTCTGTAATTGATTTCTCCAAAAAAAATTATTGAAAGTTTATGTGAGTTGAGAGTCTCTGATTTGTGAAGTCAAGTGTGTGAGGATTGCTTGGAGGAAGATTTCTAGAAGGATATCTACTCAAGGATTGAAGTTTCACAGAGATTCTCTAGCCAAGGGAAGAGAATTCTCTACAAGCCCAAGGTAGGGTCTAAACTAGGAAGAATCTCGATTCTTCCTCTTTGTGTATGAATGTGTTTGCATATGATATTATATTAAATTATAATATGATTGTTTTACTATGTATCCAAAATGATATGTAAATGTTTTATCCTCTGTGTATTCTATTGTGTTTCTGGGAAGTAAATTATGTATGATTATATAGTTTTTATTTATGTACTTTGTATTTCAAAAATCTTCCTGGGAAGTTAGGAATGCTTATGGTCATGTGGGAGGATGATTTTATCTAATATTGAATGAAATAAGGAAGTCTAGTAAGAAACAAGAAGGGTCATGAAGGTGTAGGATTGAGATGCAGTCATTTTCCCTACTCTTTTCCTCTTGCAGGCTTCTCTGTGAAATTGTTTCTTTTATTTGGATGAATTTAGTCTAAGGCTTAGGTAATGTTGATTATGTGCTATGGATGTGGTACTGAGGTCCCTGCATTAGGTTGACCTCAGGGAACCTTTCCCAAGCACTCTCCATGCCTAAAGAAATTAGTTTTTGGTGTTTTCAGGAAATTTAAAATTTGTTTTCATAAAAGTGTCCTGTAGTGTCATACAACATTGTATTCATACTTGTACGACACTTGGTCAAATGTTGTATGGGAATGCATACAAAGTCGTATGGGTTAAAAATCTATTTTTAAGTGTTTTCGAGGTGTTTAAATGTAATTTTGTGAAAGTGTTTTACAGTGTCGTACAACATTGTAGTCATACCCATACGACAATTGGTCAAATATTGTATGGGAATGCATACATTGTCGTATGAGTTTATGTAGAAAGTCATTTGGATTTTTTAGGGTTTTAGGGGCTCAAAATGTACAGGATTGGATTTATACAAGTATAAGTTACGATACTAATTTCTTATACTTTAAGTTATACTTGTATAAAGGAATTAAGTACCTTTCAGGATGTTTGAGATAGGTTTCAACTTCATAGGAGTTAAGATGCAAATTCTAGATTTTGAATTTTCAATTTAATTTCAGACTTAACCAAATTTTAGCCATGTGAGATTTCCTTAGACCTTTGAAATAAGCTATGGAATGTTGTGTAAATGCATGTGGGAAGTTTTATGTTGTGTCATATGAATTTCTATACATGGTTTTCATTATAAGTTTTTGTTCATACTTGGCTTTTGTTAGAGTCCATAATATAAGGTTAGGACTTGTTCAGGTGGCCTGAGTGCACCGGAGCGTTCCCTAGACCTGTGAGATGGATCTTTTGCAAGTACTTGTTATTTTCATGACTTGTGTGTGTGTGGGTAGGGGACTAGGTACCCTAGATGAGTGGCTCATCATAGGTGTTGGAACTCTAAAGTGGTTACCAAATGATCCTATGGGTGGGTTAGTAAAAAGTGATAACCTAATAATGAATCTGGGAAAGGGGGGAAACAAAAGATAATGAAATAAAACTCATTAATGGCCACATAGTCCTGATGAGTAACTACTAGGGAGGATCCCTATTCAGAAAGGGGGTACCGGGGTTACATGGTTGCTAGGGAGGATCCCAAAATCTAGGATATGTGATGACATTCACCTAGAAGGTATGCTAGAAACCTAACCCTTGTGATTAGTAATCTAATATCTTGTAATGTTTTGTATTTATTTTCAAGTGAGGGTTTTTGAAACCTTAGAATGCTTAGGGCCTTGTGAGTATCTTGGTTCTATCTCCTAGCACGGGGGGTGGAACTTCACTAGTTTCACATGGTTGGGTGGAAAAAATCTTTCAAGGTCTTGTTCATGGTTTGTGACTTGGATACGTTCAAATTTATGCATTGATGTAGATATTTGTATTTTGTATTATGTATTATTCAAAGGAAAGATGAAAATATATGTTTGTAATGCCTTTGGTCCATTCATGTACTTGTTATTGTAATGAGATCTATTATCAGAAAGATGTAATTGAAAAGCAAAGCCATGTAATTGGGAGGGATAGTTTTAGGTTTTGTTTCAAGGGTTGTTATTCGAAAGATCAAAGTTGGAAATATATTATATCATGTTGAAATTACCTTTTTGATCTTTCCTATGTTGCAATGAAAGAAAATGTTTATTATGCTAAGGTTTAAATGTAGTGGTAAGGAATAGTTATTCAATGTGTAGGAAGGAGAAGTGAAATTAGTATATAAAGTAAGGAATATAATTGTAAATGAAATGTTATTTTCTTACCCTATCTCTTAAGTTCTAAAATGTGAAAGTAAAGAATGGAAATGTAATTCAATTTGGATAAGTAATTTAAATATGTTAGAAAATGAATTCATTAAGGGAACCTTAAGGAATGTAAATGTGAGGTAGTAATGATGTAATATTAGGAAAAAAAATTGTTAGTTGCAATTTTTGGTCATAAGACCTGATTCCTTATGGTTTAACAAGATCAGATTTCCATAATCCATTATGATGCATAGTAAGTTTCTGGATTCAATTATGTGAGTTTGTTTGGATCAACATTTTGGATCACGCTTCATGATCCATCATCAAGAATAGAGAGACTCTCTATTCCTGATGATGGATCACAGAGTGTGATCCGAAATGTTGATCCAAAAAAACTCACACAATTGAATCCAAAAACTTATTGTGCATCCTTATGGGTTCCTTGGCGGGGATGTTACACAATAGCTAGGTGTGTCTCTTTAGGTTCTGCCTAATATCTAGCCACAATCCCAATAGCATTAGCAATATCTTGTCTGGTGTGAGTCAGATATTGTAATCCTCCAACCATTAATGTGTACTTGGTCTAAAAAACACACTTTGATTCATCATCAACTATCATCTTATTACCAATCACCATGGGTATACCAACTAATTACAGTCTTCCATTCCAAACTTTTTCAACATTTCTTTAAGATATTTAGTCTGAGAAATAAAAATACCATTTTTACTCTGATTTATTTTCAGTCCAAGAAAGAATTTCATTTCACCTATCTTGGAAATCTCAAATTCATTTTCCATCTCTTTAGAAAATTTCTCACATAGATCATCATTGCCTCCAAAGATAATATCATCAACAAAGACTTATATTATCAAAACTCCATCTTCACTAGTTCTTAAATATAAATTACTGTTAGCATTACCTTTTATGAATCCAAGTTGAAGTAATTATTTGTCTAACATTGCATACTAGACCCTTGGAGCTTGCTTCAGCCCATATAGTGCCTTCTTCAACTTGCATACCATGTCTCCATCTTTGCATAAAGGAAATCCATCAGGTTGTTCTATATACACTTCTTCTTCAAGATCCCCATTCAAGAATGTATATTTCACATCCATCTAATATACCTTGAAGTTCTTATGTGCAGCATAAGCTAAGAATAATCTCACAGCTTCTATTCTAGCAACATGAGAAATTGTCTCTTCAAAATCTATGCCTTCTTGTTGTGAATAGCCTTTACATACCATTCTTGCTTTGTTTCTTACTACAACTCCTTCTTCATTCATTTTATTTCTGAAAACCCATTTAGTTCCTATTACATTTTTGTTCTTAGGCCTTGAAACCAATTCCCAAGTGTTATTCTTCTTTATCTTATCTAACTCTTCATTCATAGCATTTATCCAAGATTCATCTCTACAAGCTTCATCTGTAGTCTTTGGTTCAACTTGAGAAATAAAACAAATTTCTTCTCTAGCCTTTGATCTAGTCATTACTCCTTGATTAGAGTTACCAATAATTTGATTTTCAGGATGATTGTTCTTTACATACCTCAGAGTCTTAGGAACCTCAGTATCCTCATTTGTGTCATCTTCACAAGTCTCATTTTTGCATTCAGCCTCAACAATTTCTTCTTCTTCTGCAATATCAGCCTCTTTGATCTCTGTAACCTGATTATAGTCATACATTCTCTTGTATTTGAAACCTTTCATCTATTTGCACATTGTTACTTTCAATCATCTTCCTTAATCTCAGATTGAAACATTTGTAAACCTTTCTCTTAGTATAATAACCAAGGAAAATTCCTTCATCACTTCTAGCATCAAACTTCCCTATCTCATCATCTCTCTTGATATAGCATTTACTACCAAATATTCTAAAATTTTTTACAGTAGGAGTATGATTAAACCATAATTCATAGGGAGTCTTACATGTACCTTCTCTGATTTGAACTATGTTCAATGTGTACATTGTTATCCCAACAATCTCTCTCCAATGCACATGAGATACATTTCCTTCAAGCAACATTGTCCTACCAGCATCAATATAGTCATGTTTCTTTGCTCTACTATCCAATTCTATTGTGGAGTCCTAGGAGCAAATGTCTATCTTTGTATTCCATACTCTTCACAGTATAAATTTAATAACTCTGAAGTAAACTCTCCACCTTTGTTTTACCTCAAACATTTTATCTTTAATCCTAATTCATTATCTACTTTTGCCTTGAATATCTTGAATTTATCAAATGCTTCTAATTTTCTTTCAAGTAAGTAACCCACATTGTTCAATAAAAGTCATCAACAAAAAGTATGAAATACCTTTCACCATAGTATGATTTTTTCCTTGTAGGTCCACATAGGTTTGTATGTACCAGATCCAACTTTCCTTTGATGTATATGCTTTTCTTTTGTAACTACTTCTAGTCTTCTTTCCCATAACACATTCTCTGCATACAATGTTAGATGGTTCTGCAATCTTCGATAGATCTCTTACTGCATTAGTCAAACTTTCCTTCACAATATTGTCAAAGTTAACATGACAAAACCTTCTATGCCATAACCAAGTTTCATCTACCTTTTCAACAAAACAAGAGGCTCCAGATGTATTCAATTCAAATACATTACCTCTAGATTTAGTACTAGTTGCAATCAGCTTTCCTGCCTTACTTCTTATAAAACATTTACCATCATTGAATTATAACTGAAACTCTTTGTCCATAAGTTGTCCAACACTCAAAAAGTTATTCTCAAGCCCATCAACAAGTATTACATTATCAGTATTAGTTTTTCCATCTAGAGTAATAGATCCTACTCCTATGATAGGTTTAGGAAGATTGTCTCCAAACCTCACAACACCACCATCATACTTCACTAATTTGACAAACTTGTTTTTGTCTCCAGTCATATGATGTGAACAACCACTGTCTATTATCCATTCATATTTCTTATCAACATGTGATACTAAAGCCTTTTCCTCATGTACCGGCTCATCTTTAATAGCAACAAATCCAATCTCCTCATAATCTAAATCATCATCATCATAATTACCTTCACTAGTATAATAACATTCCTTATCCTTTGAATACTTAGACTTGAAAAACTTAGGCTTGTACTTAGGAACTCTTGTAGGACATCTAGATGCAAAATGACCTACCTTATTGCATGAAAAACATTTCAAAGCTAATTTGCCTTCAAATTTACCCTTACCTCTCTTTTCTCTTCTAGCAGTTAGTGCAACAAGTTCATCCATCTTTCTTTCCTCTTCTTGTATCTGTTCCCATTCCTTAACATATTCACCGAGCTCTTCTTTTAGGTTCTCACTTCTAGTGCTCGGAAGTGTACACATTATCCTCTTGTGTGCAGATGCTTTGAATGTAGATTCAACTTTAGGTACAGAATCTCCCATTTTAGCAGCTTCAAAGGTAGTTAGCTTTGCAATCAACATCTCTCTGCTAAAGTTCAGAGTCAAAGGTATAGTCTCTTGAATAGATATAGCCTTAAAATTATAAGCAGGTGTCAATGATCTAAGAATCTTCACAACAACTTCTTCTTCATCATAAGTGCCTCCACAATTTCTAATTCCAACAACTTTTGTAACCCTTTGAACATAAGCCCTAATGCTTTCATCATCATTCATTTGTAGCTTCTCCATCTTTTTTTTCCAATTCTATTACTTCATGTACTTGGTATACTTGTCTCATTCATATAGTGCTTCCAATATTTTCCAAATCTAGTGTGCCGAATCCAAGTCTTTAACTTCAGTAAATTCTCCTTCAAAGAGTGCACTGATCAATGTTTCCCTTGCAACCATTTTGTAAGAGAATACCTTCTTTTCATCATCAGTAGCTGATGGAAAATCATTCTCAGTCTTCATAGCTACCTTATTCTTTGTAATCAACTAGTAGTCAATGCCCAAACATAGTAAATGAGTTTGCATCTTGTTCTTCCAACTGTCAAAGTTTTCAGGCTAAAAATTCAAACTATCCTTCCTATAGAACACCATCTCCAAGATCACCTCAAGTTTTTAAGCTTTCTCTCTAAGGACCAATTTCTCTGATACTAATTGTTAGGAATAATAGTCCACAATACAACTGAGGGGGGGGGGGGGAATTAGTTGTATGATAGAATATTAAACTTTAAACTTTGAATAGTAGCAATATCAAATCCAATGAACACAATGAATACCAGCACAATAACACAATAGTTTGGTCTCGGGGAAACCCTATTAAAAGTAAAAACCCCAGTGGGAATTAGCATCCACAAATGATGTATTGAGAGTATAGTATCCTTGTTAGAAGATCTAGCCATGTTAGGAGCTTATTAAAACATTACAGTACATAGTCCTTGTTAGAGGAAAGACCCTGTTAGGAGTCAAGAAAGAAGGATGGGCTCACTACCCAGGCTCACTACCCAAAGAAAGTTAAATCCACCTTCAGAACTCATTGTTTGCAACACAAGTGTATATGAAGTAATACATAATCTTTTGAATTGTCTAACAACAACTATCTTTTCTTGATCAGTTCCAATGAATTTCACCAGTAATCTTCTGCTCTACATCCAGCAGACACAAGCTCGCAGCTTTTACAATCTCCTTTACATTACATGCATCTCATCCATATCTTTTCCAAAGAAAAGATCTTCCATATATACTCTATTACATTCTACATGATCAGGTCGTTCAATTAGGTTTTCCTAATTACATAAACCCTTGCTAAGATACACACGGTATCTAAAACAAGTATACATTGATTACATTACAAAAATTAAGGACCAACATCCTTAATTCACATTTGCCAAACAAAATGCACGCTACATCACTGAAGTCAGCTCCCAAATAAGTCTTCTCCAGATCACACGCCACAGCTGATGTCATCCAGCATTTTGTACCTTGTGCTAACCATCAAAAATTCTTTAGTACCTTGTCTTTCATCTCTTAAGCTCGCATACACCAAATCCATACCTTCTGTAAGATATACCAAAAACATAGAGACTCACTTTGTCAACTTCCACTAACATATTCTAGTAACCAGTCTTCACCAAAACATCTATAACTCATCCAATATGAAACATTACATGATGTGATCTTGGATATAAGATCACAACATCTTCTTGTACTCTCATCTGTCTTTTCACATTATGAAACATTTGTATAGTGTTTGTACACTGTCATAACTAGCCTATTCTTTTCATAGAACATATGTTGATATCAGTGACAAAACACTAATGATAATAGCAGCAGATCCAGCATTACTCAATGTAGTGATTAAACATATTAAATGTATCAATCACCTCCCCAATGCATTAGCAATATCCAACATGTATGCAAGTTGAAAAAGGTATTTTATGGACTGAAGCAAGCTCCAAGGGCTTGGTATGCAAGGTTAGACAAATACTTTCTTCACCTTGCGTTCAGAAAAGGTAATGCTGATAGTAATTTGTATTTAAGAACTAGTGAAGATGGAGTTTTGATAATAGAAGTTTTTGTTGATGATATTATCTTTGGAGGCAATGATGAATTGTGTGAGAAATTTTTTAAAGAGATGGAAAATGAATTTGAGATGTCCATGATAGGTGAAATGAAATTCTTTCTTGGACTGCAAATAAATCAGAGAAAGAATGGCATTTTTATTTCTCAGACTAAGTATCTTAAAGAAATATTGAAAAAGTTTGGAATGGAAGACTGTAAACCAGTTGGTACACCCATGGTGACTGGTAATAAGCTAACAAATGATGATGAGACAAAGTGTGTTTTTCAAACCAAGTACAAATCAATGGTTGGTGGATTACAATATCTAACTCATACCAGACCAGATATTGCTAATTTTGTTGGAATTGTGGCTAGATATCAGGCAAAACCTAAAGAGACACACCTAGTTGTTATGAAAAAGATATTTAGATATCTAAAAGGGACAATTGAATATGGCTTCTGGTATGATAAGAATTATAACTGTGAACTTCATGCTTATACTGATGTTGATTGGATAGGGAATATTGATGATAGGAAGAGTACTAGTGGAGGTTCATTTTTCCTTGGGAAAATGTTGGTTTCATGGCTAAGTAAGAAACAAGATTGTATAGCTCAATCTACTATAGAATAAAAGTATGTTGTTGCTGCTATTAACTACACTCAAATTGTTTGGATGAAACAAATGTTGAAAGATATTGGAATAACTTTTGATGAACCAGTGGTTATCCATTGTGATAAAACCAGTACATTAAACATGTCAAAGAATCATGTGATGCATTCAAAAACTAAGCATATTTCGATTAAGTATCACTTCTTGAGAGACAAGGTGGTAGAGAAGGAAATAAGATTGAAATACATTAGCACAAAGGAATAGATAGAAGACATCTTTACAAATTTGTTTCCAAAAGATACCTTTGAATATCTCAGAGGTATGCTTGGGGTTCAGGCCCCTCCTAGTGTGATTTAAATGATGCAGGGATGCATTAGTCCAGAGGTTTTCAGAGCCTTATCATACTCTAGACTTGATGTAGGGATCTACTCCTCAGGGGGAATGATCATTGAAGAGAGGTGTTGAAGATAGTTGATGACTTATGGAACCCTTGAACTTTGTTGTCAAAGGGGGAAAGAAACTATGTGAAAATCATATGGGAAAGAGACTATGTATTGGGGAAAGAGACTATTTGGTAAAGGTACTAAGAGAATACTTTTGGGTTAATGGACTTTCTCATATGTTTCCATCAATGCCAAAGGGGGAGATTGTTGGATATTGCTAATGCATTGGGGAGGTTGTTGATAAATTTAATATGTTTAATCACTACATTGAGTGATGTTGGAGTTTATGTTGTTGTCATTCATGTTTTGTCACTGATGTCAACATATGTTTCTGTGAAGAGAATAGGTTGGTTATTAAAGTGTACGGACACTGTACAGATGTTTCAAAAAGTGCAAAGTTAGATGAGAGTAGAGGAAGATGGTGTGATCTTATATCCAAGATTGCATCATGTAATGTTGTGTATTAGTTGAGTTATAGATGTTTTGGTGAAGACTGGTTACTGGACAGTGATAGTGAAAGTTGACAGAGTAAGTCTCTGTGTTTTGGGTATATCTTACAGGTGATGAAGATTCAGTATATGCGAGCTTAGGAGATTACAGGTACTAAAAAATATTCATTTGTTTGTGCAAGGTACAGAAAGCAGAATGACGTCAGTTGTGGCGTGTGTTCTGGAGAAGACCTATTTGGAAGGCGACTTCAAAGATGTAGCATGTATTATCGATGGCGAACTTGAATTAAGGATGTTGGTCCTTAATTGTTGTAATATAATTAATGTATACTTGTTTTAGATACCGTTTGTATCTTAGCAAGGAGTTATGTAATTGTTTGTATATTAGGAAAGCCTAATTGGATGACCTAATCATGTAGAATGTAATATGGTATATATGTAAGATCTTTTCTTGTGAAAAGATATGGTGAGATTTTATGTGATGTAAAAGGTGAATTGTGGAAGCTTTGAGCTTGTGTCTGTTGGATGTAGAGCAGAGGATAGTTGTATACTTCATTGAAACTGACCAAGCAAACACAGTTGCTATCGGACAGTTCAAAAGATTATGTATTTCTTCATATACACTTGTGTTGCGAACAATGAGTTCTGAAGGTGGACATAACCTTATTTGGACAATGAGCCTACCCTTCTTTTTCTTGAATCCTAATAGGGTATGTCCTCTAATAAGGAATGTGTACTGTAATGTTTTAATTAGCTCCTAACAGGGCTAGATCTTCTAACAAGGATACTATACTCTCAGTACATCATTAGTGGGTGTTAATTCCCACTGGGGTTTTACCTTTAACGGGGTTCCTCGACAACAAAATATTGTGTTATTGTGTTGGCATTCCTTGTGTTCATTGGATTTCATACTGCTGCTATTCAAAGTTTAAAGTTTAATAATCTGTCATACAACTGATTCACCCCCCCCCCCCCCCCACCCCCATGTCTCAGTTGTATTGTGGACTATTATTCCTAATAGAGTTCACCAAAATGTGGAGAAGGAAAAAGTGCACCAAACTAGAGATTGGCTAAAGTATTAAGAGATGAATCTTCTCTTGTGCCACCTCACTTTAACTAGCACATAGAGATAGGGAGGTCAAATATAGTTATGTTTTAGAAGAGTTTGATTGATCTAGAGTGTTTAAATACAAGTGGCATTGATTAAATAAATACTAAATACAAATAAATTATAATAACTAAAAGGACCTAAAAAAAAAAAAATTGGATTATAGAAGCTAAAAGAGCTAACTATGACTAACTAACATTGAGCTCCAAAAGCTTATTGCCCTGAACACCAGTGCAGGTCACAATTAACAATGTGGGTATAGGACGATAGTGCAACATGCTAGCATCCCGTATGGACAAAGTACAGAGACAATAACAAATTTCAATAAAACTAAAAAAAATTATATAAATAAACTAAATGAAAAGAAATATACTAACAGAATAACATATATCACTATTATATGATGGAAATGAAAAAGAAAGGAGAGATAATACCATATTCAAAGCTTGATGAAGCAACTTGTTGAGCTCGTTCCTCCAAGTAACCTACACGCATAGAAACAATGAAAAGTGTTGGTGTGGTTGTTTGGAGACCTTCCTTAATCATATCCATGTTTTGTTGTTTCCACCTTGACAATAGCCAAAAAGACACAATAACGGTGATAGATAGTTGTATGGATAGAAAATAAACAAAAATCTAAAAATAAATAGATAAAGAACACTATATGCTCTCAAAGACACAAATGAGTGAAGTGAGAAGACTCCCCTCAAAAAGATGGAAGACCAATGACAATGATGAACCCTAGACAACATTGGTGTCATCAAAATCAAAATGAGATTGAATATATGGAGCTAAAAACTATGAAAATCTAATGAATGAAATAGTCAAGGAGCAATTAAGAAGCAAGGAAGTCAAGAAGTCCAAAAGAAGACTGAATGAGGGTGAAAGAGGAAAATATATTGCATGTGACTTGACTCTCGCATAGGTGGGTGGTGGATTTGAGTGTTGCAAATGTAGGTTGGCAATATGTAATGCATCAACAACAAACTACACATCTACAAATTCACAAATGCTAGTGCACTACACAAATGTCTCTATGGCATGCACATATCATGTTCTATCTAGGCTACATGGCTAAGATCCTGAAGCGAGTGATGACATGGAAATTCAAGTGGATGCAAATGGATGATGAGGACTTTAAGTCTTAGGATAAGGTGAGGGTGATGCAAAATGGAAATTTACACAAGGGTACAAATTTAAGTCATTACATTTTTCCCCCACTTTAGCAAGCATATCATATCATATAGAGATTTGAAGCTAAAGTAAGAGATATTTTCCTGACTTACCTATGGGGATTCTATCACGTGGGGTTGCCCCCCACTAGGAAACCCTAAGTTTTTTGTGAGCTACATCCAACACACAAGTTACAGACGAGCATGCTATATGATGAAGCTAACTTGTACACACAAAATCATTGATGGTACACCAATATGGATGGAAATTTGTGTTATACCATATAGCCATATGATAGAGCAATTTTGATAGTGCTCCAACATGCATAGAAAATGATATATAGCCATGTGATAGGGAGGCTTTGAAACTGCATTGACATGCATAGTGAGTGCTAGATATGCATGTGATAGGGCAGCTTTGATAGTGAATTAACATGTGTAATGAATTTTAGATAGCCATGTGATAGGGAAGCTTAGACACATGAGTTGACACGCATAGTGAATGCTAGATAGGTGTTTGATAGGGTGACTTAAGATCATGTTGATATGTGTAGCATGAAGCTAGATAGGTGTATGATAGGGTAAGATTGAGACACAAAGATAGTGGATTAGCCCCCGCAAAGGAAATTTTGTAAGAAAATCCTATGGTGTAGAGACATCATGATCATTAGATAAAAAGCTAAATCAAACACAAAGAAATAGATAATACAACCCCCCTAGAATGGATTATATTTCTCATAGGGGATCATAAGACATTCCAAGGAGAGAGAAGACATTTTTGCATGTCAATATACAAGATGTTGCCATGGAATGTCACTTCTAGATGGGTGACACATGATTCCACAACATCTACATAAAGATAGGTGGATTTGATGAATTAGTGTTAAAGCCCAAAAGAGAAAGGATACATGATCTAAGTAGATATCTCATCACTACTAACCATGGCTTGGATCTGAAGAAAAGCACATGAAAAAAAAGAAATAAAAAAATTGGGTCAACATGGAAGAAGTGCCTAAATGCCCCCAACACTTTCCATCGTCCCCAAATGTCGAAATTCAAGGATACAACAAAAGAAAAATATCACAAATAGAAGAAGGTATGCAACTAAAAACCAATAGAGTTCAAGGGTCCTCCATGAGGGAACAACACTGAAATACAAGTACAAGGGTACATAGGAAAATACACTCTAATAATGTAGAAGCAGGTACTACCTTCACAAACGGTTCATCAGTAAGTCATTGTCCTCCCAATATTGATCATATGGGGAGGGAGCTTGTGACTATAATGGTATGTATATAATGAACAACTCCATGTGCTCACCAAAAAACTAAATCCAAGGATGAATCCACCTCTATATTATCATCCAAAATCTTGACTATGGCGAGTGAGAGGGATTGTATGAAGATCATTGTCAATGTTATAACTAATGAGTCAAAGATGCAAGCCTCAACACTTGTAGGAGACCCATGAAGAGGCACAAAATGAAGAAGGATCCTTGCCAACCTCATCAAAAGGGGTGGAGACAAATTCAAGAGAAGCTAGAGCTTTCTCCCACTATGAGAACTATAGTGGCCTTCAAGATATCAAGAAGCTAGCATGGTCGTCCTGAGATGGGGTTGGCACAAGCTATGTAGACATTACCGCACTAGACACCACTTGGGTGTGCAACATGTTTACCAGCTCAAGAATGGAGGGGATATCAAGAAAGGTGGAGATTAATGGAGGCTCCTATGAAGGAGATATGAAACCTAGACCTATTTAGAATGAGGCCTTTTGGTCACTCCTGATGTAGGGGGAAGCATTACAAAGGTGGTAGAAGGGAAAGAAGTTGATGAAGCTAAAACTAGAGTAGGGGAAGAGTTGGAGGTGGAAGTGGAAGCAATGGTATACACAGGCTTAGAATATGCACTCTCCACCCTTGCAGTGGCCTCATGAGCCCAAAGCCCTTTCCCATCAATGACACTTAGGCTCATGTACAAGCTAGTTTTGATGTAAATTTGGGTCAGGCTAGGAAGCCTACAAAGGTACAACACCATCCTCCTCCATAGGGGATTTCATCGATGTCATCACCAAAAAAGGATAAGACCCTACCAATGGAGTAGGTGGGGTTTATGGAGGTGTTGGCAGCTTAGTCATGGATGACCTTCCTCTTTTTTCCCTGTGAGTGTCTATAGGAACAAACGATGTCCACAAAGGTTGAGGAAAAGCCGCTAGAGGAGATTGTACAATGTTATGAGACCTCTTACCCTATCCATAGATAGAAGGGTGAGGTATTTATAGTATAGTGAGGATGGGGGAAGGTGGATGGACCTTGGGCTTTGGAAACATAGGTGCCTTTCCTTTATCCACATTATATGTGGATGCCAAAACTAAAGACACTGCAAGAGGTTGTAAGGCTTAAGGCATGCAAGGGGGCTACCCATGGAGGATGCACTTTCCTTGATCCCCCAATGAGGAAGGGATAGAAGGTGAAGTGTGTTGAGCCTTATGAGCATGTTGAGAAAGAGAAGGTGCTATAGATCTTAAACTCATTTCCTCAACTTTATATGCCTAACACACAAGAAAGGTGACATATTTGTAGGGACACAAGGACCCTATCAGAGTAGGCCATAAATGATCAAGAGAGTATCCCCCACATGACACCAAGGGATGATATCAAGTATCCTAGATGGTGTGGATGGTCTCATCATAAGGAAACTTCAGTAACTTGTGAATAACTAATCAGATGACTCCCATAGAATCCAACCAGGGGTACCCATTTTGACCCTAAAGAGGTCCAACTTAGGGATTACCACAAATGTTGAAAACACTACTTTGGGTCCCACCTAGACTGTCAAAGTGGTAGACCCAAAAGGGGGAAAGGACAGTCCTTCATACATCTTGATGGTGGAAAAATACTCAGCATACTTTCCCTAATTCAAATAGTTGATGAAGAGGACATCCTCCATAATGAGGTCTACTCAGCAAGTTGTGTCAACCAAGACGCCTCTAACAAAGACATTATTGATAAAAGTCAAGACTTAAAGGGGAGAAGGCTCTCCTCTATAACGTTCATCCAGAGGGGTGAATATGATATTTATTTCTAGCACCCTCTGAGTTGGAGAGAAAATCAGAATGATAGTCACCATATCTGCATCAGGATTGCCACTAAGTTTAAGAAAGTTGCTAGTCCATGTTAGGTTCACCAAAATATGGAGAAGGAAAAAGTGCACCAACCTAGAGATCAATTAAAGTCTCAAGGGATGAACCTTCCCTTGTGTCACCCCACTTTAACTAGCATGCAGAGATGGGGAGGTCAAATGTATTTTTTTGTCTAAGAGTTTGATTAATCTAGAGTGTTTAAATGCAAGTGACCTTGATTAACTAAACACTAAATATAGATAAATGCTAATCACTGAAAGGAGCTAATAGATAGTAATATTTGGATTACAGAAACCAAAAGAGCTAACTATGACTAAGATTGAGCTCTACAAGCTCACTGCCTTAGACACTAGCAGAGGTTGTGGAAGATAGTGCGAGTACAAGATGACAATGTAGTATGCTAGTGAATAGAGGTAAAATGGATTCACCACTATTCAGATGTAGAAGGGGAAATATGAGATCTATTCTCAAAACCCAAATTCCCCAAAGAAGAGATTCGATTTGATCAACCTAGAGGTTAATACACAATCGAATCAATTTGTGGATGAATATGGAAGAGAGAGAGTAAATCCAATATTTCCCTATATGGAGGAGGATTATGTTTGGAAATCTGAAATAATAAATACTAACCTCAAATTAGGGTAGATCTAGAAAATGTTGAATTCTGATGTATGTGTACACTTTCAAAAAAATATGAAACCTGTCCTAGAATGGAAATGTCGAGACAGAGAAAACCTAGAAATCTTTCCTCAAGATGGCTCAGCTCGGGTTTGACCCTCCTAAAAGGTCAAATACCACATTCTTTATTTGAAGTCCGATTCAAATTCTGTTTGCAGATCCCAGAAGTTTGTTGAAAAGGGTATCCAAATTCACTCTCAGATCTGAAACTCCACACCTGTACCTACAAGAAAATGGGGGTTTTTGTTGTATGGGGGGTTTGCCTTGGTCAAACCCCAGTTTGGAATCAACCTTAATATTGAAATTGAAATGAAGAATGCTAGCAAGTAGTAGAAAAGGATCTAACAATGAAGCTATGCAATTCAATAGATATGAAATTGTATTTGAAATGTAAACAAGTATATTGATATGAAAGCTTAAACACAACAATAAATGTAAATCAAACCTCCATGGTTGTATGCTTGGAATCCACCTTGGTAAGAGAATAAAATGGATCTTGAAGATGAACAAAGGATCTTGAAGGAAGATCACACCATCATGATGGCTAGATCTAGGGTTTGAATGATAAATCTTGAATGCTTGAACCAAATCCCTTCAATGGCTTGAATGCTTGAATCCTTGATCTTCAATGGAGAACTTGGATGGAAAAGAAGACTTGAATGCTTGAATGGATGCTTGCTTGATCACCTTGAGAGCTTGAGAGAAATTTCTTGAGGATGAGATATGAAAACTTGATGTGTAAATGAGAGAGGAAGGCCTCCTTTTATAGTGATCTAGGGCACACTCCTCTAGATGGGCCACCTTGGAGAATTAAATCCCAATTAGGTCCTAACTTTTAGAAAATATACCTAGATTAAATGAAATTAAAAGATTTACCATCCCGAAACCTGAAATGGCCGACCCAGAGGTAGGAAAATAAATCTCCTGAAAGCCTGAAGCCCGAAAATTTTGGAAATTGGAATTTTGGAGGAAGGGGTCAAAGTCAAGGTTGGACCTGACCTAGTCAGGGTTGAGCTTGACTTTAACCTAGTTAGGTTCTAACTCGACCCTGACCTAGTCAGGTTCTAACTCGACCCTAACCCTGGTCCCAAGTTGACTCTGAACCAAGTCAGGAGGTCCCGGGGATGCCCAGAAACCTAGAACTGATGCCAGAATAGGATAGAATATTAGTGATAGAAATAAAATCCTATGATTATTGTGATGAAGGCCAGGAGGATCCATTTCTAAATCCTACCTAGAAATAGAGCTATGAAAGAGAGAAATTCAGGAGAATCCTTAAGATCCTAACCCTAATTTCACCTAGAATGAAGCAGAAAACAAGTGGAAAGCGGGGAGAAAGCCAAATCAAAGAAAAGATCAATTTGAGGCATCCAATATGACCCCAAACCACTTATTCGGAGGGCTAAATGCTCTTATCATGGAAGTGCTTCTATTTTAAGACGATACATTAAGCCCCCACTTTAGCAAGAGTATGGATTCGATGCAAACTATTGGTAAATGAGAAGAAAGAGGAGATCCAAGTGGATTCACAAAGAGATAAAATAAAACTTAGCTAAGGGTATGAGCCCCCAGACTAAATATTCTAACTCAACATACACACACGAGGGTGCGAAACAATAAAACCAAAAGAACAAGGGTTAGCACTAAATAACCCAAATCAATTAGCATAAGAAACCTCACTAAGAAATATTCCTCATGCTAATATCATATTTGGAAAGCTATCATAAAAGCATAAATGTTTACATAAGAAAGACGAGCAACACTATAAATAACATAGCTTCATGATCCTGTCCTACTAGCATGAAAGGAGAAAAGAGAGAAAGGAGAAAGTGATTACCTTGCCCAGTAAGATGCCCACCTTATTGTGAATCACCTTGGAGGGAGAGCCCAACAAGTTCACCCAAAAACTGTGCTTGTAATTTTAATGCATCTTCTGACGGATTTTGGAATACCCATAGATCCACCTTCTTGTATCACTATGAATATGAAATGCATGTCTCCTCAGGATTTAGCAACTTATGTGCATTACCATCAAAAGATTTAGCATATAGGTGCGTGTCTTTTCAGGATTTAGCAACTTATGTGTGTTACCTTCCAAGATTTAGCATATTTAAAATTGGAAATGCGTGTCCCTTTAGGATTTAGAAACTTATGTGCGTTACCTTCAACGGATTTAGCATATTAAAAATTTTGAAAAATGCATGTCTCCTCAGGATTTAGCAACTTATGTGTGTTACCCTCGGAAGATTTAGCATATGAATGTGTTTCTTTTCAAGATTTAGCAACTTATGTGTGTTACCTTCCAAGATTTAGCATATAAAAATAAAAAATTATAGTACAAGGGAGGCCCTATATATGCCCCCCTCCTTAATATGGAAAAAACATACTATTTTGACATGTTAAGGAAAAGAAAAGAACAAGGATAAAGCCTTCCTCAACATCAAGACAATATCCACAAACAACACCTAGTCCAAGCCAAGAAGGTCACAACTCCTATGAGGCCATGGAAGGGACGAATGCAAAGAGGTATCATGCAAGAAGTGAAAAGAAAGTAACCCTTATGAGGGATAGCACACCGTTCAGTTTCCAAGGTGAGAGATATATCAACCATGGAAACCCAATGTCAAACAACAAAAGAGGCTATTATCAAGGACATAGATCCTCAATGCAAACCATAATTTTCATGTATGATTGAATGTCACATAATAGATAGATACTGCTTACCCAAGGAAAGCGGTGAATCCTGGAAAGACAGAAGGGAATGACATCCTTGCCCCCCAACGTAGGAAAAATATTGAAGAGGATACCTACTTCACAATGCAAGGATATATCCTGTTTACAATAATGTACACCATATTCTTAGCGAGGGATATTGACCCCTACATCCAAGAGTAGAGATAATCGTGAAAAGGATATGTCACTCATGGAAAAAGGATCCTCAAATGAAAGAGATCTTATCAACAAGACCCCCACCAAAGAGGAGTGTTTTAGATAAAATATCAACTTTCAAAAAGGAGGGAACAAAGATTCAATCATCAAGCCCCCTACAAGGAAGAGGAAGAGGAATCTTTGAAATGAGGGAAACAACTCTAACACCAAAGCAAGGGTGAAAGTGTATAAAGAACATAATTTGCAACATAGAGAAGAGGTGACAACCTAGGACAACAACTTCTCATTTGACAAGATTATCCATAGTCAAAACATCTATCTATATGATGAGATAATATTGCAATATAAACAAGTACCACTAAGCTAGAGAAAGTAGTTCCCTAGATAAAGAGAAAGAAAGAAGTACCTTGCCCCCCAGATATAGAGACAAGGGATACCCTCGCAAAACAAATGTCTTAGAAAAGATATCTTGGAAAAGAAAAGAGACATCCTATACAAAGCCATAGAAAAAGAGAAGAGAAAGAATACCAATTAAGCCCCAATAAAAGACCTAATGGATCCTAGGAGACTGGATGAAGATATACCTCTTGCCCCCCAGTCATGAGACAAGAGGGGAAGAACATCTACATTATATCTAAAGGAGGGGAATCCCCTATATCAAAATTATGAAGGAATTGTAAAATTGCACGAGAGTAAGATATAATTCCTAAAGCAGCTTTTTCTCTAACATATGCCTTGAAATGTTTACAATTAGCTAGTAAGTGTTTGTTACTATAATGAAAAGGACATTTATATTTGTATAGAGCATCTATAGGCATAGGTCTAAAGATTTCTTTCTTGGAATTCATTAGCTCAACATATACCTTCTTAGCAATTTCTTGTCGAGTATTAGGGTTATCGAGGATAGGCGTGGGGAGAGGAGGACAATGTTTAGCATCACCTACCTTAACTTGATATTTTGAACACCCAACACCATACATATTCAGTTTAGGGGGTAGATGAACAAGAAACCTAATACCATGCTTATTAACTCCTAGCCCTAAACCTTTATAACCTTGTTTAGTCACCATATTATATCCAATAGTATACATATTATGTAAAGCTTCTACAGGAGGTGATTGTTTATCGTGCTCATGAGTAAAGGTTGTATAAGGTGGGATAATAGGTTTGGTAGAATTTTTTGTACCCTTTCCTTTAATATCATCTTGAATAAGAGGAGAAGGTAAATCAAAGAAATCTTGCACATCTGCATCCTGAACGATAGCTTGAATCCCATCATAAGTACGGGAAGAGCGAGGATTAACAAATGGAGAATTAGGTATCAGAATAGGAAGATTAGGATTAAGATTAGGATTGATAGAATTAGGATTAGGATTGATAAGATGAGGATTAGGAAGATTAAGAGATGGTGTGTCATCTACCCAATTCTTCACATAATTCAAAAGATGAATAAGGCTACCACATAAATCTCTAACAAAAGTTTTAAATGTAGGCAGACTAGTGTCGGTTAACATCACAAAAGCATAAACAAGAGCAAAGTGAAGGGTCATCAACATAATGAAGTGAATAATACTTTCATAAACATCATAGGTATGATAAAGAGATGCTAAAAGAAGAGTAATGAATAACATAACTACACACCAAAGCATCTTAACAATAGCCATAGAAAATGAAATGCAAGAAATATTTTTGGATTTTATTGAATATAAAAAAAAAAAATTGGATTTTTTAATGTAAAATGCAAGAGCATAAACTAGATCTAATCTAAATGCAAGAAAATATCTAAAATCTAACACAATAGGGCATCTAATTCCACAAAAGAAAAGGAGAGTAAGTATGTCGGGTTCACCAAAATGAATAGAGGTAAAATGGATTCACCACTATTCAAATGTAGAAGGGGAAATGTGAGATCTATTCTCAAAACCCAAATTCCCCAAAGAAGAGATTTGATTTGATCAACCTAGAGGTTAATACACAATCGAATCAATTTTTGGATGAATATGGAAGAGAGAGAGTAAATCCAATATTTCCCTATATGGAGGAGGATTATGTTTGGAAATCTGAAATAATAAATACTAACCTCAAATTAGGGCAGATCTGGAAAATGTTGAATTCTGATGTCTGTGTACACTTTCAGGAAAATCTAAAATCTGTCCTGGACTAGAAATGTCGAGACAGAGAAAACCCAGAAATCTTTCCTCAAGATGGCTCAACTCGGGTTTGACCCTCACAAAAGGTCAAATACCACATTCTTTATTTGAAGTCCGATTCGAATTCTATTCGTAGATCCCCGAAGTTTTCCAAAAAGGGTATCCAAATTTGCTCTCAGATCTGAAACTCCGCACCTGTACCTACAAGAAAATGGGGGGTTTTTGTTGTATGGGGGGTTTACCTTGGTCAAACCCCGGTTTGGAATCAACCTTAATATTGAAATTGAAATGGAGAATGCTAGCAAGTAGTAGAAAAGGATCTAACAATGAAGCTATGCAATTCAATAGATATGAAATTGTATTTGAAATGTAAACAAGTATATTGATATGAAAGCTTGAACACAACAATAAATGTAAATCAAACCTCCATGGTTGTATGCTTGGAATCCACCTTGGTAAGAGAATGAAATGGATCTTGAAGATGAACAAAGGATCTTGAAGGAAGATCACACCATCATGATGGCTAGATCTAGGGTTTGAATGATAAATCTTGAATGCTTGAACCAAATCCCTTCAATGGCTTGAATGCTTGAATCCTTGATCTTCAATGGAGAACTTGGATGGAAAAGAAGACTTGAATGCTTGAATGGATGCTTGCTTGATCACCTTGAGAGCTTGAGAGAAATTGCTTGAGGATGAGATATGAAAACTTGATGTGTAAATGAGAGAGGAAGGCCTCCTTTTATAGTGATCTAGGGCACACTTCTCTAGATGGGCCACCTTGAAGTAACTTGGTGAGCTCGTTCCTCCAAGTAACTTGCACACACAAAAACAATGAAAAGTGTTAGGGTGCCTATTCAGAGACCTAACTCAGACAAATCCCTACTTTGGTGTTTCCACCTCAACAAAAGCCAAAAAGGCATTATAACGATGGTAGATAACCATATGAAATAGAAAATAAATAATAATGTAAATAAAAATAGATAAAGAACATGATATTCTCTCAAAGACACAAATGAGTGAAGTGAGTAGACGCCCCTTGAAAATATGGAAGCCCGATGACGATGATGAAGCCAAGGAAATGTTGTTGTGATCAAAAGCACAATAAGAGTGGAGCTATGGAGCCAAAAACTATGAGAATCTAGTGAATGAAACAGTTGAGGAGTGGTTAAGAAGCCAAGAAGTTAAGAAACATTCTAGAAGAAGACTGAATGAGGGTGAAAGAGGGCAATATATTTCATGTGAGTCAAATCCTGCATAATTGGATGGTGGATTCAAGTGTTATGAATGTAGGTTGGAATTTTGTAACACCTCAATGACAACCTACACATCTGCAGATTCACAGACGCTAGCGCGTGGTGCGCAAATGTCATGTGTCATCTAAGCCGCATGGCCAAGATTTTGAAGTGGGTGATGACATGACAATCCAAGTTATGTGGATGGATTATGAGTACTTTGAGTCTTAAGCTAAGGTGAGGGCATGATGGGATGGTTGGATCTCTATCCAACCAACTCATAAATGGGGTCGGTTTATGTGCCTCATGGGGCTCTATTAGGCATGCTTGGATGGATTCTCTAATCAGCAACTCAAGCATGGGACTTGGCTTAGTCGGGGACTGTAACCTAGACTCAAGCCCAACTTCTTCTTACACCTTCCCACTCGCTTGTGGGGTTGACTCATTTACGCACAACTGTGACATCCCCTAAAGCTGTTAGGATTAACAAGGCAGAAATAATAATTATGTGCAAATATAACTAATATCAGAAAATAATAAACCACACAGAATAGAACACAAGACACACAAATTTAACGTGGTTCACCCAATCCCTGGGCTACATCCACCAACAACGAGTCCAATATTATTATTATCCAGTGATTACAACCTGATTACAATCCGTAATCCCTTACAGCCCAATTCTGTCGCAAGTACTAAAAATCATACATAATGAAAATCCCTAACCTAAGCCATATTATACAATATTTTCCCGCTTTAGGGTTAGAATGAGTTATAAGTAGTCGGCCCAAAGAACTGAAAAAAGTAGTCGGCCTCAAAAAAAATTTCCTCGGGGGCTATGCCCCCGAACCCCTGCTCTTGGGGGCTGTCGCCCCCAAACCCCCGCTCAGGGCCCGGCCTGGCCCCGAACCCCGGCGAGGTCGGGAGGAAAAGTGTACAGTACTTTCCTGGATAGTACTTTCCTGATTAGTCACCACAAGCTAACAATCTCCCACTTGGTGACTGATCAGTATCCACACTATACTAAAAAAAAGCGACCACCTCCAATCCTCCTCCTCGAATGAACCGTCACCCTGCTTCATTTACGAAGTTTGTCTAGAAATCTCCTTTCTGTTATGGGTACATACAAAGCCTAAAACCATATGCTCCTTCATTTTGCATGTTCTACGTCATTCAAGGAGTTTTTGCTCTTATCACCTGCCTTCCTTCCGCAGTTCGGGACATTATTTCCAGCAAATGAGAGCAAATAGTGCTGAAATAGAGTTACCCACCATTGCCTAACCTTGAAATGGAAATTTACACAAGGGTGCAAATTTAAGCTATTATTGGAAGCTATGCCATATCTATAATAATGAGATTTGAGATCTATAGTAATTTTGATTCCTTGTCCCATACATCCAAATCCTTGTTTAGAAAGTATATCAAAGCCAACCTAATAATGCATATGAAACTCTAATAGAAAAGGATTTCCATCATATTCTCATTGAAATTCATACTATAAGCATATTGTGAATTGCCAAAAGGATAACTAAGTGAATGAAGATTTTCCCTCATTGGAGGATACACATCTTTGTTAGCATCATCCATATCCATTGAGGAGGTAAAGGAGACCTCTTTTATTAAGTTGTTCTTACTAATTTCACCATTGGTTTCATCTTTGTCTTTTCTCAATATAATGTAATTAGGTAACATCATTAAGGAAATGCATGTCATCTTTTCTCAAAGCATTTTGGTGGCTAAGGTAAGCTCTAGGGGAATAAAAAGGAGAATCTAATTTGATAGATGTTTTGATAGTGTCAAAGTGTTTAGTATGTTCCTCTTGAACTAGAGTATCTTGGTGGGAGAAGCAATCATCATTACTCTTGTACGGTTCTATTGGAAAGATCATTGATAGGAGCATTAAATATTTTCTCATAATTAAGGGGTACTCTGCATAGAGGATTGAGCATATATGTTAATGGGATTTGGGTTGTCAATATTTAAGTCATGTTCCTCTTTCACCAAAGAATTCTCATTAGGGAGGTGATCTTTAGGAGAAAAGTCATCATTTGTCAGTGCTTCATATCCAAGAGAGAGATCATTGGAAAAAGTGGTAATGATATCATCTTCTTGCACCAAATCTTCCTCATCAATGAGAGAGACTTTAGAAGAGGGACAAGCATAGTTCATTAGGTCCTCATCTCTAGAAGGGAGAGTATTGGAATGAATAGAAGGTAAAATGGCATAAAGGGAATTATTAACCATATCAACTTCTTGTATCACAATGTCCTCATGAGTGGGATGAGTTTTGAGAGGTGTAGAAGATGATTTAATTGAGATGAAGTTGTCAAGGCCTCCATCTAACATATCAATGTCATCACTACTAAATGGCACATCAAATGCATGAAAATCTTGTAAAAGGAGACCAAAATGGTTGGATGGGTTGATTTTTTTTTTAGGTTTCAATTTTGTAATATAAGAAGAAAAAAAACTTGTTCTAACTAATGCTTCTAAATGATGTAATAGAGCAAGCAAAACGTTAATGTGATCTAAATAAATAACAAAAAAGACAACCATCCATTTAAATCAATTTTTTTAATTTTTTGCAATGTTTTAGTAAGAAATGAATTCTTTAAATTTGGAAATTTCATGCAAAAATCAGATATGAAATTATAAAATTAAAATTAATGCAAGTGAAAGACATGTTGAGTTCGCCAAAATGTGAGTTAAAGAATAGGGATCTACTAGGTTAAACTAGGAATCAAGCCTATTCACATCATCACATATTAAAGGATAAAGTTCAATTGACCCAACTTCAAATCTAAAGAGGTAGGAGAGAGTTGGGTGCAAATTGGGTGAGAATTATCCTCCTTTTGTGTGGATTGAATTGAATTGATTTAATACAAAAGGACTAGGTAAAGACATGAAATTGTGCATTATTCAGCATGAAAAAAGAGCTACACATCAGATAAAGCAATACTAAACATAGTTTTGGAAAGGAAAATTAAATAAGAATTTGTCACTAAAATTCAAGCTCAAAATGGTTGGACTGATTTGCTATGCGCCATCACCCTAGTAGACCAAAAAAAGATATCATTTACACAGCCAAAATCTGAATGTCACTATGATGCTTGCTCTAAAAAAGACCAAAAAGTGTCAAACTTATTCACTAATCGTGAACTATGTGAAAAAAAATCCTAAGTGTCCCAATCCCTACTTTAGAATCGGATTCTTGGCTCAGACCACCCTCTCTAGATTTGCAACACTCCACCTCTAGATCTATGAACTTGCACACGAGGATTGAATCTTCCCAACAACAATGATGATAAGGAAATATGAAGTACAATGTTGAATATCACAAGATTATACCTCAAACGTGATTCAAGCAAGATTTCCAAGTGTTGATGCAACAATATGACAACTCAAAACAAGATCAATCATAAAGGCTCCTTGACATGAAGAATAATGTAACTTGTTGCTCTATTATGATCATATATAAATTATTTCGCTAACAACGCTTTCTCTAGAAGACTTGTGGATGTAGAATGATGATAATGAATGAGGAGATGATGATCTTATATAGGGTTTCCAAGGTATTTCACAAATTAAGCCGATTTCCAATGCTGATATGCAAATATCAAGATCAAATAACAACTGTTAGGAACCAGCACATTACCATATTAAAATTTGGACCCATTTTGAAGTGTCATAATCCACCATGGCCATGGCACCTAGTGCCCTAGTCCACCCTAAAGGGGTTGGATCAATGGCACATGGAACATGTAAGTCTCAGGACACACGATTTAATCTCCATACTAGTAGATGACAACAATCTAGCAGTGAAGGGGCCATAAGTAGGTTTGAAAAGAGCTATGAGGAGATATACTAAGGCAAGGGCACAAAAGGGAGTGTGAAATTGTAAGGGGTTACAATTTACAAACTACATGATTCAATTAGCTCAAGCGCCAGTTCTCCACCCTATTGAAAGGTTTTGTGAATTACCTTTTCCATATATCTCTAGGTTTTACTACATTAGATATGTGGTTGTTTGGAGTACCACTTTTATGTCACTTCCATAGAACTTATTAGGTGGCACCACTTCTCCACAACCCTAGAGACATTTTTTTGCATTGATAGAAATTTAATATAAGGAATAAGAGTAAGACTTATCTTCTTTATAAGTAAATTTCCTAAGGAGAAATTTGTAGTAGTATAAGTGTTTTTCTTTTTAGATTCTACACTACTTGTCTAATATTTAATTACAAGATGCATTTAGATTTTTTTATATAATAGGCACTAAAAAAAAGAAAAAAATTAGTAGATTATTTTAAAAATTGATTAAAAATCATAATGAATCTTAATTGTTGGTTAATGATCCTTTTTTAATTTCATGTTTATTTTTGAAATATAAATGGTTGGTTAAGATTTCAATTTTTAACCCAAATCTAACACTTGTGTTATTATAAAAATTATAAGATTTGATTTTAAAAAATACATTATGAAGTGTACAACACCTACATAAGAATGAAAAACATTAATAATTTATTTTGTACCATTAATGAGTTATGTCTTCTTATTGGAGATAAATTTGGCAATGCTCTCAATAATGTTCTCTTCAAAACTTTTATCCAATTATTTAAATTACTTGTGTCATAGTTAGAAGGTATAGGATGTGATCAAATTGACAAGGATTGCATCTGCTTGTTTTTTTTTCAAAATTACAAGGACCTAGTTTAGTTTTTATCATCTACTTTTTATTCTACTCTAAATGCCCTAGAGATTAATTTTAGTGTCTTCATATTTGATTATTTTTAAGCATCTTTCCAATGAGATCTATTTATTCAATTAGATTAGCTATCTTTTTTTTAAGGAACCATATTTTGATGGATTAATCTTTCAAGGATAAATGTATGAATTATAAGAATCCTAATATATAATCTACTAGTAATGATTCTACGTCCAAGATGAAATAAAAGGATGGAAAAAATTCTATTTCTTTTAGCTTGAATGTGAAAAAGAATATAGATGGTACTATTTTAATGGAAAATCTAGTAAAGATGAGTTCCATTGTTGAAAAAGATCCAAGTAATTGGAAGAGGCCATATGGTGACACAATATTTCTATTAATAAAACGTGTTCATAAGCATAGGGAAAGCCCTTTTTCTTAGGGTTTAAATTCATTGACAAACAATTGAATATTTGATTTGGGTGTTTTGCATCACATAACTAAGTCGCAATATCTTGTTGTGGCAATACTTCTTCTATTAGAATTGTCAAACCTTCATAAATTTTAGTTTTGGGGTTGAACAATATGCAATTGGTAGATTGTTGCATTGAGGATTCTTTATTCTTAATATTTTTGGTATCCATCACTTCATGAACTAGATCTATCAACAGAAGGATGGGACGATTGGGAGTTTTCTCCACGTGATGTGGTTATTCAAGACACTTGATATTGGGATTTTTTTTCTTTAAGAAGAGTTGACCATATATATTCCATTTATATAGGTTTGAATTTTTTAGGCCTCATTAGGCTCATCACTTGACGTACATCTCAATCCTTTGAGCAAGCTTTGGCATGAATGGTATGATTATTTAAATTACAAGTATATTTAGTAGTTGAGTACATATAGTGCATTGTGATTGGTCTAAACAAGCTATGTCCTTGAAAAACATCATTAGATTTGGCATACTTCAAAGTTGTGTTCATGAAAAACATCAATGGATTTGGCAATACTTAAACATGTACAACATAGGATTTCATCACTTTATAAGACTTTCAAAGCATTTGTGAATAGTAGTTGGGTCCTTGTCTCTTATGAATATATATAAATAATGAGGAAGTATGTAGAGTGTGATTCCTACAAAATAAATTCTCATAACCACTTATCTATTTTCTAAATTGAATTTATATTTGAAGGGGATAAAGAGAGATTTTTAATCTATATACTAAACTCGTTGCCAATATCCAACAGCAACTTAGAGACTTCATTTTCACTGCCATAATCCAAATGCACACCTCATCGTGATTATATGGAAGTATAAGTGGAGTGTATGAATAAGCTTTTATTTGTGTATTTCATGTTCCTTCTATTTACTCATTCTTTTAAGGCTCTTCTATTGCATATCGTTTAAATAAATAATAAATATTAGTACTAGTAATCGCATGCTTTTGTGCATAGCCAATAAGTTTTCTTTTTTCAATTTAAAATAGGAAATTTTAAAATGAATATGTTTTTACATTAATTTTTAATTTGGTTTTTGTGTAGAAAGTAAATTTGTTGCAGGTGAATGTTAGGAAATTGCATGATGTTTTTGATAAAGATAAAAATAGGTTTTGAAGGGGGCCCGAAACCCTATACATTAAGGTCACTAAAGATATTCAACAAAAACCCACTAAATGAATCGGGTCAAGGCCAAAGAGAGGGTTTTACAACAGGCTCCCACAACCTAGATGATTCAAGCATGAAACAACCATCATGCAACCCAAAACTAAAAAGATATTCAACACTAGGTTTTTCCTAGAGCACCCTTCTGATAGGAATGAAGAGTCATATCAAACGAAGAGGAGGCCTTCTTAAGTTTTTTCCTTTGACAATGATCCAACCCTCTTCAACTCTAGCCACCTCAACCTGCCAAATCAGAGAATCATCAGCCGAGCCAGAGCAATCCTGGCTACCAACAGAAGCAGCCACAATTGACCGAACAGAAGCCATGACCTCCAAACCACCAGGAGAAGACAAAAGCACTACCTCCTTAGCCAAACCAAAAATTGCATGATGTTTATATACAATTGACTATATAATTGTTGATTCTTGAAAAATACATACAAAACAACTTAATAAATACATAGATTAAAAATAAAAAGTACAATTAATCCTTAAAATAAAGTATGTTAAAAAAACCCCAATTAATCCTTAAAAAAATCTCTTAATCTAAGTAACAAAAATTGAAAAATCAACCTCATTCTAAATTGATGAGAGATGTTAATGTCTCAATCACATAAGTAATTAAAAAAAGTTGGAGCAGTTTAAGGAAAAAATAAGGTAAGTTGCTATAAAAATCTGAAATATTTTTCATTGTTAGAAAAGTAAAATTATTTGAGAAGAGGGGTTGACAACTTTCCAGGAGAAAAATATCATTCCCAGAAGCAAAGTTACCACATAAAGCCTATCGACTTAATTAATTGAAGTAGATGTAATTGTTACTTGGTCTATAAGTTACATCGATAGCTTAATGACTTAGCAAAATGAAAAACAGGATTATTTAAATAAATCTTATTATAATATAACAATTCTCTTTCTTTCATCATTACATATTGTACATAAATAATTAATATATATGCATATGTATATATAAATTCTTTCATCATCATATATTGTACATAAATATATATCAAATGATTTAAAGGCTGAAACAAGTTAATAGTGTTCATCTTATTATATTCTTTTTTTCTTTTCGTTAAGAACAAATTATTAGACTCCATGCCTATTTCAGATAATTGATTATAATTATAGAATGTTTCTACTCATTCTCGGATTGTATTATACATACTTAACACTGCAACAGAATCCACATGGTTGGCAATGGATATGTTTGGAATTCATTTCGGCTATTTGGATTTGCTGATTTCTAGTAGCAAGACTATGTTGTATCCCTCATTACCAATGTGATTTGGTAGTTAATTCACATGTGATCTACAGAATTTTTTTAAGTTGTCAAAATGGCTAGCTCATTTCATTTCTCTCTACTTGATCACGGACATTTTGCATAGAAATAGTCGCATCAATATCCCAATCCATAAATTGGAGTCTCAAGAAATGATGCTTGTAATTTTGAAATATTGGCAAAAAAAATCAAGTTCCTTTTTTTCTTTTGGTGAGGCGGTAATTCAGAGACTCAGAGGTCAAGAGTTCCTATAGAACACTCCATCAGTGCTTTACCCTTCCCAAGTCACTCCATTGTTTCTCTCCAGTCAATCTACTCCAGTCCTACAATAGTCTGCTTCAAATTGCGATTGATTATGTTCAGGAACTCTATATCTTGGGAAAACTATAAATAAGGCTTTAAAAGGATGTAATTTCCTAATGGAAATGCATTTGTTGGGGTTGTGCAGGAGAAACCTACTTATAATTTATGCATGCATGAGCTACAGCTTGAACACAAATACGCAACGGAAAACCTTAATCCATGTGCAAGGCCATGAGCTCATCCCTAGCCCATAGACCAGATCTAGGATGCATTCAAAGCACTTCGATTCCTACTTGTGCATGTTCCTCGTCCTCTCATTCCTCTAAGAGGTGACATCCTTATCTCAATGATAATCAAGAAGACGAAAGCTAATTTCAGTCATAGGTAATATTAAACATCAGGTTTTTTACTCTACTTTTGAGTCTCCATGTTTATCCTTTTAATATTTGGCCATATATTTTCTTCTATTTGTTATTTAGTACAAGTCGCTATGGTTTAGTTGCTCAGTTGCTCAGACGGGTGGGATTCCGTTAGTGTCTCAGCTTCCACTATCTTCGGCTGACGTTCCACAGGTGTTGTCAGTGTCCTCTGATAAGGGGATTTTTGGGTCTATGATTTCTTATGCAAATGTGGCCGCATTTGAAGCGGGTATCAATGGAGCTTCCTCTGTTGGGAGAGGGGGCTTCCAGTCCATTCCTTCTGCGAACCCTGTCTCTGTAAGTGATATCATTGGGGTTAATCTAGAATCTAAAATAGTTGATGAGATCTTAAAAACTGCGGAAGATTTCTCCTCTAATGCTGCAATCTTTAGGTTTAGAGGTTTTGGCCCTCTTTCAGACTTTGCATGCTTAGATTTCCAAACATTGTGAACCCATTTTAACTCATACTGTTCAAATATACCTTATGGCAAAGGGTTTTTTATTGCAAAGTTTGAAAATGTTGAAAATAGGAAAACTATTTTATGTGATAGTTGTTTCGCTTGGGAGGAGTGTTTCCCCTTGATGGCCAAACTTTGGCATCAGAGGTTTGATCCTCTTTCTAAGTCTTTTAACAAAATACCCTTATGGGTGAGGCTGTCGAATCTTCCCCTTCATCTTTGGCTGGATTCTGTTTTGGAATCTCTGGGGGAGGCTATTGGGGATTTCGAAATGGTTGATTTGGCTTCCTCTGATGTTTTTCATTCGACGTATGCTCGTATTCTTGTGTAGGTTGATGTTTCTAAAGATCTCCCCAAGAAGATTACCTTGGCTTCTCCTTTGGGCTCCTGGTTCCAAAATCTAAATTATGAGGGTATTCCGTTCAAATGCAAGAAATGCCACAAGACTGGCCATCTTGTTGCGCAGTGTTTATCTGATAAGGGTAAATCAAAGAAATCATCTTCTTGGTGCTTGGGGGCTTTTGACCACCATTATACAGTTCATAAAGTTTCCAAAGATGGGGGTTTGGCTGCTTGCCCTTCCCAAAATGAACACGCTATGGCTAGTGCTACTGATGTTGTTTCTAATGTGGCTTTGGTTCAAACTGTTGATGTTGTCCCTTCAAGTGTTCTTGTTGTTCCTGACCGGATCACTAATGTTGTCTCTGGATCCACTGCCTTGTCTGCTAGTGCTGTGGGTTTTGCTGTCCCTGGCTCTCCAAGGGGTATTATGGGATTGGTGGTGTTGCTTTCCCTGTTCCTTCTATGAATGCTGGTGTGACCAACCTTGTTTTGGTGGGCTCTTTTGTTTTTTCCTTGGCTTGGCAGAATGTTGTTGAGAATGTGTAGGATGGATGGACAACAGTTGAAAAATAAATCAAAATCTTTCAATTTTTTTTTTGATATGAATTTACGTTCACATAAGGATGGGCTAAAATGTAAATCTTGAACGCCTTTTGTTGTGGATTGCTGGGTTGATTATTGTTCCACTTGGTGGGAACTATGGTTAGTTCCTTTGGTTGTTTGGTGATGCAGCACAGTTGTTTTATGGTCTTTCATTGCCCTATCTTTCACTGCTTTTGTAAAAGGTTTCGGTCCTTTCAAAACCTGTTTTTACTTTATCAAAATGTTATTGTAAACAAGAAAAAAAAAGCAACTCAACTAGTAATTTGCTGTTCATAGTTTATGGTAACTTTGGCAGCTTCAGGATTAGCAATATTAACGAAGGCATCTTCAAATAAACTAATGGTGCCACAGCATATGACACAGCAATAATCAATGAAAAGATTTAAAAGATCCACACCTTTTACTGCAGAAATGAAACCTGCAAAGTCCTCTGTAGTTGCAGCTCATTTCACCAGATCATGTGATTACCTTTCTTCAAAGACAGTAAAAAATCTGCTGCTGTGATGATCCTTTTGGCAGTTTACCGCAGTTAAAATAGTTAACTGGCATTGAACTGTAGCCAAAATAGATTCAAGTGTATATGGCAAAAGTTAACTGCAGTTATATAATGATAGGCATCATCCGGTATTATCTATGGATGGGTGCACCCTGGTGCTAGATAGCCACTTCCCTCATTTTTTACATCCAACCATCCGAGAAGAGCTAGCAGCTACATCTTCAACCCTTCAATAATCAAACCAGGGGACAGCCCTAAAGACAGACTGCACTAAGTTCCAGATATCTGTTTTCACCTTTTTCTTGCATGCCATGAGATTTGAATAAAATAACAAACAGATCTTTTTGCAGAAATCTACAAAATTTAACGAACTCCCCATTTTTATCCCAATATTACCAAGCCAGTTGTCAAAGAATTTCTAGAAAACACAAAGTCGTTGTCAAGGCAAACAAAGAAAACAGCAATATTCATTATTCCATTCTCAACATTTCTTACCACTTGTCGCAAATCTTTATTGGGAGAAATGGAGAGAACCTTACAGAGAGAAATATTATTTTCCCATTGTTTCTTCCTCCGAGCTCTCTATCTTTAATGTTGCCATCTATCCCCCTTGCATCTCCCCGGTACTCCAACCTCCCTCTATTCTATATAATTGAAACACAACTACATCTGAGATTTTGCCTTCTGCATTACCCACAACCTCCTTGTAGGTGGGCTTAACCTTATCTACAGAAAAAACCTTCACACCTTCTCTCATTCTCCAAACTTATCTTTCTGAAATGGAATAACAGTATCCATACCCACAACACCTGCAATAAACTCGGCCAGCCCATTTATATTAAATATTGAAACAAAGAAATTAATAAACTAAATTCCTTGTATGAAAAAATCACCCCCACCCATGGTCACACAAAAATAACAAATGTCACCGACAAGCACAAACCCTTAGGCCATACGGCTTCCTCAATGGAGAATATAAATGATCTTATAAAATAATAAATATAACAAATGATTTCAAAAAAATAACTTAATGTGACTGTTCAGGACATGATTAACCCACATTATTAACTAAAAAGCCCAGAAAACATAATCTAAATTACATGACATACCATCTCTACATATTGGCATGAAAAAAGTTCATAATACCAACTAGAAAAGATGACATTTATTGACCACTTCAGCTTTGCTGATTGTTAGTGACAGACAATAAACTTACAGACCATACTCTAGAAAATTTTCATCTGCGATTGTTGTTTAAATTGAACTTCGTGCCATCCCACGTATGATTTATTTGCAAAATTTCCATTAAACATCTTCGGTTGTCTCTAGGAGCATCTTCTATAGGTATTTCAATAAAGTACATCAATATTTTTGACAAAACTGTCAAATAATACAAAAATTTAAATTTAAATTAAATTTACAACAGATTAAGAGCCAGGTTATTAAAATTAAATTAGCTCTCAATGCCAGCTGCTCGAGTTTTGCTCAGCAGATCATTTGTTTTGACCCTAACTTATGCCGAAAGATTGCCCTTGGTTAGAACTTTGACATTTAAGTACGATTCAAGATTACAGAAAGAATTTCATATGCTTGTTTTACTGTTGGGTGTCAAGATGGACCAGATTCAGTACAACTCAATCAGAACAGAATACTGCTCTTTGGGTATGACCAGAAAGTGCAGAAAGAATCTCTCATGCTTTTTTTGCTGTTAGTAATCAAGCAGGACCAGATTTAGTACAACTTCTGAAAAAGTTAAAACAGAAATTGCTCTTAGTTAGGACTTGTCATTGGAGTAGGACCTGCAACAGCAGAAAGAATCTCATATGCTTGCTTTGCTGTTGGACGTAAAGATGGATCAGATTCAGTACATGAGTAGAACAAATCAGCCAGCAGGTTAATCACTTCTGCATTTTCTTCAGGATATATGTTCTTTGCTCTATCTGGAGCCTTATCCTTTAAGTCAAATAAATATTTATCAAGCTCTGGGGTACACTGGGGCCGTTGTTCCATCTGATTTAAAAAAACAAAACATTAATAAAATTTCTTAAACTAAAATGAACAATTTGTTTTACCAGTAAATTATACCAGAATCACTAGGATGAATGATTAATAAAGAAACAGTAAAGAGTCAGTGTGACTCAGCCTGTGACACGGCATTTTGTAAACTAAGTGGTTGCCATTGAGCCACAGTGCTCAGGCAAACTGAAAAGGGACTATAAATGTTAAGGTAAAAATTCCTGCTACATCAAACATACGTAAGAAAATAATAGGATATCATGCCTGTAAACGTTGATGAATCTCAACATCTGATAATCCTGCATGGGGGATTTGTAATGTCAACAACTCAAAGATGAGACATCCAAAAGACCAAATGTCAACTTCCTGCAAACATTGAAGAAAATAATCAGCAGAAGTTAAATCACATTCTCTTTACCAGGAGAATAGTTCACACTACAATGCACAGTATATAATATGCCTCCTAAACGGAAAAAAAGTAGAAAGCTTGGTCAAGTCAGAAGACAGGAGACTACTTGCTACAGCAATGACCTGAAATTACACTTCTGTTGCAATAATATATTCACTGCAAAGATGAAAATTTGTTTTGTTCATCCTCTCTCACTCTAAAGGAAATCACCTATATTTATCGAATGGTAGTGCAAGAAGAGAATAAGAAAGTGGAACAAGTAAAATCAGATAAGATATTAAGCATTATTCAATTTACAGAAACCAAAGTCCTTATGGTAGCCAAAAAACTCAGATTGGGTTAGTATAACCTTTGTAAACCAAGAAACAATGAAATATTACCCATCTAAAACAGTGTTCATTTGACTACACTCCTAGTTGTTATGATAATAGACATCAGAACATGATTGAAATAGCTCATGCACCCAGTTTCTTGATTTTTCAGATTGTGCAAGTGCCAAAAAAGAGATTGCTGATGAAATAAATTTAACAGTATCATACCACTCCATATCGTTGTGGTCTATGCATTGCTTGAACCATCTCTGGAGCCATCCAGCGTGGAGTTCCAACACAGCATTCAGAAGAAGGAACACCACGGTGAGCAAGGCAGCATGTATGGGATGATGAGTGAAGAGGAACTGCCATATCAAAATCACAAAGTTTGACTAGTGGACTTTCATCCACTCTTTTAACTTCTAAATCAATGAGAACATTTTTGCTTTTGACATCCCGATGAATTATGTTTTTAGAATGAAGTTCGGACAATGCACATGCAACATCTCTAGCAATAAATATAGCCAACTTTGATGGGGTACACTTTTTCCCTTCTTGTGCTAGCTTCCCAAGTAATACCTGCAATGATCCAACAAATACATTCAAGATGAATAGCAATAGTGTTGTAAACCTTCCATGGCAAATACAGCTCCCTAACAACACTAGACTAATCTTACCTCAAGAGAACCACCTTTGACATACTCCATTGCTATCAAAGACTGCACAACTTGAGATTCTCCCATTCCATCTGATGAAGAAACCCAACTAGAGGAAAGTTGATGCCCATATAGTTCAATGATACATGGGTGATTCTTCAATGCACCTAGTATACGAACTTCCCCAAGACAACTGTATTCAAAGTTACTTTGCTGCTCTTTAGAAGCTCTAGATACTTCTAAACAGCGTACCTGCAAAATTAAATGGCAAGACAATTATTCCACCAAATCTCAAGCATTTCCAATGCCATTCTACTTCATGGTTTGAGTAATGCATGAACCACCAATTACAGACTCTCAGAATTAAACCATACATGAGTCTTGAATCCAAACTTGAGACATTGATGCATAGGAAAAAACAGGTTCGCCAAAAAACCTTCTTAAAGATAAACTTTAAGAAGTTTTTACTTGGATTTTAGTAGCTTTCAAGTGCAGCCTTCTTTGTATTAAGAATTGAAGATTTTCTAACCTTCCCATAGTTTATGTGGCCATAGTTTAAATGTACGAAGTTTGCAATAAACTACCTATAAGTACTGCAAGGCAGAAATAAATTTGTCATCTATAAATGCAGTCTGATAAAAAAAGCAGTTAACCTAACCCTGGACATGTTTATCCATTAAATTATTTATTTTTCAAAATTAAACCCTTCTACCTTCATAAGCAAGAATTTTCTAATGTTCTACACAAGAGAAAGAACAATAGCTGCATTGGGTTTCAACTTTCATCCAGTCAGTGCATTGAAACCAACTCTTAAATAGAGGTCTAAGATCCTCATCCAGATGATCATTTTTGTTATAGTTTAGCTTTCACTATATATATATACCAATGTGCACAGCTGAATTTCAATCAAGAATTTTTTACAAAAAGAAAATAAAATTTGTCATCATTTACAAATCATGCCTATAAAAACCCAATTTCATATTCAAATGAAACTGAAAAAATTGAAGTAAATTTTAACAGGAACACTGGGCAGACTGTATGTCAGCATTTGCGTAAGATATTTCAAATTTCAATGTTGGAAGTCACATTAAGAGATCCATCCCCAAAATAAGTAACGAAAAGTTAAAACTAGTTAACAATATCTTTTTTGGAAATATTGTTAGTGATGTTGTCTAGCATGCGATTTCAATCAATAATGCAATCTATGGCCATCCGCGGCTTTCAATCCAAATTTAACACATTTTTCCATAAGTAACAATTTGATGCAATTGTTTATTTTGTGTAGCACTATTCAATTCCTTGCTTGAAAATATTGTTTGTGTCGGAGTACTCTCAAACAAAGGCTTAATCAAATGTTTAATCATTAGTGTACCTGTAGAGTACTTTGATTTGAGCGTTCAAAGTTGCTTTTTTCCTCACTGACATTCATGACCCTTTGATACTATCTGAAGCAAACTACAAGTGAAGATATTCTTCTCTCGTCTTTGCTCAAAAGTCAATCTTGGTGATTATAGATCGTTTACCTCTGATGATCGCCATTCAGTTTCTATTCTGCATTGCTTCTTCATTTTGGTTCCTGTTGTACATCTACATGAGCTGTGATGGTGTTCTATGTTTCTTCTTCACTGTGTTCCTCTGGCCTGCTGCTGCTGTGCAATATCTTCTATAATTTTGTTCCTTTTATGTTTGCGGTTCTTTCGTGGCAGAAGAATATCTTCTAGTATATGTTGGTGCTGACAAAGCTATGCCATGTGTATCCTTTATGATGACTTGGCATTGTTGAAGTGTCCTCTGCCGTTTTGAGAGTGTATGCAGATAATTATTTTGGTTGTGCCGTTTGGTTACCAAGCATTGCCAATAGTCTTCATGATGACAACGGTTGTAATTGTGTTAACGCACAACACTCTTTATGAGTGTATCAGTTCATATTACCATACGCGGTGGAAGTTTGTAACGGCAAGAGTCTTGCCATTAGCAATAGACCATACTTGGCATGCCCCAGTTTCTCATGGTTCGGTATTCATTCATTCATTCATGTGGTAAAGTTATCAGAGCTTATTGAAGTTTATATGTGATTGTGCGTTGGGTAATTCCAGATGATATAGAACTTTGTATTGAAGTTTTTGCAGACAGTTTATACTATGCTCTTTGTGTGAGCCATGTGAAGGAGTAGTTCTGTGTATTGCATTTAATATGCGATTATCATATATCTGTGTAGTGTGATTAAAAACAGTCATTTTCTGTTGTTATCTTTGTATCCAATCAGTGGATGATCGTCTAGCAGGCTTTGTTATTAATTTTGTTCAAAGTTGAAAGATTCTCAGGCTGAAGATATCAATAAGGAGAAAGTATTTGTAATCGGTTTTGAAAAACTGAATAAAGGCATCATCAGTTTTTGTGGCCTGGGTTGTTTCCCTCAGAGAGGAGGGTTTTTCCCAGGATAACTTCTTGTGTTATCTGTTGTTTTGTATTTTTTGTATTTCATTTGATGTAATCACATATTTCTGGTTCATAAATTTAACAAATCAAATGTTTGATGTACCTGTACAGTTCTTTGATTTGAGCATTCAAAGTTGCTTTTTTCCTCACTGTCATTCATGACCCTTTGATAGTATCTGAAGCAAACTACAAGCGAAGATATTCTTCTCATCTTTGCTCAAAAGTCAATCTTGGTGATTATAAAATTTGCAGCTTCAATGCTTTGCTAGTCTCTTCCCTCAGGTAGAATAGCAATCTCTCCTACAATGTGGCCATGCGCATTCTTCTACAACCTAGTCCATTTCATAGGATTTTTCATTGTGGGTTCTTGTAGAAGAGAAAACACACTAAGATTCAGTGGTGTATCCGCAATGATCTCCGTCTTCTTGCCTACTACAGCATGGACCCAACCTAACATTGCTCTAGCAAGTGTTTGTTGCAATCCTTATGTTTTGTGCTGGCCCATGCATACCTATGATGGAGAGGACAATGATGGTGGAGGTAAAGGAGAGGAATGTATAGAAAATTAAGGAACTAATGGTGATACAGAAAAGATGGTCAAGCAGGATTTGGAATTTGTGAGAGTGGACTAATTTGTGTAGAAAAGGATAAAGCAAAGGGAAGTGAAGGAGTGTGTTGGTGTGATTTAGAAGGAGGGCTGCTTGTAGCAGAAAAAGAATTGCTAAGATGGGTGTAAGGATGTACAAGAGGCAGAACAGCAACAAAAACTGTTTGTGGTAACATTTGAGAGAATTCTAGATTTTGTTGTTACTTGGGAGGAGATTTGGCTGTCCTCTCTGAGAAGCTCATCAAAGGTTTCATATTTTTGTGAAATGTCTCCTCCACATGTCAACTCAATCTTCTTCATCTACTCTGCTGCCTACAGTTGCAAACATTCCCTGTGGAGCCTACACTTAAGTTGTTGTGATGGTTCCTTACACCATTTTGTTGAGTTTGTTGTTTGTTTAGCTCTCTTTACTTGTTTCAAAAAAAAAAATCCGCATCTTCTCCTCAGCAATTTTCATATTGACAAAGTTGATAGATACTCTTGTCAATCAGCCTCCTGGGTCCATCCAGCAGTGAAGGGGTTTCTCCTTGACTGACCAATCAATACTGATAAATGCCTTTATGCAATTTGTTTCTCTTCAAAAAGTTGGTGATTCCATCTCATCATCAAACTCAGGAATGTCAAAAGTGGCACAATATAGAATATAAAATCAGCAATCTGCTTTGAGCATCATGCAACAATTTGTTTCTTCTTAGTTCCAACTCATCTTTGCAGTGGGCCCATTGGTCTAAAAAATGAGATAAGTCCCCAAAACATGATGCCCTTATAATCAAATTTCCTCTTTTTATCAGAATATTTCAGTTAAACATATCTTACTCCCCATCTATGTATCTGGCATCAGTAGCTCCTCAAGAGATCTTGCACCTGTATCAATTGTCTGCAATAGTCCAACAGCACAATCTGATCACTGGAGTACTTTGGTAATATATATGGACATTATTTCAATCCTCAAACTCTAACATAAGTAATTGTAGGCAATGAATGAAGTCATCTGCCCATTCTCAAATGATTTTCTGTGCTTGCTCTAAAATCCTCATTTGAATACGCCCCTCTATTTACTTCTAATATCAATACTATAAATTCCTTAAGTGTTGTTCACCCACCTATAGTGCTTAAGAGATTCCCTGTACTTCAATTAAGGATGATTGTTTTAAATCTAATGTATCTGTTGGATTCCTACATTTGTCAATACTGCAAATAATAATGTTATGATCATGCTACAGACAAGATATGGAACCATATGGAACTTACAATTTTTTTATAGTTCACAAATTTATTTGTGAATACAGTCATCAACAGGATCCAATTCAAAACTTCATTGCCTTCCAACAGCATTCACTAGATACAACATATTTGGCTTGAATATCCTAGCTGCTGCTTCTTTTGTCACCCAATTAAGAAGAGTTATCATGATGGCCAGGTATTACTTGATATGTTTCTTTTTTCACATAATTATGCGTGAAAAAAGATGGTAATGATCATGCATGGATATCTTATCAAGTCTCATTGTCAACACCTATTCGTGAAGTTTTAGACTCCTTTTTTCTATAATACTCCTTCAGTTGCACTTAAGTAAGGGAAGATGGGGATAAAATTAAAGGCAAGAACAAAAAACACTGCTATCACAGTGAATACAAAAGAGAAGAAAAAGAACGAAGGGATATTTCATTGTGACAAATATGGGCATTCAGATAAAAGGTGTAGGAATTGCATCCCAAGTAGGCTCCTCTTTACCATAGTTCATGACTCCACATTTTAATTTTTGTTTTTGATGCCATGAATTCCATAATCCACAGGCCTTGTCCACCAAAGGCAGTTGAGAATATTAAATATTTTCAAATGATGTTCTCTTCAACTCAAATTTGTTTTTCTACTCATTTGATTGCTGTATACTTGTCTCGACTCTATGTGATCAAAGTAGTTTCCAATTGATTAGTTTATTATGTCTTTAGAGTTGACATGTTAAAGGGTCTAAAGTAAAAGCTTTGAAATAGTTTTCCAATTTGGCAAGTTTGCATGTTGAGACCAAGTCTGAATCAAAATTCAGCTCATTCAGTATGATCCAAATTCAAGTCTTGTAACCATGGTAAATAGCGGTTTGTAGCATAAATATTATCTTGGGTCATTTTCTAAGGAGCTTGCATCCCTGTGTTTGCCACATGGCATGAGAATCCCTAACCACTTCTATTATTACCAACCCACTCAAAAACCCTAACAATAGTGCACCAAATCTTGGAAATTGAAAACTAAAACTTCTAAAATAGGATGCCAAACCATAGACATGATAAATTTGTCAATGGAACTCTTTGTTAGCATCAAAAACTACGATGCCCTTCTTTATAAACTTTGAAGCTAGAATTTTAGCAATGATGTCACTAGCAGGCTCAATCTCAAATAATGAAAAACCAGGAAATTGAAGCCAAACTCTAGTACGACCCCTACATCTGTGTCTTCAAAATAGAGGCATAACACTTTAGAACAATCCCTGAATTTGTTGGATGTCCTTACACAACAAACCCTGCAATGTCTTCTTTTTTATTTAATTTCCTTTACCTATTTTAGTGAGAATGATCCTTCAAAACCTATTTTATTACACACATAGGGTACCCCTTTTCAAGAAATCCATTTTAATTTTATTTTTATGTTTACTCGCCCCTTTTGTGGTTTAACCTCTATGTCATTTTCTCAATTTGTTGAATTTTTGGCAAAAATGAAAACTAGCCCTTGAAGATGCAAAGAGTGATCTTTCTTCCTTTGTCATGTCATTTTTGCACAGAATTTTCAACAAAATTAACAATCAAACCTCAAAACCTTGCACATGAAATGTCCTTTCCACCTTATGATTTCTGCATTGTTGAAGTTTTTGGAAAAAATAGCATGAGGCTCTAAAGCACAAAAATATCCAGGTACTTCAGGCCTCCAAATCATTTTGGCAATTTTTTTTAAATAACTTTATCCTCTGAAGATTTCAAAAATGACTTAACCTTCTGTTCATCTTCAGGTCATTTTTCACATTTCCAATTTTTCGCACTTCTAGACCAAATTTGTCTTTTTCCTCCTATGCCATTTTGGCTCTTTTTAGAATTTTTAGAAAAATAAAAGATGTGAACCATGTTTTTTGGACCTGTCATTTTTGCATTTTTCAACTTTTGACAAAAATATAATATAGGCCCAAAGAAATCTAAAACAGACTGACATTCAGAGCTTAAACATGTGATTTTGTCTGACATAGGCAGTCTCAGAACAACAGTTTTTAAGATCTACATCCTAGAATTCACCAAAACATATGTAAATGAATGGAGAAACATGTGAATATACAGAATAGGTAATTAAAAAAAGAAGAGAGGGAGAATGAAGGAAGACAAAAATTATGTACAAAATGACACTTGAAAAGTTCGGTAGGGTACAAAAAAACAATAAACTAATCCTTCTCAGCATGAAAACCTGGCATATGTCCGTAGAACAGTGTTCCAATAACTCATCTTTTCGGCATCAAGATATTTCTTTAAATTACTATAATATATATGCCAGCTGTGCCCATTGACCATAGATCCAATATACCATCTCTTCAGCATAAAAAGGTTTGAGGAAAATATTGCATTAAGAATTTTGAAATGCAAAGTTCTTGATATTTTTCTGAGCTGTACAAGAAATAGATGATAAATACCTTTGCGGCTGCTGTCAATTGACCTAAGGTACAGCGTCGAACAGTACATCCTGAGGATCCACGAGCAATTTCTTCATGCAAGCATGGCCAAACACCAGAATTGCTTGAAACTAACGCGTCCTTATCATTCGGGATTGGAAACAAAAATCTACTTAGGGGGATGTACCTGGAAAAAAAAACAATGAGCCACTATGACAATTTCAAAGTACCAAACAACTATAGAATTTCAGATATTATATTAACATCCAAATTATTCTACAGAAGGTAAATAAATAAAGACTTATTATAAGATATGAGAAATATGAATTTTAACAGTAAAATTGGCAGACACATTAAATGAGAAACGTTCAGAACATATACAATACAAATGGTATTCACACAAGAAGCAAACAGTTAGTAGACTACAGATAACATAAACAAAAAAGTATAGGGATATTTAAGAAAAAAATTATGTATATTACTCCCCAACAGCTGAAATCCTAAAAAACCCTAGAGGATGGTCTGATGAATAGTTGATTACTTGTCACATCAAAAGATAAAATAGGTGGCAAGAAAGGATGCAAGATATCCTACAACTCATTTACAAGACAAAAATGGCACATTGCATGTCCAAGAAAAAGATTATTCAGGGAAAACAAGAGTATAAGTGACATATTACCTACAAAAGTATTCAGGATCCTTCTCTTCTCTTATGTCAGAAGGGCGACAAGCATCAACTATCAACCGCACCTGTTTGCCATCTTTATTGATAATAATAGCATTCCATGCATGTGGCATGTAGTCCATAAAGCCCCTCACAAGCTCACAAGGAATTGGAGGGTCTGCCCTGTCACACAGATACTATTTGTTTTTCACAATAAATAAGTCAGAATGCACTTTAAAAAAAGGTAGTTAGAAAGCTTAAAGTATAAAATAAATACTGGTGCTTTAAGAAAACTTAACTAATACATAATACATCAGTAAATGTGAACCTATGAGCTACAACAGGCTATTACCTTCATAAGGATGGCTCTATGGCGACACACACCATACCGAATCGCTCCTATTGGAACAACATTGGAGTTGCGCTGTTCTTTAATGGTCATAAGATATTGCTCACAAAGGATATCAAGACGAGGAATGGTGACATTTATAAATGCTTGATCAGAAGGTCTTATTAGATTGGAATTGCTATCAAGAGAACAGGAACAGACAAAAGGCATCTCCACATTGGCCCCAGCTGCAGCTCTTCGCATAGTTGATATATTCAGAGATTTATCACTGCCACCAAACCAATCTGACACAAATAGAACAAGTAATGATGCTCTCTGATAGTCATTAATTCCTAATTTGTATTCATCACTCCCTTCTCCAAATTTTTTCCACCCAGATAAGACTTGCTGAGCAGACAGTACAATTGCATCCAATTCTTCATCTCTTTCTCTGAGAACACAACAACAAATAAATTCAAATTTATTCATCCCGCAAATTATAAAGAGTATCTATTCGACCATAAACTACATGCTAAATACTAATTGAAATTTACAAAAGGTAGACAAGTGTCATAAATCACAGGTTGAGCACAAATTGAAGTCTAGAACCAGAAAAAGTTTACTGACCTGTCAACCAATATAACCTCACGAGTGCCTAGACAAACATTCTCCTTTTCAAAGTTTCTCAATGGTTTAAATGGTCGATCTCGACCAGCATCATAGAAGCCATCAGGTATAATATCATTAACACCACAGAAGGATTCATTGCTATACTTTTGAGACACCCTAAAGAATTCCTGTACAAATCTTATCCGCTTGCTGGGCTTAGGATTTTTTATGCAAACACCTTGACGCCTACCAGTTTTGGTACAAGCATCATTATTAGACTCCAAGTAACTATCTAGTTGACCCGCTTCCTTTGCAACATGAAGAGATGTTTTACTCAATTTAGATCTGTTATTGCTAATAGTGATGCTGGAAGCAGTAACCACAGAGCTGCCACAGGATGAATTATCAGCATCACCACTATTTTCTGCAGACACCTTCACATCTGTTATTTGCACCAAACTTATCGAATCATTTTTTCTCCCATTGCAGCATTCTCTGTCATCTGAATCTTTGTCTATCCTTGACACATCCTGTACAAGAGAATTCAATTCTGTTTCACTACAAGGATATTTCATTGGTGCCTCCAGAATCGGTTGTGGTAGATATGGTGCACAATTTGACAATGGCATCAAATCAGAAAGAGACTCCATCACAATCCCACAATCATCCCTTTCTTGATAGTCTTCAGCCCGAAACTTCCTACTGTTGTTCAATCTTTCTTGGCGAGCTTTCTCTTGTCGAGTATAACGGCGTTTCCATCCAGTTTTACGTCTGGATGACTGGGAACATCTAATGCTAGGAACAATTTCATAAGATGAGCTTGGCAATGAAGTTTCAGATTGTCCTGTCATACATGTCTAAACAAGTTAACAACAAATCAGCTATTCTAGAATCTAGTGTATCATAACAGTGGATGCACAAAAAGCAGCCCTAAATAAGGATGAGCATATTCTTACCTTTAAGTGAATGACTTAAATTTTCCTTACATATGTTGGAATCAGATACCTCTTCTTCGCTGGAAGAAGAAATAGGTTCACACTCGGCAATATCCTTCCCTAATGCAACATTTCCTTCCAAATTGCAGCTTATCCATGTAGGAATTTGACAGGTATCCCGCAATTTGTTATGCTGAAGACACGCAGTGAGATAATTCATAAGATCGGCATTACAGATAAGAGCAAATGAACACATTAAAAATTGATACATTCTCGGAATGTTAAATAGGTCTACAAAACATCAGAACAGTCTACCTGCCAAAAACAGTTGGCAACATACATTAAGCCATCCAACTAGAAGATAATGTTTCTGCCTGCAGCAAGCCTGCTACTGTTTAAGAACACAATAATTCTTTGTGTAAAACAGTTGCTCATGCTATTATTTCTGTTTTTTGATGAAAATGAATTGAGCTAAAACCAGCAAGGTTTTTGTTTTATCATCTCAAAGTCAAATTTATCAGAAATCTTATGTACCAACATAAAATAAGTAATCAATAGCATTAAATTTCTTAAACATTTGTTGAGATAAAGGGCATCCAGCATAAGATGGAATAATGCATAACACACCAGAAGCGAGTTCAATGTAGCTATATGAACTTTAGAGTACTACCAGTCCAATATAATTTTTAAGATATCAATCAAAAAGTAATCACAAAATCAAAATTTACTAAATGGCAAACAATAAACCAAAGTAATGGTTACCTGTAAATTAAGTTTCCTGAGAGCCCTCATTGAATACAACTCCAAGGATTGCAAAGATGTCAATCTATTATTTGATACATCAACGGTTGTCAGGCTTGATAGGCTTGATATACCAAGTGGCAACTCAACCAGTTTATTGCTTGCAACTTTCAAGGATTTCAAGGCTATCAAGTCAGCAATATTTTTGGGTAAAGTCTTCAATTTGTTGAATGACAAATCAAGCTCCTCCAGTTTCTTAAGGGAACCAATCTCGGATGGTAGAAATCTGCAAAACATTTTAACAAATTAGGAAAAAACTTGAAAAAAAAAATCTAGTAAATCTTCAAAGTTACTAGTTTTCATGCTTGAAAAGGAATTCAAGAGTTCCCTAATCCTAAAGGGAGTAAGGATCTCAGAAAGTTGACTGTAGTGTTGTCAACATCAATGACCCAGACATTGTTATTATTGTAATTGTATTAATACAGGGAGAATCCGTTATACATTAAAGTTTAGGATACACACAAACACAATAGGCACATGAACAGATTCAAGAGGTCTTTTCCTACAGGGCATCATCTATTTGGATAAGTTTCAATGATTCTTGGAAACAAACAGACTTAACAGAAGTTGAGGCAACACTCCTCTTTCATTAAACATCTGAAAGCAAAATTAAATCATTTTATCACTATATCCTATGCACTTAAGGAGGTGAAATTCTCTGACTGACATCAAGCCTTCTGAAATATAGAAGGTTAAGTATTTTAATTAACATCATCCGTAGTTATACAATAATATTGAGACTCTCCATGTAGCAGCATTTTTCTTTCATTTAATGTCTGAAAGCTAATATAAATCATTTTCTTGAACTTAAAACCAATACACTAAAGAAGTTCAAGTTCATTAATTTACATCAAGCCTTGTGCACCAAAGAAGGTGAAGTTTTTGAATTGACATCATCCAATAGATTAGTGGCAAAAACTCTTCATGTTTGATATAGGTTACAGGAAAAACCAAAAAAAAAGAAAGACACTTATAGTATCATGGTCATATTATAGCAATCACTTCATAGGTTGTTTATCCACTGACCTTGGAGATTGTAAGTGATAAAGCTGACAGTGGTTATGGATGATTATGATTAAAGTTACCAGAAGACTGGCCAAATAAGTTTTTAAGTCAGTAGACATCTATGTCAATGCTCCCAATTATCCTATTTCTTCAGAAGAATTTTTGGACAGAAATCAGGGGATTCCTTGTGGATTGAAGGTATTTGGAAGTAATTTGAGAGTGTGACTTCAGCCCTATCTAATGATGGAAAGCTGAGAGGCATTGATGGAGAGACTGTTACAAAAGCATTTCTAGTTCTTCATTCATGAGTGTGCTTTATGGGATATAACAAGACAGATTGCTTTTTGGGTTCTCGGGATGTCAGTAAAAGTGAATAGAATCAAATACCATAATCTATCAGCAAATCCTGCATGGGGCTGTCACCTTGGCCATTATATCTGATTCTTCGCCCATAGCATCCTCGTCAAAATTTGAAATGGTGTGGCTGAAGGCTGATGCACTGCCAGATCTAATTAAGGAGTAGTGCAACAATTTTGAATTTTCCCTAGATGGCAAGCTCAAAACTGTACATGCTGACAAGTATGTGCGATGTCCCCTTTCTGAAATAGTATCTATCAGTAAATAATAATAAATAAAATTAAAATATAAAAATAAATAACTAAAAATAATTAATTATAATATAATATAAGTGTTTCAATTTTGTAAAGCCTCTGAAGAGACGAAATTGCAGTATTAAATATATTATTAGATTTGTAGAGAAAGATGATAGAAGGGATTACTAGCATGGAGAAACAATGCAATATAATCCTTATCATTTTTGTGGAGAAGAAAGTTTACTTAGACCATATACATTTATCAACAGAGGAGAATAATTAATTACCGGCCCCATCCAAATAAGTCGTGACATTGAGGAAGGTTGATTAGTTTGAAACTAATCATTATGTGAAAGAGATGAAATAGTCTTTATCCATGACCAGCCAAAAGGCAGTGAAACTACACAGACATGAGTCGGTCAAGAGGACAAACACGTGGATACTGTTAATGTATTATAGCTTCGGTCAGATTATTCTAACCGATGAAATCAAATGCTCAATTGGCCTATCGGCCTTAAGCATTTGATATCTATCCTTCACAAGATACTAATCTGATTAATTGCTTTAATTATGTTAATCATAAATTAATTAAGCATGATTATAAATTAATGATCATGTATATATATTTAATAATGTATATATATACTATTAAATATATAGATGATTATGGTTAATAATATTAATCATGATTAAGATCGATATTGATTAAATATAACATGGCAAACTTAATCGATCTCATTACTAAATGATCGCTGTATGTTATAGTATGAAACGGCATCATTAAACAAGCCGAACATGGTTCAGTGAGAACATGTCTCACGTAGAGACATGTCTCTACACGGAACATGTTCCACGTAGAGGCATGCCTCTATGGGAGACATGTCTCCTCACAACATACAAATATGAAGGCCGATCACGATCTTGTGAATGTATAGAAAACATAAGTGCAAAAGCAAGTATCATTACAGAGTTTCATACTATCTCAAATAGCATCATTAATAAAAAGCAGGTTCCATAAGAGATCAATACCAGCAGATTGATCCAAGCAATAAGAACATATTCGGATTGAGAGTAATATTATTGAGTAAGATTAAATCAGATATTGCGATTCATTAAAATCATATTACATCGGTCTAATTATAGATTTATAGGAAATCAATATAGAGATTAGATCTTTCAGATTTATATCTGCACTAAGATTAGAACCGACTGATATTAAATAGTGATTGGTGTATAAGAATCATCATTGTGATATTGTGAAGAATTATACCATCAACATTGAAGATACATACATAGATCTGAGATTAAAGTAAATTCCTTCTACATACAAATCTGATCAAACTTTAAAAGATACTACAACAGCAAGGAGTTGGAACAGTTGAAGTCGGCATTCATCAGCATAAAAATAACATAAAAATCTGGATCTTTAAAATCTGGATGCCTGAAATGAGAAGGAGAGGGGTCCTTTTAAAGAGCAATGAATGGTAGAGATTAAGAGGCAAAATCCAAGGGTGGAGAAAAATTCTCATTTTGACTTTGGTGCACAAAATTCTCAAGAGGCAAAATCAATGGACATGGTTAAGAGGCAAAAAGATGTGTAGAAGAGATTATGAAGCATTCAATGTGAAGACAAAAAGTCTTTTTCTTTTTATTTTAAATTTAGAAATTTCTTTTTCATGTGCACACATAGGATAAGGTAGATTTTATTATTTATTTAAAAGATTTTATTTTTTTTAATTAAAAAAGAGCATGTTCTCTTAATTAAATAAAACTTAGGATAAAATGATCAAACTTTAAGAAATATTGAAATAATTGAATTAATTACGATTTGATCAAGAAAATTGATTTGAATTGAAAATATTGCAAGACGTTGATTCAGGAAATTGATAAATTGATTCCATCATTTGATAAATTGAAGAATGGGGGCCCGTAGTCTAGGCGACCATTTTAGGGTGCATACAAGTGGAAATTGTATTCTGACAGTGTTCCTGAGAAGCGGCTTGTGATAATTGGATTATATCTCCTAACCGGGATAGAATCTGGACATGCGAAGTTGTACAGAGGTTGATGACATTTCGGAGGTGACCTAGATGAGACAGCATAGTCAGAGGTCGCACGGTTGTGAAGAGTTATTTAGTTTGGAAGTCGACACTTTTATGTGGTTATGAAATATTATGTAACGTGTAATGATTTATATTTTATAATTGGTTGAGCCTAGTTGGTCGACTCTATTGTAAATTATTTGAGTGTGGTATAAAGGAAGGATTGTTTTCCTTGATTGTAATGAAGTAGAGAGATATATGATGATATTGATAATGTAAGAAGATATGTGAATTAAGCAAATATGGTACTGAGATCTGGTAAAGCAGTTGGTGTGGTTTTGGCACAGACAAAGGAGTGAAGATAAGTTGCTAAGATCAATAATTATTGGTATTATTCTGTTCGCATAATACAGAGATCAGTTGGACAGTGAGTTTGGTGATCTTGCCCTTGAAGCTGTTTGGACAGTGGATCCTTCTGCCTTCCTTTACTCTTAACCGGGTTAGAATCTTTTAACAGGGATTCAAAGTCTCCTAACAGGGACTAATATGTACTGAATGTATTTCATAGACTCTTAACAAGGTCCATCCTCTCAAAAGGAATTTTCATATTAGTACATCTTTTGTGGGTACCATCCCCACCGGGGTTTACTCTCTGATCAAGAGGTTCCCTAGTTAACATATCCTGTGTCATTGTGTATGTTTATCTTTCTATGGTTACTGTTTATATTGGTTACATGGTTGAAATCTAATAATGGTATTATAAGTTATTTTTAACTAATAACTGATTATGAAGAAACATTTGCACCTATTGCAAGAATTGAAACGGTAAGAATGTTTTTGGCTTATGCAGCTTATAAGAAATTCAAAGTGTATCAGATGGATGTGAAGTCAGCATTTCTGAATGGAGAATTGGAAGAAGAGGTCTACATTGCACAGCTTGAAGGTTTTCCTTTGACTCAAGAAGGAGACATGGTATGCAAATTGAACAAAGCTCTATATGGACTAAAACAAGCACCTAGAACATGGTATGCAAGATTAGACAAATATTTGATAAAATTGGGATTTATTGAAGGCACTGCAAACAATAATTTGTATCTGAAAGAGATTGAGAATGGTTTATTGATTGTAGTTATCTTTGTTGATGATATTATCTTTGGAGGAGAAGATGAAGCTAGTGATAAATTTGCTAATGAAATGAAGACAAAATTTGAAATGAGCACGATTGGTGAAATAAATTTTTTTCTAGGATTACAGATAATGCAAAACAGTGATGTTATTTTCTTATCTCAAACAAAATATCTGAAAGATTTATTGCAAAGATTTGGTCTGGAAAATTGTAAGCTTGTTGGCACACCTATGGTAACTGGCCATAAGTTATCTAGCACAGATGAAACTCCTACAGTTGAACAAAAGAAATACATATCCATGATTGGAGGTTTGCAGTAATAAACTCATACAAGACTAGATATATCACATGCAGTTGGCATTGTCGCAAGATTTCAAATTGATCCTAAAGAGTCACATTACGCAATTGTAAAAAGAATATTTACGTATTTGAAAGGCACAACTGACTATGGGTTATGGTATGATAAATCAGATGACTTTACCCTATGTGCATATACAAACGTAGATTGGGGAGGTAGTGTTGATGACAAAAAGAGTACAAGTGGTGGAGCATTTTTTCTTGGAGGAAGATTGGTTTCTTGGCTAAGCAAGAAACAAAATTCTATCTCACAGAGCACAGCACAAGCAGAATATGTAGCAGCAACAAATAATTATAATCAGATAATATGGATGAAACAAATGTTGAAGGATATTGGAATCAAGTTCAATGAGCCTATTATCATACACTGTGATAACACCAGTATAGTAAGTATGTCTAAGAACCTTGTGTTGCATTCTAAAACAAAACATATAGAGATCAAATATCATGTTATAAGAGAAAAAGTTGCAAAAAAAGAAGTCAGACTTGAGTATATCAATACAAAAGAGCAGATTGCAAATATATTTACAAAGCCCTTACCTAAAGATACATTTGAGTATTTGAGAGGTATGCTTGGGGTTATGCCACAGCCTACTTTTGAGTAGTGATGCAAAAAGTTGCATCAATCCAGTGGTATAAGAGCTCTATCCGTTCTGGACTGTATAGTGATACTTCCTCTATGGGGGAGTATGTGTGTCTCTGAGCTGAGTCATGAAGGACTCTTGTGAAAGTATTTTTTGAATAGTGTCTTTTGACATTCGAGCTTGTATTGGATTGACATATTGACTTTACTTTGTCATTGATGTCAATGGGGGAGAAGGATACATGAAAAACATCTGTTGATTGACTTGATGATTGATGAAGAGGACTTGAAAAGTAGAAGTACTGAGAAGAAGGATACATCAGATGATTGACTTGATGATTGATGAAGAGGATTTGAAAAGATAATACAGAACAACGGTGTTGCAGTTTGGTATTCATGGAACTTGGATGTTTTTCATCTATGTTGCCATCAATGCCAATGGGGGAGATTGTTAGGAATGAATGTTGAATGTCCTATGGGGGAGTATTCGAGTAGTTCTGTAGCAGTTATATGTTGCATTCATGACTATGTTTGTCATTGATGTCAACACATTGATCTACTGGAGATTAGCAGAGAAGCAGACAATGTTTGTATTAGCGCACGTGGAGAATTGCAGATCAAGCTATGTGGAGTTAAGGACTTGCTCTATATTGTGTCCTAAGATTATGGTTAAGAGGGCGTACGGAAATTCAATTATTCATAACAGTTATGTGTAATTTAGTGGAAATTGTATTTTGACAGTGTTCCTGAGAAGCGGCTTGTGATAACTGGATTATATCTCGTAACCGGGATAGAATCTGGAGATGCGAAGTTGTACAGAGGTTGATGATATTTCGAAGGTGACCTAGATGAGACAGCATAGTCAGAGATCGCACGTGTGAAGAGTTATTTAGTTTGGAAGCCAACAGTTTTATGTGGTTATGAAATATTATGTAACGTGTAATGATTTATATTTTGTAATTGGTTAAGCCTAGTTGGTCGACTCTATTGTAAATTATTTGAGTGCAATATAAAGGAAGGATTGTTTTCCTTGATTGTAATAAAGTAGAGAGATATATGATGATATTGATGTTGTAAGAAGATATGCGAATTAAACAGATCTGGTACAGAGATCTAGTAAGACAATTGGTGCGGTTTTGGCACAGACAAAGGAATGAAGATAAGTTGCTAAGATCAATAATTATTGGTATTATTTTGTTCGGATAATACAGAGATCAGTTGGACAGTGAGTTCGGTGATCTTGCCCTTGAAGCTGTTTGGACAGTGGGTCCTTCTGCCTTCCTTAACTCTTAACCGGGTTAGAATCTTTTAACAGGGATTCAAAGTCTCCTAACAAGGACTAATATGTACTGAATGTACTTCATAGACTCTTAACAGGGTCCATCCTCTCACAAAGAATTTTCATATTAGTACATCTTTTGTGGGTACCATCCCCACCAGGGTTTACTCTCTGATCAAGAGGTTCCCTAGTTAACATATCTTGTGTCATTGTGTATGTTTATCTTTCTATTGTTACTATTTATATTGGTTACGTGGTTGAAATCTAATAATGGTATTATAAGTTGCTTTTGTCTGTTAACTGATTCACCCCCCCCCCCCCCTCTCTCAGTTATCTTGGTGGACTTTACTTTCTAACATTACCCCAAAGGTTGACTCAACCCAAATTTTCAATGATCATAAAAGATTCAAGAATATAAGCTTATTTATCAGTAAGATCCTGGCAGAAAGGCTGAAATCTCTTACCCCAAACATCTTTTCTTTAGAACAAATAGATTTTATCAAACACAAGCCAGCTCTAGAAGGAGTGATCATAGCTCATGAGTACCTCCACTTAGTCAAGAAGAATTAGGGTTGAAAGTATGCTAGATTCAAAAAAAGCATTGCATCTGATAGAGCATATGGGAAATTGTTTTCTGTTGTTTTGGAATGACTGGCACTTCAATGAAGGCTGAAAAAAACTTAGATTTTCAGCAGCATATCCACTTCTTGATTTCAGTCATAATTAGCAGAAGCAAGCTGGCCCCCTTCAAGGCTGATAAAGGAAATATATAAAAAGACTTAGTGCCCCACTATTTAAGCTCATTATTGTAGATTATACTAGGAAATTCAAAAAGTGCTAAATTAAAATGTCTTAGTATTTTGCAAGCAAAAAGACATAAAAGAAAAATTGCATATAAGTCAATATGATAGTCTCAAATGCCTTAGCATTACAAACTACTTGTTAAACACTCTACATTTCTACAATTACAACATATACTGATGCAATCAAAGAAGAATGTCCATAATCAACTAAATATCCAACCCTTTCAAAACAAGAAAGTAATATAACTAGAGTGTTTCTTTTTCTCACTAGTAAACAGAATGCTCAAAAGAAGTCACTAGAACATGATATAGTTTAAAAACACTTCTTATTCACTTGGACATTTTTCTGAAAATATATCGCTGACCAATTCATTCTTCACCATATTTAAGCCTTATATTATGTTATCATTTTAGTTCTCTTGTCTTGCCTCAGAATGAGGGACTATGACATCAGCAAGGGTTTGAGAATCCAAACTCTTCTAGAATGTCTTAACTCAAAAGTTGCAAGATTGTCTAAATTTTAAAGGATGTAGTCAATTAAAGATAGACTCTATACCTCAAGCCTCGACAAGAATATTAAGAAATAACCTCTGCATAAAAGTGAGTTGTGAGCAAAAACAAAATCCTGCACACACCTGGAAGATCATATTCGCTAGTCAAATTATGTTCCAACCCTTAAAATTTGTCTTGGATGTTACTTTATGCCATATGATATTGCATTTAATTTAGCAATAAGTTTCCAAATAAGCTCTTTTAATATCCCCCAACCACACTAATCATGATGCCTATGGTTATCTCCTGGCCAACTCAGAGTTGCCCCCAATTAATGTGGGTTAACGTTGACAGCTGCATATTTCAATGACACAAAAACTTGTGAATTTTCCAAATGCACATTGAGGTATATTTTGTTTTGAATTATTCAATCAGCTATGCAAGTCGGAAAAGATTTTATTTCTGGTATATAAGATATGATAGTGTATTAAAGAAGCAAAGGGACAAAAAACTACACTGTTTAGGCACGCCCATGAAAGATGTCAACCTCTATTCCTCAAGAGGTTAGAATTTTCTGGGCAAGACCATGAAGTTCAACATTATTTTTTCCATACTGTCTCACTATGTTGGACCTCTAAGCAGTGTATAATTATTGTATACACTCCTGGAAATGATAATAGACCTATCAAGCACTACCCTTCTGCCTAAAATTATATAAAGACTGATCTTAAATTTAGAGTTCCAAATAGTTATCGGGATGAGAGCCATCCGCCACCGCACACAACTATGAGTCTAAACAGATTACCAGCTTCTTTATTACTGCAAGTATCCTTCTTTTTTGATACTATGAGGAACGAATCAATTACATTTTAAAACAGCGTAGCCATACACTATAAGGATTGCCCTGGTGATTATTATCAGAAAGATGTTCTCAGGAAGTGACTTATGTTTACGCATGTCATTTCTTTCCCAAATACATCTTTAGTTTTACCAATTTATATTCTCCTTTCCTATTAGGCCTTTGACGTAGCATCTGCTTTCGACCTCGTATCTCCATTATAAAATGACCATATACTTTGGGATCCATCCAATTCTTTAATCATTTGTGAGTATTACTATAAAAAAATTCATCTCTTTATTTAGTACATTGCTATGCAAAACTGAACAAAATCTAATGAAAATTCATACAAAAATGCCCTCAAAGGACAAATCAGCCGATTCAATCAATTAAATCTGTTATATAAAAAAATATTAAAAAACATTTTAAGGGAAGAAAGAAGCAAGCATTAAAACAATGAAAGCGCGTGGTTAATAAAGAATATTACATGAGTAACTCATAAGTGTGTCTCGCAGGAAGCAAGCAGTAAAACAATGAAAGCATAACCAAGGTAAATAAAGAACACTTACGAAATGGCGAAGTGACAAACTGAAAGGCGTGTGAGGGATTTGAGATAAGAAATCTCAGTGGAGAGAGAGAAAGCTGAAGGACGTGGTGGCATTTTACACAACTCGAGCTCCTTGAGAGCTTTCAGATTTTTGAGGGGAGGCAAGCTACCCAGCCCGGAAGACTCGCCCATTTTCACGTGCAACTGCTCCAGTTCTACCAAATCTCCAATCTCCCAGGGTAACAAATTCACCTCATTAGAAAACAGCTTGAGCGTCTTCAGCCTCTTCAACCGTCTCACGGATTCAGGGATCACCCCAAACACATTATTGTACACATACAGACTCCTCACTCTATCTGCTTTCTCCGCCTCCACCTCCTCCAGCAGAGGGAACCTCCACTCCTTCCCATTCACATCAATCACCCCTTCTTCCAACTGCTCATTACAATCTTCCCCCTCGTTACTATTTTTGTTGTCTTCACTGACAATGCAACTGTTACTACCGTCGGGCACATCGTCCATTTCAAATGCTGCTATTCCTGAATCGCCCCGAGGTTTCGTCTTCATTGCCCTTATTCCTCTATCACTCGCTAAATGGTCAAATGCCCTAAGTTTTCACGCCAGCAACATACAAATTGGAAACTATATGTATGAGATGAGAGGGAAGAACCCCAGAATCATCCTGCTTCTGAAGCCGAAACCCTGCCAAACCAAAAGAATTTTACCCGCAATCTGACTCGTAGAGGAAAAGATCCCCTTACTTAAAGATTTTATATTTTCGTATTTTTGCAGCTAGGGTTTTATGTCAATGATAACAGGTTTATGGCATGAATCCGCGACGGCGGCCTTCGATTTGCCCTGACTTCGGCCTAAATACCCCGGCTATCAAAATCTGTCAAGATCAGAAGATTTCGGCATTAAAATTAGAAAAAGCTGTTTACCAAAATGGAGAGTTCAGAGAAAATCAGAAAATGTTGTGTGTCGTCAAGGAAAGGAAAATAAAATATCCCGTCCATGTTTTTCGTGTTGAGTGCTAGGTTTCCGCGTTTGAGATTTCATTCCAAAACTTCTTGGAAATATTTTGCTGACTTTCACAATGATATAAATATCATTTCTTTTACATTTGGCTATTTTTCCTATTAAAAATATGAAAAGAGTAAAATAGAGGTTGTAGATTATGGAGATAGGTCAATGGTTTGAGATTTAATGATACCTATTGTAGTTGTTTTAAGTGCAAAAAGATAATGTAATTTTATTTTATCTAATTTTTAAATTAAAATTATAATTAAATTGTAATCATAATTTTATTATAGATTTTTAATTATATTTTTGTCAATATGGTTAGAAGTGGATTTAATACGGAGAGGTTTTCCACTTTCTAGGTATTTCTTTTGCCTTCCAAGCTTCGCTTGTGGATTTGTCAATTGCAATTCTTACTAAGATTGAAAAAAAGCTTGAATATTGGATTACCAAGCCGATTTCCCTGGCTGGTAAATTCTAGATTTGTTCTAAATTTTGGCAGCCACCCATGTTTACTATTCTTCTTGTTGGGCTCCTTCAAAAGCTTCCTACATGAAGCTAGAGAAACTCCTTAGGGATTTCTTTTGGGCTTATGAAGCTAATCATCATGGGTTTCACAAAGTCACCTAGGAGTATTGTTGCCTTCCCAAGGAGTTTGGAAGCCTCGGTCTTCTTTCTACTCTGAAGCAGGGAATTGTTTTATGTGTTAAGTGGATCATTCATGCTTTGACTTGAAATGAGGCCTGGAAAATTCTTCTTAGGCATTACATTTCTACAGGTTTTCTTGTTAACAGACCAGCTTGGAAGGGGATTGGTTTTAAACCCTTCTCATCATGACAGAACTAGTTCAAATCCAGGGCACTTTTGTTGTCAAAAGCATCTGGAAAGCCTGGGAAGCCATTAAGTCGTAGCTTCATTGGCCTGGAGATGGGTTCCGTGATGGGTTTTATATGAACCAACATAACTTCTGGTGGTCTTCCCTCTTTTCTGTGCAAGGGGTCTCGCTTGCAAGGTTTGGGGTGTTAGTGTGTTGCGTTTCCATAAACGTGGCATCAGGAGACCCAAAGATTTGTTTTCCAGAGCTACCATGAGCCTCAGAATGTGGGAAGACATGTAAGTTATGTTTCGTCTATCTCGCCCAGATCGGTAGACTTTTGACTTGCTGGATTTTGCCTTGCCTCCTCACATGCTTCACAAGTTGGGTGTTCAACCTGTTAAACCATGATGGAAGGACTGGAAATGGTATCCTTGCACTCCTCTTTCTAGTTATAAGCCCAAGATGGGATACCACTAGTTGGTGCCACATTTTCCCATGGTCGCCACCCTCAACCAGCGTTGGCATTTGCAGTCTTCTCAAAAAAAATTGGAGACTAAAATTTCACACTATTTGGACCGTCATTACTGAACTGAAGATTGCACACTTTTCTTGGTGTGTTCTTTTTCAGGGCTTGCCCCTGGGTTCTCGGCTCAAGCATTTGGGATTTTTTGATCCCAGATATCCCTTTTGTGGGCAACCAAAAACTTTTCTTCATATTTTCTGGTTTTGTCAAAGAGCTCAACAGTAGTAGAGTTGGATTCATGATTTTTTTCAAACCATTTTGGCCTTAGCCTTTTTCTTGGCATATGATTTTGTTGGGTGATTCGTCTAGAATCCCCTTCAAATACTCTCAAATTTGGCATGCTTTTAGGATGGAGATCCTATTTACTCTTTGGAAAGATAGAAATGTTGATCTTTTCACTCACATCTTTCTTGATATAAATGTATCTATGTACACTAAAGCTTGCATATGCAATAATGTGATTATGAATTTCAAGTACAGGCCAGCAAGGTGGCACTTGAGGTGGCCCACCTACAGGAGCTTCTAAACCACTGGGGTAACGCCCCATGTACAGTGGCTAGAGTGTTGTTGGATTCTCTCTATCGACCACACTCTACCCCATAGTCATCATTGTGGACATAGCTCTTTCACCCGTCGTTCTCAAACTCCTTGGTCACAGGCTCCCCACCACTCTCCTAGCAGTGAAAATGATGGTCGGTATTGTCACTCGGCCTCTTCGTTGTGGCATGGCTCTGACTAGTCTCTTGTTGCTCATGCTACTCATGTTGCTCCTATTGTTGGTTGGCCCACCCTTGGTGGTGACTCTTCGTGGCTTGTTGTCACCTCTTCTAAATGGTTCCCTCACTTGGACTTGGTCATTTCGCCTCATAGGACCGAGGAAGAAAAAGAAAAAGATGTTGTTGATCATGGGTGGTTTATGCCTGACCCGCCTATGGACCCACTTCCATAGGATGGTACAACTTTGGCTACCTAAGGTGGGTTTTTTTATGAATAGTTTAATAGCCTTCCAGTCGCTAGTCATGTGACTCTTGTGGGGTGATCTTGTATCTGTTGGCTTTTTTTGTGAATAAGTACTTTAATATTTTAAATTAATAGTAAAGGCTTATTCATCAAAAAAGTTATTCTTTTTTTGGGTCGGTAACAATGAATTTATATTAACAATAAGCAAATATGTAGAGACATTTCAAGTGTGTAATTTTCAAACTTCTATCATCTAAGTCTTGTTGTTAGAAAGTAATATAAACCTATTAATCAACTATTACATCAAATAGTAATCCTATTAACAATGTGCTTTAAACATCATATTCAAATAATCAAAGTGTGACATCAACTACCAAAAATCTGAAACTTGAGAATAGCCTTTCATTTCCTTTGATCAAAATTCATAGTGATCCTGGTGCCCTTAAACACATCTTCATCCTACATTCCTCCATGGGTGTCGAATCTGCCACTCCTCGACTGTGTTCTTCCTCAAGTCTTCCTTGATAGAGAATTTTGGGTAGGTTTTTCACAAAAAATATTTATTCTATCCTTCCTTTCCCCATAATCACTAAAACCCGGATAACATTTTGGTGATTATTTTCCTTTACAAATTTCACCCTTCATTGGGTCAAAGTCCTCCAAAAAACTACTAATATAGCTTTTTTCATTCAAAAATGTCAAAATTTTCATTCACTAATCTACTCCCTACCACCACCTCACTTTCCCCTACACCTTCTAGGAATAGGGATTTGAAAAACCCTACGTCTCGCATTCATTCTCTCTTCTTGTTCTATCACCTTATCTTTGAGCTTTCTCCAAGCTTTGAACATTTTTTCCCTATATTCCCCTTTATCCACTCTCCCCCACCAGCGGAGAAATGACACAAATCCATATACTCTGCCATCCTCCTCTTCTTCGAAGCACTCTCTATAGTCTGATCCAATGCCAGAAATATCCCACTCCATAATAGATTCAAGCCCTCCCAACAAATCATCATCAAACAATGCTCTAATAACCCTATCAACTGTGGATATATCTTCTCCAGATTTCTGATCCCAGGCAATAATCATGGATATCACGTCCACATTCGCTCTTCTTTTTTTATTTTTCTCTCTTGGAACTGTTCCCCCAATACATCCATCATCACCTCAACCATTTCCTAGTCCTTAATTTTCAATAAGCCCTTCATTCTTTCTTGACTCACCAACCCTTTAAAGCTTTTTTGTTGCTTGTTTGTATCAATGAAGAATGTAGCCTCCATTTTGTCTTTGCAATCTACTTTACACCTATTTCAAACCCTACTCAAATCTTTTTACCAAACATGAACCTACACTCAAGTCTTAAATCAAGAAAGACTCTATCGTTTCCTACGACACCTTAGTGGGTCTTTTCGGTGACATATAATCAATTTCCTTTTCCAAGTAATCATAAATCTTTATGTCCACCTTAAATCATACTTGCCCATCATTTGATTTGACCATCGATGACCTCATCAACTTTTAGAATCACCATTTTCTCCAACTTGGATATCAAAGTTCAAGTGTGAAGGCCTTACTGATACAATATAGAAGGCTTAAATGATAGAGTTAAATTTAAAAAAATTCAAACCTCAATTCCTCTTTTTGTTTAAAGGAAATGACCCATTTTGAAAGCACATCTGCCTCAACATTACCATCTCTTCTAACATTCCCAATCTTGAATTCAAAAAAAAAATCAATTCCTCCATGATAGAACTTATAACATTCTGGAGGTGCCATGCTATAATACCCCCCTTTTGTAAAGCCTGCACAATAATCTGGGAATCACCCTCTAAGAAGATCTTTTTTAAGTTTAGTTTTTTCCCAATCTTAAGAGCTAGAAGGGCAATCTTAGCTTCAACCATATTATTAGTTCCATCCAATAATTTTTGTGCGGTAACTTCCTTAGTGTTACCAAGCCAATCCCTTACAATGATCCCCGCTCTTGATGGTCCTAGGTTGCCTTTTATTGCCCCATCAAAATTTATTTTCCACCATTCTTCATCCATTTTTTTATAACTGACCTTCCTCTCACTGACATCTCTACTTTATTTAGTTGTCCTTTTATTCATAAATCTTATTTTATTCCCTGGCCATTCTCTTTGCATTCTTTTATCCTCACTGGTAAAAGGAATAGAAGAACTTAGCTGGGTTGTAGAGGAGCTCAAAACTTCCTCAATAGATAAATTTATCCTTGCTATGATCCTTTCCAAAGGATCACTATTTTCTTGAAAAAATATTTGATTTCTTTCTTTCCATATCTCTCATATTATTATTGATGGAGATATATGCCATACTACAGGATAAAATCAATCTCTTATGCATGGTGGTCCATCCATAAACTTCCCTAAGAGTCTTCTACAATGGGCCATGCCAACCCGAATTTCTAATAAGTGAAGCCCAACACTTATAAGCATAACTACATTGCAGTAGTAAGTGATTGACATCCTCCTATTCACTACCACACCTAGCACATTTTGTGGGTCCAATAAAACCATATATTTTTCTTCTTTCACCTGTAAGAATCCTTCCATGAGTAGTTAGCCATGCAAATGCTCCTACTTTTGGTAAACAATCCCTACTCCAGAAGAGTCTATGTGGCCATAAAGGCTTTGTTTCCTCATATGCCTTCACAATATATCCTAACTTAACTGAATATTTCCCACTTTTAGTTGCACACCAATTTTTTTTATCTTCCTTCCTTGTAAAGGTGGCCTCTTTGCAATTTAATAAGTCCCTCATCAATTCAAATTTCTATTCTGAAAGATCCAAGCCCTCAAGACTCTTCCAACTAACTGTCTAACCAAGGTCTGCCTCCTTGAATTCTAAATAATCCCTCACTTTATCCCCCACAAATTCACAAGTAATTTTTTATCTCTCAATATAAGTCATTCTCCTTCGGGGCCGCATTTCCATTCCAAGAGTTATCCCAAAAGGAGGCTATTCTTCCATCACCACTAAGCCAATACATGCGATCTATGATGATAGGTCTACATTCTAGAATGAGTTTCCACACCGTTGAGCCTTTAGGAGGGTCCCTTATTGTGAGGATTCTATCATTATCCATACTATCCAAGTACTTTTCTTTTAGAATTTTTACCCAAAGCATTTCAGGGTTATCATATATACACCAAACCAACTTAGCCCTTAATGCAAGATTTGTCCAATGCCAATTTCTCAACCCAACACCCCCATTGTTTTTCGATTTACAAATCTTATCCTATGAGATAAGGGGGATTTTATCCTCTGTATTAGACCCATTCCAAAAGAATTTTTTTAAACGTTGCTCCAAATATTGGATTTTTCTCAGGATTTTGAGATAGCTCATTGAGTAAATAGGAATAGAGGTTAAAACAAATTGTAAAAGGAGAATCCTGCCAACAGAGGTCGGCCACTTACCTTTCCATCCTTCTAACCTTTTGATACAATTATCACTTAATCCCTCCCGTAGATTAGACCCACCAACCCCTACAAACAAAGGCATTCCCAGATATTTCCCTAGTAGCTTGCCCATTCTAACACCCAAAATGCTGCAAATACTCCATTGAACCCCTATATCAGTGTTAAAAAATTAGATTTCTGACTTCAACCAATTTATGCTTTGTCCTAAGGCTTCACAATATTTATCCATTGTAGCTCTAATCAATCTTGCCTCTCTTAGATCAACTTCCCCCATAAAATATGTGTCATCCACAAATTGTAGATGTAATAGAGGATCGAACCCTTCTGCAACTCTCACCCCTTTCCAATTTCCATTACCTCTTTGTTTGGAGATCATTATGCCCAAAACTTTGGCCAAGATAATAAAGAGGAAGGGAGGTCACCTTGTCAAATACCCTTAGAAGTCTTGAAAAAACCTTGAGGGCTTCTGTTAACTAAAATTGAAACTGTAGGTGTATTAATGCAACTTCCTACCCACTTCACCCAATTTTTAGAGAAACCAAAATGCTTTAGAACTTCTAGCAAAAAAACTTTGTTCACATTATCATAAGCTTTCCTAATATCCACCTCTATCATTATCTTTTTAAGTTTGGCAAATTTAACTGAATGGATAGCTTCATGTGAGCTAAAATAACCCCTTAAAAAATGGATTTGTTTGGAGCAAACCCGCTCTGTTCCTTAGAGATGATAGATGGAAAAACCAATTTCAAATGGTTGGCAATAACCTTTGTGATCACTTTGTAAACTATATTACATAATGTTATGGGTCTGTAATCATCAAAATTCATACATTCCTCTTTCTTTGGTATGAGAGAAATAAATGTGTTATTAAAGTCTTTTAAGATGAAACCTTCCATCCTAGATTCATTTACCACCTCCCAGAGGTCATTGCCAATAATATCCCATGCTTTCTGGAAGAAGATTGTTGGGAAACCATCCGAACCCAGAGCTTTCTCTCCTCCAAGACTAAATAGGGATTTCTTTACTTCTTCTAAGGTGATCTCCTCCATAAGAAGGTTATTTTGGTTGTCATCAATGCACCTCAGAATAATGTCCAGTATATTACTATCTCTTGTTCTAGTCATAAGGCCTTGAAAAAACAAGTTGGAGAAGTAATCAACAAATGCTTCATTGATTTCCTCCTTCTCCTACAGTAAACTGCCTTCTAAATTTTTGATGCAGAAGATTTTATTACGGGCTCTTATGAACTTCATTGATTTGTGAAAAAAAATTGTATTTCGATCACCTTCCCTTAGCCACGTTTCTCTAGACTTTTTGTCTCCAAAAGATCTGTGTTAGTGCTTAAACTTGTAGATGATTAAATAGGATTCAAAAATATCTGAAATTAAAACTCTAGTACTCCCAATAGATGCATCTAACAAAATTCAAACACTAAGGTACTAAGGTTGAAAAACCTTCTTCTCTTCAAGCTTTAAAACTCAGGTGGGTTTACCTTCCATACTTGCTTCTATAAAGCATTACAACAGTTATCTATGTTCTTGGCATAGATTATACAATTTTAAGATATACAACAAATTTAAAATGAACAGATTATTGGATTTGTTGATGGTGAACACATGCAAACTAAGCTATAACCAGTGTCATATCCTAGGGCGTCATAGTCAAAATTCTACATCAACAGAAAATCTATTAAAAACAAAAATCCCAAAACTCTAATGAGGTGCCTTACACTCCATTTTCCTAGTTGCTAATCTTGCTATCAAATTCATACATGGATTATAAATTCCCAGAGATCTCCCTTAATGTTTATACTTCCCTTGAAAGAAACTTAAGCTTAACCCCTATATCTACCTTGTAAACAATGTACTAAAATGCCTTACAATTTAATACATAAAGGAATTCAAACATCCACATGTGAAGATAACAAAAATAAGCAAAGGAGTTCTAGTATATTGTATTGATATTTTAATTGTATCAGTACATTCTTGACAGAGAATTATAGGATAAAAATACTATTATCAAAACTCTCTTTACAAAGTAACATCCACCACCTTTCCAAAAGAAGAAAACTTGCTATATATATCACTAGCTATCTTGGAATCCTCAAAGAAAGGATGAAACAAGCTTTGGATACCTAGGATGGTGACTTGCACTATAGACAAAAGTACAAAAATGATGACTAAAGACTAGAAAAATAGAAAGTAGTTTTCCAACAAATGAAATCTTTACAGCTGGCACCTTTGTTTGAGGATATTTTTTAGCAGTTATTTGAGGTTATTGCATGAATGATGACCGCTATTATAGGCTAACTTACATCATGCTCTATATGATACTCGCTCTCCCTATATTTCTAGATTAGGTGCCAAGCGAGGTTCATTCTTCTTCTGCTTCTAGCTCAATGACAACTGGCTTTTTCTTCTTTTGCTTTATATTTTTGTCCCATGCTACCACATCATCTTCTGAGGGCCAATTGTACCCCTACAAATCCCACAACAATTTGATTGGCCTTTCCCACCTAGAATCAATGATGGCCTTAATATCTGTAACAAACTTGATGCAATCATTCTCAACCTTGATCAGGTTGTCAATTATATTGTTGCAACCATCCATGTCCAAAGAACCATCATTGCCGAGGAAGGCCTCCTGCTTGATCATTTTCTAGCTCATGCCTAACTTCCACTCATCCAAACTTATTACACTTACATCATCCCTATATATTGAAGGAAAATACTTGCTATAACCTTGACCAAACATGGCCATTTTAGCCCTTACCTGATTTGACTTCCCTTTGAAAAAGCTTGAGGTGGCACTAATTAATTCCATTTTTTCATAAACCTTAGTGACCACCTCAGGGATATCTTGTTGATGAGGCTACAATACATCAAGTTTCTCGAACAAAGAGCTCATCTTAGACCAAACATTAAAAAGTGGCTCTAGAGCAACCACTGCCTCTTTCACATTTTCATTCACCTTATGCAACATGCCCATTGATTGATGGAATGAGTCCATTTTTTCTTTTATCCTCTCACACCTATGTTGCACAATATCTGAGATAGCCTTTAAGGCTGCATCAAGCTTCATCTTCTCAAAATCCTCTAATGGCATGTTAGATGTCTTTGCCACTGGTTGTGTTGCAGCTTCAATCTACAAAATTGGAGGGGGAACTACCTTAGATGCTTCTTCAAGTTTAGCTTTTAGATCATCCAATTCATCCTCTAGAGCTTTGATTTTCATTAGCCTTAAGTCTCTGTCTTTGGCAATCTTAACATAATTATCAAACAACAGAGTATATATGTTTGATAATTGGGTTGTCTTTGCTTCATTGAGGTGGGCAAAATGTGTCATAGCCTTTGACACCTCAAGATCACTAGTATTCTGGATAGTCCATATGATCTTGTCCCCCTCCATCTTATCTTCTATGCTTACCAAAGAAGGCTTTTGGGTCCTTGGGGCTAGAGACCACATTGCAATAGCTTGGGACTTAGGATCATACCCACTTCCTTGTATCATGTCTCCAATGTGCACTTCATAGGATAAATTGCCCTCTGGTTGCTTCCTTATTTGATCTATGATGAAGGTTGAGGTCATATCCCATCCAGGAGTCAAAAGCATCCCACTAGACTTTAACATTTCTCTAGCTTCCTCAATAATGATCTTTTCTAGGCTAGGGTCATAGGAAGTTAGAGCCCTCAAGGTCTCATCACTTTGTTCCATACCCTTTGGCAGAGCCTTAGCCACCTCTTGTTGTTTCCTCCAAATAAGGAAATTTTTGAATTCACCACTCTAGATGAATTGATCATCACTGAGGAATTCCTCCTGATACAGCTCCCTCTCATCCTTTCCAAGTATTAGAGGCAATTCCTCCTCTTCCTTTAACACTATCTTCTTACCCTCTTTGATATTCTTCCTTAGATTATGATGATAAGCATGATCACTAGGCACTAGAACAGAGGCTCTATCAACAATCTTCTTTTGTTTCTTCACCTTGGAAGACCCACCTACCTCAAGTTTTTGCTTTTTCTGTGGTGGTTCAGGGGTATTCTCCGCCTCTTGAGTGATGTCAATAATAGGAGGTTCATTGGTTTGAGGTGGACTATCACCCTCCTGTCATTCATCTGTATATTCTTCATAGTCAGAAGTAGAGTAGCCGTTATCTACATCTAACTTCTCCTCAAGCATCCCTTCTAATTGACTGGACAGGGTACCATGCATTTCAATCATTCTGTCAATCCTTTGCAAATAGGGGAGATCATGAAAAAACCCTCCAAAATCAATCTTGGCCTTTCTTACCTGAGCTTCTGACTTTGTAAGATCATAGAATTTGGTGAGCCTTCGGCCAATCTCATCCTCATCCAAGATGTTTCTTATCACATCTTCTTCATCATAGCCCTCATGTTCCCTTATTATACCAATGTTGGGAATCAGTGTCATTCTTGCAGTTCTAATGAATTTTTTAGAGTCCACATATCTGCAACTGTCTGAGGTCATCTTGAAATGGTTGAGCCATGAACTGATTTGGGCCAATGCCCTCTTACCAACGAGGAAGTTCCCTATCATGAATTATCTTGGTGTAAATGTGTCCTTCCTATGACGAGCCAGATGCTCTCTGTCAATCCAAATCAATTGCCATATAAATTCTAATTGGGCAACCCTTGGTGGCATAAATTTTGGAAGTAAATGTGGGGGTTGTGGGCATCCATAGACCCTGATTATGGTGCAATTCTCTCCCAAATAGAAATCACCCCAATTGTGATTTCCTTGCCATTTGTTCTCATATTGCATAGGCCTCAAAAGCTTCAAAACCCTGACTTGCAACCTCACCATATTAGTCCCCATTAGTTTGAGAATTGGGTGGATTATCTAGTTCTAAAAAACATAGAAATCACACTCATTGGAAGTGTAATTCCAGACCCTGAGCCAATACTGCACTAGATTAGGCTGGCCCTCAAACATAAACCTAGGCATTAGGACCCTTGCATCCAAACTATTGATATTGAAATATAGAATCAAGTGCATCAGAAGAGAGTAGTGCATGAACTTAGTGGGCCTCTTATTTTCTTTGATAGAAACTAGACCTTCATGTATTCTATCGATTACATACTGGATGTAATCGTAATCATTATTTGCATGGGAGTTTTGTATGTCAAGAATAATCATTAACAAGTCAATAGACAACTTTTCTGCATCTCCATCTATTCCAAGAACTCTACACAACCCATGACACAAAAACTTCATGTAGAAGTTGAGGGATTTGAACTCATAAGGGGCATTCATTTGTTTAGGGAGAGGAGCTATATACTTACCAGTCTTTGGAATGTGCTTGACCATCTGGCTCTTTACTGAACCTATGTGACTTGCATATTTTTGCTTTTCTTTCTTCAAGTCTATCTCAGTAGAGGAGGAGGAATAAAAATCAAAGGCCTTCATGAATGACCCTCTATCCAAGGTTACTAAAGTAGATTGGTCACCCTTTCTAATTGTTTTGGAAATTGGGTCATATAGCCTAGCTAACTCTATGATTAAGTCCACATCCAAGAAAACATCAGGCACAATCGATTTTGCCATTCCCAAAGCCCAAGTATTGCAAATTGGAATAGATTTACCTCTATTATTATAAAAATAAGTGAAAATAGTGTAACCTAAACTAGAAGGAGTGGTAGGATCTCTGTAATTCTCCATTATGTCCTCAAAATCCTCATCAGTAGCCTTCTTATTTTGGTTCAAACTAGGGAGCAACTTGAGAAATTCATCTAAATAATTTGGCTTTCCTTTTTCTTCGCCACCCTATTCCTTTGCCTCTCCACTGGATGACACTATGCTTAGCTCTAGTTGGATCATCTTTACAATCTGGATATCCTTTAGTTCTACAAATTCTCCAACACTTTGAAACTTGCTGCAACTGCTTTGAAAACCTTCACTATCTTTAGAAAACTTTGGACGTTGTAAGCAGTGAAGTCTTGTCTATATATCATCAGCAATTGAACATGTACAGTTGCTAAAATCATTACAAATTTATCCCCAATCACTTCTACATTCAATTCCACACATTCACCAATTTCAAATCAAGGCTAGCTGATACTTGGATGTTGACAGGTTGTTTAAAAAACTTGGTTTTAAAGTAGAAAAGCAATGATCACAATTTTGGCTTTAAAACCCTCAATTACTGATGAAAACCTATGATTAAATATAATTGGTTAGCTTTTCACTTTATTCCAACTTGGCACAATACTTTTCCACGTAGCAACGACACTTAACCCTTTCCTTTAATGAGCAATTAACCAAACTTGATTCAGAGATCCAATGAACAAAGACTCTCAGGATCTCTGAATGAAATGTTAATCCTAGATTAAATTTGGAGATCAAGCGACAAAGCCAATCTCATGATCTCAGAATGATTTTCTAAACCATGACCTTTCTTGGAGATTCAGCGAGTACCGTTGATCCTAGAGATAATCAACGGTCTTCATATTAACCTTTGAATTTCATCATAACCTAGTCGCTATTCAAAGAATGAGTGATTGAAGGCATTCTCCAATTCTCATGGTACCTAGATCAACCATGGTTTAATTCAGAGAACAAGCGACAAAAGACTTCACCAATTCTCACAATCCTTAACTCAACCCAGCAATCATCTGGCGATCCAATGAACAAGCCCTCTTTTAAACCCGAGCACTTTGAATCTTGACCACAGTCCCTATCTGGATATTCAGCGACCACCTTTATCTCTTAATCTCCAAATGCTTTGCTTAACTTTTGATCTATCACAACATTCAACGAACAAAGGTATCTTGTAGTCTTTGAAAGATTTACTTAACCATGGTTTTATTAGGAGATTGGACGAATAGCCTTTATTCGCCAAATCGTTGAATACTTTTCTTAACTTGGGTTCCATTCTGAGATTAAGCATTGGTCGTTGATCTCGACAACAATCAAGGGTTGTCACTGAGTCACTCAATATTTTAGATCATTACCACTTAATCACGAGATTGAGTGAACACCTTATTCACTGAATCACCAAAAGACTTAGATATTAGTCATTTTATTCTGAGGTCTAGCGACAAAGGAAAATATAGCTTTATCACACTTTGTCACTAAATCGCCTAATCATTTTAGTGAAACCGCCAAACTCTAGTGAATGGGAGATCATTTCCTAGTCACTGAATACTTTGTCATTGGCCCAGTTCATCATGAGATTAAAACATTACCGTTGATCCTGGAGATGATCAATGGTCCTCGCTGAATTGTCGAATGATTTATGACTTGACCGCCCAATCCAATGATTAAGAGATAACCACTGCGCTAGATCATTGAATGCTATGAGAAAATTGCCAAAGATTATGAGATTGGGAGAACCACACAGTCACTGAATTGTTGAAGATTTGGATAACTGTGACTTAAACTTGGAAATTCAACGACCAAAGGGAGAGATAACATAGACTTAGACACAGTCCCTAGTTCGTTGAATAGAAAAGTGACTTTGATATATTAATTTGAGATTCAGTGAATGCCTAAGGGAAAGAAAGATCATGTGCACATTTGAAAATTTTAAGTGGCCAAAAAGGTAACGTGAAAACATAAGAAACTAGGGCAAACTTAAGACATTTCGAAGGATTAACCCTACCAAGGGCAAAAAAGACCTAAGGTAAGGATTTATAAGTAGAGGCACAACAGATTTTGAAACTTTCAAACCCTGAACTAGACAAAAACACTTGTAGAGACATGAAAGAAGATGAAAACAAGGATCTGGAGCAATAATCTCAGAAAACCAGAAAATTACCCAATAGTGGCTCTATTTGAGGATACTTGAATGCAAGTTCATAGCAAGAAACCATGAATCTCTGGATGGTAGACCTCAAAACCCTAAACTACAACAAGAAACAAACACACAACAGAAACAAACACACATGTACATATTTAGAAAGGTTATTGTGCATGGAAAAGATTGAGAATCAATTGAAGAAATACTTCAGAAATTGTCCATGCACTGGCAATTCATGTTCTTCACCATCCAAATTTCTTAAAAAATATAAATCCTTTCCATGAATATGATTGATGATAAAAGAGCCTAGCCACAAGGATTCAAATTTTTTTGTCTTCAGCCCTAACATTCCACTAAAGATCATATCACCAGGCTAGAATTTTCTAATGTTGCCTCTCTTGTCAAAAAGATATTTCATCTTTTGTTTCAACTTCACATTTTCTTTTTGACCTTCCCTTTTGATTTCATCCAATTCAACTAATTGGATCATCCTTTCTTGTAGTGGATCACTGATCTCCATCTCTTCTTCTTGTATGAATTGGTAGATAGGTAAAAAATTGTTTAGAGGAAGTATGGATTTCACACCATATACCAACTCAAATGGGGACTTCCTTGTTGCCTTTTTCTCAACAATTTGATCTACCCACAATGCCAATTTTAACTTTACATGCCAACCCCTTTTATTCTTTTCCAGAGTCTTCTTTAGAATCTGCAGAATACTCTTGTTACTGGATTCTGCTTGCCCATTGGCCTGTGGATGGTGTGGGGATGAATATGATAGAATTATTCCCATTTCTGAGAAAAAGTCAATGAATTCTTGTGACCTAAAACACATGGCATTGTCCATTACCAATTTGACAGAGACACCAAACCTAATAATTATATTATTCATTAAGAACTCAGTCACTACTGCACTGGTGGCTCTTTTAGTTGGAATTGCTTCAATCCATTTGGTGAAATAATTAGTAGCAACCAAAATCCAACTATGTCCTCCACTGGACTTCTCAACAAATTCTCCAATAAAATCCATTCCCCACATAGCAAAAGGAGCTTCTGCAACCACAGGGTTCAATAACAAGGCACCTAAGAATGTTAACTTTTTTGAGAACCTTAAGAATGTTAACTTTTTTGAGAACCTTTGGCATGGCTCACATTTCCAGACAAGTGAATGGGTGTCCTTAAATAATATAGGCTAATAGTATCCAGCCCTTAGAATCTTATGAGTTGTGGCCCTGGTTGAATGATGCCCTCCACATAATGCAGAGTGCATATCCCTCAAAATATTTTCAAATTGCCCCTTGTCTAAACATAAGAGCAATAATCCATCATTATCTTTCCAATATAAATCACCTTGTATTAACACATACCTCTGAGCCTGCAATCTTAAACTTCTCCTTTGATTATCATTCAACTCCTGTGGGCAACTAGCATTTTTAAGAAAATGAACAATTTTTGTGTACCATGGTTGCATCTCAATACTAGTCATTGTTCCTCCACCAATGTCAACATTATTTACTTGTACAAGGTCCATATTCTCTTTTGTCATTAGCTTTGCAAGTCCCAAACCTCTTACAAGCTTGGTAATATGGAGCTCCAAATCAAATTCTTGGATCCTATTAATCCATTTGCATCTTTTTCCTATGACTTCACTTTGAACTAAAAAGTCCTTTACTGTAGCATGAGGTACATATGCATTAACTTTTGCACAAACAAGATAAGGTCTAAAAGCTTTTACTGCCTTGACTAGTGCATAAGCCAGCTTTTCCATCAATTCATAATTCAACTCAACAGATTGCAGTGACTTACTAAAGAAATCAATTGGGTGCTCAAATCCTTCCTCATCCTTCTGTAATAGAATGGCTGCAATAGTGTGAAAAGATGCAAAGGAGAATAAAGAAAAAGGCTTAGAATAATCAAGATATATCAGGATAGGAGCCTCTTGGATTGTTTGTTTAATTTTTTCAAAAGCTTTCTGAGCTTCATAGTTCCAATCAAACTTTACATCTTTCTTCAAGAGCTTGACTATGGGTTTGACTAATTCTGCAAAATTAGCAATAAAGCTCTTGACAAAATTGATCTGCCCCAAAAAGGACTGCACACCTTTAATATTTTTTTGGGGAGGGACCTTTTTTATTGCTTCAACTCTTTCAGGGTCAATTCTAACTCCCTCTTTTAATACTATATGTCCAAGCACTTTTCCTTCAGTTACAACAAATTGACACTTCTTGGGATTCAATGAGATACCAAATTCTAAAGCCTTGACAAGGACCTTTTCTAAATGGTTACAATGATCTTCAACCTTCTTAGAGTATGCAGTGAAATCATCCTGATATACAACCATAAGGACATTAATCAAATCCTTGAAAGCAACATCCATTACCCTTTGAAAGGTTGCTCCAACATTTTTCAAACTAAAAGACATACAGACATAAACATGGGTTCCCCATGGAGTGGTGAATGTTGTCTTGAACTGTTCTGACTCTTTGACTAAAACCTAGTTGTAACCTGAAAAACCATCCATCGTGGACAATAGCTCATAACCAGTCACTCTATGCAGCATAGCCTCCATATTTGGCAGTCCATAATTATCCTTCAGTGAAGCAAAATTTAAGTTTCTGAAGTCTACACAAAGTCTTATGTCACCATTCTTTTTCCTAATCGGCACAAGATTTGAAACCCAAGAGGAATTCCTAATAGGCTCAATGATACCAGTATCTCTTAATTTTGTCAACTCTGCTTGCATCTTTGTGGCTAATAATGGATTGATGGGCCTTTGTTTCTACCTAAAAGGTTTGGTGTCTTCCTTTAGAGGGATCTCATGTTGAAATAAATCTTCTTTGTAGGCTTTGAGGTAATCATAAGACCAAGCAAACACATGCTTGTACCTTTTTAATAATCTTATCAAATTTCCCCTAATCTCCCTACTCAGCTTTTTTCCAATGTATACCATTTGAGGGGATGTTTTTGAACCCAAGTTTATTTCCTCTAGATCCTCCATTTTGGTATTAGACTTTTGTGACATATACCCATCATTTATCTTAAACATCCCTTCTAATTCCACTAAACCCTTAGGTATATGATTTGAGGCTAATTAGACAATCTCATTTCCAATAATACATTCCTTTCCATCAATAATCTGTTGTGAAGCATTGAAATCTATTTACTACCCATCATATTGATCTAAACTTTGAATAAATTTAAGGATATCATAGTCATCCTTGAAGACTTGCCAATTATGCACATTGTTAGGCATTGCAGGCCTACTTTTGACTTCTAACATTGATACACCAGTCAGAGTGATATCATTTTTTTTTAGGGCAACTTTGGCAAGGAAATCAGCCATGATGTTATTTGACCTTTCTACCCAAAGGATATTGAAAGCTTCAAAGAACTCTAATCTATCCTAGACAACATGTTTGTACAATTTTAGTCTATCATCTTTAGCAGCATATTTAGATCTAATTTGGGCTATAATCAATTGGGAATCACCATGGACTTTTAAGCATTTTATACCATGTTTTATAACATCTAAACCCAATATCAAAGCCTCATACTTAGCAGTGTTATTAGTAAATTGGAAAGTTAACAGAAATGAGTATTTGAAAGTAGTTCCTAAAGGGGATATAAGCAAAACACCAGCTCCTGATCCTCCCTTAGAACATCCTCCATCAAAATATATTTTCCATAGCCCACCTTTTTGTACTATCAATTCTTCCACTATTGGATCATTATTTCTCATTTGGGGTACTATCTCTTCCGCCATAAAGTTCTCCATGTCAATATCAATGCAACAATTCAAGTCCTCTGGTGCAACCTTCTCAACCATTACTAAGGAACGGAGTTCCCTATACAACTTCACTTCTGTTCCAATGATAGGAATAGTAGCATATGATAGATCCAATTGCAATTTCCCTCCAACTGTCTTGACAGAAGCATTCCATAATGGGGTTTAGTATCAAATACAACCACATCCATCTTGTATGTGGCCTTTGGGAATGCAACAATCTTCACTTCTATCCCTACTAGGGTTCCTACAACAAGCACTACTCTAATATCCATGGAATAACACCTACCATTGGATGTATCAACTTGTAACCCTAATTCTTTCATTACATGATATTGCATTATAGTAGTAGCAACACCAGAGTCAATCATACAATTTTTAAGCAAAAAATTGTTCACAATCAGTGTAACATAAAAAGGATCAATAGAAGATGGTTCTTGTGTGACAATGTTTCCTACACAAAAGTCAGAAATATCCTTAGTTGCTTCAGGTCTATCCATTGCATTTCCCTTTTCTCTCATAACAGGATCTACACCTTGTTCATTTATCAGAGCTAGGGTTGTTGTCTTATGCTCTTTAATCCTCAACATTTCTAATAAAGGAATAGAGACCTTCATTTGAGACAAGGCATGTCTCATGTCAAAAGTAGGGGGATCATTAGAAAGATTAGAAGTATCTTTTATCCTATCAACCTTCTTCTTGACCTTGTATGTAACAACTTCCTCATTATTTTTACTTTCAATAATAGGTTCCTCTCTCCTATTATTTCCACCCCTACCCTTGCTAACATTCAGTTTAGAGGGCTCTTTATTCTGAGGATCATCTTTAACAAATACTGACCTCAGTACCCCTTGATTAGCATCCACTCTTCTATTCCTCAAATTGTATGAGGACCTAGCTTGTGAAATAGCAACCATAGTCAAAGTTCTGATTTCTTCTTCACTGGTCTTTCTCCACTAAATCCCATCCAACTCTAATCTGACCATATTAGTTTTGCACATCTCATAATCAGACTCATCATGATCAGATTGGGTAAATATCTATTGCTCATAACTAGGGAGAATCCTCCTCTTATGATCAAAATCAACACAAATCTCTTCATCATCTGAAGACAAAAGTTCTTCCACCTTTTTAGTGGTAAACATGTTGACTATAGGCTTTTTAGATTCTTCATAATCTCCTACATGCGGATTGTCAACTTCTTCTTCCAAAGCTTGAGCTACAACACATTGGAAAGGTGAATAAGGCATACTACAAGCCACACACCAAGGAATGCTCTCCACATTATGTGCTATATTTTTCTTCAAAGGATCTGGGGTACCCCTTCCCTTTTGAGTTTCATGATTGTTAAAGACAGGTTTTCCATCTTTCCAATTTGTCTTACAAGGCATATCTTGTAGCCTGGGAAACCTTTCTTGCCTTTGATAAGGTGGTCTAGTGTCTTGATAATTTCTCCCACCTTTTTCAATTTTGGTTGAGATATCCTTGACCACACTTGCTAGTTTGTCAACCTTGTCATCATCTTTAGTCGATCTTGCAGTATGTGGCTTAGTTTCCTTCCACAATTTTCTCTCATCCCTTTTATACATCTGACCAAATGCCTTCCTATTAATTTCAATATTTATGGCTAGTTTAAAAGCATCTCTCAGAGCATGATGACTCTTATCTCTCAAAAGATATGACATCTTACCATCCAAGGCATTAAAATATGTGGTCAAGCAGACTGCATCATTTAACCTCAAAACTTGAAATAATTTGTACATTGCCTTTTTGAATCTACCATTAAACTCTAGCATGCTCTCATTTTGATGCTTTTTTATGTTATTAAACTCATTGAGCATGTAGCTTGAATTAACATGTTCTGCATATTATTCCTTAAAGCTTCTAACAAATTCATCCCATGATGCAATGCTATTCTCTGGTAAACCTCTATACCAATCCCTATCATCTTCAATTAGTGACTGAACAAAAAGCTTCATTACAACATCTTCATGTTCAATCTCATAATCATTAATTTTATCTGTAAAAAAATTTAGATTCTCTTCGCATGTAACAACATTGTTTCCAGTAAACTTAGGGATCTTTTCTCTTACTTCGTTTGGGATAACATTAGGCTAACCAGGGATACCATCAAAGAATAAAGGCCTATATCTGTCCAAGTGAACTAGTCTCCTTTGGAAATTTGGTGGGATTTGGGGTCCTCCTCCAACATTTTGACAAGGCATATTCCCAATTGGACCACTAGTCAATGGGGCTACAGGGTTGGTATTCAGAACTGGTCCAAGTGCACTTTATTTGGGATTGGAGACTTAGGGATTAGGAATTATACCACAAGGTTGATTTGGTGGCACCATCCCTAAACTAATAGGGACTGAGCTACTAGTAGACATGTCCATATTAGCATGTAGGAAAGCTATCTTTCTTTTCATTTCATCTGCAGCAGCCTCCAATTCTAACTTCTCAAGCTGGAGAGCTAAATCCTCCTTAGCCTTTCTAGCCTTTTCCAATTCTAGGCTTGCTTGGGATATAGTGTTAGAAGCAAAAAATTTCTTCTTGGGTCCATTGATACTTATGCCAACCACCTTTTATTTTCCTTTATCAGAGGCATCCCTTGGGGTATTTCTGAAATCCTCATTTCTTTTGATTTCTGATAGATGCAATTGTCTAAGAACAAGACCCTCTCCTTCAAATTCATCTTTCTGTGGATTAGGTTTACTACCATCAACCTATTTTCTTAGGTCTCCCATATCACCAAACAATTCATTGTCTAGACCTTGGACATCTTGATTTAGGCCTTTAGCGTGGATCTCATTATTCTTTCTTTTCCTTATGAGATCTTGTCTCTCCATAAGTATTTCATAGATCTGCTACTCTCGTACCTTTCTCCTATTGGAAATATCCAACAATTGCTCATGTTATTTCTTCCTCAAAGCTATTACTTCTTCTCTCAACTTTTTTGAATCATAAGAGGCAGTTTCTGCAGCAGAAGTTTCCCCCAGTTGATCTAGAGTTTCTCTTGCAGGGAAAAAACCTATCTCTGTGACTTCTTCCTAAGAAGGATTAATGACACTAGACTTGGTTTTCCTAATAAGTTTAGGACCATTAGAAGAAGAAGAGGCTTCTTGAGGAATGGGTGTAGGGATTTGATCTCTAGAGGGTCTAGGAGAACTAGGATTGAAAAAACTTCTCCTAGACCACAGTTTCCTACTAGGTGTGTGGAGTTCATCACCTACATTACTTTCTGGGTAATCTTTGAAATATGACCTAGTAAATCTTTGTCGACTCATGACATTTTCAACAAAATACAATTAATTTTCAGCACAAATATCAGCAACTGGTAAACACAGTTCTCAGAGTCACCACCCATAAACAAATGTGAATACAATATTTATAAACTAGTCTGCATCAAAACAATAGATGGTTTAGCACAAACATAACAAATCCATTGCACATTTATCTATTTTGATCCCCAATAGAGTCACCATTTTTGTTAGTGCTTAAACTTGTAGATGATTAAATAAGATTCAAAAACATCTAAAATTAAAACTCTAGTACTCCCAACAGATGCATCTAACAAAATTCAAACACTAAGGTACTAAGGTTGAAAAACCTTATTCTCTTCGAGCTTTAAAACTCAAGTAGGTTTACCTTCCATACTTGCTTCTATAAAGCATTACAATAGTTATCTATGTTCTTGGCATATATTATACAATTTTAAGATATACAACAAATTTAAAATGAACAGATTATTTGATTTGTTGATGGTGAACACATGCAAATTAAGCTATAACCAGTGCCATATCCTAGGGCATTAGAGTCAAAATTCTACATCAACATAAAATCTATCAAAACAAAAATCCCAAAACTCTAATGAGGTGACTTACACTCCATTTTCCAAGTTGCTAATCTTGCTATCAAATTCATACATGGATTATAAATTTCCAAAGATCTCCCCTAAGGTGTATACTTCCCTTGAAAGAAACTTAAGCTTAACCCCTATATCTACCTTGTAAACAATGTACTAAAATGCCTTACAATTTAATACATAAAGGAATTCAAACATCCACATGTGAAGACAACCAAAATAAGCAAAGGATTTCTAGTATATTGTATTGATATTTTAACTATATCAGTACATTCTTGACAGAGAATTGTAGGACAAAAATACTATTATCAGAACTCTCTTTACAAAGTAACATCCACCACCTTTGCAAAAGAAGAAAACTTGCTATATATATCACTAGCTATCTTGGAATCCTCAAAGAAAGGATGCAACAAGCTTTGGATAGCCATGATGGTGACTTGCAATATAGATAAAAGTACAAAAATGATGACTAAAGACTAGAAAAATAGAAAGTAGTTTTCCAACAAATGGAATCTTTAAAGTTGGCACCTTCATTTGAGGATATTTCTAAGCAATTATTTGAGGTTGTTGCATGAATGATGAACACCATTATAGGCTAACTTACATCATTCTTTGTATGATACTCACTCTCCTTATATTTCTAGATTAGGTGCCAAGTGGGGCTCATTCTTCTTCTGCTTCTAGCTCAATGACACTTTTTCTTCTTTTGCTTTGTATTTCTATCCCATGCCACCACATCATCTTTTGAGGGCCAATTGTACCCTTGCAAATCCTACAAAAATTTTATTTTCCTTTCCCACCTAGAATTAGTGATGGCCTTAATATCTGTAACAAACTTGATGCAATCATTCTCAACCTTGATCAAGTTGTCAATTATATTGTTCCAACCATCCATGTCCAAAGAACCATCATTTTCAAGGAAGGCCTCCTACTTGATCATTGCCTGGCTCATGCTTGACTTCCACTCATCCAAACTTATTACACTTCCATCATCCCTATAGATTGAAGGCAAATACATGCTATAACCTTGACCAAACATGGCCATTTTAGCCCTTACTTGATTTGACTTCCCTTTGAAAAAGCTTGAGGTGGCACTAATCAATTCTATCTTTTCATAAACCTCAGTGACCACCTCAGGGATATCTTTTCAATGAGGTTGCAATGCATCAAGTTTCTCGAACAAAGAGCTCCTCCCATACCAAACATTAAAAAGTGGCTCCAGAGCAGCCACTGCCTCTTTCACACTTTCATTCACCTTATGTAAAATGCCCATTGATTGATGGACTCAGTCCATTTTTTCTTTTATCCTCTCACACCTATGTTGCACAATATCTGAGATATCCTTTAAGGCTACATCAAGCTTCATCTTTTCAAAATCCTCTGATGGCCTGTCAGAAGTCTATGCCACTGGTTGTATTGTAGCTTCAATATGCAAAATTAGAGGGGGAACTACCTTAGATGCCTCTTCAAGTTTAGCTTTTAGATTATCCAATTCATCCTCTAGAGTTTTGATTTTCATTAGCCTTAACTCTCTATCTTTGGCAATCTTAACAGAATTATCAAACAACATAGCATATCTATTTAATAACTAGGTTGTCTTTGCTTCATTGAGGTGGGAAAAATGTGTCACAACCTTCGACACCTCAAGATCACTAGTATTCTAGATAGTCCAAATGATCTTGTTCCCCTCCATCTTATCTTCTATGCTTACCAAAGAAGGCTTTTGGGTCCTTGGGGCTAGAGACCACATTGCAATAGCTTGGGACTTAGGATCATACCCACTTCTCCGTATCATGTCTCCAATGTGCACTTCATAGGATAAACTGCCCTCTGGTTGCTTCCTTATTTGATCTATGATGAAGTTTGAGGTCAGATCCCATCTAGGAGTCAAAAGCATCCCACTAGACTTTACCATTTCTCTAACTTCCTCAATGGTGATCTTTTCTAGGCTAGGGTCATAGGAAGTTAGAGCCCTCAAGGTCTCATCACTTGGTTCCATACCCTCTGGCAGAGCCTTAGCCACCTCTTGTTGTTTCCTCCAAATAAGGAAATTTTTTAATTCACCGCTCTTGATGAATTGATCATCACTAAGGAATTCCTCCTGCTACATCTCCTTCTCATCCTTTCCAAATAGTAGAGGCAATTCCTCCTCTTCCTTTGACACTATCTTCTTACCCTCTCTGATATTCTTCCTTAGATTGTGATGATAAGCATGATTACCATGCACTAGAACATAGGCTCTATCAATAATCTTCTTTTGTTTCTTCACCTTGGAAGGCCCACCTACCTCAATTTTTTGCTTTTTCTATGGTGGTTCAAGGGTATTCTTTACCTCTTGAGTGATGTCAATAATAGGAGGTTCATTGGTTTGAGGTGGACTATCACCCTCCTATCATTCATTTGTATATTCTTCATAGTCAAAAGTGGACTAGCCCTTTTCTACATCTAACTTCTCCTCAAGCATCCCTTCTAATTGACTGGATAGGGTACCATGCATTTCAATCATTATGTCAATCCTCTGCAAATAGGGGAGATCATAAAAAAACCCTCCAAAATCAATCTCAGCCTTTCTGACCCGAGCTTCCAACTTTGTGAGATCATAGAATTTGGTGAGCCTTCAGCCAATCTCATCCTCATCCAAGATGTTTCTTATCACATCTTCTTCATCACAGCCCTCATGTTCCCTTATTATACCAATGTTGGGAATCATTGTCATTCTTGGAGTTTTGATGAAATTTTCAGAGTCTACATATCTGCACCTGTCTGAGGTCATCTTGAAATGGTTGAGCCATGAACTGATTTGGGGCAATGCCCTCTTACCAACTATGAAGTTCCCTATCATGAATTGTCTTGGTGTAAATGTGCCCTTCCTATGAGGAGCCAGATGCTCTCTTTCAGTCCAAATCAATTGCCATATAAATTCTAATTGGGCAACCCTTGGTGGCACAAATTTTGGAAGTAAATGTGGGGGTTGTGGGCATCCATAGACCCTGATTATGGTGCAATTCTCTCCCAAATAGAAATAACCCCAATTGTGATTTCCTTGCTATTTTTTATCATATTGTATAGGCCTCAAAAGCTTCAAAACCCTGACTTGCAACCTTGCCATATTAGTCCCCATCAGTTTGAGAATTAGGTGGACTATCTAGTTCTGAAAAACTCATAAATCACACTCATTGGAAGTGTAATTCTAGACCCTGAGCCAATACTACACTAGATTAGGCTGGCCCTCAAACATAAACCTAGGCTTTAGCACACTTGCATCCAAACTATTGATATTAAAATATAGAATCAAGTGCATCAGAAGGGAGTAGTGCATGAACCTAATGGGCCTCTTATTTTCTTTGATAGACACCAGACCTTCATATATTCTATCAATTACATACTGGATGTAATCATAATCATTATTTGCATGGGAGTTTTGTATGTTAAGAATAATCATTAACAAGTCAGCAGGCAACTTTTCTGCATCTCCATCTATTCCAAGAACTCTACACAACCCATGACACAAAAACTTCATGTAGAAGTTGAGGGATTTGAACTCATAAGGGGCATTCATTTGTTCAGGGAGAGGAGCTATGTACTTTCTAGTCTTTGGAATGTGCTTGACCATCTGGCTCTTTACTGAATCTATGTGACTTGCATATTTTTGCTTTTCTTTCTTCAAGTCTATCTCAGTAGAGGAGGAGGAATAGAAATCAAAGTCCTTCATGAATGACCCTCTATCCAAGGTTACTAAAGCAAACTGGTCACCATTTCTAATTGTTTTGGAAATTGGGTCATATAGCCTAGCTAACTCTATGATTAAGTCCACATCCAAGAAAACATCGGGCGTACTCAATTTTTCCATTCCCAAAGCCCAAGCATTGCAAATTGGAATAGCTTTACCTCCATTATTGTAAAAATAAGTGAAAATAGTGTAACCTAAACCAGAAGGAGTTGTAGGATCTCTGTAATTCTCCATTATGTCCTCGAAAGCCTCATCAGTAGCCTTCTTATTTTGGTTCAAACCAGGGAGCAACTTGAGAAATTCATCTGAATAATTTGGCCTTCTTTTTTCTTCACCACCTTATTCCTTTGCATCTCCACTGGATGACGCTATGCTTAGCTCTGGTTGGCTCATCTTTGCAATTTGGATATCCTTTAGTTCTAAAAATTCTCCAACACTTTAAAACTTGCTGCAACTGCTTTGAAAACCTTCACTATCTTAAGAAAACTTTGGACCTTGTAAGCCGTGAAGTCTTGTATATATATCATCAACAATTGAATGTGTATAGTTGCTAAAATCATTACAAATTTATCCCCAATCACTTCTGCATTCAATTACACACATTCACCAATTTCAAATCAAGGCTAGCTGATACTTGGATGTTGACAAGTTGATTAAAAATCTCAGAAATAAAGCAGAAAAGCAATGATCACAGTTTTGGCTTTAAAACCCTCAATTACTGATAAAAACCCTTGATTAAATTTGATTGGATAGCTTTTTACTTTATTGCAGCTTGGCACAGTACTTTTCCACGTAGCAACGATACTTAACCCTTTCCTTTAATGAGCACTTAACCAAACTTGATTTAGAGATCCAACGAATAAAGACTCTCGCGATCTCTGAATGAAATGTTAATCCCAGGTTAAATTTGGAGATCAAGTGACAAAGCCAGTCTCGTGATCTCAGAATGATTTTCTAACCCACGACCTTTCTTGGAGATTCAACGACTACCGTTGATCCTAGAGATAATCAACGGTCTTCAAATTAACCTTTGAATTTTATCATAACCTAGTCGCTATTCAGAGAATGAGAGACTGAAGGCATTCTCCAATTCTCATGATACCTAGATCAACCATGGTTTAATTTGAAGAACAAGTAACAAAAGACTTCACTGATTATCGCAATCCTTAACTCAACCCAACAATCCTCTAGTGATCCAGCGAACAAGGTCTCTACTAAACCTGAGCACTTTGAATCTTGACCACAGTCCCTATCTGGAGAGTCAACGACCATGTTTATCTCTTAATCTCCAAATGCTTTGCTTAAATTTTGGTCTATCATGAGATTCAACAAAGAATGGTATCTCGTAGTCTCTGAAAGATTTACTTAACCATGGTTTTATTACGAGATTGGGCGAACAACCTTTATTCACCAAATCACTAAATACTTTTCTTAACTTGGGTTCCATTCTAAGATTAAGTGTTGGTTGTTGATCTTGACACCAATCAAGGGTTGTTGTTAAGTCGCTCAATATTTTAGATCATTGCCACTTAATCACGAGATTCAATGAACAACTTATTCGCTGAATCGCCAAAAGACTTAGATATTAGTCATTTTATTTTGAGGTACAGTGATTGAGAAAAATATATCTTTATCACACTTTGTCACTGAATTGCTAAATCATTTTAGTGAAACTGCTAAACTCTAGCGAACAAGAGATCATTGCTTAGTCGTTGAATCACTGAATACTTTGTCATCAGCCAATCCATCATGAGATTAAAACATTACCGTTGATCCTGGAGATGATCAACAATCCTCGCTGAATCACCAGATGACTTATGACTTGATCGCCCAATCTAGTGATTAAGAGATAATCACTGCACCAGATTATTGAATGCTATGAGAAAACTACCAAAGATTATGAGATTGGGAGACCACACAGTCGTTGAATCGCTGAAGGTTTTGATAACTACGATTTAAACTTGGACATTCAGTGACCAAAGGGAGAGATAACTTAGACTTAGATATAGTTGCCAGTTCGCTGAATAGAAAAGTGACTCTAATATATTAATCTGAGATTCAGTGAATGCCTAAGGGAAAGAAATATCACATGCACATTTGAAAATCTTAAGTGGCCAAAAAGGTAACGCAAAAAACATAAGAAACTAGGGCAAACTTAAGATATTTCAAAGGATTAACCCTACCAAGGGCAAAAAAGACCTAAGGAAAGGATTTATAAGCAAAGGCACAACATATTTTGAAACTTTCTAACCCTAAACTGGACAAAAACACTTGTAGAGACACAGAAGAAGATAAAAACAAGGATCTAAAGCAACAATCTCAGAAAATTGGAAAATTACCCAATAGTCTCTTCTCTTGTCAAAATTTCTTTATATTTCCTTAAAATTTCATATTCTTTGTTAAAATCCCCCTCTCTCGTGTCCTCAACAATGACTTTAAAATTAAGATGCATTAGTTCTTATTCTAACAAAAGCTTTTCAACAAAGATATTGTTAAAAACATCTCTATTCCAAATCTTAATCTTTTTTCTTTAAACAATTACAGTTTTTTGAAGAAAATAAAAGCTTTATTACCTCTCCTTATGGGAGTTTCCAACCACCATTGAGCCACTAAATCCAATTTTTTTTCTACCCTTAACCACATTGATTCAAACCTAAAAGGGTCCCTTTCTAGTGTTCCATCTTCTTGTATTTTAAGGCAAATTGAAAAATAAGCATATCCAGCTAATAGGAGGATCTCAGCTTGACAAATCCAATTAGAAACCTCCCAATCCCCTGTGGTGAGGAACCTATCTAGTTTTTCAGCTATATTTAAGAAACCACTATGACAATTGGTCCATGTAAAATCACCATTCCTGAGATTGACCTCCACTAAATCATTGTCCTACACAAACTCAACGAAATCTCTATGGCTTTGACTCATCCACCCTTTTCCACCTTTTTTCTCTATTGCACTCAGAATGGCATTAAAATCTCCTCCTAGGATAAAAATACTCCCTTCATGCTTAGATAATAGAGTAGATAACTCCATCCAAACTACTTTCTTGCTAGTGGGGTTGTTAGAGCCATATATATTTAAAATAAATAAGCTAGATAAGAGTTGTTTAGATTTGACCTCTGCAAACTGCCAATGTCTACCTATGTCCAAGACTCTTATGTCCACATTGTCCATGTTCCACAACATACCCAAACTACCTAAAGCACCATCTAAGACAAAAAATTCATTGTTCCATCTGGAAAATTTCTTTTTAAAACTCTCCATATTTGAACACTTAATCTTTGATTCCTGTAAAAAGACAATATCTAGTTGCATTTGATCAATGCCTCTCTTGATCAAATGAATCTTGTTAGGGGCATTGTAGCCCCTTACATTCTATGATAGGACCTTCATTTCTTCTAGGAGGAGGCTTTTGAATAGCCTCATCCTGATCTCAAAAGTTTGGTTTGATCCAAAGCATTCCCTACCAGCTCCAACTTCATTTTTATTGTTTTGGGTCCTCTTTTTTTCCTTTCTCCAATCTTTGGTTTAGTAATAAGTGATTGGGTCTTTTCAACACACCTCTTCTCCAATATTTCAAGTTCTTCAAAGAATCCTATGACATCCTCTACATCAGAATCTTTCGGGGAGTCATAATCAATATCCGTCCCTATTTTATTACCTCCACTATCTCTTGCTTCTTCACCCAAACTATCAAGCTGCTTGATATGAGAAATCTTAATATATTTAAAATTCCAATCCTTAGCAAACATGTCATCCATATTTAGAGATTCCAGGGATCCATTCAAGGTTTTCTTTTCTGCTATCTCAATATCACCCAAGGGTTTAGTAAATCTATTATGTCAAACATCTGAAGGTGTTAAAAGAATAGTTATTACTTCCAAGGTGTCCAAGACCTCAACTGAAGTTACTATCTTGTTACACCAATTTCCATCCAAATTAACTTTATTGTTAACCATTTTGGGGGGAGAATCTCATTAGTTGTATTTTCAACATGTAGATCATTAGCATATTTTGAGTTGTGGAAGTTCGCTACCTTTTCATTGATAATCAAGGGCATTTGGGAGAGCGGGGTATCTTTTACTATCTGAACTAAATTTGGAGACTCCATTTGATTGAGATTTGGGATATCCAATGAAAACTTCATACTATCTTGAGGATTTAACCATTCTCTTCTATCCCCCCTATCAGTGCCAAGGTCCACTACCAACCCATGAAAAATCATTTCCTCCTCCCATTGTAGCTTTTAGCTGAAACTTTATCTTTTTCAGATTCCATCATCTTATGGATTTCATCCAAAAACCTATTAACTTCCAGGCCCTTTCCTTTCTCTCAGCTATCACCATTGAAATACTATCATCTGGGCTTCCATTTTCTACCACCACTAGTTGTCTTCATTCCCCTTCAAACAAACCTAGCATGATGTAGTTCTGGAGCTCCTAACTTTCTTACATAAGCAACAAGATCTTCAGATAACAAGAAAAATCCTTTGGATTGAGGGATTCTTCCATTTTGATGAAATTTCCCAAACTATTACCTATGATGCGAAGGATTTCCTCCCTCCAGTATTCCTATGGTAGATTATGAAATCTAATCCAAACCAAGATTCCCTTCACTTTCTCTTTACTAGGATCAAAATTTGGGGACCAATATATTAAGTAGATTTCTTTTCCATCTATCATGTATGGTCCATTATTTAAGACCCATTATTTCTCTTCTTTTGACGAACTCGTGATTTGAACAAACCCATTTGCTATGGTTTTTAGAATTCAATCCTTCCCACCCATCTTATCACACCAATTTTTAATCTTTCCTATTGACGACAATGAACCTACCCATTTAAACAAAAAATCTCTTTCTTCTAAAAAAATATTGATTATATCTAGTGTTAATTGTCTATTAAGACAGATGAATCAAAACCGTAAAAAATATTATTGATTACCGAATCTAAAGAGGATGTTCGTTGTTGATGATCTTCTCTAGGTTTAGGGTTGATCATCACCTCCTGAGATTTTTTTAGTCTCCAGAATTTGTGGACAATCATTTGAAAATTAAACAGTTTGTATTGAGTGAAGCATGATCTAGATTTGTTGTTATGGTTCTCCCATCCCCCACTATTCCTGTCAGTAAAGATTTGATTAAAATCTCTTTGATCTCAATCAAAAATTCCACCCTTCCTTGACTGAAACCCCATCTGATTGCACCTATTAAACAACCATCTTCTTCTTGGCTGAAAGGATAAACCTTGTCTTTGTGGTTGTCGATAAACTCCTCTGTACTGCCATGAAGAACCCCTTCTAGACTGGTTCTACAACCATAGACTGCCATAGCCCTCGCCAGTTGACTATTGCCCCATCCTAAGAAAATGATTTTTTGTCATCAAAATCATTCTTTTATTACTACCCTTATCCCTAATTGTATTTTTGTCAAAGTCATATTTTGAAAATTAATTATGCTTTCATATCTCATTATTTTACCATTCAATGTAAGAATTTTAGGCTTAATATTTTGGGTGTCATCATCAATATAGATTTGTCTTTGTTACAAGTATGTGTAATATTCTAGTTATGGGAATTAAGTAGTGAATAATGTTATTCTCCTTATTGATTTTATTTGGATATTATTTGATTTTTATAGTTGTAATGGTTATATTACGAACTAATTATTTTGATAGTTTATAGAAGTATGTGGTTATTACCTTGAATAAATATCTAGTATTAACATATGGTTGGTTTTAGGATCTTAGAATTGAGAATATATTGTACATTGCATGGCTAGAAATAGGGATAATTTAAAAGTATACTTGTAAAATTTTAAATGAACATATTATAAACCTAATCAATTAATTAAGGCAAGTTGTTGATAATTTTGGTTAACACAAATCATAAAAATCTATCATGATGTTAAATTATAGTGAAGAAAGATAATTTTTCATGAAGCCAAAACAAGATTGAAGCATGACCCTTATTGAAAGACATGGGAAGGAGTTAAAATGATGCCTACACATAATAGACAGTTAATTGGTCCATCACAATCCTTGATTGTTCTATGTCAATGTTGTATACTATTTTCTATAAATTATATAAAATATCAATCTATTCCTATATCCTATATCTACATAAATTGTTCAGATATGGAATGTAGCTACTATCTGTAGAGGACATTTTTTTTCCTATTTATACCCTTCTAGTAGCCTTTGGTGACTCACAGAGTTTTTCATTGAGAGCAGAGATGACAAGTATATAAAATGAATACTCCTATCAAATCAATCTTTGATAAATGACAGATGTCTTATGTAGTTGAGGTCTCGAAGAAGAGGCTAAAAGTCATTCGTAATTCCTCTCACTACATGGTTATCCACGAGGTGGAAGCCATTTTTGGGAAGGAATTTTTAAATGCATGTCATAAACATCGTATAAATACTAACAATCTGACCATGTTCTTGGTAGTCATGTTGGAAATGGGGGAAATAAAGGAAGGTGTTAAGATTTTAAGTTAGAAGGTCTTCAAAAGTTTATTTCTTGGTTAGATTAAAGATGTGTTAGTGAATGTTGACGAGGAGAATATAACTATTCTCTTGCAAGACTATTATGTGGTTTGTCATTATTGGAAGGAGGTGCCCAAGTTTCTTATGATTACTACCATGGAGCTGGAGGCCTTGGAAAATAAGAAGTCAATTATTATTAGAAATATTTTGTTCCTAAAGAAGCTCTTGGGAACAATGTTGAATGAGGGAGGTGATTGGATAAAAAAAACTACCTGAGAGATGAGGGCCTTGATAATGACAATGATGAGGTGAACTTTGGTGTGGTTATCAAAGAGGAACATATAAAGGATGAAAAGGATGAGGGCCCAAGCCATGTTGTTGAATTGTTGACTCATGAGCACTATGGACCAAAGTATTTGAATAGAGCCAAGGGTGCAAAAATGAAGAAGATGAGGATAGCCCAAAGGTTCTCATTTTCTCTTTTTGAAAAAATTATCTATCATAAGTTATAGTATATATTTGGTAGCATATGCCCCTAGTATAGGTGGGGATATTTATGCACTTGTTGATGATTTTAAAGGGCACCATTTTGGTGTGGGTTTTTCTCCTTTTGAAGTTGTAAAATTTTCAAGGATTATGTCTAGATTTTGGATGAGTGGGTAGATGTCTCTTTGCGCTATGGGCACCAAATTTTGTAGTTGGCTCAATCTTGGCAATCAGATAGACATTCAAAGGCTTATATATGGCCATAGTTATAAAGTTATGAAAAATTAATATAAAGGGTGTTGCCCATAACAACTATTAACTTACCCAAAAAAATTAATTCTAATAGGTTTGAATAAAATAACTATTAATAATCATAAAATTGTATAATATAAACCTTGAAATGAAAATGGTTAATTGTGAAATTATTTTGCATATATTAAAACAAAAAAATATATATATTAATAATGGTCTTAATAAAAACACTGTCAATAATCATAAAACTGTATAATATAAAATTGAAGTGAAAATAACTAATTATGAAATTATTTTTTATATATTAAAATGATTAAAATAAAAATAATAGTTTTTTGAAATTGATTAAAAATAGAATGATTTCAAACAAAAAATTATAATTATAAAGAATACATACAATAATTGAGTTCATTTTTTTTATAGAAATATTTTTGTGTAATGCTTGTAATAAAATAGTTTATTTTTCATTTAATTCTATTTAAATAGTGTGAATCAAATCCCTATAAAATAGCTAATTGATTTTATTACTTAGATGCTTAGAAATTTAAATTTTTTTATTAAAATTTATATATCTATATAGAAAATAAATTTATTTACAATTATAAATAATAAATAATAAATAAATAGAACTATTTAAAAGAGACATTTGTATTATAACTATAAAGCAATCTCAAAAAACCTAAAAAGTCTATCATTAAAATTCGCTCTAGAAATTTTAAACCAATCATAAAGTAGATAAATAATTTCTACAATATATTAAATTTAAGAATATAAATCTCAACTTTATAAAAATTAAGTTTATTTTAAAAACAAAACTACAAATTTTACTTTAGATTGGTGCAAAATAATTGATTAACTAGGCACAAGTGAATGCAATCGTATTGCCTACAACAAAAACTAATAACAATTGCCACATAGTGGTCAATACTTTTTTGTCTTTGTAGTATTGCAATAATATTATTTGTTGTGTAGATGGCAGATAGATAATATACACTAACTTATGTATTAGATTAAATATAAATTAGTACTAGCAATTGCACCTTGGTGTGGAAACTCAATTAGGAAAGTTTTGGCCAATTTTTGCATGTATTTGTGTAGCTCATGAAATCAATTGGTAGACCATTTATGAAATGATGATGTGTGTGCAATTAAAGGTCTCAATGGAGAAGTGAATAGCTTGAAATCAACTATACATCAACTTACAAGGATCAAAACATGACTAAATTAGAAAGATAATCAAGTTCCATGTGTGCGTGTGTGCATGCGTGTGCATGTGCGCGCGCGCGCGCGTGTGTGTGTGTGTGTGTGTGTGTGTGTGAGAGAGAGAGAGAGAGAGAGAGAGAGAGAGAGAGAGAGAGAGAGAGAGAGAGAGAAGTAGGTAGTGTGTTTGTATATGAAAGATGGAGAGGGAGGGAGAAAAATAGAGCCAGGAGACATGAGTAGAGAGATATATAAAGGAGGAGAGATAGGGATAGAAATGAGGAGAGATAGAGAAATATGGCTTAAGAGGGAGGGGTAAAAATAGAAATAAAATTAGGGAGATAATGAGATAAGGATATGGAGAGATAAAAAGATAAAGATATAGGAAGTGAAATTGATAGAGAGGTGGAGAGGGTTATATATACAAAGATAGAGTAGGAGATATAGAGGAAGAGATGAGATGAAAAAGGGAGAGATAGAGAGATAATGAGATATAAATAAAAAGGGAAAGGGATAGATAAGGAAATAGAGATATAGTGCATAAGAGTTATAGACAAATGAGGCGATAGAGACAAGCAATAGAGGGAGGGGGAGAGAGATAGAAAGGGAGAGAAATAGAAATAGAGAGAAGTAATATAATTTAGTTAAAGTATATTATTAGTTTAGTCTATAGGTTATTTTTAAATATAAATAATATATATTATATTATATTAAGTTATAATTTTTTATATATTAATTATATATAGTGTACCATCATAAATTGTAGGTTCCCTACCGATGTGTACAATTTCATTATTATTTAGCACCCACCTTGGTGTGTTTCCATTTCAACATGCATAATGAGACTTCATATGATACTTAATAGACACCTAAATTCAAAAATGGGTCCTATGTTATTTCAATTTCATCAAAATCAATGTGAACCCTTATTTCTAGGTGTGTTCCTTTATTATTTATCTTCTTTAGCCTATATGGGACCCCTATGTTACCATTTATGGTCTTTGTACTTCTTCCTAAACTTAAAATTAATTGTGCTTCATAATCAGACACCCCCTAGTTCTCTGAGGCCCATGGTTTTGATACTCCTTAAAGAGTTATTTTGCTGTCATTAGTTATTAAGTCATATTGATTGTCAAAGTCATTTGGTAAAGAAGGATAGTCAAGTTGGTAAAGGAAAAGATAATTTTGGTAAAGGGAATAAGGAATAGGCACTAAGAAAGGAAAGGCAAGCACCGAGCACTAAGAAGTTACCGAGTTACAACAGTTACCGAGCCGAGAGCATACATGTTACCAAGTAGAATAAAATGCATTACCAAGTAGCCTAAGCTGACATAGTAGATGCATTGAATCTGGACACTTAGCATAAAACATTTTACAGATCTCAAGGAGATTGTTTGATAAAGCATTGGAGATTTAAACATGATGATTTTTCATGATTAAAAGGTAAGATCCACCAATGAAAATTAAATGTAATATATGCATTGGAGATATAACAATTGGTAGCACCATTTAAGGAGAAAAATCTAGAACATTTCCACCGCTTCTAGATCAAGTATAAAAGGATCAAAGTATGGAGATTACAGTGTAGAAGAGAGAGAGAGAAGGTGATGATTAATCATATATAAGTGTGAAGGTGATGAGTAGAGAAGCCACTGAGTAACAGAGTAGTAAGAGCAGAGTTATGAATGTGATTCACATATGAAGCTACCGAGTACAAAAGTAAAATTGTGAGTGAAATATAGTATGAGGTAAATTATTATTGTGAATATTGAGTCTGATAAGCATGTGTTGATGCAACATTATAGACAAGTTTTTATTACTTATTATAGTGTAATCAAAATTATAAAATCTCTTAATCGAGTAGGCCCTAATAGGTCTTAAATTGTAAATCCTTTAACAGGGTACATCTCTTAGATTAGAGTTGTAAAATCCTTTAGCAAGGTAGACTGAATAAGTCTTTATACTCTTAGCAGGGTAAATACTCTTAACATGGCAAGCTATCAGAAATAACTAATTTTGTAGCTCTAATCAAGCAAACTTTTTACTGCAGTAGTGAAGTGTTGTGGATGTCATCCCCGCCAAATTTTTTTCCTATGACCAAGGATTTACGTGAGACCAAAAATCATGGTGTTATGAATTGTGTTTCATGATTTTGATTTATATGTTTTATGTTGATATATGCAAAGTTTTTTATTTGGTGAATGGTTAGAAAGGTATATAAAGGTTTTGAATTACTGATTCACCCTTCCCCTCTCAGTATTTAACTTTCTATAATTAATTCAACAATTGGTAGCAGAGCAGAGTCTCTTATTCAGAAGTTTAACCACTTGAGAGGAAAGATCTAAAGAGATGGAAAGCTATAGGTATGAGAAGGTGATTGATAACATGAAATGGAATTGAATTTTTCAAATGAACAGATTGATGAGTTGGTAAGGAAACTAAAGTATTCACTTAACAAGAGAAAGGAGCTAGCTCATCAATTAAAAGATACACAAGATCAGGTTGAAGAACTTGAAAAATAATGAGAGGGAAGTTTGTCTGATGGATTTGAAGCTTCCATATCATAACTAACTAAAAAGAACAAAAACCTAACTGATCAAGTAATAGCATTGAAAAGAGAACAAGAAGCTCAATCGGTAAGAATGTGTGAAGTCATGGAACAAAAGAGAAAATTTGAAGATGATAAAAGAATAATTAAAGATGAGAGAAGGAAAATGAGTTCATAGGTGAATGAGAAAGATTTGGAGATACAGAGGTTGACACAAAATCACTAAAACTTGACAAATCAACTAATCGGTGCTAATTAGGAGATTGCAAGGAAAGTTGAAGAGATTGTTGGACTGAGATCAAAGAATGAACATTTGAAAAATGAACTAAAATTTTAAAAGGATGCAAATGAAGTTTTGAAAAGGAATGAAGAAACACTAAGAATACTAGATGAACAAATTAGAGGTCTGAGACAATCGAGAGATACTACTGGATTTGGATTTACTAAAAACAACACTATCGAGAAAGGAGAGTCCTCAAATCAAGAAGCCAATCAAGATAATGCTACCCCACCAAAGATAAAGAAGCCTACTTGTTATCATTATGGGAAACTGGGTCATACAACTAATGTCTGTAGGAGCAAAAGAGGTAAACCATCGAGCATTCCTAAATTTTATGGTTATTGTTAAAATTACAAGAAGTATGTTCACAAAGTATTTGAGTGTAGATCAAGGAGTTCTAACAATACAAGGAAGCCAAACTTCAACGGTTACTACAATAACTACAATAGATATGGTCACAAGTCTGAAGATTGTAGGTCACAAAGGAAGAATGTGAAATGGGTACCTAACTGACATAATACTGCAAATAACCGACAAGGTTCAACAATACCATGGGACTACAATACAAGAATTTCATGTACAACATGTGAGAGATTTGAACATATTGCTGCAAATTGCATTTTTATGCATAGAAGGAACAATAGAAGGTCATGGAGAAATTTTGTAATGACTTGTTTTCATTATCACAAGGTCGGTCACTTAGCCAAAGACTGCAAGTACCGAGCCAAATCTCCAATCGAGGAACAACCAAATGAAACTATTCAAGTAAATGTTGAAGAGATAAGAGATTAGACGAATAGAACCTAGAGAAGAAAGTCTCAAGATAATGGAACTGAAATTGGAGCAATTGATGGCACCTCATCCTCTAGATCAGGTGCACCTATCTTCACCTAATCGATCAAAGGTATGTTTAGGAACTGAGAACTAAAATTCAATCTTAAATCGGTTCCTAATATTTGTGCACAGATCTATATTGGCATACTTAGATGCATTTGGATATATGTTGTGAAGTTAACATTTCATATTTAGATCAGTAAGAGAATTTGTTATTTTGTTTCATTTGGTGTAAGGAAGTGTATTTGGTAATTGGTGAAAAGGGAGTCGGTGACAACATTAAATGCAAAAATTACAGCTGTTGGAAACCATAATCAAGAAAAGGTATAAATAGACCCTTTGTCATTTCATTTTTTACCTTACATTTTAGAGAGAAATTGAACACTTTGCATAAATGAGTCCTCCGAGAGCATTCAAGTGATCAATTGAGCAGATCTAAGCATAGGAAAGCATAATCAAGTGATTTCTAGTGTTTTCTCAAGCTGTGAAAGAGAAACCAAGTCGATATTCAAATGAAACCATAAAGTTGAGTGATTATTTATGTGAAGCAATGGAACCTAGAATTCAAAATCCTATTGTCGTGGAGAAGATTGATCCAGTCAATCCAAAGTATAAGCTACCTCCAACTATAGCCATTGAACCCAATAAGATGGGAGCCCTATCTTTGTCACTCTGAGAGTAATTTTAATTGAAGACATTCGTACCTTCATCCACTAAAAGATTAAAGATATTTTATAAGCCAACATTGATACATCCTACCAAAATCTATGTGTAAATGGAAAACTGAAAGATGAGCATATTCACTTAGAGACCAAGGGTTTGATGCATGCACTGCATGTACCAAGCATGTTTAAATTAGAATGGATGAGAATTGTGCTGAGAAAATTTCACAATCAATTCATGTGGCTCAATGCACCAATCAAGATTACAAAGGATGTGTTACATATTGTGACTAGTTATCCAATTGGTATAGACCGAAAGCACACAAGTAAATTGAAAAAAAAAACAATCTGTGTGAGCTGACACAAGAAAAATTGGATGGAAGAGGCCTAAAATTATCTATTGCTGATGATCCTGAATGAAGATTTGTATGTAATGTGATATCCTATCGAATATTTCAATAATCCCAAGTAGACAGTGTACCATGTGGAGCTGTAGATATAGCCTACAAGATTGTCAAGAAAGATATGAAGATTGATCTATGTGAAATCCTACTAAAGCAGTTTGATGATAACATGAACATGTCATTAGGAAAGAAAAGACTAATACTTTGAAGTTTGGTTCATTGTTGATATGTATATTTTTCTACTTTAAAAACTTTTTTCAATCAATCAGTGATGTAGAATGGAGTGTGGATAAACCTATCATTTATCAAATAAATGAGTTCATTCAAATCTTAGGAGATAACTTTTATATGATAATGCATGATTAATTTTCTAAGTTTCAAGCCAAAATGCATGAGAAGTCTAGAATTCCACCTCAGCTAGTGAAAAAATACCATGATACTATCTATTTTGAAGTAGACACCGACACTTGCATAGTGAAGGCTATGGAGCCTAGGACCATCTAGATACCACCAATGGGATATGAGATGGACATTGATACTGCATCTCAACAAATTGAATATTTGTTAGCTAAATCGGTTGATAAGAGGGCCAATCGGTATGGGACTTATGAAGAAGTAAAGAACACAATAAAGCTAGGTATATTGATACCTAAGGCATTTCAGAAAACTAGCAGAATGATAAGTAGTTTGTCTGAGAATCTAGGAGTTTCTATTGAAGAATATGAAGATGGTCCTTCTGAGATAAAGGGAAAGAAAATAAGAATGAAAAAGGAAACTCCAAGCCCAATTGATATTAGACCATTGACAAGGTCTTCATCTACACTGAGAGAGAAGACAAAAAAAGAGGTAGAGAAACAAAAGCCTAAAACATATATGAGAGAATAGAAGACTTCTAAAAGACTAAGGAGAAAGCTAAAACTACGAGAATACAATGAGACTGAATCAAAAGATATCAGCAAATTCAAAGTTGTGCAAAACTAGCCCCCAAAATCGAGAAACCTAGATGAATCTCTTGAAACTCTCAAGAAGTATGGAGGTTTTGTTGGAATAAAATATGCTAAATATGAAACCATAAGTGATGAAGAAAAAGAAAGGATTGGGGAGTAAATTATGTATGCACTACACCAATTTAGAAGAACTCTGATTGAGATGGCCAACCAAATACCCAATGAACTATACATGAAGATAGATTCTAGATGGAAGTATGTTATGGCATCCGAGAAATAGATGATGAAAATATCCCTAGCTATCATTGTACCTGAGTTATCAGTACATTAAATTAAGTAATCATTGAAGGAGTATTCAAAGATATTTCTAGTCAAGAGAAGAGCATTGAAGATAATGATCGATAAACTAGAAGAAGTGAAAAATGAAATAGATGGCATATGGAGAAATATTTTCTCTCCTAGCCAACCAACATAAATCAAGGAACCACAAGGTAAGTTAGACCCTATTGACTTGACCTTAGAAAAAGAGGAGCTTGTTATTGAAGATATAACTAACAAAGACCCAACATAAGAGATAATAAATGATGAAGATGTGATGGTAACTGAGGATAAGGATACTGAACAACTAAATAGTGATGATGTAGCCAAGGAAAATTTAATGAATGAAGATCTAGTTATTGAGCAAGTACTTGATTTTCCTGAGGTAAATGAGGTTATCTCAAAGGTTACAAAAGATATTCCAACTGATGTAGAGGAGTCCACCGAACCAGAAAAGATGATAGAACAAGAGGACACTAATGACACTATAGAGACTGAGACTGTAATAGATTAGAATATAGAGTCTATTATCACTACTAAGACTATAGGTCTACATCAACAACAAGAACTAGAGAAGGAGAAGCCAAAGGATAAAGAAGAAGAGAAGAAAGAAAAATTTCATGTAGAGAAGAAGGAAGAAAAACAAGAAGAAGAAAGAGAAGAGAGAACCAAAGATACAACTACGACCACAACATCTAATGTCAAGTTCTCTACTAGAGAAAGTGTACACATTGAAAAGAATAATTAAAATAAGAGGAAGCATGAAAAAGAAAAAGTTGACTTAAGTAAGCCAATTGTGATTCCTAAGGTAGACATCTCCACCCCAAGCCCTAAGGAGCTATCAGAATTTGGAAATCTACTTAAGAAGAAATCAACACAAGATAAGTTACTAGCAAAGAAATAAAAAAATGACGTGCTACAAAGTGTTAAGGAGATACTATGGGAGATTGTACCAAATGTAGATATAAATGAGAAAGGTAGTTTAATTAGCCAATTGGGTGAAATGGTAAAACAAATCAATCAACCTAGTATAGAGGCCACCAAATACTTGATGCAAGTACACTGAAAGAAAATGGAAAGCAAGATAATTAAAGAGTTACTTCAATCAGTGGCACTGGACAAGGTAACACTTTCTGAATTGGTTACCGAATTGGACAAGGAATTGAAATATATTATTTCATTATTTTAGAAAATTTGTTTGATTTCAAATTTCACAAAGGATATAAAGGAAAAATGATGAATTTGTTGAGAAAGAGTTGACTGAGTAGCTGGCTAAGGTCACAACTGAGCTTGATACATTTAAAGTTTTTGATTAAGGAAAATAAGTTTTAATGGGGACCTAAAACCCATACAAAGTTAAAGTTTAACAAAGATATAGCATTGAAAGTTTACAATAACAAAATAGCCATAGCAGGCTTGTCCCTTTGGTGAAATGGTGGGGCTTCTTGCCTGTAGGGCCTACAACCAAGGTTCAAGTCCCCACATGGCCATTCTCTACTGTGGATCTTAATTGAGAATGTTTTTCATTGACCCTTGGTGAAATAGTGGGGCTTCTTGCCTGTAGTGCTTACAACCAAGGGTTAATCAAATTTTTTACAACCAATGGTTAATCAAATTTTAAAAAATGGGCAGGAGCGGGAGTGCGAGTGCGAACTACGTGAGGGCGAGCAGTGTGAGTAGGTCGAGGGTTTTTGTAGGAGAAGGCATAGGGGTGGACAAAGAGGAAGGGGATGGGGGCAACAATGAAGATGATGGGGAGCATGTGGATTTTGCAGGGGCTTGTGGCTTTGGAAGGAGTCTATCGCTTTTGTAGGCTGAGCCGCCTTTGGTGCAGCGGCAGGGGTGTTTCTTTCTCCTTTGTTGTTACGGCTTGGGTGCTTGGGGTTTTTTCTGTGTGGGTGAGGAAGAGACGATTGATGTCGTGGGTGTCCCCAACATGGGTGCTATTTTAATGGATTTATGTTCCATCTTTATTGGTGGTGTAACCTAGGGTTGGTCCCTATCTTTCTCAGAGATTATGGAGGTGGGGAAACTAGGCTCTATCTGCCTCTCCCCTTTTGGGCTTATTATGTCTTGTTCTTTTTTCCTGCATCTTGGTAGCAGGAGTTGGTTTCGTGTGGAAGAGCATCTCTGGTGCCTATTCTTTGTAATGTTCTGTTGGGGGTTTGAGGATCCTTTATGTAGTAAGGTCCTTCCCTTCATGGCTTTTGCTGGAAGATTGGACTTCTCTTAGGTGGAGAGTGCCTCTTCCTATTCTTTTATGCTTCTTGTCTTGGTTAGTTTTGCCCCTCCCTTGGCCTTTGTCTTTTCTTGGTGCAGGGTTTCTTCTTTCTCCAGTTTTTTTCCTCTGTGCTTTACTTCTATTGAGGGGAAGTACATCTCTATTGAGGAGGGATATTTTCATGTGGTCTCTTGGTGGAATAATCCTTCTCTGCTCCTACTCTCTCCTTCCCTGATTCCTATAGAGGGGGAAGATCCTATTGAGGTGGAAGCCCATCCTTTTGAGGTGGACAGTGGCTGTTGGGTGGAGGCTAGTAGCTGCGAGTGGTTTCTCCTTTCTTTGAACTACATGAATGTGCTTTGGAATTGGCTAGAGGTTGACCCCTCATTTTTAAGGGTGGAGCGGGCTGTGCTAGGTTGCAAGTTCAGTACTAGGGTTTTGCCTTTAGTGCTAGCAGGTTTGAGGTATTGGGAGTCTATTTCTTCTAGGCCTAGTTCTGAGAGGATTGAAGCTAAAGGTAATCATAGAGCTAATTCCTTGATGTAGATCATTATGGCTTGGAGTTCTAGATGTTTTTCCAAAGTTGCGGTTAAGGGCATCTGTATGTCTGAACTGTTAAATTTTTGGGGTCATTTGCTTTGCTGGATGTTGGTAGGAATCTTCATATTGATGTTGAAATATCTCAAGGGCCTTTCATGGCTATAGGTTTCTGGTTATGGTTAAAGGTTGATTGTGGGGTTTTTTTACCTTATGATGGTGGTATTGAGGTTTCTGGTCTCCCTGTCAAAATCCTAGTTATGTGTTTGGAGAGAAGTAACTCTCTAGCAAACTACATGGTGTGAGGACTTGGACTTTTTTCTGGGCAGTAGGTTTCTTAGTGTTTTATTTTTAGTTGTTGCTACTTGTATTTCCATTCTAGGTTGCTAGTTTTTAATGATAAATCTTATGCAGCGGTTATGGTGCTATTTGAGCCTTTTTGGGGCTGCTGGTAGTTTTGCTAGTTTTTGGTGCTGGGGGGGCTTTGTTATGTTTATCTTCTTCCCCCAGCTGTCTCATTCTAGTTTGTGCTTATACTTCCTATCTTTCTCTATTCTTGCATAGGGTTACGGTTCCCTTCAAAAACTGATTGTAAATGGTTTTGGGGCCCATTCAAAACCTATTTTTTCCTTAATCAAAACAAAATAGCCATAGCAAAAAAGAATAGCTAGACACAGTCCACCAGCAAAGCAAACAAAAAGACCAGAAAATAGAACCAGGGACAGAAATAAAAAACCAAGCCAAACACAAAACCAGGAGAGATGCTCAAGAAAACTCTCTAAGGATCTCCACTGCATGAATCTCAAGCTCAGATGCCTTATCCACCACCTCCTTAAGGTTAGCCAAATCTTTATCAGGTTCTTGGGTGTCCTTCTTCATAGTGCTAGGTTTGGTTCTCTTCCTCAGACCATCCTCTTGAGATTTATCTGTACTGCTATTGGGAGACTCCTCCTTGCTACCCTTGTGTTCCTCAATTTTACTGATCAGAACCTTTATGTTGTCATTTGAAGCTTTGAGAATGTTGTAGCTTTGTTCAGTGATTTTCTACAAGGTTCCCTCCATGCTCTGAATTCTTTTCTTCACTTCATCCATTTTATTTTCCATATCATTCTTCTCCTCAGTAAGCCTGATCTTGCTGCTGCTATCCTCCCTCTCCAACCTGCCCACCCTAAATTTTAACTCCTAGATTTCATGGTAGGTCCATTTAGTAGTTCTATAGCTATCAATGACACTTTTTTTGGCATTGTTGAGCACATCCATATGAGGGTTTTCTTTTGTGATGTCACTTAGAATAACCAAAGTAGGGTCAATAAGGTCCTCCATTTGAATTTTTCCTTCCTTATTCTCCTTAACCAAGTTTTCATCATTTCCCTCTTTAAACCCATCCTGATTGAAACATTATGAAAATCTCTCCAAACCACACTCTTCTCTTTATTTGAGATCTTGCAGGTGTATTGGTCAGTCCCTTGATCCTCATAGTCCTGCTCGTGGTCATGCTCTCTCCCCTGACTCTCCTATTCCTCTTCACTATCCTTCCCCTCCTCTTTTCCTTCCTCCTTATTATCTTCTTCAAATTTCTTCCTTTTCCTCTGCTTCCTGCTAGAATTGACATCAGTATCCTCTTCTCTGTCTGTAGGCATCTTAATTGTAATGTTTCTCTTTCCTTTATTTTTCTCCTTAATTTCCTCCTCCTCCCCAAACATTTCTTCCTCCTCGTCAGCACTTTCACCCTCTATTTCCATGCCCTTTGCCTCCTCATCATAATCTATATTAGAAGAGATCTCAATGCTCTGCTTAGGTTTAGGTTTCTCATTTTTCTCCAATTTCTCTTTCTTAATCTTCTTTTTCCCCTTTTTAGTGTGAGGGGAGGCATCTGCATCTGTTTCCAAATGCATATCTTGGCTTTCTTTAGTATCAGAAGGGATGTACTCTTCTTCACCCGAGTCGAGCTCCTCATCTAAGCCCTCCTTCCCCACTTTCCCTTGCTTAATTTCTTTACCTATGGTCCTAGCTTTGAAAAATTCATAAATCAATAGCAAAATCCCCTCATGGAAAGTAGGGTTGCCAATAGGCTTCTCCCTATAGTCATTAATATTCTCATTGATAGACGAATAAAGGTAAAAAGGGATAGAAATTTTAGCCCCAGACCTGAAATGATTGAGAAGCATGAAGTGGTAAGAGTAGATGCGGTTGAATCTCGTGTCCAGGGAGATGTATTTTATAATCACCCTTAGCACAAACCTCCACAATAGTTTAATGGACCTCGACAGGTAGTAAGTGCCCTTCTTCACCAGAGCCTTCTTTTTCTCCTTTCCTTTGGTAAATTCTGACATTGCTTGACCCGAAATGCACTTGTCTTTGTAAAATTTCTTCCCAACAATGGGGATGCCCATTACCATAGAAATAACCTTCTCCATCACCGTGAACTCGACCCCATCAATTTTGACACTCCCCTCATTCCAGTTCTTAACCATGGTTTTGGTAACAAAGGGTTTCCACCCATGCAAGCGTTCAATGAAAGAAGTCACCTCACCTTTGCTCAAAATGCCCCACACCTTCAAATGTCACTGCCACTTCTCAACTTCATCCTCAGGTTCCCTCTTGTGTCTTTCCCCCACCATTTTTTCTCTCTCTCTGCAAACAATTCTTCTGATCATAATGCTTGTCAAAATTTGGAACCAGCAGATAAAATGAGTGGTATTCTCGATCCTTCCTTTTAAATTATGAAAAATAAACCTAAAAATGGGCCTCAAAGTGCAATGATGGTAGTTGCCTAGGTGATTCATACTTTGGCTCGCGTACTTACACATCAAATATCGACACATTTCCCCTAACACATAAACTTTCATAATTAATCTTTAATGTTTCCCAATCTACTCGGGATTCTCTCGCTTTCAATTAATTCCTTGATTTCAAGTAGAATGATATGTCCGTCCATCCATCTTTTCACCTCATCTTTCCTGACTGCCCAGTTGGCCAGCCTGTCAGCCCCTTGATTAGCTTCTCTATATTCATGAGCCACGTAGACTCTTTCAAAGGACTTGAGAAACTGAATGCTCTCATTAATTATATTAGCAATCGTCCAGGTTGGCAGGTTTTTCTCATTGAGGCAGTCAATTATGTTCTTTGAGTCTCCTTCTAGCCACAGTTTTCTGACTCCTATATCCCTGGCTAGCTTAATAGTTTGATGGGCCTCAATCACCTCCGCATAGTGGTTAGTTTGCACTCCCAGAGGAGCTGAGATGGCAGCCATGCCTTTCCCATGATCATTTTTAATGATGCCTCCAATCCCAGCCTGGCCTAGGTTGCCTTTCATAGCCATTAAAGTTTACTATCAAAGGATTAAGCATTTAATGTGAGTGCAACATGAGTTGAGAAAAGAGGAGAATAAAATAAGAATGGAACTCATGGAGTTGCAAACAATTTTGATACCCCAAATAGAGTCACTACAAAAACATATTTATAAGGCAAAAGAACTAGTGAACACCCCTAATATTAGTGTTATGGATAGCATGATGAGTCTTGCAGTTGACATAGGTGAACACATTGTGTTGTTACATACAATAAAAGAATCATGGGATATTTCATTGAAATATGCACAAAAGAGGTATAAATACATTTTTTATAAGATTCCTTCATTAGATAATAGTAAGTAATTTTATTTTTGGCATTTTTGTAAAAAAAAAGGGATATACATGCATAAAGGGGGATAGAATATTGTAGATAGATATGTATATACAGGGAGTATTACTATAGGGGGAGTAATGCGTAATTGGATATAATGAAGCTATAGAGTTAGAAGGAGTTAAACTAAGAAGTGTATACATGGTCAAATTTTGCTTGACACAAAATTTTGATGACTTTGAAGTTTTTAACAAAGATACATGAATAATGCCAAAGGAGGAGATTGATACTCCTAAAAGAGTTATTTTGTTGTCATTAGTTATGTTAAAGTCATATTGATTGTCAAAGTCATTTGGTAAAGAAGGATAGTTAAGTCGGTAAAGGAAAAGACAATTTTAGTAAAGGGAATAAGGAACATGTACCGAGAAAGGCAAGGCAAGCATCGAGAACTGAATAGTTACCAAGTTACAACAGTTATTAAGCTGAGAGCATACATGTTTTGATTAAAAGAAAAGAAGGTTTTAAAGGACCTAGCCTGAGAGAATACATGTTAATGAGTAGAATAAAATGTATTACCGAGTAGCATAGGTTGACATAGTAGATACATTAAATTTGGACACCGAGCATAAAATGTTTTACAAATATCAAGGAGATTATTTGATAAAGCATTGGAGATTTAAACATGATTTTTTTGCATGATTACAAGGTAAGATCCACCAATGAAAGTTAAATGTAATATATGTATCAGAGATATAACCATTGGTAGCACTGTTTAAGGAGAAGAATCTAGAACATTTCCACCACTTCTAGATCAAGTATAAAAGGACCAGAGTATGAAGATTACAAGTAGAAGAGAGAGAGCGGGTGATGACTAGTCAAAGATAAGTGTGAAGGTGATGAGAAGAGAAGCCACCGAGTAACAAAGAAGTAAGAGTAGAGTTATGAATGTGATTCAGAGTTGAATCTACTGAGTACATAAGTGAAATTATGAGTGAAATACAGTATGAGGTAAATTGTTATTGAGCATATTGAGTTTGATAAACATGTGTTGATGAAACATTAAAAATAAGTTTTTTTTACTGATTATAGTGTAATCAGAATTGTATAAGCTTTTAATCGAGTAGGCCCTAATAGGTCTTAAATTGTAAATCCCTTAACAAGGTACATCTCTTAGATTAGAGTTGTAAAATCCTTTAGCAAGGTAGACTAAATAAGTCTTTATACTCTTAGTAGGGTAAATACTCTTAATAGGGTAAGCTATTAGAAATAGCTAATTTTGTAGCTCTAACTGAGAACTACAGTAGTGAAGTGTTGTGGGTGTCATCTCCATTGCAATTTTTTCCTCTAACCAAGGATTTTCGTGAGACCAAAAATCATGGTGTTATGAGTAGTATTTCATGATTTTGATTTATATGTTTTATGTTGATATATGCAAAGTTTTCTATGCAGTGAATGGTTAGAAAGGTAGATAAAGTTTTTAAAGTAATGATTCACCCCTCCCCTCTCAGTACTTAACTTTCCATAATTAATTCAACATGTTTAAATTTGAGCCCTGATTGGTGGGTATACAGGGCCCTAGGCATTCTATACCTAGGTATAGAATTCCCTATGCCTTGTATACCTCGTGTTTTGGGCTGAGATTTGGATCGGGGGCCCATCTTGGTAATTTAGTGGGGTATTTGGATTTGTGGTCAACCCTCCCAACTTTTAACCCCTCAAACATTATGAGAGGTATATAATGTTATCATAACTGATAATAATGTTGATGATTGATTATCTGATGGAGCTGATGATAAAGACCGACCAAGATCAGAGGTATACATGATGTTAGTAGAATGATTAGATCAATTATAGTCTTGTCTGATGTCAATAAATTTATTTCTAGTTTATATTATGTTGCCATATCATTGGGTAATGACATAAGATGAATGAGTTAAGGAGAAGAAGAAATGAGAAGTTATAAAGTTGTAGAACATAAATGGGCAACTGATACATACCGAAAAATGATTTGGTTATGTTGGTAAAGTTGTCTTCTATCTAACATATGATTATGTTAAGTTGGTAAAGTATGGTGATAATGATTTGACAACTTGGTAAGTAAAGTTGTTATGGCTACCGAGATGGAAAAGTCTCTCGGTAAGGTAAAGGTAAAAGGTTTGTCACTCGATAAAGTGGAAAGGTTTAGGCACTGAATGATGTAACCAAAATTCTAAGTGAAGAACACCAAGCAAGGAAAAGGTATTAAATGTGGATAGAAATGACATTTAATGATTAACTATGATGAGTTGGATGATCATGATGATGAGGAAAGTTAGTTACAGAGATCTATGGTTATGAAAATTCAAGATGAAGATCTATGGCAAGATCTAAGTGGCAAAAAGAAGTGGAACAAGTTTCAAGAAAAGTTCAAGCTCCTAGGTGAAAAGGAAACGTGTTACCGAGATCTGAATATGATGAATAATGAAATGAATGATCAAGATTGATTAAAGGAAAATGTAATAGAAGATATTAAGAGGCAAAAATTGTCTATATAAAGGATGATCTTGTATGGACAATGGGCTGACAAACTGAATAGTTGAAGGGTTACCAACTATTATAGAAGAGAAGGAATAGTGAGATTTTGAGCAAGAAAATAATGATTTGATGAAGTGTTGATGCCAATGGAAGATGAAGAACTAAAGTGAAGATTGATGAGCACACAAGGATCTGATTGAGAAAAGATAGTTGCACATCTACAAATCATTTTTATTACTATTGCTTACTAGCATTTGTAACAGAGAAATCTCTTAATAAAGTGGACTTAACAGTCTTATTGTATATCCTTGAGAAATGTGACATTCCAAAAGAGTGTTTAAAGCCCTCTAACAAGGCCTCTCATAACAAAATGAAGATCTTAATAGATTTGAGGTTAATCCCTTAACTGGGTCACACCTAATAGTGTGTTTTGTAATCTTTAACTATATTGGCTCTTAACCGGGCATACTTCAGAAGAGTATATTTCTTAGTGGGTGATGATTCCCACAATGGTTTTTCCCATAACTAGGTTTCCATGATAAATATTGGTGTTATACATTGTGAATGTTTTATGTGAATGTCTTACTGATTGATATAGTTTATTTACTATTGTCGGTAAATAGAGAACTGTATTTCTATTGAGTACTTACCGAGTTAATCAAAGAAATTTTATTAAGGTATTTTGTGAGTAGGATTACTGATTCATCCCCCCTCTCCATAATCCAACATATAAGTGGCCCATCTCTCCTCATTTGGGTGACCAAGATCAATATTTCTAAGATCTCTCCTACAATTTTTCATCCAAGCATTCTCAAGCAAGGTCTCAAGCATTCTAAGGTTTTTTCAAGGAAATATTCTCCATGGATCAAACTTATTTCCCTCATTGAAGGAAAAGAAAAGGAGTTTACTATCAAGGAAGGAGATCTATATACATATACATTCATCCAAGACTTCAACTCTTCAAAGTCTTCTTTCTTCTTCTCAATCAAGCATTGTGGCAAACTACAACATCCATTACATAAGGTTTTGTCTTTCATGATTTCCTTTTGGTTTTCTGTATTAAGTCAAAGCTATTGCATCAACATATTTGATCACATTCAAAGAAGCATTTGCATTGCCAAGGTACATGATATACTTCATTTTTTAGATCTAGTCTCTTCTCTATAATAACATGCTTTCATTTATCTTATTCTATTTTCAAGGTTGTTTCCAAACATGGATTTAACTAGGGCAAACCCCTCTATAAAACCTTATTCTCCAATTTTCTATGTATGAGAATAGGTGATGATTCTATTGGGACTTAATTTAGAAAGTGTGGGATTTGGTAGACTGTTTGTGAAAGTTTCAAGAAACATGGTATACATCACCCCAGACATTATATACCCTGGTACAAAATTCCCAAGGTGTTTTGCAACCTCTAAAACTACCTCAGATTCAAACAATAGGTCAATATTATTATTTAGTTGTTGTTTTAGGTCACTGCAGGTTCCTGTCTGATTTTTGTTGTTCTATACATGTTGAAACTTATTGATTTTTATTAATCGGCCTTCTATCTTTCACCATCCAATCATATTCCTCTAAATTAAATCATCTAATCAATCACAACAAAGGATCAGTGCACTCAGTTAGTGGTTAAGTCTTGATTGAGCTTAGTGGGGCATCTTCCTTCTGATTGTACAATAAGGAAAGATGAACAATCCACATTGCTTCTATTTTCTTATTATACATTTTAGAGAACTCGACTAATAACATTTTCACTTCTAATTTGGTGCTTAGATATGATGTGTTTACATGATATTGTTTCATTTTATGTGTTTAGAAATTTTAATCTTATTTTTGCATTTAATAATTAAAAAAAGTCATGAAAAAATAATTGCATATTGGCTTCATAGATCTAGTTTATTCTTACATTACATTTGCATGTTAAAAATAATAAAAATACAAAAAAATCTTTTATGTATTGTTACATGTGTTTAGATCTAGTCCTCATTTGATTGTACATTAGCTTATTGCATTAGAAAAGCATCAAATTTCTTTTGAAAATGTTTTATTGCCTTTGATAAGCCCTTTTCTAGTGGTGACTTTGATATGTTGGATGAATCCCTTGATGATTTAATTTATATCAAGTCTTCCTCTATGCCTCCTAAACCATCCTTTTGTGAAAAGTTTCTTAATATAATCTAAGGATTTTAGATCTACAATAATCCCCTTTATGAACCTATAAGTGATTCCTCTCCCAGAGTTACTCTCCCTCATGAGAACATATTGATGCAAGAAGATACTTTTAACACTTCCATCAATGCTCTCCCTCTTTGGGACAAACCATTAGAGAATTACTTTGATTATTCTCTTTATATGCACCTTGGTGAAAGATGATGATATTATGGAAGAGGTTGATATAATTGACCATTCCCTTAATGCAGATTCCCCTCCTATCCATTTCAATAACTTTCTCTCTAGAGAAGAGGCATTAATGGGTGATGATTTTCCCTCTCCTAAATTTTCATGTATTCATGAACATACTTGAGAAAAAGAGGAGGATATCCTTGATGCCCTCCCTTATACAAATGAACCTTAGCAAATCAAGATAGTGATCAATTCAATAACATTCAAGTGCAATATCCACCCCCTCCTTCAATTATTTCTCTAATACAAACAACCATACCATCAACTCCTCAATATGATGATTGGAGAGCATTATATTTTACACCCACCTTTTATAGTAAAAATAAAATCCTTGAATTTGAGACTCAAATCCATTACTTTGACACATGTATGAATATCGATTGGAACTCTTTAAATGTCAATGCAATTCCACCTAGGAGTGACCCTTCTCTTTTTGATATTTCAAAACTTGATGATGGACATGGTATAGGATGTAAACAACTAAACCTTGAAACCTATGAGAAATCTACATCACACTTTTCTAAAGAAGCTCTAGGTTTCCAACTTCCCTATTTATCCAATCGATCTATAAATTATTATCCTAATTCCTCATCACATTAAGAGAATATTTTCTATGATCTTTTCAATGTCAACTTGATTAATCTTCCTTGGATTTTTTTTTTGAAAAAAAAACAAACACAAGAAATAAAATCCTTCTATTTGTATATGTCATCAAATTTGCGGTCATAAAACTAATGAATGTTATCATTTTAAATGTAAAATTCAACAATTCATTAATTGTGGTATGATTAAAATAACATGTAACAATGAATTGCGCCTTTGTCTTAATCATTCTAAATGACATATAATTTCATATTATGTTTCTCCTCACTATGTGACATTGCTAGCCTATCCTTCGGGGGCTCATTGTCATTCATGGTGGTGAAATTTTAAGTGAAATCATACTTTGTGAGAAACATAGTAGTCTTTCTTATTCCTCGTCTCCACACTTGGAGGAAAATGGTACTATGTTAATATCCTATCTATCCCAAGGACCCATTTTCTCCCTTTGTTGAGTTGTGTCTTTTATAATGAAATCCTTTCTTGCATGGATATATTTATTTTACATGAGGATATTCTCTTTTTTAGGAGATTTACATCCTTGTTTACAACCTTTTTCTTTACTTTAAAGTGCATGTCTATTATAAATGACCTTTTCACTTAGGGTGCATAATGTGTTGGCATTTTCCAAGTATTTCCTTAACTAGTAATAGAGAAGGTATGTATACTTGACCTTCCTTCCTCATTTTCTTTTCCTCTCCAAAAGACCCATTATTCCTTTGTCGACTTGTTTCTTTTATAACATGATATCCTTTCTTACATGGATTTGTTTATTTTACATGAAGATCTTCTCTTTTTGAGGAGATTTACATCCTTGTTCGCAACCTTATCCTTGTTTGAAATTACATCTATTCTAAAATATCTATCACTTATGGTATATAATGTGTTATCTTTTCCCTTTCCCTCACTCTTGGGAGAAAGTTTTCATTTTATCAATCATTTGTTCCTTTCTAAGGATCCATTTTCTCTTGATTATGTGGTATTTGTTTGTCACAAGATATACCTTCTTGCATGGAGTTATTTGTTTATGTAAGGATCTTCTCTTTTTCAGGAGATTTACATCCTAGTTTGCAACCTTTTTCCTTACTTGAAAGTGTATGTCTATTATAAACAAATACCCTTACCTAGGGGATTAAAGTGTGTCATTCTTCATCAAGAATCCCCTTTTCACCTACCAATAGGGGCTAAAAGGGTATATTCTTGTTCTCCCTTGCTCTTTTTCTAGAAGATGTTATCTTTTTTCAAGAACTCTTCTTGAAGGAAGACATATTGTACCAAAGATCTATTCCTTTCAAGGGCCTCTTCCCACTTGTGGATATCCTTTCATAATTATCTATTCCTTGGCTAATAGGAGTGCTCACTCTTTACTAAGGTTATGACATACATTATATCTCCTTATTGTTGTAAGTAGGTATCCTTGTTATCTTTTCCACATGATACCATTATACTCCTATGTCACCATCATATGGAGGGGGGCACACATGCAACCTCCTTGTACATTATGCACTTTTATTGGTCCTTAGACTAACCACTTTTGTGGGTCCTTAGACTTGTCACTTTTATTGGTCCTTAGATTGATTGGTTCTATTGGTCCTTAGATCGATCACTTTTATTGGCCCTTAGATTGACTTCTTTTATTGGTCCTTAAATTGACCATTTTTATTAATCATTTGATCACTTTTATGGATCCATATGAAGACTATGATTGCTATAGGACTAATCCCATAAGCTTCCTTGTGTACAATTTTTTTTTGTTAAGGTACATAGTGCCTCACGTGGTTGTATTTTGTTCCATGTTATTTTGATATGAAATATACTCTAGTTATTTTGTTGTGATCATCCACAAGATGAGATCCATTTGATGACAATACTTACTTTCGTTATCACTATCAAAGTTATGTCAGATGTTAGATTATATTTTTGTTTACCATTTTGATCATATCTACATAATGTTTTTATTTGATGTGACATGATGCTTTGTGATGACATCTAGTATATTTTGTATTCAAGACTAGGGATCCTGTTGTCAAGATGATTTTATTGGATTTATTGTTATATCATGCCTTGTATGATGTTGGATATTTCAGTTATTGACTTTCATTGATATATGCTCATATTGTCATAAATTATTATTTTAATGTTTTACATTTAGATACAATGCTTATTTAAATGAAATGTGCATTGAGGAGTAGAAAATGGAATGACTAGTGTCGCAACATTCTTTATGTTTGATCACATTACTAGAGTGTCAATGTTCCATTAGGCATTTTATTATTATTATATGTGCTCCAGTTATTTATACTATGAAAAACTACACTCGATGTTTGTGTTTTCACTGAACAGGTACTAGACATCATTCTACCAGAGTTACAGGATTTGAGTGTGTCTTTATCCCTAGTAGTAGCACAAGAGATAATTTCACTGACCTTTCATATTTGAGCCAATATTGTCCCTGTATGGATGATGTATTCATTATTTTCATATCATCCCTCTGATACGTATTGGTAAATCTTGATTTCATGATGCTTTTTGTGATAGACCAGTTGTGTGTCTGCACATTAGAGTTCCCATAGTTTTCAGGGAGGAGGTTTAATTAAATGCTGATTTTACTGTTCTATAATTTATTTTTAATTGTCAACTAATTTGCTATAATTGATTTCGATTTCTTTGGAATTGATTTAAGTTGTTTTCAAAAAAAAATTGTAGTTTGGTAAATTTTATTCTAAGTGATTTATTTAAGTCCTTTTTGACCTAGTCGTAAAAAGTGACTTATATTGGAGGAATTAGAGTTACTCCTCACTTGTAAATTTCTTAAACTTTGTGATTTTTCTCCCAAATTGTGTGGATAAAATCATTGTTTTTCTTGTTAGATTTGATCCAAGTGTCGAATCCTTGTGGGTAGTGGCTCGTTGGAACTGTGTTGCAATTGCTCCTATTTTTGTGGAGTCATTCATGATTATGCAAAGTTTTTATTTTCTTCTACTTGTTTCAGTGTCTTCAACTTGGTGAGAGGTAGGGATCTCATGTTTTTATTCATCCCTTGTTCATTTCAGTTGATTTTTGTTTTCTTTTGCATTGTGGGATGATAATGAGTAGTTTCCCCACTTTCCTTTTTGCTTATTGCACAAGATTGGGTTTATATGATTATATGAGATTTTTAGACTGAAATTTTCCATCTTGGGGCTATCCATTTTCTCCCACGATGTCAAAATTAAGATTTTGTTGGATTTTTGGGTTAGATGGATCATAAGGGAAAATGTCTTTTAATTTTGTTGCTTTGCTTCAAGTTTGATTTTTGGACATTTTTTTGGATGCATCATTTTGCATGCCATCTAGAACTTATCATTCGCCATGTTTGGCATGACAGAGTTATTGATGTTAGTAGTCCTTCATATGCATAGTAGGATTATGGAAGTGAAATGGTTATAGGAAATTTTAGGTATTTTATATCATAATCTGAATGTACCCTTCCAATGTAAAATTACAATTTTCATACCTTGTTGAATTTTGTCTGAATTTGGGTTTTTGGTGCACTTTGTGGTATGTGAGCTTTCCTTGCATCATCGTGAGATGGTTGATGTATTCCTTTGAAACCCAATCTCTTAACATAGTAGTCAATTAAGAGGTTTGTCATTTGTGCCTTTGTTGCATTTTACTCAATTTCTTATCTTGAGTGCCTTGGAGTGCATTCGTCCTCCAATGATTACTTTCTTGTTATGGATACTTGTGTATTTCATGTCCTTGGTATAGACCAGGTTGATGGTGCTTTTATACTCTTGGCCTCAGTGTAGACCAAGTTGACAAGAAATGGTTATCCCATCCTTGATATAGACTAAGTGGATGAAGTCTTCATTTCATGTCCTTAGTGTAGACCGAGTGGACAAGCTATTTGTATTGGTCTCCTTCTTAAGGTTGAGATTTGTGTGGTCTCATTCTTGGATGTTGAGCCTTGGAATAAGCATGTTGATTAGGCATGGGGAGTAGCTCCTTATGCAGAACCTAGCCCAAAAGTGGCTATAATTGATGTGCCAATGATTTTTCTTAAAAAGTAAAAACATAAAAAAAACAAAGTAGGTATAAACACTAATCAAGAGTAATTGGAATGCCCAGATCTTAAAGAATATTGACCCATGTGGGTAGTTGAATCCATTGAATTACCAGATATCATGAGTGACCCATGTGGGTGGTAGATGGTTATTGATCCTTGGATATCAGTATTAACCCATGTGGGCAGAGATACTCCCTATGGTTGGCACTCTTGTGTCTAGATCCTGTAGTTGTGAGTAGTACCCTTGTCTATAATGATTATGTGGTTCATGGTTGCATTGTATATTATTTCTCACATTTAGTGTTCTCCATGGATTGTTGCATCTTGTACCTACGTATTGCATTGGAACTTTGTACCATTCTCTGAGTGTATGCATCTACTTGGCACGTGTGTTAGCCCTTCTTGGTGTGTGTGCTCACCATATGTTTGTGGTTGGGTTCCTATCTTTGTGAGTACGGTGGGGTGGGCCTGAGGGTTCTACATGTTTAAGTTTAAAACACAAGCACCAAGGATCAAACAACAAATGAAAATACCTTCCAAAAGCAAGGGTAACAAGAAAATAATTTGTATATTCTGCAAAAGCAAGAAGGTTACAATTTGTAATATCACATAATTATAGGATAAATTACAATGAAGAGATCAATTGCTTTTATAGAAAGAAAAAGATCTAAAAATAGTAAAGCAAAATCAAACTAAAATTAGCAAATTAAAGTTAAGATATGTAAACTAAAAGTGCATGTCATGCACAATATGCAAACTAGAGCCTAACTAAAATTAAACTAAGCTAAATTTAGACTCACTAAGTGAACTTAAGATAGAGAATGAATGTGAAAACATGTACTTTAATTATGTATAATAACGTGCACGATAATATTCTCTATCACATGCATAATTAATTAAAGCAACATATGCAAGTGTGCATAAAGCAACTAATATGCATGCTCTAACACCCCTCTTAAGTGAAACTAAGGGAGATTAAAAAAAATGCATTAAAATTATGAATGAGTCCCGATAACAAAGGCCTAATTAGGTACCCATGTACAATGAAAATATGATATGATGCTACTTCATATCCTCCTCTAAATCCTCTGGTCTTCTCCAACACCTATTAACTGTGTGTCCTACCTTGCCACAAAAGAAGGAAGGGTCACTTGACTCCTACTTTGTCTTGGATGAAGACTCACCAAACTTGGAAGAAAGATAAGGAGATAGAGTGGAATTCACCATACTGAATATCTACAAGAGAAACCCTGACAAAACTAGATAGTCAAGAAATATCAAAATAAACAATTCTAAGAACAATGTATACTTGATAAAAAATCTTCAAAATGAGACCAAATATCTATTTAGAGGATTCTAAGAACTTTCTAATGATGTGTAGAAGTCAAAATATGAAGTTCATTTGCTCAAGTTATGGCCCTAGAAGCATAAAAAAGAAACCTCACTTGAGAGTCCTGGTACAAAAAATGGTACATAATCTAATCAAACCACCATCAAATTTAGATTTCCATCGAAATTAGCTTTCTGATGATATCTTGTTTGCCCAATTTCGAGCTCGTATGACAAAGTTACGGTAAAAAAACCACCACTAGGTCAAAAAAAAATTTGAGCCAAAAATTAGTGAAGCACTGCTAAATTTAGTTGAGCGCGTAATTTGGTGGGACCACCAAAATAACTAACTATAGCATTGACATCAGTAGGAAGTACGATGCATGTGCAGGTACATACCTTCTCCTTTCTTTTCATTTTCAAACATAACTTTAATTTGACCAATAAAAAACTTGCTGACACTTTAATTTGTTTGAAAAAACTATGAAATTTTTGGGGAAAAAAATATTTTAGACTTGTGTGCTGGCTACTAACGTAATGCTGACATCAGTGTCATATTGATTGTATTGAAAAGTGTGTCACCCCTTAAAAAACTCACAATCTTTGATTTTGACAAATTTTCTATAGATTTAGGGGTTTTTGCCCTTGTGAGCGCAATGGTGACCATTTTTTCCACCAAAGTGCCCATATTTTTTAGCTACCCCTAGATTTCACCTCATTTTTTGTGCCCTCAACAAAAATGACCCAAAAATTTAAATTTTTAGATTTTGATGAAATGACAGTTGATCTTAGGGTTTTGACATACTACGAACACAATCATGAGGTCCATGAAGCTCTAAAAGATAGGAAAAAAATATCCAAATCCAAATTCACACCAAAAGGCAAACTTGGAGACCTTGCAACGGTCTTGAGAAAAGAAGCCCTCAAATCTTGAGAAGGGAATTGTTGAATCCATGATTTGATACCATGTTGAAGTTTGCAACACAAGCACCTAGGATCAAACAAAAAATGAAAATACCTTCCACAAGTAAGGGTAGGAATAAAATAATTTACAATTTGCAAAATCACATAATTGTAGGATAAATTACAATGAAGAGATCAATTGCTTTTATAGAAAGCAATATATCTAAAAAATAGAAAAGCTAACTCAAACTAAAATTAGCAAACTAAAGCTAAGATATGAAAATTAGAAGTGCATGACATGCACAATGTGCAAACTAGAGCCTAACTAAAATTAGACTAAATTAAATTTAGACTCATTAAGTCAACTTAAGCTAGAGCATGAACATGCAAACATGTGCTTTGATTATGCATAATAATATGCATGGGAATATTATCTAGAATGTGCATAATTAATTAAAGCAACATATGCAAGTGTGTGCCTAAATCAACTAATATGCATGCTTTGACACCACATGGTAGGGTGGAATTTCACTTGACCACTACTGGGGACTAGCGTACATGTGACGAACTTCCTCTAGAGATAGAGACATTGAGCATTGAGTGCTTGATGTTATCCTTTCATTTATCTCATTGATTTATTTCTTTATGCTTTGTTGTTTATGCTCTTAGCTTAGATCTTTTATGTATTGATCTTGTTATCGAGTGAGTATTGCCTTGATTTGATCATCCAATACTCTCTGGTGTGGAGAAAGCCTTGTTGTTTAGCCATACATTGGTGTCAACAAGCCTACCCAGTGTTTGATTTGAGAACTCCCTCATATTTCAGCCTTTAAGTCTATTTGTGGAATTTTGGGGTAAGTGTAGCGCATTTAACTCCTAAAGTAGTGCATACAATGCACAACTTAGTGCATTTGGTGCTAGTTTTAGTGCATTTGATACTTTTTCTAGCACAAATAACTCCAAAAATAGTGTATATGAAGGACATGATAACACATATGGCACTTTTTTTAGCGCATTTAAAGTACAAATTAGCGCATAGGATTATTAGAGTAGTACATATAATCTTTGTTTTAGCACATTTGATCTATATTTTAACACATTTGATTTAACACATTTAAAATAGTGGGTACTTCCCAAGGGTTTGTCAAAAATGTAATTTCATATTTGAATACCATTTTTCCCTAGGATGTCTTTTGTATATTCATATTTTTTTTTCTAATTTTTTACCATATGTTTGTAATCACTTTCCTTGTTTGGGGCTTAAAATGAACTATGTAATTGAATTATAATGAGGATGGATTTGTCTCCTTGATTGATGGTCATTGATGATGGTTCGATCATGACTCGTGAGGTTCATGGATGAAGTATGGATTCTCACGTGGTGTCTTGAATTTGTCTTCGTTATTCATGATTGTATTGTGGATGATCTTGGAACCTTTGGTTTTATTTTCCAATCTTTCACTTGTGCATGATTATTTAAGGATTGTTGTTGTATTTAATTGCTTATGCTTGTGGTTAGTTATTGCACTTCTTTGTGATGTTTATATAATATGTATTAATTTTTTTTGTTAGTGCATAATTTGACCCTATGTTTATAATGGTTCCTTGGTGAGGCATATGCTGGACTCTCTATGTATATGCTCACATTTTTTTTGGTGTGAGTGACGTGTGGTTGTGAACATTATCTTTGATGGATATCATTTTCCTCCTTTCCTTAATATGGCTTGTAGACATGATATATTTTATTTTGATCCATATATTTTTTTGTTCCAAAGGATACCTCCTAGGGGTAGAAATGGTCAAAGCAATGCTCATTGAGATGATCATGAGGAAGAGAATCATGAGAAAGAACAATGAGGAATATAAATGTGAGGATCAACACGAGAACCAAAGAGAGGTTCATTGTGATAATGATGGGAATCCCCAATTGGTTTATTTACTACAAGAACTTATTACTTGGTTGGGATCTCGATAGAGGAGTCTCACCATGGGGAGTCTTAGTTATCTCATAGTGGAGAGCATGAGGAAAGGAGAGAGTGTGAGAATTATCGTTCTCCACCTGGTTTGAGAGTAGATCATATGAGAGATAGAGCAGTGCTGGATGGGGATGTTATTCATGCAGGTCACATGAGAGATCTTATGAGGTCTCGATCACCTACTTTTGACAGTTCATGTAGTGCATTGAGGCTGGGACTTGGCTTTTGGATCTTAGATGTTGCTTCACTATGCACTCTTATGTGAGAATCAATATATCTCAATGTTTCATCATGCACCTTAGGAATTTGCGTCTACTTGGTGGCGTATAGAGGAAAAAAGATCCAATTGGATATCACGACTATTTTATGGGAGGTATTTGAGGAGTGGTTCTGTGAACATTTTATGTCTAATCAATATAGAGAGGCACATGCTAATAAGTTTTATGAGATCTGTTAGGGGACTATAATCATGGAGTAGTACAAGCATAGGTTCTTTGAGCTAAGGTAGTATTCCAGCTATGCCCTTGATGAGCCTATGTTAGTGCAACATTTCATTCAGGGCCTCAATGGTTGTATTGTGAGAGATGTTTGTATGCACCAGCCTAGGAAACTTCCTCTTGCTATCGAGAAGGTGATATTGGCTGAGGGTAACATTTCTAGAGGCTTTGGTAGTAGGATAGGTGCACATGTTCATAGTGCATAGCCTTCTAGATCAGTTGCACATGGTACACAAGTATAGCCCACACATTCTGCCAGGGCATATTGAACACCACCTAGGACAAGTCACTAGCATTAATGTAGATAGAGGCATTCCTAGGGTCCATCCCAGAGGTATATCTCTAGTAGTCACCAGCCATGATACCATGGTGGTTCACGTCATAGGGACATGTCTCATAGTCAAGCGTAGAGGAGTGTACCTTAGAGTGGTAGTGGAAAAGGGGCTTGTTTCTCTTATGCCCAAGAGGGTCATATTGATGTGCATTATCCTCAGAGGTTATTTTTTAGAGCAAGTCAGAGGGTTCTTGTTTGTGAGCCTACCTTTGGGGATGCAAGTAGATCTCATAGAGTTTTTGTGATAGTTGATAATCGTTAAGCTAAGAATCGAGGTATTGTGGTGCATACTATAGGTGTGTTACATGGTATTTCTACCTCTACATTATTTGATTATGGTGCTTCATATTCTTTTATTTTGTACTTCCTTGTGGAGCGATGTGGGCTAGTGGCAATATGATAGGTTGATAGTTGGAAGGTTGAGTCAATCATAGGTTCTAGAGTGGTTGTAAACTCCCTTGTTCATGGTTATGTGTTAGATTTGAGAACCTTTGACACCACCATAGATCTTCGTATCCTACCCTTGGGTTCATATGATATTGTTTTGGGTATGGATTAGTTAGCTTCCCACTAGGCAAGTATAGATTACCAATGCAAGTTGCTACAATGTGTAGATGACATAGGTGGGTGTTCTGAGCTTGTAGGGGTCTAGAGACCTATTTCACTTTGCTTGATCTTAGCCACACAACTAATGCATAGTATGCGAAAGGGTTGTTAGTTGTTCCCAATATTTGTTGGTGACCTTGATAGGGTTGAGAGTCAAGAGGTGTCTCTTGATGATCACCTACTTCTTCATGAGTTTGCAAATGTGTTTCCTATTGAGGTTCCAGGTATGCCACCTCAGCATGACATAGATTTATGTATTGATCTCATTCTCAGAGATGAGCCTATTTTTGAAGCACTGTACCGTATGACCACTCATGAGTTGAGTGAGCTTCATTTCTAGTTAGAGGAGTTATTGGAAATGGGCCATATTCATCCTAGTGTATCCCTTTGGGATAAACTAGTCATCTTTATGAAGAATAAGGATGAATCTCTATGTTTGTGCATTGATTATCGACAATTGAATAATGTGATTGTGAAGAAATGATATCCCTTCCCGAGGATTGGTAATTTGTTTAATCAAATGAAAGGAGAAAGAGTGTTTTGGAAGGTAGATATTAAGTCAAGATACCATTAAATTCATATCCATGAGGTTGAAATTCATCGTACAAAGTTTTGCACTCAATATAGGCACTATGAGTTTACAGGCACATACCCTTTGAGTTGACTAAAGTGCCATCGATATTCATGAGTTTAATGAATAGTGTGTTTTGCATCGATCTTGATCATTTTGTCCTTTTATTTCTTGATGATATCCTACTATATTCAAGGACTATAGAGGAGCATGAGGGCCATTACATCAGGTTTTGCAATGTCTTTGTGACCATCAATTGTTTGGAAACTTGGACAAGTGTGAGTTCTTCAAAACATTGGTAAAGTATATGGGCCATATCATCTCTGAGAGGGTATTTTGGTGGATCCTTTGAAGATCAAGGCTATTATGCATTAGCCAGCACCAACTAGTGTTCCTAAGGTTCATAGTTTCATGGGTTTGGTATGTTACTGTTGTCAATTCATGAATGACTTTTCTTGGTTGGCTCATCTTATCACTTCTCTTCAGAGGAAATGGAAGACATTTATTTGGTCCACACATTACAAGTCAAAATTTTAGGCTCTTAAGGAGCATTTGACTAGTGCACCTATCTTAACAGTGTTAGATCCTACAAGTGAGTTTATGGTGTGCACTAATGCATTTTTGGAGGGTGTGGGGGTAGTTCTTATGTAGGAGGGATGAATGATAGCATGCGAGTCCTAGAAACTCAAGGGTCATGAGCTGAACTACCCCACCCATGATTTGGAATTAGAAATGGTTGTGCATGTGCTAGTACATTGGAGACATTTTCTCTTGGATCATAGGTTGAGTTTCATAGTGATCATTGCAACTTGTAGTATATCTTTTCCCAACCAAACCTGAATGCACAACAATGTCGTTGGATAGAGTTTCAGTGTGAGTATGATTTTGTTGTGCATTACATCAAGGAGAAAGAGAACATTGTTGCAAATGACTTGATTAGAAGAAGACATGAGATCTATGTTTTGTCACTTGGTGTGGATTTTTGTGGCCATATCATTGAGGTTTTACCTATGACACTAGGTATTAGGAAGTTAGAGTGGAGATTGAGTTTGAATGTACCTTTGCAGGATGATTTTCAGGTTACTCTTTAGAGTCATATGAACTTTCACAATACCTTGGGCACATTTATATGCTGGTGTCATGTGATCTTCATTCATTGGTTTTGTCTGAGGTACATCATGCACTAGATTCCACACATCCTAGCATCAAGAAGATGCATGATGATCTCATATAGTTGTACTTTTGGGCACATATGAGGCATGATGTTGCCAATTTTGTGGCTAGATGTCTTGAGTGTCAGAGAGTGAAGGCAGAGCACCAGCATCTAACATTTATTTTGTAGCCACATTCTATTCTTAAATAAAAGTGGGATACTATATATATATCACTATTAAATTACTGGGTTACCTATGTCATTACGTCATCATGATGCTATAATGTTGATTGTGGACAAGTTTTCCAAGGTGGATCAATTTTCACCCATGAGAGCTTCTTATGTTGATGCTTTGGTAGTACATGTATTCATGGAGGATATAGTTTGATTGCATGGGATACCTCATAGGATTATTTTTGATAGAGATCCAATATTTACTTTTGCACTATGGACATCTCTCCAACATGCTTTGGGTGCACAACTCAATTTTAGTTTAGTGTATCACCCCGAGACTAATGGTCAAACAAAGTGGGTGAATTAGGTTCTTGAGGACATGCTTCACATGTATGTGATGGATCAACAGTCGATATGGGAGGACTATTTGTACTTGGTAGAGTTTTCATATAATAATGGGTACCATAGTTCTCTTGGCATGTCTAATTTTTAGGCGTTGTATGGTAGACTATTTCGTACACCTTCGAGTTAGGATAGTTTGGAGGACCAAGTAGTTTTGGGTCTTGAGATGCTTCCAAATATGAAGCATCTATTTATTCATATTAGAGAGAATTTGGTTATTTCTCATGACCGACATAAGAAGTATGTTGATGCCCATAGATTGGATTGTCACTTCTCAGTTAATGACTATGTGTTTTTGCAAGTTCAATTGTGGAAGAGCCCCATTGGTTATGGGAAAGGATCTAAGTTACCAATGTTTTTGTTGGAATTTTTGAGATTATTGAGAGGATTGGTCATATTTCCTATTGCTTGGCATTTCCACCTAGCCTATTGTGCATCCACAGTGTGTTTCATGTTTTAGTATTGAGATAGTATATTTATTATGTGACCCATGTTCTTGATTGGGGTCCCTTACAAGTAGAGGATGGGAAACTTTCTTTGGAGCCCATCTACATTATTAAACATTATAGGATGACCCTTAGGAGTAGAGACATAGAGTAGGTAAGGGTCCAATGTGTTAGGATTAACAAGACAAAAATAATGTAGTTACATGCAAATATAACCAATATCAAAAAATAATAAACTACACAGAAGAGAACATAAGATAAAGTTTTAACATGGTTCACCCAATCCCTGGGCTATGTACACCAACAATGAGTCCAATATTATTATTTTCTAGTGATTAAAACTTCATTACAATCTACAATCCCTTACATCTCAATACCACCGCAAGAAGCTACTAAAATATACATGATAAAATCCCTAACCCTAAGCTATTTTTATGCAAGATTTTTGTCACTTTAGGGTTATAACCAGTTACAACATGTTGGCCAAAAATAACCCCCAATTTTTTTTCTCAGGGGTGTCCACCCTCAAACCCCCACTCTCGGGGCCCGACCAGGCCCCAAACCCCAACGGGGATAAATAGAAAGTGTACAGTACTTCCCTAATCAGTCACCATTGACCAAAAATCTCCCACTTCATGACTGATTAGGCTCCACACTAAACAACAATCTCCCACTTGGAGACTGATCTTATATCAACACCGCTACCACATGAGGCTCCCACTAGATCGAACCACCTTGGAATCAGTTGTTCCTTTATTCTATTTAGTCTAGAAGACTGACCGAAATTGAACAGGAGTTTAACTTCTCCCTTGGTACTACCTTTGCAAACATATCCGTTGGATTATCATTTGTATGTATCTTTTCCAGCTTTAACTGTCCATCATCCAAAATTGACCAAATGAAATGGTACTGCAACTATATGTGTTTTGTCTTTGAATGGAGAGCAAAATTCTTGGCAAGATGAATGGCACTTTGGCTATCTGTAAACAAATAATTGTGCATCTATGGGTGTCCCAATTCCTCCATGAAGAATTGAATCCATACCATCTCCTTATTTGCCTCTATAGCAGTAACATACTCTATCTCAGTAGTAGATAAAGCATTCACCTTTTGTAACTGAGAAATTCAACTCACTGTTGTCCCACCAATAGTAAATACATATCCTATAGTACTCCACCTGGTATCAAGATCCCCTACCAAATCTGAGTCAACATAGCCTTGTAAATTAGTAGTAGAGCCCCCAAAATGTAAACATTTACTGGATGTTCCTTTCAAATATCTGAGAATCCATTTGACTGCATTCCAATGGTCAATCCTAGGATGACTCATATACCTGCTAACAACTCCCACTACATGTGTAATATCTAGTCGAGTACATACCATAACATAGATTAAACTTCCTATAACTGAAGCATAAGGTACCTTAGACATTTTAGTCTCCTCTTCTTGTGTCTTTGGACACATCTCCTTAGTCAATTTCAAATGACCTAGAAAAAGTGTGCTGACAACTTTGGCATTCTCCATAGAGAAACATTGCAACACCTTCTCAATATAAGCAGATTGAGATAGAGTCAACTTTCTGTGCTTCCTATCTTGAACCCCAATGAGGATAAATGGAAAGTGTAAATTACTTCCCTGATCAGTCACCATTGGCCAACACAATTAGACTCGAGTGATGATACTTCTACTACTTTGGAGGATGCATCACAATTGAGAGTTTTGTACCCCTATCTTTTTGTAGGCTTCCAGGAGTAAGCCTATGCCTAAGGGGGAAGATCTAGTGGCTCATGTGGTTGAATTTTGTTCCATGTTATTTTGATCAGATATAATTTGGTTATTTTGTTATGATTATCCATATGATGAGATCCATTTGATGGCAATACTTTATTTTAGTTACCAATATCATAACTGTGTTAGATATTAGATTATATCATTGTTTATTATTTTGATCATATTTGCATGATGATTCTATTTGATGTGACATGATGCTTTATGATGATATCTAGTGTATTTTGTATTCGAGACTATGGATTATGTTATTAGGATAATTTTATTGGATTTCCTATTATATTGTGCCTTATATGCTCTTGGATATTTCATTTATTGACTTTCACTAATATATGCTCATATTGCTGCAAATGATATTTTTAATGCTTTATATTTAAATGAAATGTTTTATTTAAATGCAATATTTATTTAAATGATATGTACATTGAGGAGTAGAAAATGGAATGACTAGTGTCACAATATTCTTTATGTCTGATCGTGTCATTAGAGTGTTAGTGTTCCATTAGGTATTTTGTTATTATTTTATGTGCTTTGGATATTTATACTGTGAGAAGTTGTACTTTATGTTTGTGTGTTTCAATGAACATGTACCAAACATCATTCTACCTAAGTTGCAGGATTTGAGTGTGTCTTTATCCCCAACAATGCCATAGGAGATAGTTTCATCAACCTTTCATATTTGAGCCAATACCATCTTTGTATGGATAATGTATCCATTATTGTTAAATTATCCCTCTAGTACATGTTGGTAAATCTAGATTTTACGATGCATTTTATGATAGACCAGTTACTTTTCTGTGTATTAGAGGTCCTGTAGTTGTCGCGAAAGAGGTTTAATTAATGTTGATTTTATTTTTATAGCATTTATTTTTAATTGCCAACTAATTTTTCTTATTTTTTTCCATTTATTTGGAATTGACTTAAAGTGCTTTCAGAGAGTCCTTATTTTGGTAAATTTTATTTTAAGTGATTTATTTAAGTCATTTTTGACTTATTGGCAAAAAGTGACTTATATTGGAGGAATTAGAGTTATTCCTCACTTGTTAATTTTTGAAACTTTGTGATTTTACTCCAAAATTATGTCAATAAAATCATTGTTTTGCTTGTTGGGTTTGATCTGGGTATCAGATCCTTATGGTTAGAAGCTTGTTGGAATTGTGTCACAATTTCTCCCATTCATGTGGATCCATTCATGATTTCATAGAGTTTTTAATTTTCTTTTGTCCATTTCAGTGTCTTCAACTTGGTGAGAGGTAGGGCTATCGTGTTTTTATTCATATCTTGTCCGTTTTAGTTGATTTTTGTTTTATTTTGCATTGTGGGATGATAATTAGTAGTTTCCCCACTTTCCTTTCCATTTATTTCACCTGATTGGGTTTGTATGACTATATGAGGTTTTTAGATTAAAATTTTCTATAGTAGGGTTGTCTATTTTTCTCCCATGATGTCAAAATTGAGATTTTATTAGATTTTGGGGTTAGTTGGACCATAAGTGCAAATGGGTTTTAATTTCATTGCTTTGCTTCAAGTTTGATTTTTGGACTTTTTGTGGATGCATCATTTTGTGTGCCATCCAGAACTTGCCAATCGCCATGTTTGACATGATCGAGTTATTTATGTTAGTATTCCTTCATGTGCATAGTAGGATAGGACATTTTGGGTATTTTCTATCATGACCAAAATGTACCCTTCCAATGCTAAAATGATAATTTTCATACCTTGCTGGTACTAGTTCCTAAACCCTAAACTCTAAACCCTTTAACCAAGATCCCTAAAATCTAAATCCTTTATCCCTTACCCCATCTACCTCTCCCCTTAAACCCTATAAACAAAAGCCCTAAATCCTTTCTCCTTTTCTCCACTTCTCTTTCCCTAAACCCTAAACACTAAAAAGGGAGAGATAATAAATATGAAGAAAAAGAGAGGGAGATAGAGATATATGAGAAGGGAATGGGAGAGAGGTATATTTATATCTCTAATTATCTTCCTATAGAGGTAGAGAAAGATATAAATATAATGAGAGATATGATAGACAAACATAAAGATGTAGAGAGAGGGGAAGGGAGAGATAGGTAGAGGGATTTAAAAAAAAAAACATAAAGAAGTAGAGATAGAAAATACAAATAGAGAGAGGGAGAGATAAAAAGGGAGAGACAATATATATAAAGAGAAAGAGAGGGAGATAGAGATATATGGGAAGGGAAAGGGAGAGAGGTACAAATAGAGAGATAGAGATAGAGATAGATAGATAGATAGATAGATAGATAGAGAGAGAGAGAGAGAGAGAGAGAGAGAGATTAAACTAAAAATATATATTCAACTATTATATTATATTATATTTTAAAAAAATATATATGACTGTTGTATTATATTATATTTTTGTATATATAGATATATAATTATATTTTTATTATATTGTTATTTTTATATATTGTAATACAAAATAGAAATATTATAATATAAAATAAATAATTTAATATTATAATATATATAATTAATATACTATAATATTTATATTGTATTTTTTTCTATATTAAATTATTTATTATATAAGATTAACCCTAACCAAAATTTACCATAATAATGAACCCTAATTATAATCTCATATTTAACCCTAATATTAACCCTAGAACCATAATGAAAGCCCTAAACGTAAACATCATTCTCACCATAACTTTAAGCCCTAATCTTAAGTACAACCCAAACCCTAACCATGGTATAAAATATAACCCTAACCATAATCATATCCCTAACCCTGACCCTAATCCTAGGCTTCTCCCTAGCCATATGCCAAACCCTTGACCCAACCACTATGTAAAACCTAACCTTGTGGTTAAGCATGCTTGAGTTGGAGTAATGCTAGGATGGGTGACCTTCTAGGAAGTCCCATGCTTCACCTTTGTGAGAATCACCTAGATGCAATGCGTGCTAAGTGTTCCATTCATTCTCTTGAGGGATCATGGGTTCTTGTGAACCACTACTCATAAAACACAGGTCAATGAGTTTGACTAAAAAACTACACAGTTAAATCCTGAGAGCAATATCACAATCTTAAGTTTTATTAATTTATTCAATGATCATTCTATTTTATTTATGAAATATTTAGCAATTATTATATTTTGTTTATATTATTTTCTCATTTGATCTTATTTAAAAAATTATTAAATTTATAATCAATAAAACATAAATATCATTATTTTCCTTTACAAATAGAGTTAGTAGATTATGAGTATTTGTTTACTTTGTCCATAGTGTCGAGTTGTTGTTTCCACAGTATCTTGATTACGCTTCTTCTCCTATTTTTTGAAATGGCAATTGGAGTATTTAGATCTTTAGGGCTTTAGTTATTGAGGGCAGTTTTTGGAAGGCTCTTATCTCGAGTATAATAACACTCAATACTTCAAAATAATTTTAGAAGAGGGTTTCCATGTGAATGTTGGTAGTATAAGACATAGCAGCACAAGTGTTTTTCTTAGCAAGATGATCATACACAGTCTTAGATAGATACAAATCTGAATACTGCCCTTGGTTTTATTTTTGTTTTTATTTTCAGTACATAAATCAAACAAAGTCTTATGGATTGAGCATTGGAGACTAATGGATTAAATTATATGAATTAGTGGACTACTTACATATCTTGATATTTTATAAACATTAAGGCATCATGGCTCTCTTTCTTACATAAGGAAGCAATTTGGTTTAAGTATCTCTTTGTTTTGATAAAAGGGAATAAATAAAAGCATATATAATAGTTTATATATGCATACATTAAAGAATCACTATGCAGATCTTGGTTCAACATACTGTTTACTTATGGTGACAAAGCTTTCATTTCTTAGCTATAAATTGTTTTTAGATTTTGTTTCTGTAGAATAGATTACTTGCATTTATATTCAAGGGATATTAACATTGATCTTAGTTGAGTGTAAGAAGAAGAGTATATGCAAGAATTCAACATTAAATATCTACTAGATCAGCAACAAGAGAAAAACCAAATTCACAAGTTTGATTAGATGCTCAAATTGGGCCTCATAAACTAGCCTCAATGCTTATATCTGGTCTCAGTATCATCGGATGTATGTAATTGACGAGGATTAGAATTATGAACTCCAATGTATGAATATTAGATATTCATGTAAAGAAGATCGACGGGTCACAACTCGCTTTGGAAAGTGAATGTAGATGTAGAACTTTTTGTTTCTTTTCCAATATTTTACAAGATCTGGGCTAGATCAGAGGTTTTCTTTCCTCCATTCTTTCCTACTGGTGCCCACACTAAATGGAGGTGTAAATTTTATATTTATCAACTTCAGCCTTTTAGTGATAAAAATAACCATAAATATCAGTATTAATAATAATTAGATTTATATATGCTTTTAGTAATGACAATAATTATGTCAATATAATTATAATTTATTCTAATTATGTTTACTTTTTTTAATAATAATATACATATTAATATTAATCTAATAGGAATAATTATATTTCTACTAGAAAAGTTCTTTTATTTGTTAAAGAATTATCTCATTATACTTTATGATAAACTTATTACACAAAAGTTATCTTATTTCAATTTAGAATTATTTTTTTTTAAATTTTATTCTTTTATTTTTCTAATTATTATTTTTAAATACAATTGAACAAAGAAACATAACAAAAATATTTTTTATTATTTATATGATATTATAATATAATATCATAATTTTAATATATATAGTATATTTATATCTATAATATCATATATATAATTATATATATCTTCACAATTGATTATTATATATAAAAATAAAAAAAATATATTAAAAAATAACATAAAAATTACAAAATAAAATATGTGAATGAAAAGCTTGAAAAATTTAATATCACAAAATATTAAAAATTAAAATAAAGAAGTACAATCTTAAATATTTAAAACTAAAATAAAATAAAAGAATTTATATATAAAAAATAATAAAAATTAACTCAGTTGAAAAGTTCTATGGGTGGAAAAAATTTAATTTTTTTTAATGTTAAATAAAATACAAACCTTGACACACTGCAAGGAGAGCGACTACCATTTATTCCATTCCTATATCGTTTCACTTTGTTTTATAACAACAATGATGGCATGCACTTTTATGTATTATATTGCATGTATCCATGCCATTTTTGTGTCTACCATGTCATTTTTTATGTCCGAATAGACAACTCCCTAGAGAAATGCAATGCCTAAGGAGAATTTTCTAGGCTTCATCTCTACAAATGACACAAACAATTCATTTATCACAAAATGCCTAATCCTTGTCACTAGGTTAAGAGGAGCCCAATGCCATTAGATTCATGTACCAAAACAATAGAATTCTAAGGAGACCTTATGAAAACCCTTGTGGTCTTTCAAAGAAGCCTACAAAAAATCATGCAAAAGTTTTTTATATTCAAATAAAAGGCCTTAAAGGGAGCCCAATGGGAAGATTAATACACATGGGTGGTTGCAAGAACTTTGAAGAACTCTTTAAACTTACTAGCTAGTGAAAGTAGTTTTGTAATCCAATAAGAAAGCTTATTTTTATTCTTGCAAGGATCATCTTCCAAAGGTCCCTGAGAGAGGCTTGGAAAGAAAAGGGAACACCAAAAAAAATGAAAGATTTCCCCATGTCCAATCCACTTCCACCCATACTAGAGCATTCAAGGCAGGGCCAAGAGGAAGTATAGTTGGTAGCACTAAGTTTTATGCCATTAAATGGTAGGGCTAGAAGCTAGGTGAAATGTGTCAAGGCATTGAAGGGCCTCTTTTGATATTTTTTTCCTCTTCAACTAGTTTGACAAAAGAGTCATCCACAAAATGGCCATTAACCAGTTGAGAGCTGACTCAAGCAAGGAAGTCTCTTTGACTTTCCCAATAGAAATAGAGTTTGCCACAAGATTCTACTTATAAAGAAATCTAGTTGTGCCATATTTATTTAGTTTAAATGTAATTTTAAAATTTAGGCTTCTTGTTAGTGTTCTATTCTATAGTTCTTTATGTATAGTGAATAGAATGCAACTTTTTTTGTCACTTGAATTTACCTTGTGCACCTTTCCTAATGGCCATTGTGTTGATTTTGATATTCATAATGTATATAGGAGTGGAGGAGAGAGAACATAGAGCAACATAGTTGAAATGAACTGAATGGTTGTGGTGTATAAGAAATTAAATTTAACATGCAAAATGAATGAGGTTTCATAAGTAATAAAATTAAACAAGACATATGCAATATAATACCAAATTATTTTATGTGTTTAAGGAATTATTGTGAACAACATCATTTTCAAACCTTATGTGGTTGATGTAGTATTATTTAGAATAATTTATTGTTGATAAAATGTATTCTCAATTCCATCCAATCTTAAAATTTAAATAATGTCAATCTATGAGCCAAAAAGAGTTCCTTCCTCCATGTTCTTTAATTTAAATAGAATCCAATTTATGTTTTGATACATTTCTTATGCATGTGGTGTGTACAAAATCCTTCTTTTGTATGGTGCATATGTATTTGTCTACTTGTTTGATTGATTCTTTATTTAGTGGGGGGTATTCCTTGGGGTCCCATGTGGCTAGGTGGCACATTGATCACTATTAAAGGTTAGTTGGATCTTTGGTGACACATATTGGAGAACATGCAAAGGTTATCACAAAAATTATATGTTGGTTGTAGCTTTTTGTTGCTTTGTATAATCAATACATAATACATCAAGGAAAAATATAAAATATATTTCAAGTATCAAGTATACTCAACAATTATCTTTGTAGTCATTTGCAATCATCCATCTTTAGGATGTCGATATCATGTAAACATTTAATGATAATTATTTGAATCTATTTTGTATCACACTTTGTGATTAAAATCTCTTGAAGTGTGAAGCTATAGACATAAGATATATGAAAATTTTACTCATATTGGAAAGTAAATGAATTTTGTATGCTTTAAATATGATGCATTGGAGGAAATGAATCTAATGATATGATATGATTTTACCCAAAACTTATTATTTTAAAGTTATAATTGAATATGGGGTTTTAGTAGTATCAATAACAATTTCTTCCTTTCAATTGAAAGAATAAATCTAGAGGATTTTAATTATTGGCTATAATTCTCAGTGTTGCCATATTTTAATGGTGATGATCATTTTTATGCAATGTTGTTATTGAAGTTGGATGTCATCTTATACTTTAGTTTATCATCTTACAAATTTCTTGGTAATGTATAGGTACTTTTCCTTTTTATCTTGGTGTGTGTTTTCCTTTTTGTCGTGGTGGATGTTTTGTTGTTATATCATTGGTCCTATAGGGTGATGAGAGATATTTATGTCTCAATTTATACTATATTTTAACCTTTTTCTTGCACCTTCATATCCATTTCTACATTCCATTTTCATTATGTATCATCCCATTTTGTTGCCTTTATGTTGCATATAGTTACATATGTATAAGAGGTATTTAATATAGTTTTAAGATTAAATTACAAAAATTAATTATTGGTTGTCTTTACTAATAAGCATCATGGTTTCAAGCCTTGGAAAATATAGCTTGCAACATACAAACCTTCCTTTCAATTTCTGATTGGGCACTTCTATATATCACTTTTTGAACAACAAATTTTTTTTCCATCTCTTCAAATAGTGAAATTAGCCTCCAAAGTTGTGTCAGTTACCTCTTCAAGTGCTAAATATTTACTAGATTTAAATATACACAAGAATCATGAATCTAAATGGAGATGCAATTTCTAGTTGTGTAAAGGAAACTTGAAACCTTCTATTTTCATTATCTGTTAGAATAAGAAAATATTTAATTAATGGCTAGTAGAAAATGGAGTAGAATAGACTTGGCCAAGATTCCACGTGCACCATTCTATTGTTGCATAAATCAACTCGTAGTTGATAAATTTCTAGAGGATAAATTTGTAAATATTCACATCCTCTGTTCTTATCTTCTAGTTGTAACTAGAACATATTTAGCATGTAGCCAAAATGCAAGAATTTATGTAAACCATTAATTTCTATTTTGTTAGTTTCAATTCCAAACAAACTATCTATTATTGTACATAGTGGTTAGAGGTTGGACTTGTATATATATCATCTCCAGAGAGGATTTTTGATACACAGATTGTTGGAAGTAGATTTTTGTATCAATCTTTTATATCATTGGTAACATTATTTTGTGATAAATAAAATTAGTGTTTCTATTATCAGTCTCATGTAAGAAAGCTTATGTTCTATCCACGATGCGAACTAGGAGAAATGGTCTTCTCCTCGAGGAAGCTAGGTGAAGTTTTTTTTTTTTGTGTGTTATTTGGTTTTAGCTTTTAAACTCTAATAATCATGTGATTTAAATTTCAGTAATTTAGTTTGATAAAGTATTTTGTGATTTGAGCTTGGTTTGTGATATTTCATTAAGGTTTGGTTTCAACATTATTGATTTGATGAGAAATTTAGTTAATTAATAATTTATTTTATTTTAGAAATTACTTTTTGTAAAACTCCCATCGCTAGGAAGTGACATTCCTATCATCGGGATCATTTTGATTTGCAATACGTTTAATTTCATAGTTGCATTCATAATCATTCATCTCATGAATTTTACCCCTTTGTGACATACAATCCTAACACCTTTCTCAAGTTCACATCCCAGATTGACACGTAGACCAAGTTGGATCTAGTTATGAATTCCTCTTATTTCTTTACCCCACTGTTGGCCTATAATAGAGATTAAATGAGGTCTATGAATTATAGAATAAATATCACACTTTTTCAAATTTGAATGAGGAGCAAAAAAAAGAGTTAAGTTCTCATCTTGTATGTGCTCTATTCAAATTAGTAATTTTTGGCAAGGGTCATCTACATATATATTATAATGAGAACACATTTGCTAGTAGGGGCAAACACATTTTAGCTAAGAAAAACAAAATTAACAAAAGGGGAAAATGTGAGACAATGAGACATTGCCAACATTTTTCAAAAAAAAAATTTGCAAATAAAATTTGATACTTAAGGTCTACACTTCCTTCCAATAATATTAGATTAGTATAATCTTCTAGATTCTTATGATTTTTCCTTATTGAATGGTTTGTTTAGTTATGCTCTAAGTGAAGATAAATAGTTTTTTATAAGAATGAGTCAAACTTTTAGATCTCCTATCATTTTATCACCTGGGCAAGTGCCTAAGGTAGGTTTGCCGTATCTCTTGTTTTTGTTACATAAATTCACCCCTTTTTGTTCCAATCATGCATATTTCCAAATGATAGTGTTTGTGATCAAATGTCCTACTCACATGTTAGAGGAAATCATACCTTATTTATTTGTCATAATGATGTCATCACATGACAGTGATAAAAGGCGGCGGACAAAATGCACCTAAAATCAATTTTTTTTCTTTTCAGATTTGTGTTTTTCAGTGATTTTTTTTTGAATTTTTTTAGATGTTTTCGATTCAAAACATGCAAATCATGAAGAACATATGCTGAAAATTTCACAAAAATCTGTTGTGTTTTCAGATTTTTCAAATTTGGTCAATAGTACATTTTGTCTGGAGGATAGCGCGTCTGTGTAAAATCTACTAGTTCAATTATGTTGGTGTTTTCTATATGAAACGTATAGCCTATTTTTCCCAATAAATGGTTGAAATCACTGAAAAATACATGAATGACCATCCGGACAATCTGGTCCATCCCTACTGTGATTACCAAAATGATGAAAAACTCTGTAGGTGGTCTGTGTTGTCAAAGGAATAGTTGGTAAAATGAATAGTTCCTTATGGCATGTTTCCTTTTGTTACAAGTAGGTTAATCCAACATTTCCATTTTGAGCAGGTTAATCCAATGTTTCCTATGCTTTATTATGAGCAGGTTAATCCAACATTTCCATTTTGCAAGCCTATTACTTTAAGAGTCATGGTGTTTTCACCACAGATTTTCCATCCAACCCACCTGTGAAGTTCAAATATATAGAAAATAATATATCTTCGAGTCTATATACTTAGTTGACTTTCCATACCTCTTCGGCATACCCATTGCAGACTAAGGTGCGATTGCTAGTATACTTAGAATGCCATCGTGTTGTCTTCTGAGATATATGGTGTGCGAATGAAATTTTTTTTGGTAATATGTAGTTTGTTCCATTAATATTCTAAATTTATTTTTAAATCATTACACTTCATATATTTATTTTCTACTATCTTGATCATTAGGAAAAAAATAATATTTTTCTTTGCAACTTGTAACCAATTTACAATTTGTCTTTACATGTGATGAAGATCTAGATCATGAAAATAGTATGGATGGCAATGAAAATAAGATTGATAATAAAGATTATAAAATTTTAAAGAATTTTATTGTCAACAAATATTTTTAAACTAATTTTTTATATTTTTATTTATGATCATAATGCTACTTTAGTTGTACACATTTTTATATATTAGAATTGAAGGATATGCAATTTTATATAGTTGACACCTAGCAATTATTAGATATTATTTTTAAGTTTTAAGGATTAGGTCATGTATTCACATATTCTAAATGAAACCACCAAGCATAATATAGATTTTCATTTTTCCGTTGATAGGTTGATATTTATAAATTCAAATTAAATTACTATAAAAATATCATTTTATAAAATAGAAATTGTAATCTCATTCATTAATGTATTTATTTTATTTTTTAAATCTTTGAAAAATACAAAATTACTAACAAACATATGTTTGACTATATGATTTCATTTTAAAAATATTAAAAAAATTAAACGCAAACAATGTCATAGTTTTAATAAAAGTCTTAATATACAAGTAATGCCAACAAAATTGGATATTTAAAGATTGTACTTAAAATATTCAAGTTTTTTATGTTGATATAGCATAATTATTGAAGCAAACTATCTTAGTACAAATTATATTGGCTATTCTCAAACATTAGCCAAGTTATAACAATCAAAAGTGAAAATTGACAAATAAAAACATAACAAGTATTTACCATTCCTTAATGTGGACGAAGTATAAAATTAAAATTGATTGTTTGACCATCAGATCTAATGATTGTTAAAAATATAGAAGGAAATATAAATAGATTGAATTACAATGTTCAATCTCACTCCCAAGGAGCAACAACACCTAAAAGACTTGCACAACTAGGGCTCACAGTCTTAGGAAAGATACAAATGACTTGTACAATTGAAACTCATTATCTCAAGAAAATATTCAAAAGGCTACCAGTAGACAAGCATTGTCATACAAAAACATTATGAATGTTAGAATTGAAATGAGAACAATATATTGAACATGTATCTATCCTTAAAGATCAACACCAAGTGACCAGAGTCATGACATTCATCTATCACCATCTCAACACACTATCTCTGATATTTCCTTCAAGTTCTAACTTTTACACATCAACTTTTCATGCACACTCTACTTCTTTCTTTTATTTACTTCACACCACACACTCTTTCCACTCTTCACATATTTTATCTAACACAAATGAACTCCTAAAATATGAGATGGATCATCAAAATGCTCTATATTAGGTTGTCCACAACCAAAGCAAATCATTAATACATAAAATAGATCATCTGGACCCAAGATACACAAGGACGTACACTCTAGGAGAGAGATGAGACCCAAACATATCATAACATATTCTTTTAAGATAGATCCAATGATTCAAACATCAACCAAACTCATCTTTGAAATGTAACATTTAGATATGCAATGAAGGTTGTAGAATAGTTGGCCAAAAAACATCTTCTAATGCAATTTGAATCACACAAATCTCTATATACCAAGGTGAGATCCAAATAACATTTTAAATTCATTTGTAAAGTGTATCAAGACCAAAAGAATGACCCCAAATAAGATAGCACATCTTGACACACAAAACCATAGCATAACTAAATATGTAGTATATAAATCATCATCGCTCACTTACGAAACACAAATATCACCAAAAAATGTACTGCATGACTAGGCACAATTGCTATCATCATAAAACAACATGATTTATAACATATCTGAAGAAAACTAAAGATATTTTTGACCAGTTTGACATAACCCTTTACTTCATTTTCAACACAAACTTCAGAAATAACTATACTGAATACATCTAGACCCAACACAACCAAGGTATCAACAAATCTGTCACTAATGCATCATCCTTCCAACAATTTTGACATCAATGACAACCAACATACCATATTTGCAATAATCTCCCCCTTTATCAATAATGGAAACACTTGTGAAACTCAACTAAAATCTCCCCCACTTTGACATCTAGGACAAATGGTAACATGCCAATCTTCTACAATACTAAAATGCACTGCTCCCTTTTAGAGAAGAAACTCACATCAGTCTATGAGAGATGAGATAAAGCTTTGAATCTCACATTGGAATGATGCACTAATTCTATGCATCTATAGAAGGAAGAAGAAAGGGTAATAATCCCTAACTTTTTCCTAAGGCATTAAAATGTATACTTTAATAATGCCTTAGTGAAAATGTCTACAATCTATTCTTTTGTGGAAACATACTCCAATCTGACTTCTTTCTCTACAACTTTCTCTCTTAATAAATGACACTAGATCAAAATGTGTTTGGTCATTGCATGCATCACCAAATTCTTTGAAATGTTTAAAGCACTTGTATTGTCACACATGATAAGAAAAATATAATCATACACTACCTTGATATCACTAAGTATCTGCTTCATCCACATGACCTAGGTGCAACAAGATATTGCATCAATATATTCCACTTCTATATTAGATAAGGATACCAAGTCTTGTTTCTTACTTGGCCAAGTGACCAATCTATCTCCCAAAAATAATGCTCCTCCACGTGTAATTTTCCTATCATCAATACTTCCAACCTAATTAACATCTATGGAATCTCTAACCTTAAAGTCTCTATCATTCTTAAACAATAAACTATAATCATAAGTGCTCTTGAGATAATTGAAAATCCTCTTTACTGCATTCAAACATGTGATTCCTTCATATCAGCCTGAAATCTTGCAACCAAATAGATAGCCTAAATAATTATTGGTCTATAAGTAGTAAAATATAGATCAAACCTTGAATCATAGATCTATATTGAACTATCGATAAGCATCTGGAGATGTATCATCTTTTCTTAATTTGTAGCCAGTTGGTAGAGGAGTTGCAACCGGTTTACTATTCTCCAACCCAAATTGTTTCAACATTTATTTGACATATTTAGCTTGAGAAATAATTATTCCATATTTTAACTAATTTACTTACAAACCAATAAAGTAAGAGGTCTCACCTATCATTGACATTTCAAACTCCTTTTGCATGTCTTCTGCAAACCTCTTACTTAGATCATTATTTCCTCCAAATATTATATCACCAACATACACAACAATAATCAATAACTTATTACCTTCAATTTATAAATAAATATTTCTATCAATAAGACCTTTTCTAAAACCTTGTTGTATCAAATACTTATCTAATCTTGCATACCAAGTCCTAGGGGATTGCTTGAGTCGATAAAATGTGTTCTTTAATTTGCAAACCTTATTTGGTTCTTCTGACAATTTGACCCCATTTGGATTCTCAATGTATACTTCCTCTTCTATTTCTCTATTCAAAAGGCCAATCTAACATCCATCTGATATACCTTAAATCCCTTGTAGGTTGAAAAAGCAAGAACCATCCTTATAGCTTCCATTCTAGCTACCAAGGCAAACATTTCCTCAAAATCAATGCCTTCAACTTGTGAATATCCTTTACAAACCAATCTCACCTTATTCCTTTTCACATGTCCATCCTTATTCAACTTGTTTTGGAATACCCACTTAGCTCTAATAACATTTTTGTCTTTAGGTCTCGGTACAAGCTCCCATGTCTATTTTTTCAATGTCTTATTCAATTCTTCTTTCATAGAATTTATTTAGCTTTCATATTTGTTAGCTTCTTCAAAAGTCTTAGGTTCAACATGTGATATAAAAGAGAATTTCATCTATCCTTTAGCCTAAAAAACTTTCCTTCTTGTCTATGCACCTTTTCTCTATTGTTTAGCCCCAACAACTTTCCTCCTTGTCTTCACACATTTTCTCTTGTCTCCAATGATCTAATCTTCTGAATGATTTTTCTACACATATCTAGCTAGTGTTTTATATATTGTTTAACTTCTTATTTTTCCTCTTTATTTTTTGTATTGTCCTCTTATCTAGATCATCTTGTCTTTTTGTACTACTAGAGCGACCTCTATCTCAGTCTCAGGTCTAGATTGTGAAGAAGTGTTGTCTCAGTTCTTACAAACTTTCACATTAGCGCTCTCAACTACCTAGTTCAATCTTTTGTTGTAGCATCAGTAAGCCTAGTTGTTTGTAGCATATGCAAAAAAAACCCCTCATCTACTCTATCCTTAAAATTTCCTAGAGTATCTTCTTCTTTTTAGATGTAACACTTGCTTCCAAAGATTCTAAATACCTCACAGTAGGCAGTCTTCTGTTCCAAAGTTCATAAAGAATTTTAGTATGATTTTTTTAATAATTTTTACTCTATTAAGAATATAGATAGTTGTGTGCACAACATATTTATAATACACATAAGGTAAATTAACATCTTTCAACACTGTTCTAGCCATCTTAACCATGATTCTATTATTTAACCATAATTCTATTCTTTCTTTCAACCACTCCATTATGTTATAGAGTCTTATGTGTTGACCAATGCCTTATAATTCCATGTTCTTCATAGAACTCACTAAATTAATTTGAATTAAACTTACCTCCTTTATTAGACCTCAAATATTTTAATTTATCATTTATTTGATTTTCAACCAATAATTTGAATTATCTAAAGCTCTCAAAGGCTTCATATTTCTTTCAAAATAGTAACCAAAGTCATTCTAGAGTAATCATCAATAAGAAGCACAAAGTAATTTTATCTATTGATTCCTTTTGTCCTAGTGGATTCACATAGATCTGTATGTGCCAGCTCCAAGGATCTTGATGTCAAATATTCCTTGTTCTTGAATCTCCCTTTTATTTTCTTATCGAGTTGACATTCCATGAATATTGTATCAATTGGTTTAATGATCATTGGTAAGTCACTCACCACCTTAGTGGTAATTATCTTTACCATATTATTAAAGTTGACATGCCCTAGCCTTTTTTGACACAACCAAATCTCATTATTCTAAGTCATCAAACATCAACTCTCATTCCTATCTTTGATATAGTAGTGGATCATCCAAAAAAGTTATCACCCATAATTGGATGCTTTATTAGGACCTATTAGACCCTATTTTGGTGATTTTGAGGTTGGAATACCCGTCATGCTTTTGATACTAATGACTTGTTATTCTTCCCCCTACATCTTTTCACCTATTCCAACACCCTACCCAAATTTTGGCTCATTCTCTTGGGGACATAATAGTTTTGGCATTTTTCCCCTAAGGATTGTGGACCAAATTTGGTCTAAGGCCCTATGTCAGGGTATTAATAATAAATTTAATCTTGTGGTTGGCCTAGATTAATTTTGAATCCTAAAATGATGGATTTATTATAAAAACCTCCCATCTCTCCCCATTTTGATAACTAGGATATACATCCATGATCAAGTGCAAATATTTTATATCAAGTTTTCAAGAAATCAAAAGAAATTGAGCAATTGGATTCAAGATTCCAAGGCAAGCATCCAAGAAAAAGTTTCTCTAATTGTCCAATGCTTCAAGATCATTCAATTCAAAGACAATCTTCTCTATTTGAATCAAGTTTCTCTCCCATGATGACCAAGTAGAGGAATTCACAATCAAGCAAGAAGATCCTTCCTTCCATCTTCTCTCCTTCATTGCAAGTGATTATTGAGCATATCTACATTTAAGATCTAGGAGTGTTGTCCATAGATCTATGCATTTGTGAGGGAATCTTTGAATCTATATTACATTCCAAGGTCAAATCCTTTATTTCAAGTACATTCAATCATCTTCATGGGTATGAGTGATTTCTACATCCATCCATGTGGTTTTATGCAAGGTGAATAACAAATTTACTCCTTCACATAATTTCCTTTATGGAAATTCATTTCATTTTCAATTTTTATTCTTAAATTGGGGTTTGAACAAGTAAAACCCCTTTAGAAAACCCTTTCCTCATTTTTTTGTGTGCAGAAACAAGTCACAGAGCCATAAAAAAAATACAAAAAGATAAAAAATTGTCAAAAGATCCTTGTAAATTTCAGCCCAAAACACTAGGAACAGATCACCAAAATCATTATGTACCGAGGTACATATCACCAAACTTGTTATGTACCTTGTATTTTAGTTTATGTTTTTGTATATTTCATCTTTATATCAGTTTGTATCAGCCTATTATTTCTATTTTTTTTGTAACTTGTCTAAATTTCAATTTACATTACATTCTCCTATAATTTCCATTTCCATCATTACATATTTAATGAAGGATCATTGTCTCACCTAGCACTTGAGTCTCCTCTTGAGCCTAGTGGGGCATTTTCCTCCCAAATGTGTAATCTTGCAAAAGGAGGAGTGGTCTACCTATTTGCATTGCTTCCTTTTTCATAATGTAGAAGTAGACATTTCCATTCATTCTAATACCTTCAACAACTAGGCTCCCAATGTTTCCTTTTCTAATTGCACATCCAAATTTACTAAAGGTAAATTTGTAACATTTATTTCACTTTATACATAGTTTTCAAAAGGACCCTACGGGTGACCATGCCTGTCATGAAGGCTTGATGGTTTTAATCTATGATGTGTTAAAATCCAAAAAGGTTGAGAGGTCCTGGTTTAATCGAAAGGCCCTTGAAGATTATGACACTGATGGAAAGGACTTAGAGGAGCCCTTTATGGATGATACTGAAAATGAAGAGGTCAAATCTGTTCAACCCAGAAAACCATCCAAGCGTTATGGCTCCTCATCCAAGATGAAAAAAAGGAAGGCAAAGATTGAGGATTCAGTTACAGAAATGGAGACTGAGGAAGAGGAAAGTAGGGATGACAGTGTGAAGGGGAAGGGTAAAAAGGATATGGAGACTATTGGGAGTTTCACAAGAGCCAAGAACAAGAATAAGAAGGTGGGTAAGAGGGTTGTCATCTCCATTGATGATGATTCTTCCTCATAGGAGAATGCCTAGGAAAAATAGGATAAGTGGTCAGAGAATGAACCTAATATGGGGGATTATGATGACTTAGACTAAAATATACTGGTGGAGGAGAATATCATAAAGGTTATTGCCTAGGATGTGGCCAATATTGAGAAGGACAGAGCATATGAAGATAGGGGCAGGGTGGGGAGCTCTAAGGAGGTTACTGCCTGTGTAAATAAGGCCTTTGATAATTTGGGCTGTAATGCTTTCTTTAATAACCTTAGCACTATGAAAAATGACATCAATACTATGAAAACCCAAATTCAACAGTTTCAGAGGGAAGTTGGGGCTCTTGGCAAAATGAATTTTGGAGAGAAGACTATGGGACAGAGTATTGATGAGCTGAAGGAGGTTATTGGTAGTGCCGAGGGGATAAAGATTCTGACGAAGAAAGTCACTATAATGGAGAACAAAATGAAAAAGGTGGAAACTTTGAAAGGTGGAAAATGTACACACTAGAATGTGCACTTCTCTAAGTCTTTACTTCCAAGGGAATCCATGAATGGGAAACCTTGAGAAAGTGACCTAGAGCTCCCTAGGCATGGAGTCACAAGGATGTTGATGGTGCTCTTAGCTAGAGCTATTGAAGCATGCAACCTTGCTAGTAAACCACACAATGAGAGATTCAAAGAGACAAGGGAAAGAATGCCAATATCCTCAAGAATCAACAATGAAAATACAATGAAATACAAGCTATGCTAAGAATGAAGATGCAAGCTAAGCTATGAAAGGAAAGTATTACAAACCCTTGCTAATTAAGCTATGTGAGCTAATCTAAAGCATAAATAAAACTAAGCTAGATGCCATGAAAGCTATGATGCAAGAAATGAAACTAGAATGCAAGAAATGGTCTCCAAAAGCTCCAAAGTCTCCAAGAAATCCTGCAGCATAAGATTAGCATAAAAAGTTGGGCTCTAAGAATGAGAAAAGAGCTCTCCTTTTAAAAGAATTGAAAAGGAATGGACCATGGAGATTAAGAGGCAAAAGATTTAATCAAGGGTGAAGCTAGAAAGAGGAGCAATCCATGCACACAAATATCCTCCAATGAGAAAATAAGAGTTGACTTTTGTGTCCATATGAGACAAAAAGTGCTTTTCTTCTTTTTATAAAATAAGAATAATATTTTATTTGTGCAACTTAGGATAAGAGGAAAAGTGGGGGCTTTTTATTTATTAAAAGGGGAGGAAATTTCTTTTAAATAAATAAAGACTTTAGGATAAAATGGTTAGCCCAAGGCAAATAATCGAAAATGATAAAATAGGATTTGATCAAGGAAATTGATATAATTGAAAAATGCTGATTTTTTAAAATATTGATTCAAAGATTTGATAAATTGCTGAATGGGGGCCCAAAGTCTAGGCGACCATTTTAGGGTGCACACATTTGCCCCTCTTTGACTAATGTGAGATTGATTTGGGATCACATGCAGTCAAAGAATGAAATTGAAGTGTGAGATCGATTTGGGATCACAAAACAATCTAGAGATGGATGGGAACATATCAGGACAAGCATAAGCATAAGCTAACAAAGATAAGATGAAAGACAAGGCCAACAACTATATAGCTAGGTGATAATCAAGTCTCAAATAAAAGATAAGAATCTCAAGCAAAGCTGATTGATAAGCTAAATCAAAGATTAAAGCTGACAGGTACTGCCCCCTCGGAATTGAAATCAAAATTAGGTAGAGGAGAACAACAAATTGATAAACTTGATCAAGTCACTAGAAATCATAATTGAGGGTGAAAAGATGATAGGATAACCATCAAGTAGTGAACATATGCCCTAGTTTAACTAGGTTTGACTGAGAAAGATGTAGGATAAAGATGAAGTCAAACCTCAGAGAGATGAAGATGAATGAAAATGAATGAAAGATTAGAAGGTTGAAAGAGATGGGGGTGAAGAAATGAAGATGCCCCAACAAAGATCAAAGGATCAGGCCTCAAATGGTCAGCCAACTGCATAGAAGAAGGAGGAAATTTTGAAATGTGATTTTGACTATCAAGATGAACTCAGATTTTAATTTCAATCCTGAAAATGGATCCAGGATGTCGACATTTAGCTAGGGGTGCAATTTTCATGAAATTCTGAGATGTTTTAAAAATTAGGTCAAAAAGTCAAAATGCTATAGACAAGAAGCAAAAGATATGATCAGGAAGAAGCGAGAGGTGAGTACAATTGACCAACAAGTCCATAAAAATGAAAGGAGAGCTCTCTCCATATGCAAGATGCAAAAATAAACTAACATAAACCTAAAAAATGCAAGCTACTATGAAAAAGTGGTTTACTTGCAAGGTCACAAGCTTTTAGACTCTAATATTCATCATTGAGTGTTATTGGTAGTGTCACAAGATCATACAATACACACTAGTATGACTATGTAGATTTGAATATGATCTATATCAGATAGATATGTGGGAATCCCACCTAGGCACCAAAGACATGTAGGTCAAGATGACTAGTGCAGTGAGATTTCTTAAGTTTAATATGGCAAGATTATACTCGCATCAAGACACAAGGAAAGTTAAGATGGCTAGAAGTATGCACTTGCGAAAATAGTCAAGGATAATACCTTTTAGATCCCAATGTCTAGTGGAACAAGCATAAATGCTAATGATAGTTAGGACCAACAAAATATACCCACAAGCAGAAAAAGCAATAAAACATGTCCTCATGCCCCCAGTCTTCTAGCTCGGCATCATCGAAAACTATTAGGGAGAGAACACTCATCAAAGAAATCATCATAGATAGCACACAAAGAAATAAGGTCAAGCAAGTCTCAGCGAGTCGAGTGTTTAAGTGTGTGTGTGTAGGTCATAGAGTCAAACTTTGAGTGTCGCATCTACCGGCAAGAAATATCACATCATTCTAGATTGCAGGTAGGATATCTGATAAGTGTTGAGAAACATTGGATGCTAGGGGAGTGTTAAAAAACACAGTTGGGTAAGTGTGACTATTTTTTGGGATTTTGAATTTTTTTATTTTTTGGTATTTTTGGAATATATAATTTTTTTGGAGATATATCAAAGTGCCTATTGCTAGGTTTCCACTAAGATGATCATTTTTTCTGGACATTTTCCAATTTTTAGAATTTTTAACAATATATCATTTTTTTTGGTTTTTTTTAGGATCAATAAGTATGTACAAATGATGCCCCTAGATAGAATGGGTATCAAACTCCCAAGCAAGATCAGATCATGAAGTCCCAATATCTAGCAAGGTGGAGGACAAGAGGGATTAGCAAGCTGGTGGAAGAGATGAAAGATAAGAGAATGAAGGAGAATGAAGGGAAGAAATCCTCAAATGAAAACTCCTCAAGAGTACCCAAGCTAGGGGAAAATGATCATGTAAAGCACATTTGGATAAGAAATGAAAGGCCATCATACGATAAGTCACAAAAGTGTAATACAAAAGAAGGAAAGGATGCAGTCCAAAGGAGTAGACATGTCAAGAGGCTTCATAGCATCATTTTTTACTCTTTTTTATTAGATCAAGACCAAAGGGGAAAAGGATAGAAAAAGGCTAGAATGAATAGAGGAAAATAAATATTAAGGCTAAACATGAATGGAATGAAAGCAACATCATCGTAAGATAGCTCACAAGATAGCCAAATGTTCGTGTATAGGTCAACATTGCTAAGATCAAAGAGAGAAGACAGAATCGATGAAATATGTAGAAGAACTACGCATGATGCTTGATTGCTAGGTTTTCATCATGGTACTTATCCAAGGTGCCACAAGGGACTAGTTTTCACCATAGGACGAATTTATTTCTCTTTACTTTTGCTACCAAGGCACCTGTTTCCAGGTTTCCACCAAGGCACATTTTTAATTTTTTCATTTTTTTTTTTTTCCTTTTTTTTTTTTTAATTTATTTTATTTTTTTTGGAAGAAGGCAAGCTTTTTGATAATGCTCCTTGAAAGGATAAACCATAATATGCCAAGGATTCAAAATGATATGCTCAAAGATGCTAATAGGGAAAGGAAAATGGAAGAGAAAAATGGAGGATAAGGTTTTATGTAAGGTGAGTGAGGTTGGAAGATAGGAGGAATAGGCAAATGAGGAAAAAGGATAGAAGGTAGAAGGATAATGAATGGAAGGATTATGAAAGGGTAGATGGAAAGGAAGGAAAGATCAATGTCAACACACACCTTGAAGGGTGGTGAGAGGATGGAGGAAATGTGAATGAAAGAATACGAGAAGGAATATGGTGAATGTTTAGCAGAGGTTGCGGTTTAGGCACATGGAATGGAATAATGTTTTTGGAAGAAGATAAAGTGGAAGCCTTTGGAAGCTTGAATGTTAACTTCACTTGTTGCTCAATATTAGACTCTTTCAAGAGAGACTTTGGAATCCATATAGTCGTAGGCTTTTCATTTCTTTTTGATGATTTAGAGAGAATATCTTGAATGATAGATTTTGGAACCCGTACTAGTCTTGTAGTTTTCTTCTTAGATATCTCTTTTGAATTTATGCCTCCATGTAGATTAGAGGAAACATGGCGATCTTCTCTTTTTGATGGATTCTTGTAATGCTTCTTTTTCTTGTATTGAACATTCAAGTTATTTGCAAAAGACTTGGAACTTGTGGAAGAAGAAAAAAGATATGATTGGTTTAGATGGGTAGGTGGATGAAAAGGATTCAAGGGTATGCACCTATGTTGATCTTGAGGAAAGATAGGAGATGGAGGGACGTAAGGACCCAATATGGATGATGAATTAGGAGAGTTAGGATGGGAAAGTGAAGGGACATAAGGGCCCAAGATGGAAGGAAGATGTGAAGCCTTTGGTATTGGTGGAGGAAGTCCAAGGATGGATGTGGAAGACACAAAAGGATAATCAATAAGTTCATCAACATCTATATGACAACCAAGGACATCAGCATCTCTAGAGTGAGCATTAGGATTTTCAATAGGATCATGAACATCTTGAATAGGAGCAACTTCTTTGATAGGATTGTTCAAAGCTTGCAAAGACTTAGGAAGAGTAGAAAGTGGAAGCGAACATGGAGTGGTAGAACAAGAAGATGGAAGAATTTGATCTTGACAAGGATCTTTGGATAGCATAAGCGTATAATTTTCCTCTTGATTTTAAATAGGCTCAACATTGGAAGTAGTAGCTTGATCTTGCTTAGGAGAAGACTGAAGATATGTTGGAATGAATGAGAAAGGGTGTAGAGGATCAAAAGAACCATGAAATGGATGAGAGAAATCATGAAAAGGATTGGATGACATGGAGGGTTCTTGATCTTGATCTTTCTTTATGTTCTTTTCTTTATCTTTAGAGTCCTCTTGACATGGAGCCACTTCTAAGGACTAGGAAGGATGTTGGAATTATATGAAAGACTTTGGAAGAGATAGTGAAGGACTAGTTGAAGTAGGCATTATAGTGCATAAATGCTTAGGCTCTTTAGGTTTAGCATTATTGAAAGTATTTTTAGCCAAGTGAAGGTTAGCTTGAGTTTCTTTAAGAGGTAGCCCTTGAGGATAACTATAGGGAACCATATGAAAAGTATTAGGACTTTCATTGGATGAAGGATTTGTGAAAGATTTGGAAGACTTGAAAGCTTTAGGAAGTGTATGGGTATTGGAGGAAGTAGGGGATGGAAGGGAACCATCACAAGACAAAGGTCTATCATTAACACAATCTTGCTTGAGAGCGAAATCTTTATCTTCAGCATGAGGGTTCTTAGAGGAAGGATTCTTATAATATTGACGTTTCATATCAGCGTGGTACATTTTATATTCCTCAACATAAGTGGATGCATCATCTAAGTATTGTTGATAGAAATCATCAAAGTCTTGTTCAAAATCAGAATCATATGGATCACCATCACAATCTATCAAATGTGACAACCCATTTCTAGTAAGCACAAGCACATGACTAGGAGGACTCTTAGGAATAGAGGTATCATAAGGAATATCATATTTCTCATCATGGTATGTCTTGATAAGAGAAGTAAGAATCTTGGGAGAAGTAGAAGAGGAACTAGATCGTGAAGAAGAGGAAAGTGAAGACCTAGTGGGAGAAGAAAACTTAGATAATGAAGAATGCAAATAATGTCTAGAATAGTCATGATAAGACTTGGAATGTGAAGAAGAATGAGAAGACTTAGAAGATGAAGAATGTTTGGAAGAAGGAGGTCATGATATGATAATGTCTATGATCCTAGCAAAGGCATCTGATTCAATTTTCTTTTCTTTTATTTTTGCTTTAAGTTTGTCACCCATGAGATATCTAGAAGGACTATTGAAGGAATAAAATTCTTTGAATTGAGCAATGAGTTCGAGATCATTCATTCTCAAGAGAGGTTCCATAACAAGGTAGTTGAAATTCATGGTTGTAGAAGAGAAGGAATCAGGCATGGAAGAAATGAATAGAAGAGATGAAATAGAAGAAGGTAGACTAGATAATAAGAGGAAAAGAATCAAGAAGACATGAAGAATTTAGGAAGAATCATGAAGAAAGAAGAGAAAGGATGAAAATGGAAGACTAGGAAGACATGGAAGAAGCGGAAGAAAGAAGATTAAGAGTCATTTTTTGCAATTTGATACCATTGAAATTCATTTGGATGTTGAGCAACATGTCGCAACACCTAAGATTTGAGATCTGGACTGACCAAGGAAGACTGGAAGTGACACAAATCAAATTCAGATTGCAAGCAGTAGTGAGACAACAAAAAGACTCTATGCGATAGTTTCTAGGCTAATAGAGTGATATAATTTCTCCAGGCGATATTTCTCATAAGGCAGTGTGACAGTTTCTAGGCAGCTGGTGTGATAGAATGTATAATAGGCAAGTGATACAACAGCAGCGACGAAGTATCGTATGATATTTCTCATGAGGGTGTGCGATGGTTTTCTAGTATCGTACGACTCTTGACTAGTGAACATAAAAAAACTTAATTTTTAAGGCAATTCGGTCAATGTTTCAGTTTGATGGTTCAATTTTTTGACTCCAAACATAGTACTAGTAGTAATCAGACAAGTTTGCAAATAGTAGGTGATCAAACATGTCATAAAACACTTACACAAGGGCAAAAGAAACCTTGCCAAGACAAGCAATTATGATATCAAAGCGAAAAATCCTATGAATGCTACCATGATGTTTGATGTTTGAGAATGTTTACATAGGTAGATCACAATGAGAACACTTCAAGCACTTACTAGCTTTAAAAGACAATGGCTCAATACTTAACAACTTGGCCCACACTTGATGCTCCATTGCCTCACACAAAGTGGTTACCCATAATAGATATTGGCTTTGTCATGGAAGTGCCAATGACACAACCAAAGGAACACAGATGGTGAGTAATCTTGGGGTGATCTGGGTTAGTCCACTTGGATCAATCCTTGCACCAAGAAGCTAAGCAGCAAAATAGGGTGGCCTCTACCTATGGTTCTTAGTAAGGGATTCTATTCATAGTACCCCCCTTGCTCCCCGAAGGGACTCCTTACCTTGTGGCAAGTAACGGACCTCGCAGCCACAAGAGTACCTTAAGCATTCTTGCTCAACATTTTCCTCATGGTCAAAATCCCACAAGTACTCACATCAAGCGAAGACAAGCACTACGTCTACCAAGGTTTTATGTCCTTGATAGCCTTGAGTTTATAGTGGGTCAGAATAGCCGACAAAAGGCTTGTCCCCACTTGGGTCGTTCCTCTTGATTGCTCAAGAGGAGACCTGCTAAAGGATCCTAATGCTAAACAAAGAGTGGATTGACTTTTGAGTGTCAGGATTTCTGGTTCACCTCAAGGGTGAAGAGCATAATCTCCTAGCTCAAGAATCTCCCCCAAGCACACCAAACAAAGAGTTCAATTACCCTCTTGTTTTCAAAGTCTAAAAGTGGGTCAGGATTTTTGGTTCACCACAAGGGTGAAGAGCATAATTTTCTACCACCAAAAGACTCCTACAACAAGATCTTAAGTGCCTAAGAAATGAGACAACTAGTATATGCCACACTTAAAAGAAAAGTAAATAAACAAATAATTGGTTGTTTTTAGGTGTTGGGCAGCCTTGCAAAACATAATTAGTAGCCCTTTTTCCTTTGAAGCTTTGACATGTGATCTTTTTAGCAAATTTTTCAAGCAATGAAGGTACCTACAAGAACAACTTGTTAGCTCCACAATGGTTAGCACATCAAAAATCAGATAATCTCCAAGTAAAATAGCTAATTAAATAGAAAACCCAAAACTTGCAAGATAAAAGAGCTAAAAACAACCACTTCTAGGTCTAGGTGACATTTCAGTTACTAGAAGAATCGTACGATACTTCTCTATATACTGGTGTGATATTTTCATTCTGGGCGACAGATCGCACTATGTGCAAGCGATAAACCTTTGTATGTCTGTGCGATAGAACCTGCAAGGCCGCGCAATATTTTTACTGGAAAAATATCATACAGCTATAGAATGAAGTATTGCACAAGAATAATATTGTGCATCTAGAGAAGACTATTGGCAATATTGCTGAACAAAGTTTCTCCATCCTTAAGGCCTCGACTGAGCATGTCAGATTCCTTGTGGACAAGATGGAGTAGGGTAAAGGGGAGCAAGTGCCCAAGGAGGTCAAGGAGGGTCAAGGACCTAGTAAAAGGAACAGATTGAGCTTCAAAAATTTGGAGATTCACAAGAACAAAGAGCTTGAGGAACTTAAGTTGTCCTCAACAAATATGCAGATGTTGGCTAATCAGGCGGCTGAACTTATGAAGATTATCTAGCTGGATTTTTGCTATCTTGTTGTCTTTTACTATCCTATTCTCTCTAGTTTTTGGAGGACTTGTTAGTTTTTGGTGTCTCTTTATTGTGCTGTTGCACTACTTCTACTGGGATTTTAATGCTTTAATTGTAATCTCATTGTAAAAGGTTTCTAGTCCTTTCAAAATCTGATTTTATGTAATCAAACATTTATTGCACATTTGACTAACACTTAAAAAGATATGTCTTAGTCCTTTAACATAATAGAAAACATTAATTTTATGTTTGTGTGCTAGAAAGTTGTCACACTTCTGTGAATCATTACATCTAAGAACACTCAATAGTGAGGTCTCGAATAGCAATTCACAACTCTCTATTCATGGAGTGCAGGGGTTTGTATATGAGGCCCTCAAATTGACCTAGTTATGCCCACGCAAGTACACCAAAAAATGAGAAATTCAAAGATGAATAGCAAGCATGCTAGTCTCCATGATCATCAAGTTGTTGCATGCAAATGAAACTAGTCTAGATGATAACAATACAAGAAATAAACTATTCTATTGAAATGAATGCTTATACAATGTTAATCTATGAAAGGAAACATGAATTTAAACTATTATGTGAATGCAATATTAATCTAAACTATGGATTGCCATAAGGCATGAGAGAAGAAGACAAGAAGAAAGAAGTCTCAAATATCCAAGCTCCAAATGTGCTCAAAAGCTTCTTCCAAGATTGCTCTCCAAACCTGCAGTATAACAATAACATGAAAATTCTGGGATCTTTAATGAGAAGGAGAGGGCTCCTTATATAGGAAAATGTGGAAGAGAATGCATCGTCAAGAGCAATGTGGGATAAATCCAAAAAGAGGAAATAAAGCTCATTTTTTAGAAAGTGTGGAGAGAAAAGAGATTTTATTTATTTTTAATTATTTTTTTCCTTTTTTTCATCACAAAGAGCTTTAAGTAGATTTTTTTATTTATTTAAAAGAAGGATTCTCTTTTAATTAAACAAGATAACATTATTTAATTAAAAGAGAGATATCATTTTAAATAAGATAAAATCATTTAATTAAAAAAGATTTTAATTAAATAAATTTATTTAATTTTAAAAGATATTTCTTTCAATTAAATAAAGTTATTTTATTTATTTAAGAGGGAATATTTCTTTTAATTAAATAAAATTATTGAAAGAATCAGGAAAAATATTTTTATTTTTATTTTGTTTGATTTATTTCCTTTTCCATCACAGATTTTGCTTTAAGTGGGGATTTTATTTATTTAAAAGAGGAATTATCTTTTAAATAAATAAGATAAGTTTATTTAATAAAAAGAGGAATATTTAATTAAATAAGATAAAATCATTCAATTAAAAGGGGTTTTAATTAAATAAGATTATTTTATTTAAGATATTTCTTTCAATTAAATAAAGTTATTTTATTTATTTAAAAGAGAATATTTCTTTTAATTAAATAAAATTATTGATGAAATGATTAAACCTTAGAAATATTTGAATTATTGATTTAATTGCGATTTGATCAAGGAATTGATTTGAAAATTGCAAAACATTGATTCAGGAAATTGATAAATTAATAAATGGGGCCCAAAGTCTAGGCAACCATTTTAGGGTGCATACATTTGCCCCTCTTTGACTAATGTGAGATCGATTTGGGATCACATGTGGTCAAAGAATGGAATTGAAATGTAAGGTCAATTTTGTAAGGAAACTTAGGTGCGGAAATAGCTTCCTACGCTAATCTCTATAGGAGAGTATTGTGCAAATTCTTATAAATCTTTACAATTTCAGATTCGTTAACTACTTTAACAAAGATATTGCAACCACATACCATACATACAGAAAAATAGAGAATGACACAATGATATACCCTGGGGAAAACCTTTCGGTAAAAAACCCCAGCATTCCAAAACCTGCACAATGTATTATCTTCAACACAAAGATTACAATACACTTGCAATGCAAGTTCTTTCAGGAAATGAGAGACAAAGCCAACAAGACTTAAATTTTGTTATATCTCTCCCATAGGAGCAGCATCATATATATAGACTCCTCTGGACCCAAAAATGGGCACAAGCACCAAGACCCATGGACAAAGCCACATGTACATAGTTGTTACATGCAATCCCAAGAATAGGCGTCCATCCCTAGAATAGACTATGACAGCTTGTCATAGAATCTGCCAAAAATAATGATCACAAGAGAAGTGTAAGAGAATCTGTCATACCAACCTATTTTTGGCATATTCTCTTACACACACCAACCACTTCTTCTTGGGTGCCCAAATAGGCCCTAGTCATAAGATGCTCTTACACCTATCATAGCACATTCCTTAAATAGTTCTTACACGTCATAAGAATCTGTCATGACCATTTCAGTCATGATCTCCTTACGCAGAAGATGCCGACACATCAAGTGGAGTGACACATCAACATGCCATCTAGACATATACACTCACACACTTAATTACATTATTTGCAAAAAATACATTTACAAAACAAATAATAAGAATAAGAATTATCCAAGGTTGAGACACCTTATTCCTAACATTCTCCCACTTGTCGAACACCTTGTAAGAGCAACAGGAACATAACAAGAACTTTAACCGCTATAGGCCAAAAGGCCCATAGACTCCGAACACCATCTGAACTTCTCAGTGCCCACTGGTTTCGTTAATGCATTTGCAACATTCTTCACAGTATCTACCTTCTCCAAATTTACCTTTCCATCTTCCACCATATCTCTCATAAAGTGAAACTGCACATCAATGTGCTTCATTCTGGCATGGAAAGTTGGATTCTTTGCAAGACAAATAGCACTCTGACTGTCACACCAAATAGTAATCTATTCTGCATCAACACCAACATTAGAACACAATCTTCTAAGCCAAATGGCTTCTTTAAAAGCATGAGTAGTAGCCATGTACTCAGCTTCTATAGTGGACAAAGCAACCACAGGTTGTCGCTTACTCATCCAACAAATGGCACCACCAAACATAGTGAACACATAAGCACTGGTGGATCTCCTGCTATCAATATCACTTGCCCAATCTGAATCCAAAAACTCACGAATACAAATTGAATGCGGAGATCCAAAAGAGTTACCATGATAACATATGGAGTAATCTGATGTACCCCTCAAATATCTGAATACTCACTTAACTGCATCCCAATGTACCCATCCAGGATTAGCCATAAACCGACTCAGGACTCCCACTGCTTGGGCAATGTCTGGTCTAGTAAAGACCATAGCGTACATAAGACTGCCAACTGCACTAGCATAAGGTACTCTACTCATGTCCTCCACCTCACTAGGAGATTTTGGACAATCATCTACAAATAACTTTGTTCCCATAGAAATAGGAACACATAGTGGTCTACAAGCTGCCATGCTAAACCTGTCCAACACAGAATTCACATACTTACTCTGACTCAACCAAAGTTTTTTGTTAGACCTATCTCTACTGATTTCCATACCCAAGATGTACCTAGCTGCCCCAAGATCTTTCATCTCAAACTATGCTGACAACTGAGATTTAAAATCAGAAATCATACCCTTTCCCTTCCCAAACAGCAACATATCATCAACATATAATGCAACAATAAGAAGGCGATCATTTTCAACTCTGAAATAAACACAATGATATGATTTTGATCTTACAAATCCAATTGACAATACAAAGGCATCAAACTTAAGGTACCACATCCCAAGAGATTGCTTCAAACCATATAGAGATTTCTTTAATCTGCAAACTAAGGATTCTTTACCTTTAACAATGTAGTGCTCAGGCTATGACATATAAATCTCTTCTTCCAAATCACCATGAAGGAAAGCTGTCTTCACATCCATCTATTCTATCTCTAAATCATATGATGTAGCAAGAGATAACATAAATCTAATGGATGTCAACTTTGCAACAAGAGAGAATATTTCACCATAATCTATTCCCTCTACCTGTGAATACCCCTTTGCAACCAATCTAGCTTTATACCTTTCAACACTGCCATCTGCACAGCATTTCTTCTTGAACACCCATTTACAGCCAATAGATTTTCTCCCTTTAGGCAAAGGTACAAGGTCCCAAGTTTTGTTTTTCTCCAATGAAGCCATCTCATCATCCATAGCCTCAATCCAGGAACCTGCATCTTCCATGCCCAAAGCCTCTTTCACAGATCTAGGCTCATCAGTGTTAGTAATCAAAGCAAAGGCACAACTAGAATCTAACATAGAATAAAAAAACCTTTCTGGTTGCTTTCTTTCTCTCATGGATCTCCTCAAGGGCTGCGGTTGAGGTTTTTCTTCCTCTTCTTTTGAACTATTAGAGCTGCTAGAGCTCTCCTCATCATTAGGCCCAACATGGTCTCTCTGTTCAGTCTTCTCAGGGGTAGGAGGCAAATGAACAACATCTTTTTCCTTTTCTTTTTCATCTGGTTGTAGCATAATAGGAGAAGATGTTAGCTCTCTGAAAATAACATTTCTACTATATAACACCTTACTAGTCACAGGATCCCAAAGCTTGTATCCTTTCACACCAGCACTGTATCCAATGAAAATACATTTAACAGCTTTGTTTTCCAACTTAGATCTTTTCTCCTTTGGAACATGTGCATAAGCTTGACAACCAAAAATATGAAGATGTCTAATTGAAGGCTTCTTACTAGACCACACCTCCATGGGTGTCTTACCAACAAGGGCTGATGTAGGAGATCTGTTAACCAGATAGCAAGCAGTGGCCACAGCTTCGGCCCAAAACCTTTGTTCTAAACCAGCTCCACTAAGCATACTCCTAGCCTTCTCCATCAGTGTCCTATTCATTCTCTCTGCAACTCCATTTTGTTGTGGGGTATAAGGAGTTGTCTTATGCCTCTCGATACCTCATTCTTTACATAACTGTTCAAACTCTGCTGAGCAAAACTCAGCACCATTATCAGTTCTCACACACTTAATCTTCTTACTAGTCTGATTCTCTACAAGAGCTTTAAATTCCTTGAACCGACTAAAGACTTGTGTCTTACTTTTAAGGAAATAAATCTACATCCTTCTACTGTAATCATCTATGAAAGATACAAAAAATACAGACTTGGAGATTGAAGGAACTTTTACAGGACCAAATACATCAGAATGAATAAGATCCAAAACATCAGAAGATTTGTGAGAACTAGAGTAAAACTGAACATGATTTTGTTTACCATAGACACAGTGTTTGTAGAAGTCGAACTCGAGATTGCAATCATTTAACCCCTCAATGAGATTTTTATTTTTCAGGGTTCTGAGACCCTTTTCACCAATGTGGCCAAATCTCATATGCCACAACATTGTCTTTTTTGCAGGAAGGTTACCTTCCAAAGTATTTTCACTACCATCAGAACCAATAGCCACAGACTTCTTCACTACTTGTTCAGATGGTGAGGATGAAGAACTATTACATAGAGGAATACATGCATCTAGCTGAAATAAGGTACCTCTCCTAGTACCCCTTGCAAGCACTATCGATCCTCTTATCATCTTGCATCCTTCTTTCGAAAAAATAACTTGCACACCTACATCATTCAGCATACTTACAGATAATAGGTTTCGTGCCAAACCTGAAATGTGTATAACTCTGTTGATTCCCTTTACTCGTCCATCAAAAAATTTGATAGTGACCCTTCCGCGTCCAACTATCTTTAGGTGAGAATCATCACCCAAGTACACCTTTCCACCATCGAACTCTTCATATTTTGAGAGCCAATTTCGATGAGAGGTCATGTGAAAAGATGCACCCGAGTCAACCAACTACACATCATTAGATGCATGGGCTGCTAAAGCTGTGATGAATGCATCACCATCTTCTTGAGATCTTTCTGAAGCTGAATCTGAACCTTTCTTCTTCTTCTTCAGCTCTTTGCAGTCTTTACAGAAGTGCCCAGATTTATCACAGTTCCAACATTTTGCCTTGGACTTATTGGAAGTCTTTGACTTCCCACGGGATTTGGATCTACCCTTATTGTCAGACTTATTATCATTTTTCTTCCCTCTTTCAGTGGATCTCCCACGAACAACAAGGGCTTCTTTTTCCAAAATGGAAGCCTTTCTCCGCATCTCCTCTGATAGCAGTGAAGACACCACATCATCCATTTTGAAGGTGACTAAAGTGCTTCCAAGAGCCATCACAAGATGGTCCCATGAATTTGGTAAAGAACACAAAAGTGTGTAGCAACGATCCTCCTCCTCTAACTTGACACCAGTTGATGTCAATTGTGTAGCTAGCAGATTAAATACATTTAAATGATTTGTTAAGAATCCACCTTCCTCCATTCATAGAGAGTACAACTTCTTCCTCAGGAATAACTTGTTCACTAGAGATTTGGCCTGATACACGGCCGCAAGTCTTTCCCACAAACTATTTGCGGTTTTCTCATCTAGAACATTTAGAAGAACTGCATCGGTTAAATAGAGTCTTATGAGACCCTTAGCTTTACGGTCTTTGATATCCCAATCTGTTTGAGCTATAGTTGCTGGTCTTGTAGCACTTGAAGTCGCTTCCCATAGGTCATGATCTTCCAACATGTCTTCTATCTTGAGTTTCCACAACTCGAAATTAGTGCCATTAAATTTCTCCACCTCCATTCTTCCATATGATGAACTTGCCATCTCAATCTACAAATAAGATTCAGAATGCTCTGCAAAAAACTCCCACTCAAACTTGAGATCAACTCAAAAAAACCTACCCAACAACTAGGATCAAAAGTTGATCAAGCTCTGATACCACTTGTAAGGAAACTCAGGTGCGGAAACAGCTTCCTACGCTAATCTCTATAGGAGAGTATTGTGCAAATTTTTATAAATCCTTACAATTTTAGATTCGTTAACTACTTTAACAAAGATATTGCAACCACATACCATACATACAGAAAAATAGAGAATGACACAATGATATACCCTGGGGAAAACCTTTCGGTAAAAAACCTCAGCACTCCAAAACCTGCACAATGTATTATCTTCAACACAAAGATTACAATACACTTGCAATGCAAGTTCTTTCAAGAAATGAGAAACAAAGCCAACAAGACTTAAATTTTGTTATATCTCTCCCATAGGAGCAGCATCATATATATAGACTCCTCTAGACCCAAAAATGGGCACAAGCACCAAGACCCATGCACAAAGCCACATGTACAGAGTTGTTACATGTAATCCCAAGAATAGGCATCCATCCCTAGAATAGACTATGACAACTTGTCATAGAATCTGCCAAAAATAACGGTCATAAGAGAAGTGTAAGAGAATCTGTCATACCAACCTATTTTTGGCATATTCTCTTACACACACTAACCACTTCTTCTTGGGTGCCCAAATAGGCCCTAGTCATAAGATGCTCTTACACTTGTCATAGCACATTCTTTAAATAGTTCTTACGCGTCATAGGAATCTGTCATGACTGTTTCAGTCATGATCTCCTTACGCACAAGATGTTGACACATCAAGTGGAGTGACACATAAACATGCCAACTAGACATGTACACTCACACTTAATTACATTATTTGCAAAAAATACATTTACAAAACAAATAATAAGAATAGGAATTATCCAAGGTTGAGACACCTTATTCCTAATAGATTTGGGATCACAAAACAACCTGATGTGTGTTCAATGGATGGAAACACATCAAGACAAAGATAAGCTGATTTGAAAAAGACAAGGCCAACACCCCTATAAATAGGTAATTGTCAAGTCTCAAGCAAGGTTTGATTGATAGGTTTGATAAAGCTGAATCAAGGATTGAAGTTTGATAGGTACTACCCCCTCGTGATCAAAATTGAAATGAGATAGAGGAGAAATAATAAATTGATAATTTTGATCAAATCAAACTAAAGATAAGGTTCTTGATGTAAGATGAAAGATATAAGGATCACAGAACCAAGGTAGATCATCAAGAAAGATTATGCCCCAAGGTTGAATTAGAGAAAAATAAGTGGGGTGAAAGCAAATGGGAGATAGAAGTTTGGAAGAGATGGAAAGAAATGGAGAGAAGAAAGAGAATTTGCCTTAAGAAAGTGGATGCCCCAAAATAATCAACTATTTAAGATAGAGAAATTTGATTGAGATCATGAAAGAAGATAAGGAAATGAAGATCAGAACATGATCACAGTTGATTAAAATTCCAAAAGAAAGATGAAGGAAACCCTCTCAAACTCATAATGCAGCCTATAAATGCAAATTAACATGAGGTCTAACAATGCAAGCTACATGAAAATGCAAAGGTGTACTTGCAATAGAGCAACTAAAACATAGGATTTTGTGTTCTTCATTCATTAGAGAATGTAAGGAACTTATTTTCATCATTGGGCCATTATTAATGGACATCAGAAAATCACACAATCATCACTAGTCACAAGCGCAACTATGAAGATATGAGTATGATTTATATCAAATTGGAATGTGGAAAGATTCTAACATGAGCATCAAGGACATAAAGGTTAAGATGATTACAATGTTAGCTTACCCAATTTAATGTAGCAAAACCACACTTGCATCAAGGCATAAATGCCAGGATGACCATTAGAACGGTTGTGCAAAAATTGTCAAGGATGATGCCTTAAATCTCCTAAGTGTGTCAAGGAGACAATAAGAGACATTGAAGAGGTTCAAGATGACACCCACAAGTAGAAATCAAATAAAAACATACCCCATGCCCCAATTCTTCTAGCTATGCATCATGGAGAGAATTATTAGATAGGGACATGCAACGAAAACCAATAACAGTCAAGACACAAAGAAAAAAAATCATGACATATCTCAAGCATTAAATGTTGCATTAAAAAATTTAAGTGTGTAAACTAATACTGAGTTTCGAGGATAAGGATCAAATGCTTGCAAGCAGGTAAGATCACATGACCAAACTAGATAAGACCAAACTGATAAGTGTTGAAAAAAACTCGATGTCAGGAGTTGTGTTGAAAAACATAGTTGGATTGTTTTGAAAAACACCATTTGTGAGGTGTCCTAAAGACAAGCATATCCAAGAGACCAAAGCTAACATAGTGATGCCCCTTAGACAAAGACAAAGACCAATTCCAAATGAAGACGAAAAGGACAAGGCATGATGGAGAAAGGCTAAGTGTCGAGGATGCATGCTAAGAAACAGGGGTGTGAAGGCCTCAAGTAGCACCCGTTTCCAAGTTTTCACCACTTGGAAGAATTTTTTCAGGACTTTTTATAATTTTTTTGTATTTTTTGCTACCAAGGTGCTTGTTTCCAGGTTTTTGGAGATACATCAAAGTGCCTATTGCTAGGTTTTCACTAAGATGATCATTTTTTCAGGACATTTTTTAAATTTTTAAATTTTTTCAACATCATATATGAATTTTTTTTTTATAAAATTTTTTTAAGATCAATAAGTATGTACAAAAGATGCCCCCAGACAGAATAGGCATCAAACTCCTAAGAAGAATCACATCGTGTAGTCCCAAAATGTTGCAAGGTGAAGGACAAGATGGATGAGCAAGCTGGTGGGAAAGATGGAGGAAAGGAGAATGAAGGTGAATGAAGGGAAGAAATCCTCAAGGTCAAACTCCTCAAGAGTACCCAAGCTAGGGAAAAATGTCATGTAAAGGACATTGGACAAGCAATGAAAGGCCAACATAGGATAAGTCACAAAAGCACACTGCAAAAGAAGGAAGAGATGTAGTCCAAAGGAGTAGACATGTCAAGAGGCTTCATAGCATTGTATTTACTCTTTTTTATTAGATCAAGACCAAAGGGGAAGAGGATAGCGACAGGCTAGAATGAATGAAGGAAAATGAAAATGAAGGCTAAACATGAATGGAATGAAAGCAAGATCATCGTAAGATAGCTCACAAGATAGCCAAATGTTCATGTATAGGTCAACATTGTCAAGATCAAAGAGAGAAGATGGAATTGATGAAATATGTAGAAGAATTATGCATGATGCCTGATTGCCAGGTTTTCATCATGGTACTTATCTAAGGTTCCACAAGGGAGTGGTTTTCACCATAGGATGAATTTATTTTTCTTTAATTTTGCTACCAAGGTGCCTATTTCCAAGTTTCCACCAAGGCACATTTTCAATTTTTTCATTTTTTTTTTCTTTTTCTTTTTTTCATTTTCTTTTTTTTTTGAATTTTTTCTATTTTGGAAGAAAGAAAGCTTTTTAGATAATGCTCCTTGAAAGGATAAACCATGATATGCCAAAGATTCAAAATGATATGCTCAAAGATGCTGATAGGGAAAGGAAGATGGAAGAAAAAAATGGAGGATAAGGTTTTATGTAAAGCGAGTGAGGTTGGAAGATAGGAAGAATAGGCAAATGAGGAAAAATGATAGAAGGTAGAAGGATAATGAATGGAAGGATTGTGAAAGGTTAGATGGAAAGGAAGGAAAGATCAACATCAAAACACACCTTGAAGGGTGGTGAGAGGATGGAGGAAATGTGAATGAAGGAATACGTGAAGGAATATGATGAATATTTAGCAGAGGTTGTGGTTCAGGCGCATGGAATGGAAAAATGTTTTTGGAAGAAGATCAAGTGGAAGCCTTTGGAAGCTTGAATGTCAACTTCACTTATTGTTCAACATGAGACTCTCTTAAGAGAGATCTTGGAATCCATATAACCATTGGCTTTTTATTTCTTTTTGATGATTTAGAGAGAATATCTTGAATGATGGATTTTGGAACCCATACTTGTCTTGTAGTTTTCTTCTTAGATATCTCTTTTAACTTTATGCTTCCATGTCGATTAGAAGAGACATGGTGATCTTCTTTTTTTGATGGATTTTTGTATTGCTTCTTTTTCTTGTATTGAACATTCAAGTTACTTCCAAAAGAGTTGGGACTTATGGAAGAAGGATGATATGAATAGTTTAGATGAGTTGGTGGATGAAAAGGATTCAAGGGTATGCATCTATGTTGATCTTGAGGAAAGATAGGAGATGGAGGGACGTAAGGACCCAATATGGATGATGAATTAGGAGAGTTAGGAGGGGAAAGTGAAGGTACATAAGGGCCCAAGATGGAAGGAAGATGTGAAGCCCTTAGTATTGGTGGAGGAAGTCTAAGGATAGATGTGGAAGATGCAAAAGGATAATCAACTAGTTCATCAACATTTATATGACAGCCAAGGACACCAGCATCTTTAGAGTGAGCATTAGGATTTTCAATAGGATCATGAACATCTTGAATAGGAGAAACTTCTTCGATAGGATTGTTCAAAGCTTGCAAAGACTTAGGAAGAGTAGAAAGTGGAAGTGAACATGGAATGGTAGAACAAGAAGATGGGAGGCTTTGATCTTGACAAGGATCTTTGGATAGCATAAGCGTATAATTTTTCTCTTGATTTTCAATAAGCTTAATATCGAAAGTAGAAACACCATTTTTAATAACCTTAATGGAAGTATAATCTTTGGAAAGCACAAGTGTAGTAAGGTTATTTTGTTTATCAATAAGCTCAATGATGTGAGTAGTAGCTCGATTTTGCTTAAGAGAAGATTTAAGACATGGTGGAATGAATGAGAAAAGGCGTAAAGGATCAAAAAAACCATGAAATGAATGAGAGACATCATGAATAGGTTTGGATGACATAGAAGGTTCTTGATCTTGATCTTTCTTTATGTTCTTTTCTTTATCATTTTTAGAGTCCTCTTGACATGAAGCCACTTCTAAGGACAAGGAAGCATGTTGGAATTATATGGAAGACTTTGGAAAATATGGTGAAGGACTAGCTGAAGTAGGTATTATAGCACATAAAGGCTTAGGATCTTTAGGTTTAGCATTATTGAAAGTTTTTGCAGCCAAGTGAAGGTTAGCTTGAGTTTCTTTAAGAGGTAGCCCTTGAGGATAACTATAGGGAATCACATGAAAGACATTAGGATCTTTGTTGGATGAAAGATTTGTGAAAGATTCAAAAGATTTAGGAGATGTATGGGAATTGGATGAAGTAGAGGATGGAGGGGAACTATCGCAAGACAAAGGTTCATCATTAACATAATCTTGCTTGAGAGTGTAATATTTTTTTTTCAGCATGAGAATTCTTAGAGGAGAGATGCTCATAGTATCTACGTTTATAATCAGCATGAAAAAATTTCTCCTCCTCAATAGTAGCAAATGTATCATATTGGTCACAACAAATATTATATTCTCTTTAAAAATCAGAATCATAGGGATCGCCATCACAATCTATCCAATATGATGACCCTTTAGTAAGCCTAAGCACATGACAAGGAGGACTCTTAGGAACAGAGGTGTCATAGGTATCATCACGTTGCTCATTATGGTATGTCTTCTGAAGAGAAGTAAGACTCTTGGGAGAAGTAGAAGAGGAATGAGATCTTGAAGAAGAGGAAAATGAAGACTTAGTGGAAGAAGAAGACTTGGATAATGAGGAATGCGAATGATGTCTAGAAGAATCATGGCGAGACTTGGAAGATGAAGAAGAATGAGAAGACTTAGATGATGAAGAATGTTTGGAAGAAGGAGATCATGAGAGGATCATGAGCATGAATCTACCAAAGGCAGGTGATTCACTTACTTTCTTTTGTATTTTTGTTATAAATTATCATCAATGAAACTGTTGGAAGAATGATATTTTTCAAATTGAGCAAGGAGATCAAGATCATCCATTTTCAAGAGAGGTTCTATAGAAAGATAGTTGAAACTCACGATTCTAGATGAGGAGGAATCAAGCATGAAAGTGACAAAAGAGATGAATAGAAGAAGGTAGACTAGATAATAAGAGGAAAATAATCAAGAAGATGTGAAGAGTTTAAGAAGAAGAGAAATGATGAAAATGGGAGACTAGGAAGAAAAGAGAGATGTGGAAGAAAGAATACCAAGAGCCATTTTGTGTAAATTGATATCATTTAAGTTCATTTGGATGTTGAGCAACATGTCATAGCACTTTTGGGGAGATCTTTGAAATTTTTATCACTCAGGAACTCAGATTTGTTTGTTTTAAAAGATCACATAAATACATCAACAAATTTTCATCATTGATCAAGCACATAAGACAAAAATCAAGGAGTTCAAGAAAGAAATTGTCTTCAAACAATGAGCAAGGGGCAAAGCAACCTTGCATATGAACAAGAATAGTGACTTAGTATTTCTACTCCTTAAGAACTACTTGTGTATGTTCTTGAGAATGTTTTAGCAGGCACTTAAAACACAACAACATCCTAGCAAGCTGTCTACAAGGCTATACATAGCTCTTCTAAAGGGAGTCCTTAATATACACAAGGTACGTGAGGCACAAATCTATAGATGAGAAGAATCCAAAATTACACAGCTAGGGGGAGACGGTAACCCAAATCTCCTCCTTCACTTCTCAAAGGTATAAAGTTCTTTGAGGTTTAGCCAAGAGTGAAATCTACTCATTCCCAAGAGAGGTGTCTTTGGATTCACCTCTTGATATTTATACTCCACCAGAACACGGGAGTTAAGGTCATCCCTTGAGGTGATGAAATCCCCAAGCAGGCCTTCTAAAAATAAAAAGTAAGCAATTCTCTATCAAAAGTATTCGAAAGCACTAAAGGTGGTACATTTAACTCTTCAAGTGAACATGAGGTGAGTCCACAAAGTAGTGCATTTAACTCCTCACACAAACTCAAAGTGAGTCCACACCTTAGAAAACTAATGAGATCAAGAAAGCATAAAAGGGAGAACTTTATAGAACACTTAAAGCTCTTTTCAAGTAGACCCCTCCCCTATGTATGAATGCTGACCTTGCATCCAAAGGGTGAAAATGAGGGGTGATTAGAAATAAGTGAGTCCAACACCCAATTTAGATAACAAGATCAATCAAAAGTACTCTAAAGTTGCTTATAAATACTACTCACAAATGCAAAAGGGTTTGAACCATGAAATATTTAACTTTCCAAGTAAACATGAAGTGAGTCTACAAAGTGGTGCATTTAACTCTTCATGTAAATAAGGAATGAATCCATGCCCTAAATTACTCAATGAGATTTTTGATATTGGAATCAAGAATTACTTAAGGTGTAAAAACAAACATTCACTTACACAAACTTGTATGAAAGAAAATCTATGTTCATTCATTTCCCATTAAGAGCATCAATTGAAATGTGTTCTATGAAAGCATGTAAACACTCAAGCCAAACACATGAGAGGTTCATTCTTATTTACAAAATCCAAATGTTGTAGAGATGTAACAAAATACCTCAAGTCTAAAGCAACACACTTAGTATATTTTACCTCATTTTTATTTTTTTGTTAAGCATCTCCATGAAAGCAAGCCGTGAACCTTCCAATGAACAAGACAAGCAAACAAGCAAACAAGATATGCAATGTATACTCAACTTATGCAAACTCTAAGGTGGTTAGATTTGAAAATAAATTGTTAGAAGCAATAATAACTAACAAATAATCCAAATGAAAACTCACATCATGCATTGAACCATGTGAAAAATAAGTGCATGCTAATCATCAAATACCCTTTTTTTTAATTTTAATTTTTGACCTTGTCAATAAGATTGGACTTATACCACATGAATTCAGACCCTAAACCAAAAATATAGAAAAGAGACCTCTATCAAAAAATAGAGAGCTTTCCAAAAATGTTAAAATTTCAACAAGATCTTTTCATTTGTGCCCTAAAGAGCCATTTTCTCAAAATAGACCAGTTTTTATAAATTGACCAAATGAGCTATGATATGACCACTAAATTAAAAACACAATGAATATAACTCTTGTATAATTTCAATACCTTTCTATAAATGTAAAAATTTTCAAAAAATATGCTGATTTGCGTCAAAAATCAAATTTTTATGAAAAAAAAAGAAAAAATCATAAAAAATACAAATTACCTCCAAAAAATCTAAATTTTTTACTGAAGCTTCTATGATATGTCACCAGCTTGCAAAAAAATTTTTAGACCAAAAAACCAACCGGTTTGAGAGATATGATCAAATCTTTCAAATCTAAGGTTTTCCATCTCCAAACAAATCTGCACAAGGGTTAGCTCCAAAAATAATCAAAATCAGCATGCAAGAGGTGGGTTGCCCCATGGTGGGTGCCAAAAATATGTGGTAGAAAGTAGTCACACTTCTGTGAATCATTACATTGAAGAACACTCAACAGTGAGGTCTCGAATAGTGATTCACATCTCTCTATTCGTGGAGTGTAGGGGTTTGTATATGAGGCCCTCAAATTGACCTAGTTATGCCCATGCAAGTATACCAAGAAATGAGAGATTCAAAGATGAATAGCAAGCATGCTAGTATCCATGATCATCAAGTTGTTGCATGCAAATGAAACTAGTCTATATGATAACAATGCAAGAAATAAACTATTCTATTGAAATGAATGCTTATACAATGTTAATCTATGAAAGGAAACATGAATTTAAACTATTATGTGAATGCAATATTAATCTAAACTATGGATTTCCATAAGACATGAGAGAAGAAGACAAGAAGAAAGAAGTCTCAAATATCCAAGCTTCAAATGTGCTCAAAAGCTTCTTCCAAGATTGCTCTCCAACCCTGCAGTATAACAATAACATGAAAATTTTGGGATCTTTAATGAGAAGGAGAGGGCTCCTTATATAGGAAAATGTGGAAGAGAATGCATCGTCAAGAGCAATGTGGGATAAATCCAAAAAAAGGAAATAAAGCTCATTTTTTAGAAAGTGTGGAGAGAAAAGGGATTTTATTTATTTTTAATTATTTGTTTCCTTTTTTTCATCATAAAGAGCTTTAAGTAGATTTTTTTATTTATTTAAAAGAAGGATTCTCTTTTAATTAAACAAGATAACATTATTTAATTAAAAGAGAGATATCATTCTAAATAAGATAAAATCATTTAATTAAAATTTTTTTTAATTAAATAAATTTATTTAATTTTAAAAGATATTTCTTTCAATTAAATAAAGTTATTTTATTTATTTAAGAGGGAATATTTCTTTTAATTAAATAAAATTATTGAAAGAATCAGGAAAATGATTTTTGTTTTGTTTTTGTTTGATTTATTTCCTTTTCCATCACAAATTTTGCTTTAAGTGGGGATTTTATTTATTTAAAAGAGGAATTATCTTTTAAATAAATAAGATAAGTTTATTTAATAAAAAGAGAAATATTTAATTAAATAAGATAAAATCATTCAATTAAAAGGGGTTTTAATTAAATAAGATTATTTTATTTAAGATATTTTTTTCAATTAAATAAAGTTATTTTATTTATTTAAAAGAGAATATTTCTTTTAATTAAATAAAATTATTGATGAAATGATCAAACCTTAGAAATATTTGAATTATTGATTTAATTGCGATTTGATCAAGGAATTGATTTGAAAATTGCAAAACATTGATTCAGGAAATTGATAAATTAATAAATGGGGCCCAAAGTCTAGGCGACCATTTTAGGGTGCATACAATATTTACCATCAATTGAGATGCTCCCTAACCCACATATAGAGACAACTTCTTTTCCAACAAATCTCACAGATTCACCATCATACTTTTCAAGATTCATAAATTTCTCTGGCTTATCCTTTATCATATGGTTTAAACATACAAAATTAATAATCAATTTAGTAGGTTCCAATTTGATATGAAATGTAGTCATCTTCACTTTTGGTCTTTCAACTATTTCTTTGTTACCTTCCTTTATAGCCAACAACAATGATTCTTCATTTAGTCATATTATATTCATATTTGAATAAATGTTCCTCCAAGGTGCATAAGATTCAATTCCCTTTGTGTCTTTTATTTGTCTTCTTTCTCTTATGATAAATGTCATGTCTATCATCATATCCTTTAAAGTCTTTTTGATTAGGATTCTTAGAATCAAAATGATCAATTCTACCACAAGTAAATAATTTCAGAGACAACTTACTTTTCTATTTTTCGGTTCCTCTTTCCATTTTTCTTATAATTTTTTCTTCAATCTCATCCATGTATTCTTTAACTTCATATTTAGTCTTTTTTGATGCTTTAAATGAAACTTCTTTCCTATTTTTCTTAATTTCATCCATTTTGGTGATCTCAAATGTAGACAACAAACTATGAAGTTTATCTAAGGTGTAGGTATTCAAATCATGACTTTCTTTAGTTGCATATTTCTTTGCCTTGTAAGGTTTAGGAAAAGTCATCAAAACTTTTCTTACCACTTCCTTTTCTCCAATTTTTCCACCAACACCCTTAATGGCATTCAAAATTTCATTTACCTTATGAATATATACTTTAATAAACTCATCATCACTCATCTTCAAATTATCAAACTTGTGCTTTAGATTTTTCATTGTAGTTTCTTCTTTTTTAGATCTCCTTCATATACACTACTTAGTCTTGTTGAAAAGTCCAAATAATTGAGAGCGGGGGAGGGGGGAAGGGGGTGAATCAATTATCATAATTTTTTTTCTTAATCTTAATAATCTAGAGAAACTTTAATTCAATCATATAATTAAAACATACATGAACATGAAAGTACATAAGAATATCATACACAATGAACACGAGATTTTTACATTGAAAACCCAAGATGGGAAAAACCATGGAGAATGCTAATTCTCAATTATAAAAAATTGATTAAGGTGACAACGATTAAGGTGATTTTTACAAAAGCTAGCTCACCACCAGGTTTCTTACTACATGTAGGATCACTGTCGAGCTATTACAACCAATAGTAAAAGGTTCACTACCAACAGAAAAAGACTCACTACCAAAATAAAAAAGTTCACTACCAAGAGAATAATAATAAAAGAGAATCTACCACTAAAATAAATTCCAACAATTGCAACACCAGAATAACCTCATTGTCTATTTCCTTTGGTTGCACACTTTCATATACTTAACAATATACAAATTTTCAATTTAGTTTTTCATCTTTTCACACACATACATTCCAACATTAAAAAAATCATCTTTTACTTATACCATTACATGCCTTCATAATCTTCTAAGTTAGCCAAACACAATTTGAATTAGGTCACCACAAAACATTCCCAAGGTAGAAAGGAATAAAACATGAACCACACAAATATAACACGCTACCCATTTATTGTCATATCTAGAGCCAAAGAATAGAATTTACACATTACAATGTGATGCAGGAGCTGATAACCTACAAATGATTGAATATCTTGAGGGAGAGTTTGACAACTGATTGGATATTTGAAAGACAATGATTGATGATCATCGAGCTAATAATGTGTATGTGAGACATTAAATCAGTTAATGTATTGTTATTGATGTCAACTAGTTTTGACTATACTTATCATGATGGTTACAAACATCTTAAGAAGGAAATATTGGTGAAGGAATGAGATATCTACATGAAGATGAGATGGATGAGAAAGATATGGATATGGTATTCATTGGATAACTTATTGACGAGTATATAAAGTTATGTTAGTAATTTGATTGTATTACATGAATCTATTATGGATTGAAGATCAAGAATGAACAAGTTTAAGTGGTCGGTAAATAAAGAGTTTAGTATACATCGAGTTGGAAAAAAGTACATCGAGAAAGTGTTGTGTATACCGAGTACAGTGTTAACTAAGCTAGTTATCACCGATGCATTATGGTATTGACCAAGTGAAAGAAATAAATGGAACTAATGACTGTCGATTAAAGATGATGAGCTGGACAATTGTTGATGATTGCGAGATAAAAGATAATGTTTTTTATGATGATCAAATGGATAACAAAATTCAAGGATGATCATATGAAGGATAATGAAACGTGTCATTGAATAACTGCCAAGAAAGGTTAAAGTGGAAAAACCAACCGTGAAGAATTAGAGGCAAAATCTATGAATGGAAATAAAATGGTTTATGATGTCTATATAAAGAGACAAGAGATTCAATATTGAGTCTGCTATAGGAGAATTCATGTGAAAAGATTAAATTCATGTGTAAATGATCAAATTGGTTGAAGATAGAACCGAGCAATTCTATAGAGAACACCGAGTGTTAGAGAAAACAATTACCGAGTAGAATAGAGTTGGAGGAAACAAAGAGATTGAATTGATTATTTATCAGAGGTATTTTTGAGCTTAGCATAGATCTAAAAATCTGCAAATTAAGTTGTATTTGAATCAGATCATTACTATAACAATTTAACAATTAAGACAGATAAATCTCTTAACTGAGTGGGACTTAACAATCTTTATATTTCAATATGACATCCAATGAATATTGATTATTTTCTTGTTGACCCCATAGTGAATGTTTGGTCAAGGGAGAACTGTTAGTGATAAATCCTCTAACCAGGTCACACCTTACAGTGTGTTTTGTAACCTTTAACAAGGTTGGCTCTTAACCGAGCTCACTTCAGAATTGTGAATTATTTTGGGTTACCAGTCCCAGTTGGTTTTTCCCCTAACAGGGTTTCCATGTTAAAAATTAAAGTGTTATATGTGTATGGATGTGGTGAATTTTTATTTAACTTTACACATTACTATAACTGGATTGATTGGAAAATACACTATTTAATTTACTACTAATTGGTAGATGAAGAGAAATGCACAATTGATATCTTATCGAGTTGATTAAATTATTTGAAATATTTATTTTATACATCAAGGAGTGTTTGGGACTGTAGGATAACTTGACTTAACCAATTCACCCCCCCTCTCAGTTATCTACCAAGAGCATCTTGGGTTCTTGGCAATCTTGCATCAGCTAAAAATATTTTATTTCTTTCTCTTTAGTTTGTCAGTCGTTGAGTTTCTTTTAGTGTCCCTTCAGTTTGGATCAATTGTTGATGTACACCTCATGAAGTGTTGGTGGCATCATGTTTTAACATCACCAAGGTTTGCATCTCAATTGGTTTCTTTGTGTTTGAATTATTTTGGATTATTGGAGGGACTTCATTGTTCTTCACATTTCATGGCCAAGCTATGTTTTCTGATCTTGTGAAGGATTTTTCCAGTCAGTGAAGCTTTGTGGCTCATATCTCAATGTTTCTTGACTTGTGGCTGACCTTGTTGGTTCCTATTTAATGTTATATCTTGTGGCAAGAGATTCTTATGATTTAGGTCCTGACATATAATATAATACACTTTCCTATTCTTGGAGAATGTAATCTTTCTCAGGCTGACTTGATGCTTGCAGAGGCTTTACAAGCTATTTTAATTGATCCTTAGAGTGGTTAGTAGTTAAAGAAGAAATAGAAATAGTTTCAGTGGCATCTAGCGATAAATAGTATACAAAGATAACCTCTTAAAGGTTCCAAATAAGCGTGTATGCCTATAATTTAATATTGCATGTTGGAAATTCATTGTACTTGATTTCTTGTTAATTAAAGGTTGTTCTATCATATTACTCTCTCATTTCTTGTGACTTTCATTGTGTGACTCATGATGCAAGGATTGTACTAATTTCCTTGAGGTCTCTCATGTCCTTGGTTGCATCATTTTCTATCAGAGCGAGGTTGTGCTCCTTATGGAAGTGAGATATTTTCTCTAGAGCTCTCAAAGTCCTAAATTAATTTGTTATGGGGTGGTAGTGAAGATTTGACCCACAATTTTAAAGGATTCATTTGATATGGCTTGCAAAGGACATCCTAGAGGTGAAGGAATGAGAGATGCATATCCAACAATATTGGAAATGTTGAGAAAAATTATAGCTAGATTGGAAGTTGTAGAAATGGTCTAGAAAAGAGGTTAGCATATTGAGGATGTAAGTGATGAAGAGGAAGAAAGAGCTAAAGAAGTTGATAAATAAGGTGAATAATAACCTGAAATTGATCAAGGAGATGATAGATTCTTGAGAGCCCAGACTAGATTTAATGGTAGACCACATTTCAATCCACCCGATTATGTTGGAAAGTTGAATTCAGATGAATTTATTGATTGGATTACAAAGATGGAAAAATACTTTGACTATGAAGACACTGATGATTCTAAGAAGGTGAAGTATGCTTGCACAATGTTGAGAGGACATGCATCCTTATGGTGGGAACATTTGTAGACCGATAGACAAAGAAGAGCCAAGGATAAAATTAAATCATTAGATCATATGGTGAACAAATTGAAGGCCAAGTTCTTACCTGTGGATTATCAAGTAATTTTGTTTAGGAAATTTCAAAACCTAAAACAAAAGGATCTTAGTGTGAAGGAGTACACGAAGAATTTTATAGGTTGGATATCAGGTCTAGTCATATAGATGATGAGGTTGAGAGAGTTACTAGATATTTGAATGGTATGAGGGTTTCAACTCAGGATGAAATCGGTTTGGTTAAATTATAGAATATAAAAGAGGCTTACCAATTGTAGACACCTAAATTTATCCTTTTAATAATAATTAAATTAAATTTAATTAATGACCCTAATAACATTATAGTCAATTTTTAATTAATTATATCTTTTAAATTCATCTATTTATTTAATTAAATAAATTCACTAATTATAGTATTTGAATTAAATTTAAATACTACATTTCATAATGTATTAAATTTAATTTAATACATGTTCCTCCATATTCCCCTTTTAAATAAATTTTTAATTTATTTAATTCCCTCACATTATTTATTTCTACTAAGCCATGGTTAACTTAAATTTTATTTAATTTAATCCTAAATCGAACCTAGATGCTATCCTACACACATCACTTTCTATCTAATAAACCTACTCACTAATTAACTAATGTTAATTAGGCTAATTTTTAGATTCCTACATCCATTAGTCCTAATTATTTTCTCACACAAGTGTGAGCAAATTTCTAAAAATTGTCTTTTCAAAAATTGCCAAAATTTGCATAAACAAGGCTTCTTACAATTTTGATGACACTTCTTACACCTTCTAAAATGGTGAAAATGAACTTTTTTTTCTTACACATCTCTTACACATACTTACACACACACTTACACATGTACTTGAAGTACACATTGACTTTTCACATCCCAAGTTTCTCACACATGCGTGAGCAAGTCTTGGAATTTGCATGGTTTATGTGTCTCCTTGGTGGCACCTATGTGGATTCCACATAGATGCCACCTCACCCCAACCCTCCAAAATCCTATAAATAGGACCATTACCTCAAGAAAATCATCTCTCATTTTGCATGTAGAATTATAATGTTAGTTTATGCTTAAAATTGTTTTCTTAGAGTTTTTACTAACCATTTGGTAGTTGCTAAATTTTCATTGTAGGTTTAGTTTCATTCTATGCTTTAGCTTCATTTATTTCTACTTGTTAGTTGCATGCCATTAAGCTTGAGGGTTGCTTCCATAGCTTCTCCTTGAGCTTCTTTAGCTTCTTGCATTGAGTGCTTGGGAGTTGCTTCTATAGCTTCCTCTTGAGCATTTCAATCTTCATTTCACCTTGCATTCATAGTGAGATTGATTTACTTGTGTTGGGAGAGCACACCCACAACACTCTCTAAGAGCTGAAATCAAACAAGTCTTGGGTGCACTTGCTTCTTGCTCATCAGAGGTTGTGGTGGAAGCCTTTTGTTTGGTTCTTGAAATTTTATAAAATGCTGGATTAATGTTTGAATATATTGTTTATTGCTAATGTTTTCATGTTTGAACTTTCTCCCAATATGTTGTTTTTCATCACATACATTTTGGCACGCCTGGTGGGACCCACAATCCCATTTTTTCTAACAATTTTCTTGATTTTGTGAAGGTTTCCCGTGAAATTTCTAGACAAGCGTCTCCGCTCATCCAAATGCATCTCTACCTAGTAATAGGCATCTCTAACACATGAGCATCTCTACTTGTATGCATGCAACTCTACCAAGAGATATGCATCTCGGTCAGAAGGGAGTTTTACTTTCACTTAATTTGTTTTAGCCAGTAAAGTATACTTTTTTTTGATCATATTTATTCTAATGGTTACTAGTAAAATACTTAGTCTTATATGAAAATAAGAGAGAAACATAAGAAATTAAGAAAACCTCTATTTTTGTGCAGATAGGTGTCTCTGTTGATACACAAGTGTCTCTGCTAGAAAAGGGGAAGTTTTCTCATTTTGCCTATTTAGTTGACTAAAAAGAGTTTTTTGGGTATATTAAGGTTGTATATCACTGTGTCTTATCATAAGAAACCATTTTTATGCATTTGCAACCTGATAGAAGTACAAAAAATTAAAGGTTTCATAGCTAATACTTCTATTTTGTCCAGACGGGTGTCTTTGTTTCCAGACAGTCAACTTTGCTTGCTGACAGGCGTCTCTGCCTGACATGCATCTTTGCCTGATAATAGGCACCTTTGCAAATAGACATATGTCTCTATCTGATTACAAATTGTTTTTTATAAAACTTGCATTTTTTAGTTTGCTGATTTGGTTTTTTGGAATATTATGACATTTTATGATTTATAACAGTGATTTTGTAGAATATTGACCAAGATCTAAACATTCTAAGACTATTAAATTGTTGGTTTTGTAGGACGTTGTTAGAAGACCAAACACCAACCTAGTCACACTATTTGTCTTGCAAGTTGCCTAGGAGATACAAATAAACATTGTGTCTCTATTAATCTTTTTCTTAGGCATTTAACAAAGGTTCACTTGTAGTATTTTTCTAAGTGGTAGGGGATTATGCTCTTGTCTCTTTGAGACAATCAGAAACCTAGACCCATTTGACATTAGACTTTAATAGGGACCTTGGAAAAGAACATGTGTGTTTGGGAGATAACCACGTTGGATAGGAGATTATGCTCTTTTCCCCTTGAGGGAAAATAAAAAATCCAGACTCCTTGTGGCCAATCCATGCATTTTCCTTTAATCCTTTAGATGGTCTTGTCAGAGAGTTAAAAAGCTCCCAGGAACAACCCATGTGAGAATGAGGTGTTAGCCCACCACTCCTACTCACGTTAATAAATTTTTTTTTCAGGGTTAAAGCCTCAGAAGTCAGATGATATTTGAGCTTATACATAGCTCTCACCTAACATTTAGTAGGGGCCTCATGATCTTAATCATGTTTACATGAATACTTGTGTCAAGGTGCTTTGTGGGGCTATATGTCCTAGTCACGCTTGCGTGAACACAAAGAGTGTGTTCGAACAAAGACCCTTACTAGAAGCCATTAGTTATAAGCCACCTGGTTCACCTCTGAAAGATTGATAATATATGTGTGAGGAGAATAGTCATCTCCCCAAGGCACTCACCATATTGAGCTCCCTTCAACGTTAACACTTTGATAATACGACATCATGAATGGAGCCATTGCATGCTTGGTGATGGCCGTATTATGAGGATTTTTTGGGTGTGTTCCTAAGTTAGTGAGAAAATATTTTCAATCTTAACCAACTTCCTTTTAGGGATGAAGAGTGTTCTTGTTACTTTCATTGGAAAACAAACCCATACACTTGAATCCTACAATGTTCCTTTGTCCCTTGCAGGACTATTTTTGACAAATGTGCTTGTAACCCCAACGTTTGATGTATGCATGAAATTGATTCTTACCAAGAACATCATTTGATCTATCAAGATATTATCCTTAAGTCATGACTGATAGTGTAAAACATAAGAAAACAAAACTCCTAGTTGCACGAGTCCATAGATAGAAGAAAATCATTGATCAAAAGACTAAATCCAATGAATCTTATTTGAAATCCATTCAAAACTTTCTAGGGGCTATTGAGAAATCAGATAAAATCATCTACAACAATCATGTTGCTAATTTTGTTGCCAAGAAAAAAGTGAACATGGCCTTTATCACTTGGGAATCCTATGACTAAGTACCTTTGACCTTCTTTCTTCATCTTCTTCAAGTCATTCATCCCTTTCTCATCTTTTTTAACACCTCTTTCTTCATCCACATTCCAAAACATTAGGAACATTAATCAAAATCTTGGGCTTTAAAATCAAAATCAAATTAATCCATCTTTCACACCTTCATCGAGCAATAGGGTGAAAAAATTATTCCAATAGTGTCTCATAGACCTTAATTTCAAGGAAAACATTAATCCCTTACTACTTTGAGAACTGGATCTTTCTCTTAGTAGTCCTAATCCAATCCTATTTTGTTTGGGGATCATCAGTCTATTACCCAAATAAAAGAAGACTTAAAAAAAAAACCAATCCTATGTTTGCATAATCACAAGGTATTGTTTCACCTAGGTTTGTTCCAAATCTTTAAATCAAACCAATCCTTGAGACTGAGTTCCTCTTTAATCCAATCTCATCAATCAATCAAATTCTCAATCAAATCAATCAATCCAATCGATCATCAAGACTTAATCATTAGTCCAAGTTTCTCCTAGTTTACCAAATCCTTCTCTTTTCATACCTCATCAACCATTCACCCTTCTTCAATTCAACCATTCTAAGGTCACTCGTGCATGGTACTTACACAATCACAAAAAAAATGAAGACAAGAATCTCTCACCATGGATAACGATTAGGAAACTGTCTATCAAGAAGACTTTAATGACGAAGAAGAACCCCACATGGAATTTGACATAGTCATACCCGAAAGTGTTAGTACTAATCCACAAGCTAAAGAATTATTTGAGGATCCTAACAATTTAAGCTTAGTGGAAGACCTAATCAAAGCCAATAGTTCCAAAATATTCATGAATCTTATCCAAAGGGGTGTTACCCTCCCTAACAATTTTGATGAAACTTTTCTTGAGAACAACTTGATTCAAACTAGCAAAAGCAAAGTAGCGCCCATAATGCCATTGACATCTAATAATACAAATCTACCTACCCCTAATACACTTGAATTAATCTGACAACTCTTAAACAAGACTAACTCAAACAATGGGGTGAGTAACGATGGTTTAAGTGAGGGTCACAAACCTAAGCAAGAACCAGGGTCCTCAGGACGATGCTCTACTTCCATTTTCTCAAAGCCTAGTGGAGTCCTAAAAAATCAAAACTCTACACAAATAAATGACACCAATCAGAGACATAACACCAATCCTCCCACTCTAGGAGGACATATAATGCATCATCAAGAGGAGGAATACATCAAGTCTACACAATCAGTACTAGTAATCCTCTTGAATTAGTCCAACAATTTGACAAGCTCAAAGGCATGATGATGGCTATGCAGAAAGGTGGGAAGAAGGAATTTTATTTTGCAGAGATATGTCCTTATCCCTTTGACAAATCAATCACTCTCCAACCATTCCCTACCAATTTTGAAATTCCAAAATTTGATAAATACAAGGGAGACTCATGCCTTGCACAACATATCAAAGAATTTTATGTAGAGGCACAAGAGGTTTGTCATAATGATCATCTTATCTTAAGAATCTTCACTAGGAGTCTTGGAGGACCAACCTTAGAGTAGCTATTGAATTTCCCTCTTGGTTCCATCTCTACCTTTCATTATCTCACTGAAAAATTCATTACACAATATTCTTATAACATGGAACATCAAGCATCACTCAACAATTTGTGTAACATGAAACAAAGAAATGGAGAAACCTTTGCCAGCTTTCTCCAAAGGTGGTGACATATCACCAATTTCATGCCTTGGAAAATCCTAGATTCACATCTAGTTGATATCTTTACTAAGAATCTGGTCACAAAAATGTCATTTCAGATGAAGATGGCTGCCCCTAATTCCTTCGAGGCACTCATTAAAAAGGGGGGGTCTATTGAAGATGGACTTTTGATGAAAGGAGCAATTAAACACTATACCCCTAACTCATCTAACAACACTAATGGTAAACCTAACTTCTGGTCCAAAAACAAAGGTGTTGTTAATGATGGAGTGATAGATGCTAAACACATTCAAAATGTTCAAGCATCCAACAACAATAACCAAGGAAATCCTAACAATAATGATCAGAACAATCAAAATCAGAAAAGCAATCAGAACAATCAAAATAATCAAAGCAATCATAATAATTGGAATAACTAGAATCAAAATCAAGGATCTAGTTATCGGGGCTCTATATTTTCATGATATAATGGCAATAAAAACAACAACAATCGACAACAACAACATTGATAATTTACACAGTTGGAAGATTCTCTTGACGCGATCTTTCAACATTTATTTGATCAAGGGATGATGATTTACCCTAACACCAACCCTTTTAATGAAAATCAACCAAAACCCAACTGGTATAAGGATAATGAATACTACAATTATCATCACATAAAAGGGCACGAGATTAAAAAATGCATGAAGTTTCATCATTTTGTGCAAGACTTGATCAATGATGGTAAAATTGAAGTAGAAGGAGAAAATGCCTCTACCTCTAACGCCCAACTAATGTATTCTAAACCTTTTCCAGAACATTATCAAAACAATGCATCCATGTCCAAGGGATTTTCTTACGATTATTCAACAAACAAAATCTCAGGAGATAAACACACTTGTGGAAAATTAGCTAAAAATAACATATGTGGCTTTGAATCACTGTGTGGCCATATTGAACAATCTGAAACTCATGTAAATACATTGACTTTAAAGAGTGTAGATTGTAATGTTACTACCCGCTGCCCTCGCATGATTGTACAAGCTGCTTTGAATCCACCTATTGTAGATCCACCTATTGTACCATCTACCTCGACATGACCTGCACCATGTTATGACTTGCTTTCCTAGTTGAAGAATACCCATGCATAAGTATCCAAACTAGATCTTTTTCACACATCCCCCATTCAAAAATAGGTTCTTGAGAATGCCCTAACTGAGTCTCACGTCCCATAAAATATCAATGCCTCTTAATTCCAAGCGATGATCATAAATTTGGCTGCCCAAAAACACCTGCTATTGACTGAAAAAGATTTCCAAGGTCCTGAACCCCATCATAATAAACCCCTGCACATCCAAGTCACCATCCATAACACCTAGATTAAAAGAGTCCTTATAGATAATGGAATAAGTCTGAATCTTTGTACATTAAGCATGATCCACAATATTGGTCTTTCTGAGGACCTTATTGATGTAAATAAAAGAATACTAATAAAAGCATATGATGATAGAGAAAGGGTGAGAAAAGGTCTCATTGCACTCCTCTTACAAGTGGGCCCAACCCTTATTGAAACTATCTGTCAAGTAGTTGATTTAGATCTACTATACGATATCCTTTTGGGTAGGCCATGGATACATGCTATTTAAGGTGTCCCATCCATATTTCACCAGTATTTAAAATTCCCACACCACAAAGCTGAAATAACCATTCTAGGAGATCATGAACCCTTTCAATATTGCAAGAGGTTGGAAGGAAAACAATCAAACTATTTCCCATTAAATGAATATGTTCATCTAGTTTCAAAAGAGACTCCTATCTAGCACACTTCTTATGAAAAACATTTATCTAAACAAGCCAAAGGAAAAGAAAAGGTTACTTAGGAAAATAATATTGAGCCTGAAAAGAAAGTTAGGTTCATAGATCAAGGCCCATGGGAATACAAATTTGAAAATGCCATGTGCATTGATCAACTCCCCCTCTCCCCCAGGTCTTATGGAAAACCTTCACAAATCTTCCCTAAGGAGAGTAAAGAAATCATGAAGTGTAAAGCAACCACATTTGAATACTAGGGATCTCTTTAGACGAACATATGGAGCATAATGTTCTTTCCTAGTTGTTTGATGAAGAAGAAGACAAACCTGCAAACATTCCTAAAGGGAAGTATATAAAGGCCACACCCATTGTTGAAAGCATGGGATATCATGACACTGGAAGAAAAAATCTCATTAAAGCAACTGGATACCCCTGAGGAAGAGGACTGGGCTCCATAGAAACTGAGAAAACCTTTTCCAACAAGTATTATTTGATTGAATCTGATTCAGACACTGAGGAAAAGTTCTTTGAAGTCCCTTTCCAGTACATTGAAGATGATCTTGATACCCATGTCTTCCATATCACCTAATCTAACCTTTCCTCACTTGAACTTCCCCTTACCAATCCTGAACTAATCGATTGGGACCAACAAGATTCACCACCTGCCTTAGACATATGCAATTTGAATGAGGTAGTTCTAGCACTTTTCAGACTAAGAATTCTCCAAGAAAATGAACATCAGATTCATTATAGCAAGAAATCCTACTTTGGTAGCCAAGTCAACTCCCTGAGTCACAAAAATGAAGAAAATGAAAATGAAAAAAATGATAAAACATCCTTGGGTGAAAACCTTTTTGAGGGACCTTTGGATGGAGAAAAAGATAAAATAAAGGACGTGTCCTCTAGTGAAAATCTCTCTAAGGTGCTAGAGGAGGGGGAAGTTGACTTGCCTTTCATGTCATTACCATTAGAAAAATCTTCTATCCTCATAGAAGAAACAGTTGCTGTTAATCTGGGTACAGAAGAAGATCCTAAGATCACCTACATCACCACATCTCTAAATGAGACAGAAAAAGAGTCCATGACTACATTCCTAAAGAAAGCCCACATTAATTTTCCATGAACGTATAAGGATATGCCTGGGCTTGATATTGACTTAGTTGCACATCATCTCGCTGTGGATCCTAAAATCAAATTGTAGACACCTAAATCTGATTACATAATTAAGTAATCTTATTTAGTTTTCTCCTAAGGCATTCTATTAACTAAATATTATTATTTGGTTAATTTATGTCATCCCCTAGTTAATTAATTTAATTAATTAACTATAGTCCAATTTATTATCTAAATGACAAACCTATAGTTTGATAATTAATTAATCCCTATTCCTCTATTAATTTAAATGGATATACTTATCTATTTAAATTAATTCATGAAACCCCATTTTCCTCCCACTTGGAATTAAATAAAATATTTAATTCCAACCTTAACCCTAACTAAACCCATCCCAAAACTCCTAACATGTAGTTCATACTCAACCCAACCCATTCACCCATGTTAATCAGTCTTAATTAGCTAATGACCCATGATTAGCTAATCCAACCCTCCACTCATTCTCGCTCCTCCCATCACATCCTCCTAAACCTCCCACTTGCCTCCTAATCCAATCCTAATCACCTCGTAAACATTTTCACAATCATAATCCATGGATTAAGAAATTCTAAGCCAACCCAAGTCAACCCTCATGTCACATCTTCACATCCCCCAATTCTCTCACCTCATGTCAACCTTAAATGCTCTTACACATCCCTTACACACTCCATCCTTCTCTTACACATTTGTCCCCTCTCACATCTTCCAAAATGAACACATTCCCCTATTTCTTCCAACCTCTCCCATTGTGACACTTGTCACAATGAGATGCATTTGAGAAAGCACAATCCATGTGCTCTCTCTCAAATGCATCTTGACCCTTCCTCAAGTTTGCATCTTGATTGTCCATTTGACCTTCCCTTTACCTATAAATTGAGCCCTCTTCTCCTTCATTTTCATCCACCTTCCATGCAAAGTTATAATGCTAATTTGAGAGCCTAAAAACTACCAAACCACCATTATAATGCCAAAATCATCCTAAATCCATTGAAGCTTGAGCACACTTTGAGCACACATACCAAATCTTGGACAAATATAAACATCAATAAGGCTTTTGGTGGTTTGCATTCCCTTTTTCAAGCTCTTCTTTTGGTCTACTCTTATTTGTAAATTTGATTTGTTTTGTTGAATGTTTAACTTGTTTTCATATTCCTAACAACTCATTTCATAGCTTACACAAACCTGTCAAGAAAAAATTATGCAAGATGCATCACTAAGTGGCACTCCTCGTTAAAGATGAATTACAAAAGATTCTAGAAGTAGAATTCATTAGGCCTATAGATTATCCTAAATGGGTCTCCAACATTGTACCAATAGGTAAACCCTCTGAGGGCATCCATATTTATACCGATTTTAGAGATTTTAATCTCGCCTATCCTAAGGATGATTTTCCACTTCCAAAAATTGACATCATAGTGGATTTGACTGCTGGGCACAAGATGTTGTCCCTCATGGATGTCTTTTCTGGATATAATCAGATTTGCATAGCAGTTTAAGACCAACATAAAATTGCATTCACCACACCATGGGGTACGTTATGTTATCAGGTCATGCCCTTTGGTTTCAAGAATGAAGGCATCACCTACTAGAGAGCCATGATGACCATCTTTCATGACCTCCTTCATGCGATCATGGAAGATTATGTGGATGATATCTTAGGAAAATCCAAGACATTAGAATCATAGATTGGTATTTTCACTACAATCTTTGATAATTGGAGAAGTATAAGGTTCGATTGAATCCCAAGAAATGTGTCTTTTGTGTGTAATTAGGTAAGATCTTAGGCTACATTGTCTCTCGCAAAGGAATAGAAGTGGATCCTAAGAAGGTGAAAGCCATTTTGGAGATGTCACCTCCCAAAAATTTGAAACAATTAAGGAGATTGCAAGGAAGACTTTAATCCATCTGGACCTATTTGTGTCGCAACTAGCAGACAAGGTGCATCCTTTCTCTCGCCTGCTAAGAAAAGGTATCAAATTTATTTGGGAATTCTTGTGTCAAAAGGCTTTTGAACAACTCAAGGTATATCTAGCTAATCCACTGATGTTGGTCCTGCCTGTTCTAGGAAGACCTTTGATTCTCTACATCTCAACAACTACCATAGTACTGGGTGCTCTCCTAGCACAACTAGATGATAATGGAAAATAGTGTGCCATATACCATCTTAGCAGGAACTTATTGGGTTATAAGCTCAACTATACAACTATTGAGAGAGCTTTTATGGCTGTAGTCTTTTGTACACAAAAGCTACATCATTACATGCTTAATCACAAAGTACAATTGATAGAAAAGATTGATCCACTTAAGTATTTATTATCTAAAGCTACCCTGATAGGTCACACGACAAATGGGTTATGATCCTTAGTGAATTTGATATTGTGTACATAGAATGTAAAGTAATCAAAGGAAAAGCAATATTAGATCAAATTGCAGATGCTCCCATTCTTGGAGATCATCCTATTGTCACATACTTTCCTAATGAAACTATCATGACTACTGTCACTCCCAAAATTCAATGGAAGCTTTATTTTGATGGATCTTTCACCTAGAAAGGATTGGGGGCATGAATTCTATTTGTGACACCTCAAGGGGATTTTATCCCTAAATATTATAAATTGACATTTGCTTGTACAAATAACATAGCAGAATATGAGGCCTTGGTCATAGGGCTTCACCAAGCTGTCAGATGGAAGATCACAAGTTTTTTTGTTTTTTGTGACTCCCAATTAGTTATCAAACAAGTAAATGATGAACTTCACAAAAAGGATGATAAGTTTCTCCCTTACCGATGCATGGTCAAAGATCTCAACCAGCATTTTGCAAGCATCATTTTCTAGAAAATCCCAAGAGCAAACAATAAAGTAGCAGATGCCATGGCTACTATTGCTTCCATGATATCCATGCTAGAAACAAGCACACAATTTGAATTTCTTGTCGAGAATCTTATGGTCCCTGCCTATGACCAGCTAGATTCTGAGATGGTATGTGAAATTGTTGGTCCTGAATCACCTTGGTATCAAGAAATCCTTTCCTATCTTCATGATAAAACCATTCCCCTCACTCTTATGCCTAACCAACAGAAAACCTTCGTCTGTCGCACTTCTTGTTACACAATCATTGGAGATACCCTATTTCACAAACACTTTGATGGAACTCTTCTTTGATGTCTAAATTTAGAGGAAGCACACACAACCTTGGAAGAGGTGCATCAAGGAACCTATGGAGCCCATTCTAGTGGCCTCACTTTAGCAAAGAAGTTGCTATGCACTAGGTACTACTGGATGACAATGGAGCAGAATGCTTATCATTATGTAAAGAAATGTGTTCCCTATCAATAACATGACAATTTGATACATGCTTCCACTCAATCCCTCCAACCCACCATCACACCAGGGATAACTTTAAGAAACCCCCTCCATAAAAGTATAAAATTGTAGCGAATCACATGTTTTTTTGGAGGGAAATGTTTTAATATTGATGGCGAATTATGTTTCAAAATATGGATATTTGGTGGTGAATTTTCCAAATATTTTAATTAAAATATTTGTCATGGTGAATGTTTTTAAAAAATGCATATAAAATTGGTGATTTAATACAATAGTTGTATAGTTGGTATGGTGATTTAATAATTGGAAATAATTATTAAATTTAACATTCCAGGCGATTTAAGTTTTTAACTTAAATATAATAAGTTCGATCTTGAGTTTTCATTCTCGAAGAATGACATGTGTGACGATTCCAGAGAGAGTTTTCAGTAAAGGATTTATCCCACCACATTCCATCCAAAATGCACCTTCCACTGTTCATCTCTCTTAATCCAATGGTTCTAATTTGATGTTGAAGTTGCACTAGCGGGTGTACCGGGTCCCATCACTATGATCCTCATCCAATAAGCCCATGATCAATCATACCACATGTCATGATTCTATTGAGAGTTTGTCGTAAAGTTTATGAAGACCAACAATAGGCCCAAAATTCACCTTTGCAGGCCATTGATATGTTGTAATCCAACGGACGTGTGAGTTTGTGACCTCATTTTTTGACACCAAAAAAGAAGAATTCTGCTGGAAATATTTGGTAATGTTAGATAAAATTATTAATTAATGGTGATGAGTAGATGACATCAATTAAAGTAATGTAAGTATCAATTAATGGTTGCTTAGATGGTGCCTTTCAATTTTCAATGACATATATGTTTCACATCATTAGATTCATTACCTCGATAGAATAATGCCTTAAGGCTTTATTGAAAACATCATTTCATCTAAGGACATTATTTTTTGACCATTCAATGATCTTACATCAATGGTAAAGCTTCATTTCCTACCGCCATTTTGCAGCTAAGGTACTTTTCTCATTGTTTCTACGGAGTGGGTAGCGGTTTTGAGTTTTTTTTATATTAAAGAATTGTTATGTCCACCCGCCTTCATTATTCCCAAGTTAGCAATTGTCTTATCATAAGTCCTGTTTCCAATTTCACCCATCGTTGTATTAAATATGAAAGATTTTGAAATTTTTGAAGGATAGTTACCATTTAACTAACAAATTAATTAGATCTTTAGGGTAGAGAAATAATTTCAATTAGGGGCTAGGGCCTAGGCCTCGGGGCTTATAAATAGATGATCTACGCTCATTAATTTATGACTGTGAAAGCAAATTTTGTGAAAATAGTCTGCGAGTGCCAGATTCTCTTTGAGTTTTCTCAAAAATTAGAATACTAATATCAATTTGTCAAATTTCAATTTTTAATGGACACTCCAATTCATTTAAGATGCACTTCCTTAGAGGATCAGAAGGCCTTTTTGGGCCTGGTAATAGACCCAATCCTGGTGTCTTTTTCTACGGAGTTTAGAGCCTTCACTAAGGAGGCTATAAGGATGGTACTGGGATGTGAATTTATGGAGAATGAAAGTAGGTATAGAGTTAACACTAACATTTCATCTCGGTTCTTGGCATCTTTGTTGGACCTAAGGGGGGGGAAAGGTGGACATCCTCATGCTACTGAGGAATTTTTTCAGAGAACAATACCTTGACGACAATGTGAATGTTGTCATACTTGCAGAAATTGGGTTTGGAATTCCTTGGGAAAATGATTTGCCTAGGCTTCTACAACCGGGAGTAAATGTGCCCAGGAAACCATTTCTACTCAACCTTGATGTTGAGTAGCTCACGCGTCATCAGAAGTGGGTACAGATTGGGAGGGATTTCATCTGAAAGTGGCACCTACTAGAGGAAACTAAGGAATATCGATGGCTAGAATAATTCTCTAAGATTATCCTCTCTTCAAATTTCCACACAGAAGGAAGGGAGCTGAATAGTCCCTGAGCTACCTAGACTCTAGTGTTCCTCCTTCTGGTGCTAGTAGCTTACTAGGGTTTTTGCAATGATGTACATTATAATCATGTATGTTTAAAAAAATATGAAAATGTTTTAAGAAATTCCAAGTGCTTTTCTTTTTTGTTTTGATTATAAGAATCGTTAATAGATATGGGCATCATTTAATTGTAATGAAATTTTTCCTAATATAATATAAAAATTTTATGTTGCACTTTTATTTCATGTAATAATTAAATATTTCCAAACTTTATCATGTAATGGTGACTAGTTCAAACTTCATGGATAAGTTATTCTCAAATGCATGAATTCTAAGTGAATATAGTTAATGATTATATTCATTAGTGTGTATTAATATTTTAAAATCGTGACAACTGTTGGATTACAAGAGATGAATGATTGAAGTTGTATTTTAGAAGTACTGTGGGTTTCAAAAACCTTTTCTTCAAACTTGTTCCAAAAATGTGACATGTCTAATTCGTCGAAAAGATTATGTATCATGTGAAGATAAAACATAAACGGATTCCAAAATTTTGGTTTAAATGATACATTTAATGAAAGGGTTTTAACATTTATTTTTTAAAAACCTATCGACTCGTAGCAGCAAAAAGCTAAAAACAACTGTTGAATTGTCGCCGAAGATTTTGAGACTGTAACTTGTGAGAGCCTCAACCCTTCTAACTTCTATCTATGCAGATTTCAAAATTTAATTTGGGGTAAGATATCTAGCTTGATGCATCCCGATTTTGTAATGTCAAAAATTTAGTTTAACTTGATTTTGAAATTTTAATTCTTGCAAGTACAAAGGTAGTCTCCAATAGGGGTTTTCTTAAATTAGTTAGTTATTTTCTATGATTTCGTTAGTAAATGTAGACACCTAAAAATTCATTGGTAAATAAAAGTATTTTTATTTTCCAAAAATCCCTGATGACATCATTATTAATTAATTAATTAATTAATTATTATGACATTAATTCCTCTTATCTTAATTAAAAATATTTAATTAAGAAATCCCTTCCAAAAATGTTTGAATCCAATTTAAACATCATTCCCTTGAAAATTTATTAATTGTTTAATAAATTGACCAAAATCCTTTTAATAAATGAAATATTTATTTAAATCCCTCAAAACCCTAGAATCTTCTAGAGATTCCTAAACTTTCCTAAACCCTTCCTAAACCTGATTAGAAGGTGATTCCTACCCTTTCTAATCCTAATCCTAATTCCTAGCCCTCATTAATGAGCCTTACAGACTCATTAATGGCCTCTTACACCACCATTGAAGGCTCTTATAAGCCACGAATGAAGACCTATGTCTTCTCTTACACTTTGGTCCCCTTGCACACTTCCTTAGTGTTTCTCACACATGTGTGAGCAACCTTAACCCTCATCCATCTAACCTTACCTCTAACTCAACCTCAGAATCTACCCCAAACCCTGACTCTGACCCTAACTCCACTTCCTAACCCAAGCCCTTCCTCAAAGCCTATTAATACCCTCAATTCTAAGAGAAAAACAAATAAATTCACATCCTTCATACTAAGTAATGTTATAATGCTATTTTACTTCTAGATCATAAGCTTTTAGCATATTTGATAGATTAACTCATTTTCAAGCTTTCCTAAATCACATCATAGCTTAGATAACATGGATTAATCTTAGTTTCTTGCTTTGTTTTTCATTTCTTTTCATTACTTCACACTTCATTTGGACTAAAATCAACTCTAGCTTAATCATTTGTAGTTTAATATGCATCTTAGCTCCATTAGGCTCCTTGAGGCTCTAGGGGCAAATCGGGTGTTCTATACCCAATTTTGTGCAACTATGAGGTTCTCATGGTCCCTAATCCATCCCAATCCTTCCTAATCAACATTAGAGATAAGATCCAAGTGTTTTGAGAGCACACACACATCCCTGAATCAAGAATAAATCAAACGGTGACAAGGTGCTCCCTTTTAAGTTCTATTTGAATGACTTTGCAAATTATTTTTCTATATGTTAGGGATATGCTCTTAGAATAATGTTTGAATGTCTACGATTGTTTCAAACATGTTAGATTTGCTCTGATCATAGTAAATATCTATGAGTCTATGATTTTTTATTCTTTCGAAGAACAATGGGGAAAGAAAAAACTCAAGGCCAAGGGCAAGAAGATGGGAAAACTTTAATAGACTTGAGAAAACTAGTAGAAATCCCTAGTTTCACTAATGAGTATCATAATATTTATGATCCTTCTATCGACGGTGAAAGGAGAGTTATATCAATTAAACATACATTGTGCAGTAAGGAAACTGGGCCAAAGAGGTATGAATTTATAAAATTTAATCAAGTGATAGGTGCAAAAACAAATAAAGTTACATCGTGGGATGTTGGTTTGGGTTGCATGATGTTACCTGAAGTTTTCCCTTGCCCATAAATTGTCTTGATTTGTGCAGAAAATTATGATGAAGAAAGAAAAGCAATTGTGAATAAAAATAATCAAGAAGAAAATTTATCAAAAACTTAGGAAGAATTTCTCAGTTTGCTAGACCTAGGGTTTGACCGACAAAAATGTAATGTCCATATTGACCTGGGATTGTTGGCAAAGCAATATGAGGTAGTCACACCAAACACAAAAGATTCATTTATAAAGGGTCTAATAGTTATAGAAGCAAATGAGTTATTGGGTGAGAACCATAAGCCTGCTTATGATTTTAACATTTTTGTGCCATGGGTTTAGGATACTATATCCTCGCTAGCATTTTACCTGGGACTGGAAAATAATAGGGAAGTGGGTGCCAACATTCTTCAATTGATTTGGGATATCCATTGTGTCAATGAACCAGTAAGATATAATTTTTTTTGGAACATGGTTCAATCAATGCAAGAACAATTAGCATTGATTAAAGAGGAAATTCTAAGACATATAGGTTCACAACCTACTTGTGCTATCTTCTGCTAGCAAAACATGCTGCAATATTAATGAGCAATGACAACAAGCTTGAAATTCAGAGGGGGACAGATAATCCAATATATAAATGGACACCTCAGATAAGGATGTATGATAACAAAAAGAATTACAATAATTTTGTAGACTTATTTTTGGCACCATTATACAAAAAAATAACAAGCACTACAATGTCCAGATTTTCTACTTCATGTAGGGATTGCATCCAACTTGGAAGCACAATTCAATTGGCTGACTGGTACTTAATGGAAGAATACATTGTGCTAAGGTTTTATGGATCAAAACTACAACCCCACAAAATTCCAATGCATGTGACATAGAGGGTGTTTGTAGTAGAATATGTACTACAACTAGAGAGCACAGATAGACTCTTCGCTGGCCAGTCAAAGAAGAGCATATTCCTTTCCTTACCTTTCTCAATTAGAGGGTTAAAATTTGAGAAAAAGATATTTAAAGTGGCAATTTTTTCATAGAATTTTTTTAATTTGATTTAGAGTGGTACTGGAAGTGTGATCCACTCAACGTCATTAAAACAATGCTTGTTTCTAATAAGAACTTTGCACACTTATTTCAACATGAAAGTAAACCACTGCTAGAGAAGTTGAAAAACAAAGATAGCTGGGATGATGTTACAAAAGAGATGGAGAAAGTTTCCGCTGAGGAATATTTTTTAGTTGAACAGTTGTCATCACAAATTATGGCATCAATAAAATAGGGCATTGTACATCCTAGGATGTCCTACAATTTCTACCAAAAAGCTTCTCATCCATAAAAAAAAATACCAAAGAAAATAGCTGAAGATTGTAAGGATAGAAAATGGACTCAAATGAAAATGACTGATTTTTGGAGTATGAGAAAGAATCTTGGTGAACCAAAGACTAGTGCAGATCTAGATGACATAGAGGAGGATATATAATTTAGAAAATTGTGGAATTTGGAGCATCCCACCATGACATATGACATCAGTGATCAGGATGAAAATGCAGACAATGAGGATGATAATACACCAATTACATTTACTCCATCGAGTTAGAGTGGAGTCACCGACTACCACAAAGAAAAATATAGCAAAGGGGTAATTGTTATAGAAAAAATGGGTTATAAGGGTGGTGGTTTGGGTCCCACAGGAGAAGGCATCTGGATGCCAATTTTTACACCAGAAGCACAAAAAACTGATCATGGTGTAGTCCTTGGGATTGGCATTGGAGTGGACCCATTAGATTCATTAGGAACCACTATGCCCACAACAACATCCATTGCCATAGGTGGGATTGGGGAATCTACTACTACTAGGTTTGGTAGTGGCACTAGTGCCAACAGGACTGGGAAAGTTATACAACAAGTTCCCTCTCTAAAGAGGCCATTAGAATCTACATAGAATCCCATAGAAGAAGATAGTGTCAAGAAGAAAAAGTTTTTTAGATGATTTTAACACTTGATCCTAAAGCACTGTTTGCACTTTCAGGTTCAAAAAAACCCTCTAAAAGTTTAAATCCTCAAACAACATTAGTTAGATCAATAGGCATTGCAAGCTCTGGTTCACCTTTCAAACATTCAATTCCTTTTGCAACACCATATTTTCATTTCAAAGATTTCTATAATAAATTTTTAGAAACAACAACCAAGAATAAAGAAATAAAGAAGACATTGTAGACTGGTGCCCTTATTGCAGCTGTAGAGGAACAACCTACATCCAACAGGGTTTTTCCAACATATGACCCAAATAGAGACATGATGGAGTTCATGGTTGTTATTCCACCCAAAAAAGATGGAAACCCACCAGAGAGTCAGATAGATCCATTTGAATTTCAAGTTAACACTCTCAAAATGGATTTTTCCAAAGTTAAAAATGTCAACAAAATCATTGTGTCAAAGTCTACAAACCAATTGGTCTACAATGCATTGCTAAAGCTGGAGAGAGAGAAAAGTAAGCTCTAGAAAAATATAGAAAAGTTATAGGAAGACATTGCCAATGAAAAAGAAAAGAGGAAAGCTTCAGATAATAGTTTGAAAGAATTATAGGAAAATATTTAAAAATCAGCCTCTACATCAGCAAATACAGGGCAGGAACATGCAGAGGCAGTAGTGAAGGAAGAGGAGTAGGCAGAGCTGAAGGATCATGTGCAGGTTGAGCTGAAGGCACTGAGGGGAAAATTGGCAGAAATTAGTAAAAAATAGAGGAAGAAAGAGTCACTTCACAAAAGTTATTTAAAACCATGGAGAGTAATGTTGCCTCCAACTGGGAATTGCAAAAGAAATTGGACTCTCACAGGGATAAAGCCAATCATTGGGAACACAAAGCACTGGAAGAGAAAAATAATTGTGAAAAAATGGCAGAAGAACTAAAGAAGGCAAATAATACGATGCAAACTTTAACAAACATTAGTAATAATTTAGTGAAGATTACAAAAGAACACATTTGGGGCCAAATATTGGGGATGTCTCATAGCTTGTGTGAGTGGTTTGAAATGCTTCAAAGTATGAGAGTATGTTATTGGAGAAACTTACAAAATAAGGTTGCAGGACAAAATCAATACTGATTTATGCTTTCTTCCTACAGACATATCTCCTGATACATTCATGGATTTCATCAAACTAGTGAGAACTTTGAATGGAGTTTTAGAAGCAACAATGCTATCAAGTTACACTTCCAAATATGAATTGCTAACGAAGTTGCAGGAGTGTGACTATACTATGAACCAAATTGTTCTGCCATCAAAGGATGTTTAGACTAGCCTCCAAACATTGCTTTGAATTTTGAACTATTGTAAATTGTAATGTATTGAAAATGAATACAAAACAAATTGTACTCTATCTAATTTTCATGTTTTCCAATTTAATGTACATTGAGTTACTCTATTTTATTCAATTATTCTTAGTTGATTTACTCTATTATATGCTATTGGAACACAAAATTTAATTTAGGAATTTCAAATATGAATGATCATTGATGATACGATACAAACTATAGTAATGATACTCTTTGTTCTCAAATTTTAATGATCAAACATAATACATTCTTGCCTTTCTAAATTGAACTTGAATGATAGAATATAGTAGTTAATAAAATCAAAAAATATCTATTGATTGCTATTGCTAATTTAGTAGAAAATTCCTAAATTTTCCAATTCATCTCGATGTCGTCATCATCATCTAATTCTGGTATTCCAATTCCTTCATTGTTCTCTTCATTTTCATTTGTGTCTTCTTCAATCTGACCTTCGCTTCTATGAAACCCAATCCCATCACCAACCACTTGTAGTTGTCCCACTCAGAGTTGGAGATTAGTTAATAGTGTTGACCAACCCTCTTCTTTTGCATTTTTTCTTCTAGATTTCAATTGATTTTTTATAAGGAAAGTATTGACATCATACCTAGATGTGTACACCCTCAAACATGTTTCCAAATTCTTGTCTAGTTTGTTTCTTAGCTTTGATTTTAGGAAGCCCAAAGCATTGAAAACTCTCTCATCCTCCACCGAACCCAATATCATGGTTTGACATAGATCAACAAGCTTGAAGAACTCTAAAATGTCATCACGCAACATTGTGCTTTGTTTTAGTTATCTCCAAAGCCTTGTTACCGAGCCCTCTTCATGTGGGTTATGCATTATTTGATATTGATGCTTCATAGTCCTTGCAAAAGTGCTTGATTGTTGTCTAAGAAGAGCCTCATCTAAAATTCCATTGATAGTCACTTCATTGAATTTTATAGATTTGCAAAATTCCTTTATCAAAGTCAACAACCTATTACAATAATCTTCCTTACAGTTTAAGCACCAATATTAAGGAAACACAATTGCCATGGCCTCAAGTAGTTTTTCATATAGGAATTGGGATCTTATTTTCAAGGAAACCTTATAGGCTATGTCCCTTGCATGAGCTTCTATAGACTCGATGATCTTGGTAAACTCTTCCCTTGTAACCATTGTAGCTCATTTCTTTGGGGCACTACAGTAGATTGGTATCTGAAATCCCCTTACACAGATACATAATTCTCTATTTTCAATAATCTTTAAATAATTATCAAGATTGTCCAAATCTGTTAATTTCTGCCAGTGATCAAATTTTTCATCAGATAATTTTGGGTCATTTTGATAGAGATTATTGAGGTCCATGCATGACATTTTACGCAACTGAGCATCTTCTGCAATATACATGGCTCTTTGTTGGGATTTTTTCATAATGAACATCATTTCTTCTAGCATGGGAAGAAGAGATGCTAAAGTCAAAAGTGTCTCTATATTGGTTAACCTCTGAAGTAGGTCACCACATCTTTGATTTTCTGCATTGTCATGATTTTCATACATAAGTCCAATCAAAGATTGATATTCAGAAAAAACTCGATGCGCTGGTCCATCCAAAGAGATCCATCTGGTATCAACATCTTTAAGAAGCTTGTTTCCATTGGTAATTCCATCAGCAAAGTGTTGAAATTCCCTAAAACATTTGGGACTTTGACAAAAATATGAGTACAAATCTCTTACTAAATATTCAACCTTATTTACTAAAGGAAACTTCTTCACAACTCTAAAAGCAAGATTCATCCAGTGGGCCATACAATGAATGCCAACAATATATGGTGAACAAGAAGCCTGGATCTCTGTGCAAAGACCATTCCTATGACCTTGCATTACTGAAGCTCCATCTGCTCCAACACAGATCAACTTCTTTGCTATTATCAATTCATCCATAGCTCCATATTCAATTAAATGGCTCTTTTACTAACTAAAATAAAGTTTTCGACGTCGCATTGTCCCTCAATTTTTGAATAGTTAGTAGATGTGGTTGGTGAACATTATTCTATATAGTATAAACATGCATGCATATCTGTGTGTGTGAATTTTATACCTAGCTATAGACACAACACTTCAGTAAAACATTAGAGGTTAGTTAAAATCAAAATCATGCAGTGAAATAGAAACTAATCTAACTAGGTGATTTACTGCCTTCTAGTAGATGCGAGTATGTATTCTTAGATTGGACCAAGATCAGTGACCTTGACGACACCTAAATGAAAGATTTGAATGTAGAATGTAGATATGAGATGAATGCAAATTAATCTATATTTTTGGATTTTCTATGCAATAAGATGAAATAAACTGATATGAATCTATTCTAGATGAAAAACTGATGTGCAAATTAAGCTACAATGAATTGCAAATAAGGTTGATCTCACAAAAGTTGTTGATTTGAAAAGAAGCTTCAATTCTTTAGATGTCCATTCACCAACGTGATTGTGCAAATTCATGGATTGATTTTGGCAGAGTAAGTATGCAAACTTGTGAGATATGATTATGAAGAGCCGAGCCTTGATTTTATAGAAATCCAGGGCTTTGGGGGCGCATGAAAAAGCCATAAATCACTCTTGATAAACTTAGGTTGATTTTTGAGTCAACAAGGAATTAAAGATAGTTAACTCACAAAAAATCATGCAAAAACAACTTTTTGATTTAAATCAGAAGTTGAGATCGGCTTTCAACTCAAAAGAGAGTTGAGTTTATTTTTAAAACAACTTGAATTGATTTTCTGATTTAAAGTTCAACTGCTTTTTGGATGTGCACAATTAAATATGAATTAAATAAATAAATAAAGTGATTTATCCTCAACTTAACTGATTTTAAAAATAAAACAATTGATTTATGGGTTAATCAATTATTAAATCAAACTTTTATTCAAAAACTTTATTAAATTTGACAATTGACATTAATTAATTAAATAAGAATTTAATCAATTAGTCATAGGATATTTGATTTATTGTCAAAATTTAAATAATACAATTTAGGAATAAATATAATTAAATAATTAAGTGGCAGTATTAAATCTAATTAATTAAATATTTATAATATCCAATTAATCAAACTTTAGGATAAATAGGATTTATCACCAATTAATCATTAAATTAAAGATAATTAGGATAAATAGGAATAAGGAATATTCCCCGATGCAGAATTAAGATAATCAATCAAGATTCGATGATGTTCAGATGTGCCTTAGGTTAGGACTTTGATGTCGATTTTGTTTGATGTGTCGATATAGGAGGTTAATGAACCTATAGCCCATTTTTGGGGTATTACAATATCCACGATATATTATCTATTGCTATAACTTCATCTAAGGACAATGCAATAAAGGTTGACTCTTTTATTTTTCTTTGTACATACATCCTCTATTTCAATTTAGGCAATACAATTTGCCCATTCCCATCCACTGTTTATTGACCAATGGGTGATAGGATAGTTAGGAACTTTCAGAAAGTGTAACAAACCACTCATTTTTGGATAGTCTATTATTGGATGCCCTCTGCTCAAAATATGGAAGACATTACTTTATTGAGCAACTTTTTCGCATTCTACTTCACTTGCTTTTGCAAAAATAACATTAATAGAACCTTGAACTTCACCAGGATTTGTCTTAAATTTATGAGACAAATAATATTCCTCAACATTCCTTTTATGTTGACATTTCTCCTTTTTTATATATCTTACCACTTTTATTTCCTTTCCATCTACAGTTTCAGTTTCGTAAACTTTACCAACATGTTTCTCTATGGTGTCTAGTTTAAGTTGCAATTGATTTTCCTTTTTATACTTCCAACTACAAATCATACATCTGCATTCTACTGGTGGATCACCTACAATTGAATTGTCCATGGGTTCAATGAATGGATACATTGCCACCCAATCAAATTTAAATCTTCTCGACATCTCTGATTGACGATCATTTTTTTCTTTTGATTTTCCTCTCCCTTTAGTGTTACTATTAATTGAACCATCATCATCACTGAAGTCGATCGAATCATCCTGGTACTGGTTATTTGCCTGAAATTTTCTTCAAGGTCATCTTCATCAGAGATATTGGGTTCCACAACTTCGTCACCATATTTATTAGGTTCCCCAAATTTTTGAGTAGACTCCTATGTAGGTTGAGAACCTTGAAATTGTACAGGTTCCTTTGATGATGTACCTTCCTCACTTTGACCAACACCATTGTGTCTACCCCCGCCAAAGTATGAAGATATATTTCTTCATTTCATTGGCCTCTCTTGGACTTCTCCACCTTCAATAGTTCTCTTCTTGTTTAACTTTGACTATGATATCTCCAACAAATTAAGGCTGCAATAAAATTTTACTTGTATAAGATACTACATACTTGTTCCGGTTTTCTACCGATCGTAATTGTGAGCTCAGAATCAACTAAATTTTTGTACTACTAAATCTCTTGAAACTATCCTTATATACAAATGCTTATTTCAAATTTTGGTGAAGGGGCTAACTATTGCATATGATAACAACTAATATTTGGTGAACCCAATGTAATTTCAAGTAATTGACTAGGCGAATAGGGTGGGAATTCAGGACACAATTATGTATAATGCATGGTGAATTGGGTCCTAGTGTAAATAAAACTTTCACTTGGGACAATAGGCCTTTGGTGATGGTGATCCTTGATAAATACACCATTCCTTAATCCATGGTGAATAATAGTCAAATAAGCCAACCAATATATGTGTCTTTTATAAAATCTGGGCAACCGGTCAACCTCTACACTATGCATTTTTTTACCAATATCTATAGGCCTGATGGGACATATTCAATAATTGGAAAATAATTGCCACTAAAAATATCCTTGCATCACACCTTGGCCTTCTCCCACTAGGGTTTTGACCTTATGGGCCAAATATTTCCAAACTCTACTAGTGGTCACAAGTATATCCTAGCTGCCACCAAATACTTTACCAAATGGGTGGAAGTTGTCCCTCTCACTTACACAACCGGTAAGTAGATTTCCAAATTCATCCCAAATTACATTATCTATCACCATGGCATCCTCAAATATCTCCATACCGATAACATAATACCCTTCAAAAATTAGGATGTCTCTGACCTTTGCAAGAAATTTGGCATTACCCAACATTTATTTTCCAAATACTTCCTGCGGGGAAACAATCAAGCTGAGGCTACAAAAAAACTATCCTAAAAATCATCATAAAGGTTGTTGATGAAACTGACCGTGATTAACATCTGTAACTCAATCCTACCCTCTGGGCCTACCACACCTCCATGCATACTCCCACTAGCGCTACCCCATTCGCCCTTGTCTATAGTTCTGAGGTTGTCTTACCCATTGAAATTGAGCTCCCTTCCCTCAGGATTTATCTCAAGAACTTGATGTTCAAAGAAGAATATAGGGTTTCCCGCTTGCAAGAGCTACAACTCCTTGATGAGAGACACCTCAATGCCCTTAACCACCTCTGTGTGTATCAAAATTCCCTACGCTTGCAATTCCACAAGAAGATCAAACCTCATGAGTTTGACATTGGTGATTTGGTCTTGCAACACAACATGAAGAATCTTCAGAGCCAGGAAAAGAAAGAGAAGTTTGAACCAAATTGGCTGGGCCCCTTTGTCATTACTACTAAATTCAGTTCTGGGGCATATCAAATTACCACACTTGAGGGAGATTCACTACCTGATCCTATAAATATTGTGTATCTAAAGAGGTTTTATGTATAGATCAATATTCAGTTCTTGTACAGAAAAAGTCCTGAAAAAATCTTTAAAAAACACAAAAAATCATGAAAAATCCCCTAAAAATTAGAAAAAATAATGAAAAAGCACAAAAATCTTGAAAAAAATAAAAATAAATAAAAAATAAAAATAAAAAATAAAAATCATCCAACAATGAAAACTTGACAAACAAGCACTCTGGGCAAGTATCATGGTGAAAACCTATTTCAGGCACCATGGTAGCAGATTTGGATCCATTGTCTTCCCCCGTCCACTGTACATATTCATCCTCATCCTGGTCCTAGTTTACGGTCATCGCTTCTCGCATTGCCATAAAGGTCCAACCACAATTTCTAGCAAGCCGAGCTTAACCCCATCACACTGATCTTTTCCCAGACATAGTGATCACAAAAGTGCTTATCAAAATCAACATCGAAATCAAATCTTTGAGTCATTGTTCCTTTCACATCTATTGCAAACAAATATCCATCTTAGTCAATCAATCTTTTCCCTGTAGGATGCATCCTTCCTTAGTCATCTCAAATCAGACTCATTAATCCTACCTTGTTCATGCCAAGAACTATGGACTGAATGACTACTTGGTTAGGAGGTCTTCTTTGTTGATTTTATCTTTTTGTGTCAACAGATCTTACTCATGATTGCCTAGATCTTTCATATCTTGGTACATTGTGAATGGTGAAATTTGATACAAGTGTCGATTGCAGTATGATATGTTTGTGGATACTTTAGGAGCATTTTTGTTGGTTTCTCAATTATGATTATGCGTATCTTAATGGGGGAAACATGTTCGCATACTTACGTCCCTTAATAGACATAAGTGTTCCCAAACCTCTCCACTAAGTCTATGTCATAGGTTCCTTCATAATAAAAAAATCTACATCTCTGTTTGTAAAGCTATTTGAGAGTCTAGTCCATGTAATGGAACAATGTCATCTATGCTTTTATAACACATGATGTATACCTCTTATTGCAATATCAAACTAGGGTGTGCTCTCCAACATGAACACAAGTGATCCCACTAAATCATGTAGTTAGGTTACATCATAGCTCAATTGCATATTAGTTTATTTCTTTTCTAAATTTTTTAGGCAAGGGTCTTGTTTATTCACCTTCCCCTCCCTCTTCCTTAGTGGTTCAGTTGATCCTATTACATAAAAAATAACAAAATGACACTAGTTCATTCCTTTGCATTCTACCTCATATAGTTAAGTTCATTTTAGTTACTATTGCATCATTAATCATTAATCATTAATCATTAATCATTAAATATCCATTACATGTCAAATATATCTCATTAATCATTAATCATTAAATAAACATTGCATGTTAAATATGTCTATTTAACCATTAATAATTAACTATGCATTGCATATTCATAAACATCACATATGCATAATAAAACATCAATTCATTACATATTCACATAGGATCTACACATCATGTAGTGCATATTTCACATAATCACACACATCTTGCATCACATATTTTAGTACAACAATTTAGCACTATGCATAATCTCATAATCTATCAGATAAAATAATAAAATGGCTCCACAAAAATATCTGTATATATATCATAACATCCTAATACATCAAAATGATACATCAAGAACCTCTGTGCTATTATAAATATGCATCTCATCTAAAAATCCACAAAATATGTATCCTATATAATCAACTGGATCCAATTATCACTAGGAAGATATCCTTGCCGTCCTGACCCCCCTTGTGCACCTCATGAATCAGGTCTCTCTACTCCTCTACCACTATCACCTCCTATCTCCCTATCCCTTGGTGGCCTGGCTACTGAACCTCATGACACACCTCAATTCATCTTTGATATCCCTCACTCTGAATAGGGTTCCTATCTATGCTTCAAAGGTAACACATGATGATGGAGGCCCATATAATAGACCGCCTCTCTCCCCATCCTTGATGCATCTCGCTATACATCCAACATGCCTATCAATAACTACCCTAAACCTACCGTAGTCACTTCTTGTCTCACTAACTCCCACTCCCCTCGGTATGTCTCTACCCATATCCACCATGTATCTATGTCCTATGTCATTCACTAGGTGAGAAGGTCTGTCTATCTCTGCATCTCCTCTATCTATCTTGATAATCAAGCTACCTCCCCTGCCATCCCCTTTGTATCTATGCTAGCTCCTATCCTGGTAATTTGTCCTGTACCCACTTGACCTTATAGTATGGCTAGCTCTCACTGCATATTCTCTATATGAGCCTCTCTCTCTCTCTGCCTCAACCCTATCTTCTCTATCCATCTCTATTGCCACCAAAGCCTCTAATAATGTCACCTCCACCTATAGAATGACTAACTACTCTTGATCCCCCTACCTCTCATCTCCTCCTAGTCCTCCTAGTCCCATCTCCTCATCCTTAGAAATGACCCATGGGCTACCTCCTCTCTCCCCTTCTGCACTACCTATGGAGGGCCACCTGCAACTAGTCTTTGCACTATCCCTCTCCTTTGCTTTGTCACCTTCCTCTGCACCCCCACTTGAATCCTGATGCTACTGCTAGTCTCTCCTCCTCATCCTCCTCATCCTCATCCTCCTCTTCTAACTTTATCTCTAACTCTATCTGCTCTACAACCTCTCCTACTACTAGCTCTGTCAGCCTCACTAGCCTAAACCTCTCCCACCAGGCTGCATACTCAGCTGTCACCCCTGCATCTACCAGCTATCCCTAGGCTTTTGTCCATGGTAATGGCTGCATACCTCTCCAAATTCTCCTATCATTCCATAGATATACTCTAATGCCCCATATTGAAGAAATCTCCCTGGAGATGATCAGATGTGGATAATTATTTAGAACCATACCCTACCTCAAGCCAAACTATCTGCATACTCGTGACAACATGTATCTAGCTATTTGAAATGTTGTCCTCTTGATCAACCAACAATCTATCTACACATATCCTAAGTACTCTACATCTAGAGCACCATCCTCTCTCCCTACCTTCTCATCCCAATATCCCCACGCCTCGCAATCTCTATACGGTGTCTATTCAAACCATAGCAGCTCATCTAATATCCTCTACTAGGTCTCTACTACTCTCACATCCCCATACAAGAAGGGCGACTAGTACTAACATGTGAATGACTCATATCATTGTCATCACCCCTTCCCTCGCAATGGTCGTACCACTATAATGTGCTCCCATGCCCAGACTAGCAGCAGTGTCACTCTTGGTCCCATCATCTGCTAAGTACGGTATGTGCATATATGTAAGTTGTAATATACCTGTGCCAAGATCGTATATCCATAGTAATACTATATACCCTCCTAGTCCTCCTCAAACATCTAACTCACTACTCTTGCCCATCCAATTGGAAAATCATGACCTGAATGGTCAGGCATCAACCTCCCTCCTACCTGTTGGAGCTCTAAATTCTGGGTAAAATTTGGAGTCCTATATAGTGATAAAACTCTAAAAAATGGCCTCTTAAACTCCATGCCCAATAATTAATTATGGAGTACATGAAATGAGATAAAAAATTATATTAATTTTCAATTAAAATTTGAGGGATTAAGAAAGGAAGCTCTATGACAGGAACAATCAAAATTCTGTGATCAAAACCTTAAAAAAAAACTCAAATTTTGACATGATACAAAGATGATGTCGATAGAGGCTGAAGATAGTTGAATTTTAAAAATCTAAAAAAGACCTAGTTCGGGAAATCAAATTTTCTATTTCTAATCCAAATATTAGCTTTCCACAAGGTGTTTTGGTTTTTCAACCAGACCCAAATCTGAAAGTTAGGTAGTTATTTTTAGTTAGTTTATTGTTTTTCAAAATAATTTATAATAAGGGTTGTATCTTTTCACCCTAAAGAGTTGTGAAATCCACTCAAACACATATATACATAATGTTAAATGTAAAGAGAGAAGACAATACAATTAAGATTTTAATAGGATAGAATTTCATAAACAACTACAACTATGAACTCTTATGTACCAATTTTTCAACATCAATAAAGATAAGTACCATTTCTTTTTATTTGTGGTTATAAGTTATATGTTTTCAATTAGTCTTTTAGATATTCTATTAAATAGAGTGTTTCACTGTGTTGAATTCCCTGAGTATCATAATCCAAAATTAATATATATAGTTTAAATATCAATTGAAAGATCTGTGTATCTTCTCTTATTTTTATCAATCTCTTAATTTGAGTTAAACTCAATAAGATTAGCCATATAGATTGATTTGAATTATAAGTCAAGTGGAAGCCTGTGAAGTGATGGTCTTGTCTTATTAAGGCAAGTTTTTAAAACTATCTCTGATCATACGTAGGATTGAAATTTTTATGACTCTATAGCCCAAGTATTTAGAAGGCACTGATCTAATCTTTAATTGGAAACTGTCATGTTAGTTCATTTGTAGTTTGTAGATCATTAAATCTTTATTTCAAAACATTACTTTTCAATCTTTAGTATAATCCATTTATTCAAGTATTATAGAATAGAGATTTTTAGGAGATTAGTTGTTTTCCTCAAAGGATCATTCACCACCTTTGGAGGAATCTTGTTTTGTGTACGTAATTGTGTGACATAGAAAATTCAATAGTTCAGAGTGAATTTAGGCCTACTAGCCTTGGCTTGATTAAGCCAAAATTACAAAGGTATCAGCTTGTACCTATCAGTTAGCTAAAAGTGATCCATCATTTTTGGGCACCAACAAATTGGTGAATTTGCTGGGGAGAGTTTCTCACAATATATATTGTGAAGTTACCAAGAATTTCAAATTTCGTAGATCAAAATCAGAAAGTAGTTATATTAGTTTGTTTGGAAGCACACTCTATTGGAAGAAAGAACCTAGAAGCAAGACATTCCTCAAATGAGGTGGTGACTCTATTCAATAAAGCATTTCAATCAGTGACTCTACTGAGGAAGAAGACCTAGAAGGAGATAAGTAAAGTTTTCCTCTTTGAAAGAGGTGATGACTCTATTGTCAAGAACCTAATGTATAAAGTAACAACTTACTACCAATTCAAATATTCAGAATGTATCAGAATAAACAACCATTTCAGAGAAAACCATTTATTCCAGATGGTATCAGGCCATTGGATCTTAGGAGATTCCCTTGTATTTCTTTTAAGTTGCTCCCATGTTTTCGCAGCTTGTACCAAAGTTCCATGGAGAATGAGATGAATTAGTAGTTGAACATTTGGATGCATTTTATGCATTTATAAAGAGCTATGAGATTTGTGCAAAAGATTAGGTAATGAAACTATTTGTCAGGACATTAGAAGATAATGCAAGAGAGGCATATGAATCATTACCTACACAAAGTATTTCATCTTGGAAAGAATTTGAACAATGGTTTTTATATGAATTCCATGATGCAAGCAATGGAAATAACATGTATTATGAATAGTGTGAAGACCAAAGTTGAAACATGGAGGAGGATTGTAGTATGTATCTACTTGATGCATTTTTCAGTTTGGCAAGATTTGAAGGGGAGTCTTCTACACACTTATTCTTGAGGATGGCAGATATTTATCAGAGGATACTTATAACAATTATGCCTTCATGAAAAGAATTAATGAGAAAGGTTAAAAATTTGGGAATCTCACTAGATGACCATGATCTAAGATTCTTGTTAAGATATTAGAAGAAGATAGTGAAGACAGAGAAGAGGAGGCTGATGATCAAATTGAACAAGGCCTTGTGTGTGATGGAAATCTCAGTGATGATAAAGAAGATCCAAATTATATATCCCCTTTAGACACATTTTTGAACTTAGAGAAACAAGAAGAAGAATTTGCAGTACAATTCTTCCTAAGGATGTTTCATATCTGTCAAGAAATACCTTCAGAGTGCAGACCTACATCCTCTGATATTTTCAATAAAGTGCGAGAACTAGGTCTTTTATATGATCATCAGTTCCTTACCTTTCTCAAACTTATGAATAATGAACTGGGTGCAGAGGAGAAAGAGTGCAGAACTGAAATAACATATGAGTCATGTGAGGTTTCATATTTGAATGGAGAATATTCTTTTGGATAGTCTAAGGAAAATGTTTTCCATGATGATACTTGTATGATATCAAACATTAGTGAAAATGAAAATGAGGAAGAGGAGCTTCTTCATGTGGAAGATATTTCAGCCTTATTAGACATAGAATACCGAAGAGCATCATATTCAAGAGATCCAAAGTGTTATGTGATCAAAATCAAGTGTTCGATAGAGGAAAGGATCAATGTTCAATTTTGGGGGGCCTAGGGCCACCCAATTTTACTTCGCATCAGATTAAGTATGGATACTTGGTCTACTTGTCCAGAGATAGTTGGAATCTCGCTATGCTCACATGGAGCATACGTCCCCAGAAAGAGCTTGTTGGAGCTCTAAATTTTGGGTAAAATTTGGAGTCCTATATAGTGATAAAACTCTAAAAAATGGCCTCTTAAACTCCATGCCCAATAATTAATGATAGAGTACATGAAATGGGATAAAAAATTATATTAATTTTAAATTTAAATTTGAGGGATTAAGAAAGGAAGCTCTATGATAGGAACAATCAAAATTCTATGATCAAAACCTTCATAAAATATTGGAATTTTGACCTGCTGCAAAGATGATGTTGACAGAGGCTGAAGATGGTTGAATTTTAAAAATCTAAAAAAGACCTAGCTTGGGAAATCAAATTTCCTATCTCTAATCAAAATCTTAGCTTTCCACGAGGTGTTTTGGTTTTTCAACCAGATCCAAATCTAAAAGTTAGGTAGTTATTTTTAGTTAGTTTATTGTTTTTGAAAATAATTTGTAATAAGGGTTGTGTCTTTTCACCCTAAAGAGGTGTGAAAGCCACTCAAACACATATATATACATAATGTAAAATGTAAAGAGAGAAGACAATACAATTAAGATTTTCATAGGATAGAATTTCATAAACAACTACAACTATGAACTCTTATGTACCAATTTTTCAACATCAATAAAGATAAGTACCATTTCTTTTTATTTGTGGTTATAAGTTATATGTTTTCAATTAGTCTTTTAGATATTCTATTAAATAAAGTGTTTCACTGTGTTGAATTCCCTGAGTATCATAATCCAAAATTAATATATATAGTTTAAATATCAATTGAAAGATCTGTGTATCTTCTCTTGTTTGTATCAGTGTCTTAATTTGAGTTAAACTTGATAAGATTAGCTATATAGATTGATATGAATTATAAGTCAAGTGGAAGCCTGTGAAGTGATGGTCTTGTCTTATTGAAGCAAGTTTTTAAAACCATCTCTGATCGTATGTAGGATTAAATTTTTTTATGACTCTATAGCCCAAATATTTAGAAGGAAATGATCTAATCTTTAATTGGAAACTGTCATGTTAGTTCATTTGTAGTTTGTAGATCATTAAATCTTTATTTCAAAACATTACTTTTCAATCTTTAGTATAATCCATTTATTCAAGTATTATAGAATAGATATTTTTAGGAGATTATTTATTTTCCTCAAAGGATCATTCACCACCTTTGGAGGAATCTTGTTTTGTGTACGTAGTTGTGTGACACAAAATTTTTCATAGTTCAGAGTGAATTCAGGCCTACTAGCCTTGGCTTGATTAAGCTAGAATTACAGAGGTATCAGCTTGTACCTATCAGTTGGCCAAAAGCAATCCATCATTTTTGGGCACCAACACTACCAATCCGGATAAATACAATGCTAGCCGGGGAAATCCTGCCTCCATCCCACCTCACCATGACATCCACTAGCGGTCAATTGACAACTGGCATATCCACCATCTAAAGCTCTCCTCCATAAACTACTCTACTCTCTCCAAATGATACTTTGACATCCCCCAAATTGGTACCTGCAAAATCCTCCATACATCTAACAATGTCACTATTGCCTCCACGATCAGAAAATGGAAACTCAATGTGTCTGAGTGCCATCTCTCGATCAATGCTATCATAAGTGCATTATACACTCTCTAGTGTAGCCACTCATGCACATGCTGCAAGCCACATAAGGTCACCTACCCCCACTTCACCTCTATAAGCTCCTCTCACATCATCATCATGTTTGACCATTGCTCTTTCGAGTGAATCCAATAATCTGGCTCCTACATCCAATCACCTGACTCTCTTCGTTAGTCCTAGTCATTACAAGATTTACCCTGTCCCTACCCTCACATTGCTTCTTCTCCCCATCCCCATACATTATTTTCCTATGCTCAACCCACCCCCCTTTGGCAACAAAGTCACTCATCTTAAGACGAGTGAATTGCCCTCTTCCGCGGCCCTGCCGCCCATCCAAGGATGCACGACATCAGAGCCTTTGTTGCTCATCTATAGACGGGTGAAAAGACCTGACTATCGGACCAACGAAGCTACTTGTCCATAGATGGGAGGTTCCACCTCTGTCACTGGGTGGGCGAAACTGCCCATCTCCATACGGGTAGCCTACCCCCACCACTGGGCAGACATAGTCATCCAGCCCCCGGGTAGAGAGAGTCGATCGTCCATAGATGGGCAGCTACGTGTAGGCAAAATGGTCAGTGCTCCCCTCAGTATTTGTGACATGGCTTAATCACCTCTTGTGTCTTCTATAAGTCTAGTGGTTGTATCAGGAATTAATAGGTCAATCTTTTGGTGCAATGACAACCACTACTTGTAACAAGTGGTATCAAAGCTTGGTCACAGGTTCGAATCCCCTCAGGTAACATTGAAGGGGAGATTGTTGGAAAAATGGTCAGTGCTCCCTTCGGGATTCATGACATGGCTTAACCACCTCCTGTGTCTTCTATAAGTCTAGTGGTTGTATTGAGCATTAATAGGTCAATCTTTTGGTGCAACGACAACCACTACTTGTAACACTACGTATCGCCCTTCTGTGGGCGGGGCCTCCTATCCATTGACAAGCATCACGGCCTGACTTGCAGCTCTGTGCCACTCGAGTGCGGGTCATAGCCACCTGTTAGTTGATAGGCAGCTCTGTACCGCTTGCTGCCAGCAGGTGGAGCTGATCATTGCTTGGCCAAGCTGCCCAGCGATGACTCCATGTCACTTGTTGGTGGCTCTGCCCTTTGGCATCTTTGCCCCACTACCCCACATCTCTTCATCCCAAAATTATTAAAACTAAAAAATATATATAATAATACAAACAAAACTAAAAAGGAGGATTTGTGCACTCACCGAATCCCCCCTATCTACCACTCGCTGATAGACTCGCACTCGCTCACCCAGCTGCAACCTATCCTGTCGTCCTGCCATCTTCTCTTCTCCTCTCTTCTTTTTCTTCTCCTTAGGAGTAAAAATGAATTTTTTTCCCCCTTTTTGCCCTTTTATAAGGGGCCCTTTTTTCAAAAGAGGGGTTCTTTTTTCCTTTTTCTTTTTCTTCTTTTTCCCAGTAAGTCATGCAAAGTCTTTTCTCTCCTTTCATGAAAATTTCCCAAAACTTTTATTTTTGGGCTATTTTCCTGAGGGGGCACATCGTCCACATTTTTCTACTGACTTTCTTCTGGGGTATCTATATTTTTTTTTTTGACGCGATGTCATTTTTTGACACCGAATCAAAGAGGGGCAAAATGTAGACACCTAAACTCATCCTTTTAACATTAATTAAATTAAATTTAATTAATGACCCCTGATAGTATTATAGTTAATTTTTAATTAATTATATTTGTTAAATTCATCTTTTTTATTTAATTAAATTTAATTAATTAAATAAATTCACTAATTATAGTATTTGAATTAAATTTAAATACTACCTTTCATAATGTATTAAATTTAATTTAATACATGTTCCTCCATATTCCCCTTTTAAATAAATTTTTAATTTATTTGATTCCCTCACATTCTTTATTTCTACTAAGCCATGATTAAATTAAATTTTATTTAATTTAATCCTAATTCCAACCTAGATGCTATCCAACACACATCACTTTCTATCTAATAAACCTACTCACTAATTAACTAAGGTTAATTAGGCTAATTTTTGGATTCCTACATCCATTAGTCCTAATTATTTGCCCACACGTGTAATCAAATTTTTAAAAAATTGCTAAAATTTGTATAAACAAAGCTTCTTACAATTTTGATGACACTTCTTACACCTTCTAAAATGGTGAAAATGAACTTTTTTCTTACACATCTCTTACACACACTTACACATGTACTTGAAGTACACATTGACCTTTCACATCCCAAGTTGCTCACATGTGTGAGCAAGTCTTGGAATTTGCATGGCTTATGTGTCTTCTTGGTGACACCTATGTGCATTCCACATAGATGCCACCTCACCCTAGCCCTCCAAAATCCTATAAATAGGACCATTGCCTCAAGAAAATCATCTCTCATTTTGCATGTAGAATTATAATGTTAGTTTATGCTTAGAATTATTTTCTTAGAGTTTTTACTAACCATTTGGTAGTTGCTAAATTTTCATTGTAGATTTAGTTTCATTCTATGCTTTAGTTTTATTCATTTCTACTTATTAGTTGCATGCCATTAAGCTTGAGGGTTGCTTCCATAGCTCCTCCTTGAGCTTCTTTGGCTTCTTGAATTGAGTGCTTGAGAGTTGCTTCTATAGCTTCCTCTTGAGCATTTCAATCTTCATTTTACCTTGCATTCATAGTGGGATTGATTTACTTGTGTTGGGAGAGCACACCCACAACACTCTCTAAGAGTTGAAATCAAGCAAGTCTTGGGGGTGCACTTGCTTCTTTCTCATCAGAGGTTGTGGTGGAAGCCTTTTGTTTAGTTGTTGCAAGTTTATAAAATGTTAGATTAATGTTTGAATATCTTGTTTATTGCTAATGTTTGCATGTTTGAAATTTCTCCCAACAGGTTGGTTTTCATCACATACACCAATATGCCCTAAAGGTAGAAGAAAAATTAAACAAAATACATGAGCAAAGACAAAGAGGAAGAGGTTGAAGATTTGAAAGGGGAAGAAAATTTACAGGAGGAGGAAGATCTTATTCAGATCTGGGAAAATGTGAAGAAAAAATTAAGGAAGAAAGTTAATACCAAAGAGATGACACAAGTTTCCATAGAGGAGGAGAATAAACTAGCAAAGCATTTAGAGGAACTTGATTTAAGTGTGGAGGAGAAGAACACCAAGCCTCTGAATGTACCCAAGGAAATGCAAACAAGAGGATTGAGAGAAAGGGTAGGAAATATTTTTGTATTTTTATTATTTTTAACATGTAAATGCAAGAATGAATCTATTATGGAATTTCTATGACTTATTTTATTAATTAATGCAAAAATAAAACTAAATGCATAAAATGTAACAATTTTGTACTTATTTAATTTCTTTGAAACATGCAAGAATGAAATAGATATAAATTTGGTAAAACTAAATGAATCAAATCTAGACACCAAATCAAAAGTATGTAAGAAGAGTTGGAATCACCAAAATGTACAATAGGAAAAGGGGATACTAAAAAAGGGTTGTTTTCCCCAATTCATATGGCACATTGGAATAATAAACCACCTCAAGACAAAATATGATTGACACCACCTTGGTAATAAAGATGCTAATACAATCTCAATGCGTTGAAGGGTTTTTATTCCTTTGTTTATTATAATTGAGAAGGAGAGAGGTGATATTGATATGTAAAATACTAAACAAGAACAAATATGATCTAATGTAGTTAAGAAAATTGATGCAAAAGGGGGTGGAGAAGAATTTGAATGCACCTAGAAATGAAACATGAGAAGTGGGTTTTCAAACCTGAATTCTTGATTGTTAGGGTCTTGAAATGACCTATAAATATATATAAATAAGACGTAGAGGTTGTAACCTTGTTTATTGCCAAATCTGGGATCAAAATGGTAGGGACATAATATAAATCATAACATTTTCCTAGGACATGGTGGAAATGACGACGTGTTCTTGGTGTTTTTGCCTAAATTTTTTACAGAGCATGAAAAAGGTTAGCTATAGGGCTTTTCCTTAGTCAAACCCCTTTTTAGGATTCAATCTTGAAAATGAAATGAAAGTGCACAAGGAAAGATGAAGTAGAAAAAAAATCTGAATTATAAATCACCTTATACCTTGATCGTGCAATGCTTCTTTTGATGTGATCACATATTTTAATGAAATAGCTTGATCTAGAATGCAATCTTGAAATAAATTCCTTTAATGACAAATTTTTTAGTTTTTCCATAATACTTGATGAGGAAGGAGAAGAATATTTTGAAGAATTGAAGACTTAGATGCTTGAAGACCTTGAGAATTCTCCTAAAGTTTAATTTCTTGATTAATTATTGATCATGAATCCTTGTACTTGATATTAGATACCAAAATAAAGAAACATAGGGGGTTTATATACTCAATCCATCATTTTAGGAGTTAAAACATAGGCATGTTGATCACTCGACTAGATCTCCCCCCAAAACCATGGCATGGGCTTTTGGGCCAATTTGGGCCCCATTCTCCTAGGACATGTTGCCAATGGTGACATGTACCTAGGAGAATGAGTCCAAATTTGATTTGGGTTCTAGATATATAGGGTATGTGTGAGATTTATGAGTATGATTCATTCTAAGGTCGAGATAGGTCACGAAGGCCAACAATAAGTATATAAAGCCTAGGTGAGGAATTAAATTATCTAATTGGAATAAAAAGAGATAAAAACACCTAGAAATAAGGGCCAACTTCTAGTTTTGAAGAAATTGAATCAAAATAAGACTTGTAATGTTAATTTGAAGGTTTAATAAGCATTAGAAGAATGTGAAATCAATGTGCAAACCCATACATAATAAGATGGGGCTAAAATGAGAACATAATTATGGATGCATACTTTTTAGGATGGCACACTTAGCCCCCATTTTAGTGAGAGTATTAATCCACCTCATGCTCATAGTAAAGTAGAAGAAAGCAAGAGAAAGAGATGTACATCATGGGAAAAATGCAAGGAGATACAATATCACTAAGTTTAAGGACATAAGACCCCAAACCAAGGATCTTAAATTGTACATGCATATGCAAGGACAAATAAGACAACAAAAAAATCCTAAAACTGAGTAAGATTCTAAGTCAACTAGTTGAAGATACCTTGCTAAACATAAAGCTATTGCAAAAGAATGAGTGGTCACCTAAAAATTGAAAGATCATACATCAAAGATAATAAAATACTCCATGATATAACCCACTAGCATAGCTATGAGAGAATGGAGAGAAGAAAAATGGACCATGAATCCAATAGTCTTTCAAGTTGTGCTATTCTAGGTGATTCATGGCAGAGGAAGAGGAGGAGAAGGAAAGTCTAGCATGTGATGTTATGATAGTTTCACTTATCCCAAAGTAAGAGGGAAAGATAATTAATCATATAGAAAGGTATGTTATGCTATTCAATTCTACCTTGAAAAATTTGTGCACAGGGCAGCTTGTAAAATTTTGCACTTAGGGAAACTTATGGGACCAATCCTATGGAAAGTGTTATCTCCATAGGGATAAAAATAGGATGATTAGTCTTAAGGAAAGAATTGTCTCCTTAGCAATCAAAAAGTGATCAGTCCTAAGGAAGGCATTGTCTCCTTAGGGATCAGTAAAATAGGACCATTCCAAATAAAATAATTATCTTCTTAGGGATCCAAAAGTGATCATTCCTTAAGAAAGTATTGTCTCCTTAGGGATAAATTTAAAAAAAAAGTTGCATAATATAAAAAGGAGGATGCATATATGCCCCCCTCCTTATGATGGAAACATAATAATATCATGCTATCATAAGGAAAATACAACAAGGATACCTACTTCCATTAATAAGAAGATATCCTGAAAACAACAATGTATGGTTATACCCTTAGAAAAGAGTGAAGACTCTTGTTAGGAAAGGGATATATAATTATGAAAGGATATCCAAAATTTATAAGAAACCCTTAAAAGGAAGAGATCTTGGTTACAAGACATCTACCTTCAAGAGGATTTCTTTAACATAGGTAACATCTTCAAGACAAAGAGGATGTTAGAATAACTGAGAGGGGGGTGAATCAGTTATCGAGTGTCCCAAATCAAAATGTATAATTCAAAACAACTTCTACAATTTCTACTCCTCAGTAAACAATAAATACTTTCACTATCTGTGCTTTTACCGATTACCAGTCAAATACTATAAAAGTTACCGATCAAATCTAACATGTAACATGCAAAGTATGATAACAAAAAAATATCACAATCAACACATAACACAAGAGATTTAAAGTGGAAACCCTATAAAGTGAAAAACCACCTGGGACTGGCAACCCAAAATTGTTCACTCTTCTGAAGTGAGGTCGGTTAAGACCCAACCCTGTTAAAGGTTTACATACACACTGTCAGGTGTGACCTTGTTAGAGGATTTTAGACTAGAAGTTATCATCCAACCATCATTCACTATGGGGTTGACAGGATAACAATGTTCATTCTATGAATGATACATCATAAGACTTTTAGAGTCCACTCGGTTAAGAGATTTTGACTATTTATAATGGTTAAATATGTAACAATAAATGACCTACCTTAATACAACTTCAATTTCAGATTACAGATCAATATTTAGTCCATACAAATCCTTCTGATCAATATTTCACTTTAGATTCAATATTTTATCAACTTACTATCTGTCAGTGATTGCTCTCTATAGCTTGGTAATTATTCTGCAGCTCAATTCTTACTAAACCAATATGATCAGAATGCATGAAAACCTTGTTCATGTGATATTCCTATAGTTTCTACTTCTTCCAACATCCTCCATAATGAAATTCAAATCTCTTATATAGACGAGTAAATCATTTTCTTCTCCTCCATCAGATTTTTCCGCTTAACCACATTCATAGATTTTGCCGCTTCAAACTTTCTCAACTGATGTGTCAATAACACATTTCAATCTGCTTTGTTAGATCTTCCTTTAATTTTGTTAGCCATCGATCTTTATAACAAACATTATCTGTTATCACTGAAATTGAGGTACTTTACAGCTCATCAATCTTATGGGCTAAACTAATCATTTAGTTCATTTTGTTCCACTCGGTTAACAAAGAAATGCATTGGTGAACACTGCTTAGTTAATACTATGATCAGTATACACTACACTCCGTTGGTGTATACTAGAATTGCTTCATTTATCGACAACACTGCTTTGTGTCTTTTAGCTCTATACTTCATCAAGGTTGAATGCAACATAATAAAGTCAATATCATCAAGTCATAGACTCATCAACAAGTTACTCAATGTGTTCGTTATCCTCATCTATCATGTACATCTTTCCCCATGTAGATTTCTCTATTCTTCATCTCTTTCACCTTTCTTCAGATGTCTCAGTATAGTAACTTACAAGATAAGTGCTGTCAAGCTAGTTGACATCAATGACAACATAATACTAATTTAATCATATTACATATCTAATCAGCAACTCCTTAGTGATCTTTAATCATGGATTCTTCAATTAGATTCCAAATCAGTTGTAGTCCAACAATCTCTCCCTTTGGCATTGATGGCAACTCAAGAAATATGAAATGTACCATACACATACCAAACATATATTCTACAACTTTGTGAACAAAATGCTATAAGTTGAATAGACTTAATATGTTTAATCACTACATTACTAAACAACATTAGATAATACAACTTTACCATTCTATAGTAGTTCTCTTTTCAGTTCTCCTATTCCTGCTTCTGTTCTCTATAATTGATCTTCAATACTCTGTCTCATTCAGATTGTCTCTCTCTTAGATAATTCTTGTTGATGCTTGTCCCTTTTCATATTATTTATCTCTCCCTTTAACAACAATGCTAAAGAAACAAACAAATAATCAATTCTATCCTCCTCTGTATCTCTGTATACTGATATTCCAATCGGTTCAAGTTCTCAAACTTAATCACAACCTTGAACATGATTCAAAGTGTGAACTATGTTGCATCAAAATGAATGATCTTCTATAAAAGTAGGCTGATGCAACAACTAGATCACCTTAGTGACTGATAGGCAGGGGACGGACCCCAAGTCTAGTCCTCAAGTATTCAAATGTGTCCTTCGGTAGAGGCTTTGTAAAAATATCTACAAGTTGTTCTTTAGATGTGACAAATTCTAACTTCACTTGCTTCTCTTTCACTTGCTTCTCTTGCACTTGTTCTCTTAAGTAATGATACTTAATAGATATATGCTTTGTCTTAGAGTGCATCGCAGGATTCTTTGAAATATTAATAGCACTAGTGTTGTCACAATATATAATCACCAGGTTAGTGATTACCTCATTAATCCCTTCCAACACTTGCTTGATATATGCAATGTTTGAGTAGTTAGTAGTAGCAACAACATACTCTGCTTCAGCTATAGACTAAGAAATACAAGCCTGCTTTTTACTTTTCTAGGTTACAAGTCTTTCACCAAAGAAAAATGCTCCTCCAGTGGTGCTTTTTCTATCATCCACATTTCCAGCCCAATCAACATCGGTGTAAACTTTTAGTTCAAACTTCCCTTCCTTAGGATACCATAATCCATAATTCTCTATTTTCTTCAGGTATCTTAAGATCCTTTTTGTAGCTATCATGTGTGATTCTCAAGGATTAGCAAAAAATCTTGCAACAATACCCACAACATGTGCTATATTTGGTCTACTGTGAACTACGTACATTAACTTACCAATCATGGATTGGTAAAGTGTCTAGTTTACCTTGGTAGTTTCATCCTCCTTTGTCAATTTGCATCTAGTAGCCATCAATGTTCCCATAGGTTTAGCATCTTCCATGCCAAATGGCTTTAGTACTTCCTTTATGTATTTAGATTGTGTGATGAATATTCCATCACTCTGCTGAATCACTTGTAGTCCAAGAAATAACTTAATCTCTCCGAACATACACATTTCAAATTCCTTTTGAATTTCATTAGAAAATGTCTTGCATACAATCTCTGAGCCTCCAAAAATAATATCATCAACAAATATTTCAGCAATGATAATAATATCATCAATATCACCTTTCATATATAGATTACTGTTTTCACTTGTTCTAACAAATCCAATACTTAACAAGTAAGTATGCAGTCTTTCATACCATGCTCTAGGTGCTTGCTTCAGACCATATAAAGCTTTATGTAATCTACATACCATGTCTTTATTGTCGGGATCAAAAAATCCTTCAGGTTGTTCGATGTAGACCTCTTCTTCAAGTATACCATTAAAAAATGCAACTTCACATCCATTTGATAGACTTTGAATTTCTTTTGTGCAGCATATGAAAGTAGCATTCTGACTCCTTCCAATCTAGCAACAAGTGCAAATGTTTCACCATAGTCAATGCCTTCTTCCTATGCATATCCCTTGCATACCAATCTAGCTTTATTTCTTGTGACTTCACCATTTTCATTCAATTTATTCCTGAATATCCACTTAGTACCGATAACATTCTTATCTTTAGGTCTGGGTACTAAGGACCAGGTTTTGTTCTTCTCTATTTTCTCTATTTCCTCCTTCATTGCATTAATCCATTCTTTATTCTCTAATGAAACTTTTACATTTTTAGGTTCAAATTCACAAACTAGACATATACCTTGTCTTGTTTTGCTTCTAGTTTGCATTCCAACATGTCTATCTCCAATGATTTGTGTCTCAGGATGATGTCTTCTAAAAAAACTAGCTAGAACTTGATTTCTCCTTTCTTGCTCATCCTGAGCAGGGTCATTTCCTTGCTCAGTAGCTCCATCTTGTTCATCAGTTTATGTTGCCTATTGTCCTATATTATTTCCCTACTGACTGGTTGTCACAGCTTGCAACGTCGGTAGATACTCTGGATGTTCAATGTAAGTGAATCTACCATAGTCTCCCGGTTCCTTTGTACTTTCCTTTGTGTTCTTGTCATCAAACTCATCAACACAACATTATTACTTTCAACTATCTTATTTGTAACCTTATTCAAACATTTATATGCTTTACTTGTAGTGGAATATCCCAAAAATATCCCTTCATCTCCTTTAGAATCAAATTTTCCATTTCTTTCATCTTTCAAAATAAAGCATTTACTTCCAAAGATCCTGAAATAACTTACAGTAGGTTTGTGTCCAAACCATAGCTCATAAGGTGTTCGGTTGGTATCCTTCTTCAGTTGTACTTGGTTAAGAACATACACAGCTATACTGACAGCTTCCCTCCAATATGTCTGAGCAACATTCTTCTGTATCATCAATGTTCTAGCACAGTCAATTATAGACCTGTTCCTTCTTTTAGCAATGCCATTTTGCTGAGGTGTCCTTGGTGTAGAGACTTGTCTTTTAATTCCATGCTCATTACAGAAATTAGTAAATTCATCAGAGATAAATTCACCTCCTCTATCAAATCTTAATTATTTTATTTCTTTTCCAGTCTCTTTCTCTACCTTAGCTTTATACCACTTAAACATTTTAAAGGCTTCAGATTTCTCTTTCAGGAACATAACAGTCATCAGTCTAGTATAGTCATCAACAAAAAGAATAAAATATCTATCACCAAAATAGCTCTGAGTTCTCATAGGACCACACAGGTCAGTATGAACCAACTCAAGTATCTTCTTTTTTGAGTAGTCTTTACTTTTAAAACTAGACTTAGTCATCTTACCTTTCTGACATTCATGGCACATGGCATGATCAGGTTTTGTCAAGTTAGGCAATCCTCTAACTCTTTTCTTTTTACTAATCTTGATCATGTTTTCAAAGTTCACATGGCATAACCTTTTGTGCCACAACCATGCATCTTCATCGTTTATTAACAAACAAGAAGATTGATCCATATCAAGATAGAATAGATTACCTCTGGATTGTGTACCAGTTCCAACAAGTCTTCCTTCATCATCATAGATCTTCACCTTTTTGTTCTCAAAAGCCAATCAGTGGCCTAAATTGTTCAGCTGAGCCACACTTAACAAGTTATAGTTCAATCCATCTACTGAGTATGCATTTTCACATTGTATTCTATCATTGATCATTAGTGAGCCTTTACCTCTTACCATGCAAGGTGCATCATTTCCCATTCTCATAGATCCTCCATTATATTCAACAAGATGATCAAACTTCTCTACATCACCAGTCATATGATGTGTATAGCCATTGTCTATGATCCATATATCATTTCTACTTACTTTAGAGATCAGTGCTGTCTCTTCATGTTTCTCTTCTTCCTCTGAGTCATCTTTCATAGCAACAAATACAACTTCTATATCATCATCAGAATCAGATTCAGTTTGAATATCTTTGGCTATGTAACATACCTTTTTTCCTTTATCATCTTGATTGTCTCTATTTTTGTGTCGGTAGCCTCTGTTGACTCTTCTCCCATAGATTCCTTTAGATCGATCTTTGGATCTATCATCATCTTTCTTTTGAGGACATCTAGCAGTGATGTGACTGACTTCTTTATAGTTAAAACATGCCCAAGGTAGCTTACCTCTATACCTTCCTCTTCCTTTGGGCAATCTTCTGGCCATAAGAGCTTCAAGCTCATCAAGTTCATCATCAATATTACTATCGCTATCATAATTCATACTATTCCTGCTAGACTTTCCAATCTTCAAAGAAGACATGAAAGCAGATTCAACAGTAGGAACAACACTGTTATCAAAGTTGTTTAATTCAAAGGTTGTAAGTTTACCAATCAGAGTGTCAAGAGTAAGGTTGGATGTAGCTCTTGTTTCATGAATTGCAAAGATCCCAATTGCATAAAATGGTAGCAAAGTTCTGAGAATCTTGCTTATCACTATTTCATCATCAATCACTCCATCAGATGCTCTAATAGCATGTAACACCTCTTTTAGTCTATTTGAGTATTGTACAATGTTCTCACCTTCTTTCATTCTCATATCATCAAATCTACCTCTTAGGCTTTCAGCTCGGGATCTTTTGACATTCACATCTCCACTGTATATCAGATTTAACTTGTCCCACATCTTCTTAGCAATATCACAACCCTTGAGGTCTTCAAATTCGGCATCAGTATAGGTAGCAACAAGTTCCATCATAGTGACATTGTGTTCATGCCTGTCCTTCAGTTGATCAAGAGTTAAGGGACTAGTGGGTGGTCGTATGTAACCATTCTCCATCAGATCTAATGCAGAATTCCCAATTCCAGATATGTGCAGCTTCATCCCACTTTTCCATATTGTGAAGTTATCTTTGTTCAGCTTCGGTACTTCCCTCTTATACATCTTGATACCTTTATGGTTAAGTCCTTAAAACTTTGTTCTAAGCAACCTCCGCTCTGATACCAATTGTTAGAATAACTACGAGGGGGGTGAATCAGTTATCCAATGTCCCAAATTAAAATGTATAATTCAAAACAACTTCTGCAATTTTTGCTCCTCGATAAATAATAAATACTTTCACTATCTGTGCTTTTACCAATTACCAGTCAAATACTATAACAATTACCGATCAAATCTAACATGTAACATGCAAAGTATGATAACAAACAAATATCACAATCAACACATAACATGAGATTTAATGTGGAAACCCTGTAAAGGGAAAAACCACCTGGGACCGACAACCCAAAATTGTTCATTCTTCTGAAGTGAGGTCAATTAAGACCCAACCCTGTTAAAGGTTTACATACACACTATCAGGTGTGACCTTGTTAGAGGATTTTAGACTAGAAGTTATCGTCCAACCAACATTTAGTATGGGGTTGATAGGATAACAATGTTCATTCTATGAATGATACATCATAAGACTTTTAGAGTCCACTTGGTTAAGAGATTTTGACTATTTATAATGGTTAAATATGTAACAATAAATGACCTGCCTTAATACAACTTCAATTGTAGATTATAGATCAATATTCAGTCCATACAAATCCTTCTGATCAATATTTCACTTTAGATTCAATACTGTATCAACTTACTGTCCATCGGTGATTGCTCTCTGTAGCTCGGTAATTATTCTGTAGCTTAGTTCTTACTAAACCAATATGATCAGAATGCATGAAAACCTTGTTCACATGACATTCCTATAGTTTTTACTTCTTCCGACATCCTCCATAATGAAATTCAAATCTCTTATATAGATGAGTAAATCATTTTCTTTTCCTCCATCAAATTTTGCCGCTTAACCACATTCATAGATTTTGCCGATTCAAAATTTCTCAGCTGATGTGTCAATAACATGTTTCAATCTACTCCGTTAGATCTTCCTTTAATTTTTTTAGCCGTCGATCTTTATAACAAACATTATCTGTTATCACTGAAATTGAGGTACTTTACAACTCATCAATCTTATTGGCTAAACTAATCATTTAGTTCATTTTGTTCCACTTGGTTAACAAAGAAATACATCAGTGAACACTACTTGGTTAATACTACGATTGGTATACACTACACTTCGTTGGTGTATACTAGAATTGCTTCATTTACTGACAACACTACTTTGTGTCTTTCAACTCTATACTTCATCAAGGATGAATGCAACATAATAAAGTCAATATCATCAAGTCATAGACTCATCAACAAGTTACTCAATGTGTTCCTTATCCTCATCTATCATGTACATCTTTCCCCATGTAGATTTCTCTATTCTTCATCTCTTTCACCTTTCTTCAGATGTCTCGGTATAGTAACTTACAAGATAAGTGTTGTCAAGCTAGTTGACATTAATGACAACATAATACTGATTTAATCATATTACATATCTAATCAGAAACTCCTTAGTCATCTTTAATCATAGGTTCTTCAATCAGATTCCTAATCAGTTGTAGTCCAACAGAGGAGAGGAGAAAAAGAACACACCCTTTTAGCCCCCTATTTATAGGTGAAAAGGGGATTATTGATGGAGGAGAAAAAAATGTTAGCCCCCAAGTAAGTTTATTTGTTTAGGATAGACATGTTCTTTTCAAGAAAGGAAAATATTTTAACTCAAGATGTAAATCTCATAAAAAAAGAGAATATCCTTACATAAACAAACAACTCCATGCCAAAAAGGATATCATGTGATAAAAAAAGACCACATAGCCTAGATAAAGTAAATCCTTAGAAAGGAATAAGAGATTGATATATGAAACCTTTCCCACCAAGGGTGAATGCCAAGGAAAAGATAACCCATCATATACCCTATGTGATAGATATTTTATAATAGACATACACTTTCAAGGAAGCATAAGGTTGCAACCTAGGATTTAAATCTTCTATAAAAGAGAAGATCCTTACGTAAAACAACAAATCCACGCAATAAAGGAAGTCATATTATAAAATAATTAAGTGCACAAGGTATATTGTATCTATTGGAAAGGAATACAATTATTTTATAATAGGCACTCACTTTCAAGAAAGAATAAGGTTGTATCTTAGAATGTAAACCTCCTAAAAAAGAGAAGATCCTTGCATAAAACAACAAATCCATGCAAGAAAGGATAACATGTTATAAAAGAAATGAGTCAAAACAAGGAGAAAATGGATCTTTGGGATAAACATGAGAGTGAAATAGTACCCTTTCTCCCCAAGTGTGGAGACAAGGAATACAGACTATTATGTTTCTCACAAAGTATGATTTCGCCTAAAATTGCACCACCATAAATCATAATGAGCCCCTAAAGGATAGCCTAGCAATGTAACATTGTGAGGAGAAATATAATAGGAATGTAGATTTTATTTAGAATGATCATGACAAATATGTCATTCATTATTGCATGTCATTTGAATCATACCACAATCAATGAATTCCTTAATTTTACACTTCATATCATAACATTCATTAGTCTTATGGCCATGAATTTTATGATACATAAAAATGGAAGAATTTTATTATTTTTGTTTTCTATTTTTTCATTTGTTTTTTAAAGGAAGAGTGATTAATTTAGATTTAAGAACCTCAAAAAAAACATTTTCTTGTTGAGATCATAAATTAGGAGAGGAATTTATAGATTTAATGGACAAATGGGAAGGTTGGAAACCTAGAGTTTCTTTTTAAAAATATGATGTAGATTTATCATGAGTTTCAATGCTTTGCTGCACACATCCTATAACATGTCCATCTGGACGGTTTAACATATCAAAAAGATAAGGGTCTCTTTTAGGTTGAATTGGGTTTAAATTTTAGGACGCCCAATAAATATCCATACATGCATTAGAAGAAGGTTCTTGGTTTTCAAATCAAGGATTTTTTTTTACTATCGAAGGTTGGTGTGAAGTATAAGGTTCCCCAATCATCATCTTGAAGAGTTGATGATTCTCTTGTTTGTATTGGAGAAATAATTGCTGAAGGAAATGGAGATTGATAGTGTTGATTTTATTAGGATCCTTATGTGCTAAGCTTGAATATATGGAAGCAAGAACATCAAGGATATTATCTTCTTGAGGATTGTTGTTATATGTGTATGGTACTACATGATAATCAGGTTTCTTAACACCTTTTACAATAATTGTTAGTTTTTTTAGTGGTATTGACTTGATTAGGTTCTTTGTTTTCAAATGATTCACTCAAAAAAGAGAAAGCATCAAGGATACCATCTATTAATGTTATAAGGAATTAAGGGGGGGGGGGGGGGGGGGGTGATTCAATTCAACCACATATCTACAAAATATTTTCATGAACTTGCAGATTAAACAACATTAAAAAGTAAATATAACATATAAGCATAGCACATATAGAATCCACACATAACCAACATAAAAACACTAATATTTTTGCATGGAAACCCTTTTCAGAGGGAAAAACCATAGTGAGAATTATCACCCACTAATCTCACTAGTGCACCAATAGGATTTTTCATGTTAGGAGCATTACAACACTCTACTAAGGGTATACCCAATTAAGAGTATCTATAGCCTAGTTAGAAGCTATTACAAAGTCATGTTAGGAACTACCTTGTTAGGGGATTTTATAAATCCTTTTGAGAGTCACTTGGTTAAGGAATTAAACTTCAAACCTTTTAGGATCTTGCATACCCTATTAAGATAAAATTGGTTAGAGGATTTTTATTGAAATCCTGTTATAACTTGCCTTGAGAATGAACTCAATAGAAAAGATCTAAGTGTAGCACACTCTTCCTGATAGATCCACTTCAACACTACTCAATTCACTATTTTGATTATACACACTTTTCCTTCAACAATCATAATCATCGCAACATCTCCCATTTTCAATTTCTCTATGATTTCATCTCTTATAGAAATATTTAGGTCGGTGGAATAAAAATAAAATGTGTTATTGATGTTGGCCTTCAAAATCCATCCAAATTTCATAAGAGATCCCACAAACATAGTAAATTGAAATACCCAAGGTCGGCTCTCAATAATACTATTCAAAAGTAAAACACTTATTAACTCTTATCCAACCGCTACCTTAGTTTCATCACCTTGACTTGACTAGTTAACTATTCTTGCCAATAATACCAATGTTTCCACCAAATCTTCATCTATACTGAAATCTTCTTACGCAATCATAAATGTAGGTTGACATGAATCTATAGATTCTTCTTATTCAATTTCACCACCATAACTATCCAAGTCATCACCGCACATCGCATTCATCATGACTGATTATGTTATCACCAATACACTAGATACTTAGAGAATTCCTTATGCAATCAACTTTGTCACTAGTATAAATGATCCATTCATCCTAGAAGACCTTTTTCCAGCAATGAAAATACTAAAAAAATCACCACATGATCATCTTCATCAAATGCCAACAATCTCCCCCTTTGGCATTGATGGAAACACTTAGAGAAAAATTGACTAAGTGTCCAACCATGCAAAAAATGTAATCAACATCATTCAGAGCATCAAAGATGCAGAGATACAAAAAACAAAAGTAACTCAAATAAATCCCCCCAAGGTAATATATCTACTTACCATTTCTAATACCTGGTAAATGAACACAATAACCTAGCCAAACTAACCCTAGACACAATAATCCTACCATAATAACCCAAGGACACAATATGATACAGGAGAATCTCGGGTCCTTAGCAATCCTGTTTCACCAAATTTTTTTTGGAGTTTGTCTATGTTGCTCGGTTCCTACTTTGATTGAGTTGGTTGGTAGTTGGTCAGTTTCCTTTGGTTACCGAGTGTGGTTGATTTTCTCCTGGGTGGTTAGTTGTTTCACTGGCACTCGACATTGCTTGTCTGCTGCTTGGTTATCTTTGCTCACCGACAGGTTTAGTTTTAGTTTCTATTGTGGTCGACTTGTGCATTTATGTTGGGTCACAGATTTAATGTTGGAATCCATCATTGGGAAGCATGTGGTCCCAGATCTGACTGTTCCTTCTATTGATTGTGGATCTGAAGGCCGAATCAGTTTGGTAGACTCTTGTATAAATGTAGTTGTTTGGTTGTAGTTTAGAGGCAGGTTTTGGTAGAAGAGAGAAGATAGTAAGAATAGAGATTGTTGGCAGATCCTCGCATGTTTGAGGACTTCTGTAAATCATTGTATTATTTGGCCCTAACCAGGAAGGCCTTATAGCCCGACATGTATCATTCTATATGATGAAATATATGGTTAATTCTGCATTCTCTCTCTCACTGTTATTATGTATTTTCTTTTGCATGTGTTGAGCAGGCTTGGATCATTAGGGTGTACCATCATTTGGCCCCTATTGGCCCCTATCTTGCGTCACAATAACCATGGGTCACAATAACCCATGGTCAAAATAACCCATGGTCAAAATAACCCATGGACAAAATAACCCATGGTCATTTTAGATCAAGTTAGTATGCTAAAAAAAGGGATTGTGAGGCACCATAGAGGATATTTAGGTCATTTTTAGACCACATATCCATTATATACCCACCAAAAAAGCCTTAAAACATCTTTAATATGCTTAAATAACTTATAAAATAGTAAATAATTATATAAATAAAGACAAATTTGTGGGAATAAGCTAAATAAGAGTTATTATGAATTAGAGGATGGCATAGAGGATTTAGTGAATTGCTTTGATCATTGCATAGTTCAATTTGGAAATTCATCAAAGCAGTGAAAAAAGAATAGGGTCTCCAAGAGAATAAAGTAGAGAAATATATGGTTGGATACACTTATAATACCCCAAAAATGGGCTATAGGTTCATTAACCTCCTACATCTTCAATTCGAACGAAATCGACATCAAAGTCCTAACCTAAGGCACATCTGCACATCATCGAATCCTAATTGATTTTATTCTAAATTTTGCATCGGGGAATATTCGTAGCAATATTCCTATTTATCTTAATTATCTTTAATTTAATAATTATTTGGCGATAAATCTTATTTATCCTAAAGTTTGATTAATTGAATATTCAGAATATTTAATTAATCAGATTTAATACTGCCACTTAATTATTTAATTACATTTAATTATATTTATTCCTAAATTGTATTATTTAATTTTGATAATAAATCTAAAATCTTATGACTAATTGATTAAATTCCTATTTTATTAATTAAAGTCAGTTGTCAATATTTAATAATATAGTTTTTGAATAAAGTTTGATTTAATAATTGATTAACCCATAAATCAATTGTTTTAATTTCAAAAATCAGTTAAGTTGAGGATAAATCACTTTATTTATTTAATTAATTCATAATTAATTGTGCACATTCAAAGAGCTGTTAAACTCAAAATTAGGAAATCAATGCAAGTTGTTAACTTTTAAAAACTCAACATTCTATTTTGAGTTCAAAGCTGATCTAAACTTCTGATTTGAGTTAAAAAGTTGTTCTTGCATGCTTTTGTATGATTTTGTGAGTTAATTATCTCTGATTTCCTGATAACTCAAAAATCAACCTGAGTTTATCAAGAGTGATTTATGGCTTTTCTCAATGCATCCTCAAGCCCTGGATTTCTATAAAACCAAGGCTCAGCTCTTCATAATTACAACACTCAAATTTGCACAATTACTCTGGCGAATTGGCAATTGAAGGATTGAGCATTTGCAACAGGCGATTTGTGAGATCTTTCATAGTTGATCATTTAGCTTTTACATAATTTCTTATTCATAGTTTCATACTCATTCCTAGCATTTTTTTAGATCAAATCTGCATTCCAATTTCATTCATTCTAGATTAATTTCATACAGTTTTCCATAGTATTGCACATAAAATCCAAAAATATAGCTTAATCTGCATTCATAGTCTTTCATTATTTGCATTCAAATCCTTCATTTAGGTGTTGCATTGTCATTGGTCTCGGTCTGATTTGAGAGTATCATACTCGCACCCACTAGAAAGTAGTAAATTGCCTGGTTAGCATAGTTTCAATTACTTGTAGATTTTGGTTTTTGGCTAACCTCTAATGTTTTATTGAAGTGTTGTGTCTATAGCTAGGTACAAAATTCACACACATATTTTTGGCACCCATCGTGGGGCCCTAAAATGGGTTTCTATCACCTTTCTATCAATTTCTATCAATTTCTTGTCATTTTCTGGTTAAAACTATGATTTTTATTTTCTGTCCGTACATTTTTCATACGAATTTTGTTAGAAAGTCATTTTAGGAGATACCCATTACCGTATGATAGGTTCAAATTTCAACACTCATATTAAAGAGTACACACTATCGTTTGGAAGCCCGATTGTCATATGAGAAGACACCCACAGTTGTACAAGTTTCCAGACTATCATTTGGGAGGTAACCCACTATCATGAGTTTTGACTCGAGAATTCAATTGTCATTTCAATATTTTTGGCAGTTTTTCAGATTTGATTTTTAGATTTGGACTAAACAGCTAACCCTAACAATTGAAATCTTTTGTTTTTAATTGATACTTGTTGAATCTGATTGGAAAAAGTGCAACTAAATTGCTAAAATAGGTAAAAATCTACTAAGCGCGTTGCGAGGAATTCAGGTATTCTTCTCAAACTGATAACATTTTGATTTGGATTAAAACGAACTCTCACGTGTCAAGCTTGTGTGATTTTCTTGCTTTCATATCACAGACTTCATTTTGGGCTATAAAACAGACATAGATTTGCTTTCTACATATCTATTACACATAGTAAATAGGTCCTATGAACACTATTTGTGGATGATCTTGAGAGATTGAGCTTCTTTTGCTTGTTTATTCATGTGAAGCTCCTCTTGACGAAGGATCCCCTTATAGGTAGGGAAGGTACTGAGAGAGTCTCGCGTTCTACTAGACATGTATCTTCAAATTTTGATTGATACATTCTCTCTCCGGAGAGGTTGATAGATCATAAGAGGTTGACGTCATAGATCTTTGTGAGATAATCTCGGTCTTAGTGTGTCGGATTAATCTATCTTCTCTATTTGGCTAAAAGTGAAAAGGCTAGAGGACTATGCTTTACTCTCTTTTTGGGTAGTATCAAAAACTCAGATCCTTGAATCTGGAACCAGTCCCCATGTGGTATCTTTTGTGAGTCACCTTTAGAGAGGGTTAACCATAGTGGACATTCCCTTAATTGGGTCAACCGTGTGGACGAAACCTCAAGCAGTAATAGCCATTTTTGCCATGGTAGCAGCAGCCACTATATAAATGTCCTTGTGGAGGAAATCTTCATAGGTGTGGTCTCTTATTGGGCTATCATATCTCCCTAGAAGCTCCTGATTGATTAATTTCTTGGACTGTGTGAAAACCCCGGTGTGCTTGGATTGGAGTTCACCCTCTTGAGATCATAAAAGTTGCAGAGTTAGACCATTACTACAAACCTTAGTGAGGCCAAATTTTCATTTTTCTAGGAATATGTGCATTATTGAAAAACTTTTTGGAACATACACAATTAGCACTCCTAGGAATTAGCACATTTAGTCACTTGATTGTTCAAGCACAGGGTTGCTTTGTCCCTTGTTCATTGTTTTCAGACATGCTTGGAATCACTTTCTTGCTATTTTGCATGCTTGTTTATCTATTTGGCTACCGAAAATGAATGATCTCAGAATAATCTTCAAACCTGGACAGAGAAATTTGTGAACAATCTAAAATTGAAAACCAAAAATTTGCAAAATCTGAAGTAAAAATCCTTTCTGGAGTCAAAAGTCATCCCATTAGGTCAGAAAGTCATACGAGTTTTGGCAAGTGTCATTTCAGAACCCTTGTATTATCATATGATAGCTTGTATAGTGTCGTATGAGTTTTTCCATCAGTAAAAAACAAAAGTCAAAAATCTGCTATCAATTGTCATGCAAGTTTTGCAACTATTGTATGAGTTTGTCAATTGTCATTTCATAGCATACCCACTGTCGTACGATCCTGCAAAAAGTCATTTGAGAAAAATTGCTAGAAAGTGGTCAGAATTGTCAGAAACTCAGTTTTTACAACCTATTTCCAAAATTTGTTGAACCAATCATTGTGTCAGGAATAGAGTAGAAACTAGAACAAATTCATTCATTTTCCTCAAGTGGGCCTTTGAGTCTGATCTTGCCTTTTGGGTTATCGATTTGAGTCTTTTTCATCTTGTGTCAAAACCTTGTCAACATTATCTTCAAATTCAGTCTTCTTGCTAAATGGCTAAGTGTTGTGAGCTTGTGCCCGCCATCTGTTGGGTGTCTACCCACACTACTATGGCATAGTATCCTTCATTTACATTTGATCCAATCCTTAATCACTTCAATCTTGACAAGGTTGCATCATTCGATCTTCTTTAATCAATTCATTCTTCAATTGTCTTCATCTCATTCTTTTGCTTCACCCAAGGTCAATGGTGGAAACAAGAGCTTCGTCACACAAGAAATCTAGAGAAGCACTTAGCACTACACCTTTGACTATTCACAAGGGTCCCACTCTTGAGCAACTCTACAATTTTGGTCTTTACGAAGATGATGATCTTGGCAATTTTTGATTGAAAACTAGTTACATGCCCCCTCCATCAACTCACAGAGGTAATCAACAAACCCCTCCTCAATCTAATCCAGGGAGCCCTAAAACTCCTAACATGTCTCATGGAGGGACACAACATGGGTCTCAAGGACACCATTCTCAACATGTTGTGGATCAAGAACCTACACCTTCTGAAATTGCTCGATATCAAAATGATGATGACTTCAAGAAAATGATGAGGCATTTCTTGAAAGAAGATAGAGAGGCATACTTTCTAGAGTTAGCTCATCAAGGAGCTAAACTTCCTCCAAACTTTAATGTGGAAGATATCATTACACATGAGGAAGAAACTCCTATCATGGCTATGATGAAATAGATGCATGCCATGCAAGTCAAACTTAACAAACTTGAAAAAGAAAAGGAACCTAAGGAGTTCTCCATGGAAGCTCTATGCCCTTTTCCATTTGATAAAGAGTTGTACATGCTGCCATTCCCTAAAAGAGTGGAGATGCCTAAATATGATAAGTATGATGGAAACTCTAACCCTCAAGATCATGTTAGAGAATTTTGTACTCAATCTATGGAGTTTATGCATGAACCAACTTACTTGATGCGTCTTTTCCCTCGATCTCTGGGAGGAGAAGCCATTCATTGGTTCTCTAGAATGCCTCCTACTATCAAAACTTTTGAGGAGTTAATCAAACTGTTCTATCAACAATACTTGTACAATATTCAACATCTGGTCACCATGATCAACATCTACAATCTGAAACAGTATACTAGGAGAACCATTCCTGACATTTCTCAAGAGGTGGAGGAAGAAATTTTCTCTATATGCTAGACCCATTCCCGAAACTAAGAAGTTGGAAATATTCATCAACAATCTTGTTCTGAAAATCAACTACCCTTTACAAATGCAAAATGATACATCTTTTGACAAGATGGTAGATAATGCGATCAAAATTGAGAAAGTACTTGTGAAAAAAGGAGACATCACACTTCAAAAGGACAATTATGAATCTGGATCTAGTTCTAAGGACAAGAACAAAAAATGGAACAAGAATAAAGGCATTGTCACAGATGGCATTGTTGATAATATCTGTGCCCCATCTAAGGCACCTACTTTCAATCTCATTGTTGGTACCCGAGCCATCAAAGCTTCCGAAGCTAAAGCAATAGAGTCCAATAGAAATTCATCTGATTACAAACCTTGGGCTATGGATCCTAATAAAAAATTCAATCCTCTTGGAGAATCCTTGGAATCTGCCATGAAAAATCTATTGGCAAACAAAATCATCTACTTGCCTGAGATGAAAGTCTTTGATCCGGAACCTAAATTGAAATGGTGGAGAGAGAATGATTTCTATGAATTCCATCACAATAAAGGACATAAGACTAATAACTGCATTTGCTTGAAGCACATTATACAAGAAAAAATTGATAATGGTGACATCATGATTGACAATCATAAGAGTAATAATGATCATAAAGCATTCACAGAACTATTTCCTAAACATGGTAAGAAAGATTCTTCTTCTCAGCCTAATATGGGTGCTAAAGTCAATTACGCCTACTCTGGAAACAATGCTGTTATCAATATGGTTGAACCATGCCTATCTGAGCATTGAAATGTCATCACAATTGTAAGAAAAGATAGAGAAAATCAATCAGCTAATTCAGTTACTCGATCACAAGCTCAGGCACACCTGCAAGGACAAATACCAGATTCATCCAATGTCTCTAAGGTGCCTTTCAATCTTTCATCTACTTCTAAATAGAAGGCTACATCTAAATCTTCAAATCCTAAAGACACGAGGCCTACTTCCTACAATATTATTCAACAACTCTAGCACACAAATGCTAAAATCTCCATGTTTGAGTTGCTTCAGATATCTCCAGCTCATAGAGCCATTCTAGACAAAGCTCTGCTCATATCCAATGTTCCTGATGACCTTGATTTAGATAGATTCCAGACTATGGTTGGTCATCTTATGTCTCCATAGTACATTTCCTTTTTAGAGGAAGATGATAACTCCTTGAGTCATCTACATAACCAGCCCTTGCATATTGAAGTCTTGATCCAAAACCGTCATGTCAAACATGTGTTTATAGATGGGGGCGCTGGCCTAAAGATTTTTTCTTTCAGCTTGATTACACAATTGGGATTTTCAAAAATGGCCATTGATCCTAGGAAGAAGATAACTATCAAAGCATATGATGAGCAAGAAAGATCTTCTAAAGGAACTATTGTCTTACCTATCAGAGTAGGTCCTATCATCAGAGATACTATATGTCAAGTTCTTGATCTAACTTTGTCTTACAGTATCCTTCTAGGGAGACCCTGGATGCATGAAATGAAAGCCATTCCATCTACATTCCATCAATGTTTGAAATTTACTTATGAAGGAGTAGAGGTGACGATTCTAGCTGATCTGTATACAACTTGCAATACCTTGAAAGAGAGTGCTGATAAACTTGTTCCCAATAATAGAGAATCTTCCACTAAGCAAACAGGTGTATCATCCATGTCCAAGATGGAAGACATTGCTAAAAAGGTTAAGATAAAAGACAATGGTATGGGAGAATATACTATAGAGCCATTCTTATCTTTGACATCTCTCCCTATCTCTCCTAAGTCTTATGGGAAAACTCTAAAATGGTCTAAAAAGGAGTCTAACGAACCTCTTGAAGCATATAAAGGAAATTTTGTTGCAGAACAAGTATCTAAGTAGGAGTTTGAAGAGGATGAAGCTATGCTTGCATGGCTATACAAAGATGAACCAAAATCTCAAGTGATTAAAAAATGTGATGCTAAAATACTAAATATCCCTTCTAAGTCATATGGCCTAGGGGACAAATTGATCACAAAAATTGGATATAAAGGAAAAGGACCTCTAGGACTACAGGGTAAAGGTCTTCTATCACCTCTTGACCAGCATGGCTGAGAAAACTAGAATACAACAAGTCTAGGATACACAAAGAAGCCTTTCTGTCTTAGCAAGAACTCCCCACATGTTTTAGAATAGGTTGAGCCATCCACAACAAATAAACTAAAGGGAGAAACAACAAAACAATCTAATAGTGATGATTCAGACACCACTAAAGATCTCATTCCCTATGAGCATTTTCCTATAGAAATAAAAGACCTCCTTGAAGCTAAAGATGATCCAATAAAAAGAATTAATGTAGTAGAAACACAAGAACCTACCATAGAGCAAGAGGTAATTGTAATACAAGAACCAGCTAATCTTGAAGGAAAATAAATAGACAAAGAGGAAGGTGGTAGTTATTTTGAGATAGATTCCTACGAGTATGAATTCAAATCAGAATCTGAGGGAAACCCTTCTTGGGGTATTCATCCCAACTTTACTCATGTTCTTAGATTTCCTAGAGGTCTAGATGAAGAAATAGAAGATGAATCAAATGACTATGAATGGGGAGTCATTCCAGAACCAAATGAACTTATTATAGAAAAGCATGTTGATGTTATTCACCAATATGCACCTAAACCACATGTAAGTCTAGAGTGAAATGATGAACTTATCGAGTCTAATCCACCAATGGTTGAAGTGGATTTCCACAATGACATTGAGCCTATTCATGAATTGAACATCTTAAGTTGTAATATCACCTTTGAACTCGAGCATCGGGTTAGGACTAATGATGACAGATCCATATCCATAAACACTCTTTCCCAATATTTCACCACTTTGATTATCCAATGCCCTGACCTTCTTGACCAAACTTCCATAAATCAGAGCTATGGTATTTATACCTTTCCCAATGACTATGCCCTTGCTTGCTACCTAAATGTAGTTGAACCTATGAGGAATTCCATTAGTGAACTAAGTGTTAGCATGATAGAGTCAGACATCAAGTATCTTAGTCAGAAAAATAAGAATAAGAATAAAAAGAAAAGGAGTTCTAAGGGTGAAAACCACTTTGTGGCAGTCTCAAAACCTACAAAAGTAAAAATAAAAGACATATCCGAAGGTGAAAACCTCTCTAAGGCACCTAAGGATGAGATATTTGATGTCCTTCTGAGTCATTTATAGGATATATCTCTAGTTCTAATTGAGCCCACTCAATCTATAAATTTGGGAACAACAGAAGAACCACAGTTGATCCATGTAGCATAATCTTTATCAGAAGAAGAGAAGGAAAAATTTATAACATTCTTAACAGAAAAGAAGATCAACTTTGCATGGAAATATTTAGATATGCCAGGGTTGGATCTTGATCTTATAATGCACCATTTGTCTATAGCTCCAAATGTTAAACCTGTTAAGCAAAAATTGAGAAAGATGCATCCACATGTTACACTCTTGGTAAAGGCTGAATTAGAGAAGCTCCTAAAAGCAAGATTTATATGAGTTATTGATTATGGAGAATGGATCTCTAATATTGTACCTATTTCTAAACCAGACAAATCAATAAGAGTATGCACAGATTTTAGAGATGTAAACAAGGCATGCCTTAAGGATGATTTTCTATTACCTAACATTGATATGATAGTGGACATGACTGTGGGCTTTGAGATGTATTCTTTAATGGATGGTTTTTTTGGATATAATCAAATAAAAATTGCTCTAGAAGATCAAGAGAAAACTACTTTCACATGTGCATGGGCTACCTTCTGTTGGAATGTTATGCCATTTGGGCTTAAGAATGCTGGTGCTACATATCAGAGAGCTATGACTTCTATTTTTCATGACATGATGCATAGGACTATGGAGGATTATGTCGATGATACTTTAGCAAAATATATGATTAGAGATGAACATCTCAATGACTTGAGCAAGATACTCGATAGAATGGAAAAATTTAGTCTCAGACTAAATCCTAAGAAGTGTGCTTTTGGTGACACTTCTAGAAAGCTTTTAGGCTACATTGTTTCAAAGAAAGGAATTGAAGTAGATGTAGCTAAAGTTAAAGCTATCATAGAGATGCAGCCTCCCAAGAAAATCAGTCAAATGAGAACATTACAAGGGAGAGTTTAGTCTATCAGATGTTTCATATCTTAGCTAGCAGACATATCACAACCTTTTACAAAGACATTACATAAAGGTGAGACATTTGCATGGAGTGAGGAATGTGAAAAGAATTTTGATCATATCAAGAAGTATCTATCAAATCCTCCTATCTTGATGCCTCCTATTCAAGGGAAGCCATTGATCTTATATGTCTCCACAACAAATACCTCACTGGGGGCATTGCTTGCACAACATGATGAGAACAAGAAGGAAAGAGCTATATACTATATCAGTAGAACATTGGTGGCATATGAAAAGAACTATTCTATGATTGAAAAGGCTTGTCTAGTTGTGATTTTTTCTTCATAGAAATTGAGACATTATATGTTGGCTCATACCACACATTTGGTAGCTAAAATTGATCCACTAAAGTACCAATTAAGAAAAGCTTCCTTCACGGGTAGATTAGCCAAATGGGTCATGCTCTTAAGTGAGTTTGACATTGAATATGTTGAAAGAAAAACTATTAAAGGCCAAGTTATTGCTAATCAATTAGCAGATCCACCTTTGTTTGATGACACACCAATGCAAATGGAATTTCCAGATTCCTCTATCATGAATCTTTCTTCTAGAGAATGGAAATTGTTCTTTGATGGCTCCTATACACAGAATGGATCTGGAGCAGGTATCTTGCTTATCACTCCTCAAGGATACTCCATTCCTAAGGCATTTAGAATCAAATTTCCTTGTACAAACAATATTTCTAAATATGAAGCCCTTTTAAATGGTATGAAAATAGCAATTGAGTGGAGAGTAATAGAATTACACATTCATGGAGACTCACAACTTGTAATCTATCAAGTCAATGATGTGTACCAAACTAAAGATGAAGAGCTCGTTCCATACAAGAGAATGGTAGATGATCTAAAGAAATATTTCATATCTATCACATTTGAGAAAATACCTAGAATAGAGAATAAGGCTGCTGATGCAATGGCAACACTATCTAATTTATTACAGTAGCCTAAACATAAGCTATGCTATGAGTTCCTAGTGGAAGCACTATCTTATCTTGCATATGATTCCCCTGATACCCATATGATTTGCACTATTGTGGGTCATGATTCATCTAGATATCAAAACCTATTCTCCTATCTCAAAGACCAAATCATTCCCGATACCTTTAACCACCATGAAAAGAGATACCTTATCCGAAATGCCTCCCGATATGTCATCATTGGTCATGATCTGTACAAACAAGGTCTAGATGGTACGCTACTTAGATGTTTAGAATGGGAAAAGTCTCAACATGCATTATAAGAAGTCCATGATGGTATTTGTTGGTCACACTCGAACAGTTTAACACTAGCCCAAAAACTTATTAGGGCTGGGTACTATTGGCCAAAAATGGAGAAAGAATCTATCAATTTTGCTAAGAATTGTCAAAAGTGCCAAGTACATGGTAATTTAATTCATGCTCCAGGGAGAGATCTAATTCCCTTTACTACATAATGGCCTTTTCACCAATGGGCATTTGATCTTATCAGAGCCATACATCCTCATTCTTCTAATGGACATACCCATATAATCACAGCTACAAATTATTTTACAAAATGGGTAGAAGCAGTCCCTTTGACACAAGCAACTGGAAAACAAATATCTATGTTCATCTTGAACTACATCATATGTTGGTATGGTATTCCACATTCTATAGTCACAGATAAAGGTGGACAATTTAAGAACAAAGACTTGGATGACTTATGTGCCAAATTCAAGATTACACAACATTGGTCATCTATCTACTATCTTCAAGGGAATGGACAAGCAGAGGCTTCAAACAAGAATCTGTTGAAAATCTTGCACGGAACAGTTAATAAAATAGGAAGAGACTGGCATCTCATGATCAATCTAGCTCTCTAGGCCTACAGAACAAGTATCAAAACACCTACTGGGGCCACACCTTTCATTTTAGTTTATGGGTCTGAAGTGGTACTACCTATTGAGGTTGAAATCTCATCACTAAGAATCATAATGCATGGTATAGTAACTGATGATGAATACAAAGTGTCTAGGTTGCAAGAACTTGAACTACTAGATGGAGTGCAGACAAGTAGTGTATGATCATCTCAGAGTGTATCAGAAAAGAATGTCTAGAGGCTACAACAAGAAAGTCAGACACAGAGAATTTCAGGTTGGCGATCTAGTCTATAGAGAGAATCCTAAAAATTAATCACATAGAGAATGCAAGGGGAAGTTTGAACCCAACTGGCTGGGTCCCTTTGTAATCAATGCTACTTTTGGCTTTGGTGCCTATCAACTCTCAACAACTGAAGGAGAATAGCTTTAAGAACCAATCAATGTTCTCCATCTGAAGAAATTCTATGCCTAAGGCATTTAGTGTATGGTAAAATGTCCTGAAAAAATTATAAAAATTGGAAAAAGTCCTGAAAAAATGAACATCTTGGTGAAAACCTAGCAATGGGCACCCTGATGATTCACAAAAAAAATAAAAATAAAAAAATACCAAAAATATCAAAAAAATTGAAAAAATGAAAAATACAAAAAAATGAGAAAAAAGAAAAGTGCCTTGGTGAAAACCTGGAAACAAGTGCCTTGATAGCAAAATAGAATCTCTGCCAAGATGGTGAAAACCTGGCAAATGGGTGCCACTTTTTTCAAAATGCTCCATCTATCAGCACAATCTTAGTCTTTCCCAGCTTTCAGTCTTACTTTAGTTTGTACATATTTCATGGTTTGTTTATGCATTCCTATTTTCAATAAGTCAGTCTATACACCAATCGGTTCAAGTGTCTGTATCTTATCAATGCTTAAAACTTGGGGGCAATCAAAGTCATATCCTATGGCCTCCAATGTATCAAGTAGACGTATCATATCCAGTCAAAGTCCTTTGAAGCTTCATCTAAGTTTGTCTATATGTCTCCTCTCCAAAAAGGATTTTGCATCTACAACAACACAATCAAACATCAAACTGAAAACAATCTATGCTTTTTACATGCTTTTATCTCCTTATATGCTTACTGATTCACATTGAGATTTTTGCATATTGTGTCCCTTCAAGCTCTTTGATGATGTCCTTTTTAGGATTTATAGAGTGATGACTGAGGGGCATAATCTTTTCTTTGTTTTCTTCTTGTATGTGAAAATCTAACAAATTTGGAAATTTTGGATTGAAATGGTGTCCGACTGTAAGAGCCTCTATCTCAAATTGGATGGCCATGCGTACCTCGACCATTGATACCCAAAAAATTCAAGGAAGTTTGATCTAACTATTGTCTTTTTGAGTGAGTTCTTTCTCCTACTATGAAACATGATCTTGCCTAAGGATGTGAACAATAAAGGGTCACTATGGATAATTCACATTGGATTTAAGATGATCTCTTGACTGCTTGATGTGTTTATTACCGCAAGGTGTATTCTGGTCATCACGACATTTATGTTTTGATGCTTATACAAATTGCTATATCAAAATGGACATGATATTCAAGTCATCTTGGCATTTGTGCCTTGGTGCTTATATCTAATCCGACATTTTGAAAACAAAATCAATATTCATATGTCCATGGTTGTCTCACCAGTGGATGTTGTATTGATTCTTGAGCATACAAATTAGTATTCATATGTTCATAGTTTCCTAGCTAGTGGGCATTGTATTGATTTATCTAGTTACCTAAAAACTCAATGATGACAAATGATCGACACATGATCAGTGACTAGGTCCTAGGTCCTAGGTTTGCATTTCATTCTGCATTTCATTTTGCACTTTGCATGACTCACAAATTGCTTGAACACTTAAACAATTCTTCAAATTCAAAAATGCTAAACATGACACAAGGACTAAGCATTGTATGAAGGTTCCTCCAACGAAACAACAAGTAGAATCCTTTTTCAGGATCAAAATCAAAATCTGAGATCATTCATATTATTAACTACTTGCATAATCAACCTTCAATCATCACAGAAATCCAGTATTCAACTTAACTGACTATCTTACATCAAACTATCAAAATTTCAACTTGGTCACCCATGGTCAACTCATGGTTTAACTTAGTCAAACTTGGTCTACATGACCTCTACATGATGCAGAATGTGTTCTCGAACATGTACAACCACTTCTCAAATCAATTAACATGCTTCTAAACTACAATGCTGAATTTTCTTGTCAGATTTCAATTTTTATCCCGAAGGGGGCATGGTATTGCACATCATTCAAGTCTGTAACTCAATTTTGCAAATCAAATCTTTCCTTAGTAATCAATACAACAACCACATCTAGTTGCTAATTCATTTGAAGTCCTTATCACTTGGGGAAAATCTATCATCTCTTGGGGCATAACAGATTCATTGAGATCCATATCAATCTGGTATCCTAAATCTATCTTGTAAACTGTATTAGCTTTTCGTAACCATCGGTTCATTAGTGTTATTTCCTTGGTTCTTCGTAACTGATGGGTTTAGGATGTGATACCAATATGATTCATACAAGGACATTGAGGTCTAGAATTGGTCACTCACTTCTTCGCAATCATAAGGTTTAGAATCAGGCATTTTAGCACTTTTTCATAATCACCGGTTCATTATTGATATAGCTAGCATCATCTCAATTCCTAGTCATTCTGGGCCTGGGTCGGTATCTCTTTCTTCAAATCTTTCAAATTGGTTTCTATCTCAGAATCGGTTAATCTTTCTCTTTCAAATCAATTTCATACATCTTTATCAAACACAAACTATTCTTTGAACCACTACACTTTGCACAGTGATTCAAAGAGGGGCAAAATTTAATACCCCAAAAATGGGCTATAGGCTCATTAACCTCCTACATCTTCAATTCAAATGAAATCGACATCAAAGTCCTAACCTAAGGAACATCTGCACATCATCGAATCCTAATTGATTTTATTCTAAATTTTGCATCGAGGAATATTCCTAGCAATATTCCTATTTATCCTAATTATCTTTAATTTAATAATTATTTGGTGATAAATCTTATTTATCCTAAAGTTTGATTAATTGAATATTCAGAATATTTAATTAATCGGATTTAATACTGCCACTTAATTATTTAATTACATTTAATTATATTTATTCCTAAATTGTATTATTTAATTTTGATAATAAATCTAAAATCTTATGACTAATTGATTAAATTCCTATTTACTTAATTAAAGTCAGTTGTCAATATTTAATAATATAGTTTTTGAATAAAGTTTGATTTAATAATTGATTAACCCATAAATCAATTGTTTTAATTTAAAAAATCAATTAAGTTGAGGATAAATCACTTTATTTATTTAATTAATTCATTATTAATTGTGCACATTCAAAGAGCAGTTAAACTCAAAATCAGGAAATCAATGCAAGTTGTTAACTTTTGGAAACTCAACATTCTATTTTGAGTTCAAAGCTGATCTAAACTTCGGATTTGAGTTAAAAAGCTATTCTTGCATGCTTTTGCATGATTTTGTGAGTTAATTATCTTTGATTTCCTGATAACTCAAAAATCAACCTGAGTTTATCAAGAGTGATTTATGGCTTTTCTCAATGCATCCTCAAGCCCTAGATTTCTATAAAACCAAGGCTCAACTCTTCATAATTACAACACTCAAATTTGCACAATTACTCTGGCGAATTGGTGATTGAAGGATTGAGCATTTGCGATAGGCGATTTGTGAGATCTTTCATAGTTGATCATTTAGCTTTTACATAATTTCTTATTCATAGTTTCATACTCATTCCTAGCATTTTTTTAGATCAAATCTGCATTCCAATTTCATTCATTCTAGATTAATTTCATACAGTTTTCCATATTATTGCATAGAAAATCCAAAAATATAGCTTAATCTGCATTCATAGTCTTTCATTCTTTGCATTCAAATCCTTCGTTTAGGTGTTGCATTGTCACTAGTCTCGGTCTGATCTGAGAGTATCATACTCGCACCTACTAGAAGGCAGTAAATCACCTGGTTAGCATAGTTTCAATTACTTGCAGATTTTGGTTTTTGGCTAACCTCTAATGTTTTACTGAAGTATTGTGTCTACAACTATGTACAAAATTCACACACACAACACTACACAACCAAGTAGGAAAAAATACCGTGAACTCAAAGAAAGACAAAAAAGACTAGTTGATGGTTATGACAATAATAATATTTTAGATTATATAAGAGGCATTGCTCATAATTTGACACTTTAATTGAAAATTTGAATAAAAAAGTTTTTTAGAAATATACTTGTAATTTATAAATTTTGTTTTCCTTTCTCTATAATCTTATGGGGTTATTTTGTCCATGGGTTAATTTAACTGCGGGTTATTTTGGATTGGGTTATTATGACCCTGGGTTATTTTATCCTCATGTTATTCTATCTAGGGTTATTTTGGTCGGGTTATTATGTCCTATAATCCTAATACCTTATCAAATTTTTCACTACACTACTACTCTCCATTTGACAACAATGAAAATGTATTAAAATGATAGACAAAAATAATAAAATTATTTATAAAGGGTAGCATATACTAATTTACAATAAATTAAATACACCTACAAATTTAGTCTTCAATATTTGTTAATCATTTACCCAAGTATTCAGTAGGTTCTCGATGATAAGTATCTACTCATGGAGAAAATATGAAATCTTTTCCAAACCTTCTATTGTACATGGATTAGGTGAGACTACCAATAATTCAGCCTCCTTAACACCTTTTTGTAAAATCTCCAACTTAGGAGTCAGTAGACTTTGTATAATTCTGACAAAGTAGATATTATCTTTTCTTGCTCATTACTATAAGTCTTGAGATTATGATTAACAACACTTAATTGTGCTCCAAAACTTGTAGCTGAACCATTCATATGATCAAAATTTTCAATTAATAGGGTATGTGTAGGATCATGAGGGGCCAAACTATGCCCTTAAGTGGCAATGAAAAATTAGAAAATCAAGATTAGTCAACTTGACGTGAAAAAATGAACTAGTTATCTACCTAATATCAAAAAGTTGTAAGAACATAATTTGTAGGAAATTGAATATAGTTTCTAAACTACTAAGCCTTTTTTGAAAAAAAATTAATATGATTGGTAAAAAGTATAGATTGCAATGCAGCACTACAAACATTTCAGCAAAAAAATAAGAAGTATGTGTATGTCTGACCACCCTAATCAAAAGAAAATGATAATATTTTTTTATAATATTCTATATATAAGTAGCTGACTCATGCCCGGATGTGACACATATTTTTTGGTATTTTTATTCCAAACAGATAATTAATTATGATTTTTTTGCTACAACGCTTTCAAAATTTAAAAAATCTCATGTCTGACCACCTTTACTCATTGAAAACTTATCATAATTCAATTTTTTTAAATCTTTTCTTATACTAGATGAAGCATAGAATGTGACGCATCTTTTAGATTTCAAAAATGTTATACGGTTTGAAAGTTATAGCTATTTTTCCATCAGTATGTCAATCAGGACTTTAGACGTAAGTGAACTAGAAAATAACTAATAAATACTTAATGAATTCAAAATCTGACAGCACTTATATCGATGGAAAGCTGACAATCATCCAAAGAAACCCTTTTCATTTTATCGAAATCAGGTGGAAAAAAGTCATCAACCTAATGGTCGAAGTGTCGATATAAGAAAAATAGAGAAAAAACATGTTTTTTGCACACCTTCAGCGTTGACCATGGGGCTTTGGTTTCCAAAGCTATTACCAAGCCTAATCAGGTACCCAAAAAAATCGGGTACCCGATTTTTTCATGTACCCGATTTTGTTTGAATTTGAATTTTGAAAAGTTTCCCCCTCCCACTCTTTTTTTATTTCCCTTTAATTTTGATATTTTTTTCTTTCACCCTGACAATCAATAATTTATATATTTTATATTTATGTTTTATATTTTATATTATATAGTATTGTGAGTGTGAGTTTTACACCTTCATGAAATAACAAGATTTAAAAGACAATTACACTATTCAAAGCAAACTAATCTAAATAATGCACAATTAATCTAAATATCTCATGGATCTCTAAAATAAAGTGGTAAATGAGGGTCTCAGCTATGATCCTCACTAGTGACACTCTAAAGATGAGAATTAAGCTACATGATATGCAAATTTAGATCTATTCTATCAAATTCTAGCTCTATTTGATGAACAATCTACAATGATCAAAGCAATTTAAGCTAATTAGCAATGAAAAATGATAAGTGAGTGATGTGGATGCAAATTGCCAGAGCTTTGCTGCAATTCAAAGATATGGAGTGGATGAATTATGCTTCTAAATGCCTTCAATATATAAGATTTTCCCAAGGGTAGGGGGTAGAGTGAGATAATCATGGTCATGCTTGGGTAAGGTCAATTGGCTTTGCTTTGTCCATAAATGGTAGGACAAGGAGGGGACAATCATTTAAATGGTTTCAAAAGGCTGGACCATTTCAACAAAAGTGAGTGATTTGTGTCCATTTTGTCTCTTTTTTGCTTTGTTGAGGGAAATTAGTATTTATTAATTAATTAAAGTAATTAAATTTAGCCATGAAGGGTAAGAGGTTCATTTTGATTTTTGCTTTCAACCACTATGTCATTAATTGAATTTAATCAATTTCATAGTGTTTTTCCCCTTTTCAAGCTTTATTTAATCATTTAATCATTTAATTGAATTTTCCTTTGATTTGAATTTCCTTTGTTCCATTTATTGATTTTTCATGCTATTTTGATGATTTGTTGCACCTTTTTTTAATTGATTTAAGCCTTTTGCCAATTTTCCATGTCTACAAATGCCCCTCTTTGAGTCGATGTGCGAAGAACACCGATTCAAAGATTCTCTTTAGTATGATGATCTGATTCAGGTCCTGGTTCTGATATGCCTCTGATCATTCTGATTTATGTACTTCCTGATGATAATGATGTGCTTCTGATGATGGTGTTGATATGATTCTAATGCCTCTGATATGATATGGTAAACTGATTTGATACTGATTTGCCTCCTGATATGAAATTGATATGATATGATAACTTGATATGATATGCCCCACTGATAAATGTTTTTGATGTGATGCCAATTTGATACTCTGATGCCCCCTTAGAAATAAAACATATTGATTCCTTGATTTGAAAGATTTTGATTGATTGGTCCAATATGTTTTCATTTCTGAAAAATATTGATGATATGCCATGACTCACAAATTTGCATATCCAAGATAGATAGGTCTGTTGTAGTTAAGCAAAACAAGTGATTATAATAACAAGATAATGGTACCAATGAATGTGATTTGTCAATCTGATAGGATAGTAAAACTGATATGGGATAACTGATCAGTGTGAAAACCGATACAGTTGATAGGATTGATCTTGATCAGTGTGAAAACCGATATGGGATCCTGATAGGATTGATAAACTGATACTTCTCTCTCAAGACACAGAGACACGAACAAATGGTACTGGGTGTGATTGCTTGATACTTTGATAGGATTGATTGACGTAAAATGACTCACTGATATGATTCCCTTGATTTGTGAAACAGGCACATTTCCATAAATGATATATATATATAGACCTTAGCTTCTTGGATATTTGGATTTAAGTCATGGTTTTGACCCAGCTAGAGTATAGGTTATTGAGATGATTGATTATGGAGCTCCTTCAGTTTGTTGATATTATATCATGTTTCAGTTATTGATCAGGACTTTGATGTATCACTTTGATGACATTATATCTTTGATTAGATAGACTTCATGGATCTGTGATGTTATGGACACTTATGATTTATGGACTTTCCTTGATTCTTGATTGAATGACCCATTTGATGATTGATCAAGATTTCAATTGAATGGCCCCCCTTTTCCCTTGGAAAAATACTACAAAAAAATGCACATGCAATTAATCTAACATGATAATGCAATTAACCTTCCATGATAATGCAATGCAATGCAGCTAAGTGTCACTAGCTTTTAGCAAATAAATGCCTTGAGGATAAATTTTCATCATTGAGCACTTTGGGACTGGAAAGCAAGTACAATCACCACTTCCCACTGACATGATGATATGAATACCACTTTTTATCACATTTAGTAACCTCCTTTTTGAACTAGTACAACCCACACTAGTTGAATAAACCAACTATGAGAGTATGAATACCAATTTCAATGAATTCAATGTTGCATAAACAAGCAAAGCTCAACCTTCCACCCTATATGAAAGTCCTCAATGGTTCTTTGATGACCATGTCGTTAGATGAATTCACATAAGTTGTTGGATATCCCTCAAGATAGTCACTCAAAGGCAAGAAAAATATCATGTCTCCATCATTGCCAATCTAGTCGAAACATCATTGATTAGCTAAAAAGATGTGATAAAAATCAATGTAAGTAAAGATCATCAAAAGAAAGCTTCAAGTGTTTTGCAATGTTTCATGATTTTCAAAAAGTATTTCCAAGCATTCTAATCTTTTTAAAGTGTTTTGTCAAATTTTAATCCCGAATAATAAAGTCAATGAAGGCTCATGGATCAAGTTGTGGTAATCAAATTCTTGGTTAGTGAACAATGATATCCATCAAAGGTTCATGAAAATCTTCTTCTCTCTTCTGAAACTCTGATAATTCCCTCTCTGATGTGACTAAATATTGTACTATTGAATCCTTTTTGGGTTTAATGCCTTGCTTCATGTGAATTCATGCATGCTGTTGAAATCCACTGATTAAGATCAAATACCCCAGTTGGATAGAAAAAATGTTGGACTTGGAAAAACTTCCAAAATATTACCGAAGCTTGGTTTATGCAAGATGCAACTCAAAAGCACTTCATGCTGTCCTTTTTGCCCACTCTCAAACAAGATCACATTGGTTTTCCCCCAATGTCTTAGCACGATATAGGACATGAAAGATGGATTTTCAAGCTGATGGATTAGAGATGGAAAGGCTATGATGGAAGAAGTATGAGAATGTGACCCATAGGACTATCTCCTCAAGAGTACCCAAGCTAAGGAAAAAATGATATAGCAATGTGAAGCATGTTTTTGGATAAGCCATGAAAGTCAATTGTGCAGGGCTATATAGTGTATAGGATAACGATCTGCTACTATGAAAAGGAGTGATCCAAAAGAGTGGACATGTCAAGAAGTTTTTGATAACAATTTTTTTTTTTTTTTTTCATTTTGATCAAGACCAAGGGTCAATTTGGGTAAGATGTGGATAAGATAACACAATCAAGATAAAGGAGTGATGGAGGCTATGATGGGATGTTTTGGGATTATGAAAAGACTATCAAGGAATGATGAAGGTGAATTTGGGATAAGCAAGATCATGATAGGGTAACATGGATGTAGCAAGTACATAAGTTGATGGAAAGGATAATGGATGTTAAGATACTCAATGCTCATGGATGTGTTCAACCTTGTCAAGATGAAGGTGATAGAGGAAAAATGGATGAAAATGAGGTAAATGATAGGAAGATGGAGGATAGAATGGATGAAACTTTGCCCCCAAGTGTAGAGTGCAAGAAGAAAAAATTACACATGATGCCTGTTTGCCAGGTTTTCATCATGGTACTTGTCTAAGGCGCCACAAGAAGTAGTTTTCACCCTAGATTTATTTCTTTTTATTTTTTCTACCAAGGTGCCTATTGCTAGGTTTTCACCAAGGCACTTTTTCTCTTTTTTCATTTTTTTCATTTTTTCTTTGTTTTTTTCTTTTTTTGTATTTTTCAATATTTTCCCAACATTAGAATCTTTGGACAATGCTCCTTTGAAAGATATGTTGTAATAAACCATGGGTATGACTAGGATGCTCAAAGGTATTGATAAGAGGGATGGAAGTACAGAAAGTATGCATTGGAAAATGAATGTGAGGATAAGAAGAAGGTATGTTGAAGATGGAAATGTTGGCAAGATCAACTTTGACACACACTTTGAAGAGTGGTGGAATGATGGAGGAACAATAGATGACGGAGGTAAGGATCTTTTTGAGGTAGTGGATTTTGGGATGTAAGAAGATGAAGGATGTTTGGAAGGAGATGGAATGGAAGCCTTTGGAAGCTTGAATGTCAATTTTGATTCTTCTTTTGTGTGCAAGTCTTTCAACAATGACTTGGGAATCCACATATTCTTCAATTTTTCTTCATTTTGGAATGCTTTTGAATGCATTTCTTCAATGAGGGATTTAGGAACCCACATTTTATTTTTTTCTTTTTGCTTGATGGACCTTTGTGGCCTTTTGGATAGTTCATTTTTCTTTTCATTCACATGTTGATTAGATGGGACATTGTGATTTTTATGCACATCTGGATTCTTGGATTTATGATTTTTATGTTGCACATCAACATTGCTTCCAAAAAACTTAGGAATTGTGGATGAATAGGAATAATATGGATGGTTCATATGGATTGGTGTTTGGACATTCTTCAAGTATGTGTGTCTTTGTTGATCTTGATACATGGTAGGGTAAGTGAATGGATAACTAGGGATGATAGGAATGGTTGATGGGGGAATATATGGACCTAGTATGGATGGAAGGGATGAAGACTTTTGTTTTGGGACATAGGCACCCAAAATGGATTTGGAGGATAGTGGAGGTATGTGGTTGTATTTGAATGGAGGGATATAAGGTGTGAAAGGGATATCAATATCTTTGAAAGGAGCCACATCACCAAGATTCTTATCTTTAGGATTTATCTTTATACCAATAGGCTCATGAATAGCTTTGATAGGAACACATTTGATAGGATCAATTGAATCTTGAAGGGATTTATTATCTTGCAAGGGATTTGGAAGAATGATGGTTTCTTGAGGTGAACATGGAGGAATATGACAAGGAAATGATGGGATGCTTTGATCTTGACAAGGATCTTCGAATGATGTAGAGATGGTATTTTGCTCTTGATTTTCAATATGCTCATTGGAAGTTATGGAAGGGATATCTTGATCTTTCTTGGGAAGTGGAGAAGATGTGGAACTTGGAAGGGTACTTTGTTCTTGGAATGGAAGGATATCATCTTGAAAGACATGAAAGGATGCAAGGGGTTCATCACAAGGTTCAAGGGATATGGGACCTTCATCAAATATGGGAGGGGTTTGTATATAATCTTGGTCTTGATCTTTATCAATATTTGTTTCTTTTCTTCTTAGATTATCCTCTTGACATGAAGCCACTTCTAAGGACAAGGTAGATGTTTGGATATGTGTGGGGAATGTTTGGAGGTATGATGTAGGATCCTCTTGAATGGGTATAATAGGCATTGAAGCACATGAAGCTTTGGGTTCTAAGATCTTTGAAGCATGGAAACAATCTACAGCAAGATGTGAGTTAGCTTGGGTTTCTTTTAGAGGTAGCCCTTGAGGGTAGACATAGTTAAAGGGAAAAGTGTCATCATTAGGCTCATTATTTGATGGAGGAATTTTGGATAATTGTGGAGATTTGGGAGATGAAGAAAAGATGAAAGGAATGTTAGCTATGGGAGGTTCTTTGCTAGCTAGATAGAGGTTTGGGAGATGGATGAAGGATGAAAGGTGTACAAGTCATCCAGGGAGAAACCTTGTTAGGAGATGGAAAAAGGATGAATGGATTACTCTTGCTATATGGAGGTTTATTATCTTTCTTGAGAGTGGTATTTTTCACTCCATACTCTTTATTATCTTGATCACAAATAGGTTGATTATGCAATTTCCTTTGATCTGAGATAACTTTGTTTCTCTGAAATGCTTCTTTTTGTGAGGAGGATGAAGATACAGATGGCCCATCATCATAAAGGAATGGCCAAATTGATCTTAATGATGGATATTTAGATAAAGTATCTTTTTGTTTTTCCTCATCCTTTCTCAAGGTTGATGTGTCATAATTGTGTGGAAGCTTAGCTCTTGATTGAGCTAAAGTTAGGAAATATGCTTCTTTATCCCAGTCCAAAATTCATTCCATTATCTCTATAAACATGGGATCTTGGGATGCTCTCACAACATCATCTTTAGACACCTCATCACTTTGAAAAGAATAGCTTGATATTAATAATGGCCTTTTATATGATGTATCTCTTTGTTTTTCCTCATTCTTTCTCAAGTTTGATGTGTCATAATTATAAGGAAGTTTAGCTCCTGCTTGAGCTAAAGTTAGAAAGTATGCTTCTTTATCCCACTTCAAAAGTAATTCCATTATTTCTAGAAACTTGGGACTTTGGGATGCTTCAACAACATCATCTTCAGAAACCTCATCACTTTGATTCCTATGGAGATCTTGATCTTGACTTTGATAATTATGCTCCATAATAGGATTGATTTGTTTCTCAAATAGGCTCATCATTATGGATCAATCCTTCCTTTAATTTCAATATGGTTGGGTTGGTTTGGAATGGGTAAATGGTATTGATCAATTTATAAGATTTAAAAATTTAATTGTAGTTTGATCAAGTACTTTGGAACTTCTTGTTTGAAAAGTTGAAGACAATTGCAACACACACATCAATAGTTCACCATATCCCTAGATCACTCTAATGTGTATATTCTTGAATGTTTCCATGGGTTTGATCATAAGAAAGACTTCCAAGCAAGATACCTAGCACAAATTTGGCTTTTAAATGGCTCTATTAGGTAGTTTTTGCTATTTTTACCATTTTGTAGTAAGTTTTTCGTTCAAAATGGATTTCAACTATTCATCCCCCAAGTATGTTAAGGGGCTTCCCACATGCACCAAAGTATGATTTTGCACAATCCGTTAGGACTACTAGAGGAAGTTCGAAAGGGCTAAAATCCTTTTGTCGTGCACCCCATTAAGGATACACGCATTTCTTTTTATAGTGGGTCGGATTCTTGTGGCAAAGGCAAGTGTATTCCACTTTGGGCTGTCCCTCTCACTGGCCCTTTAAGGCAATCTCGGGAGGTGAGCCCACTAAGTTCTAAACATGTTCATTGAAAGCATGAAAATTGGATTTCTCCCAAACACTTACAATCAATTGTTCTTTTTCAACTCCGTGACAAAGGGGTTCTTATAATTGAAATGTTTGTTCTTTCCTCTTAATGATTAAACTATGTTTTGAACTTTGAAATGCCACAAGCTAAGGGAATGTGCAAGCTTGATGAGAAAAATACCTCAAACGATGCTAGCAAAGGCTAGGCGCATTTTTAAGTAGTAGATTTTCTCATTTTCTCTCCAAATCCTTCCCTTACCTTAGAAAAATGTTCCCTCCACCAACAAGTTAGTCAACAAAAATTCATACAAAGTGAGGGGAAACCAAAATCAAAAAGCTTAAAATGATCAAATTGATTATGCTCTTGATTTATTTTGAACTCAAATATTTGCAAATTAAATCCAAAAGGTGCAAGGTATACTCTAATAGGACATAGAGTTAAAATTCAGTCATCATTTTAACAATTTGATAAAACACCAAAAATACAGTCCACGTGACATTGTCCAGACTGCACGTGAGATCAAATTTGACAAAGGCATGATTACTTTAACCGTGAGCGTCACTTTACGGTGCTCAAGTGAGATTAAAATAACCAGGAGCGATGTCTAATTTTATCCACGTGTGAAATCTTTACAAGACCGCGACAAATGATGCGATAAAAGTGATATCTAATTTATCAAAGGCAACATTTAAAATGAAGAACGTGAGAAATTAAATGAGTAAGGCAGAATACTCCCTTCACACCAGACGTAAAATGATTCCTTGGCCATGACTTTTTAAATCAGATTAAGCGACATTTAAATGACCAAAGCATCACTGCTTTATACCAAATGTGAGAGTTTAATTTCTGGCCGTGTGATTTCTTTCACGAAAGCGTGACTCTGTAGGTTTCAAAGCGTAAGAGTCCAGATTGTAGGCAACATTTTAATTCGGCATCCGTGACATTTCTTTGCTTTAGGCGTGACTTCTTTACTGGTAGGTGTGATTTCTTCTCTGTAACCTGCAAACAGCAAGCAAATTCATGCAATTCTAGCCTAAATTTTGCAAATAACATGGAAATAATGATGAATTTGAGGCCTAGAGCCCCACGGTGGGCGCCATTTGTGAGTGTGAGTTTTACACCTTCATGAAATAACAAGATTTAAAAGACAATTACACTATTCAAAGCAAACTCATTTAAATAATGCACAATTAATCTAAATATCTCATGGATCTCTAAAATAAAGTGGTAAATGAGGCTCTTAGTTATGATCCTCACTAGTGACACTCTAAAGATGAGAATTAAGCTATATGATATGCAAATTTAGATCTATTCTATCAAATTCTAGCTCTATTTGATGAACAATCTACAATGATCAAAGTAATTTAAGCTAATTAGCAATGAAAAATGATAAGTGAGTGATGTGGATGAAAATTGCCAGAGCTTTGCTACAATTCAAAGATATGGAGTGGATGAATTATGCTTCTAAATGCCTTCAATATATAAGATTTTCCCAAGGGTAGGGGGTAGAGTGAGATAATCATGGTCATGCTTGGGTAAGGTCAATTGGCTTTGCTTTGTCCATAAATGGCGGGACAAGGAGGGGACAATCATTTAAATGGTTTCAAAAGGCTAGACCATTTCAACAAAAGTGAGTGATTTGTGTCCATTTTGTCTCCTTTTTGCTTTGTTGAGGGAAATTAGTATTTATTAATTAATTAAAGTAATTAAATTTAGCCATGAAGGGTAAGAGGTTCATTTTGATTTTTGCTTTCAACTACTATGTCATTAATTGAATTTAATCAATTTCGTAGTGTTTTTCCCCTTTTCAAGCTTTATTTAATCATTTAATCATTTAATTAAATTTTCCTTTGATTTGAATTTCCTTTGTTCCATTTATTGATTTTTCATGCTATTTTGATGATTTGTTGCACCTTTTTATTGATTTAACCCTTTTGCCAATTTTCCATGTCTACAAGTATATATATATTATAGATATTATTTATTTATATTGTATATTCGATAATATCAATTTAAACGACCTAAGTATATAGTCTGTTCAGATTTATATTAAATGCAATATTTTTATATTATAATATAAATGTTACATAATATATATATATATATATATATATATATATATATATATATATATATATATATATATATATAATATTATTGCACGTATATAATATAACGTCTAATATATATAATATATAAAATGAATAGGACATTAATATATTGTATATTGGATAATATATATTAAACGTAATATCTAATATATCTTATAATATATATTATATATTTAGTCTATTAAATATTATATTTTTTCAAATATTTTATATATTATTTTAATATTTAATTTAAGTTATAACAGATCCTCTCATGAGACAACAGGTTGAATCGGGGTCGCTAGACGTCTTAAGGGGTAATTAGGGTTTGTGAGGCAACTTCAGATGTACAGTGACCATTTGGAAGGCAATAGGGCATGTCCAAGGACCAATGTACCAAATTTTAATGACTTTTTCCTAGTCAAACTTGAAAAGGGTCCATGGGGTGCTCTCAGGAGACCACATGTCCAATCAGTGTTGCTAGGCATCTTAAGGGGTCATCAGGGCTCGTGAGACAACATTTGATGCACGGTGACCATTTGGAATGCATTAAGACATGTCAAAGGACCTAACTCCACAATCTAGATGAATTTTGATTAGTCAAAATCAAAAAGGGTCCATGGGGTGCTCTTGGGAGACCATTGTGCGATTTAGGGTCGATAGGTGACTTAAGGGGTCATCGGGGTTCCAAATGAAACTTTCGATGAACGGTGATCTTTTGGAATGCATTAGGACATATCAAATGACCTATGTACCAAATTTGGATAGCTTTTTCCTAGTAGAACTTGAAAGGGGTCCATGGGGTGCTCTCGGGAGACCACATGTTGAATCGGGGTCGGTAGGCCTGTTAAGAGGTCATTAGGATTCCAAATGAAACTTTGATGGAATGGTGACCCTTTGGAATGCATTAGGATATGTCATAGGACCTATGTACAAAATTTGGATGACTTTTTCCTAGTAAAACTCGAAAGGGGTCCATGGTGTGCTCTCAGGAGACCACGTGTCGAAATGGGGTCGGTAGGCCTATTAAGGGGTCATTAGGGTTCCAAATAAAACTTTGATGGAATGGTGACCCTTTGGAATGCATTAGGACATGTCATAGGACCTACATACCAAATTTGGATGACTTTTTCTTAGTATAACTCGAAAGGGGTCCATGGGGTGCTCTTAGGAGACCACATATTGAAACAGGGTCGGTAGGCCTGTTAAGGGGTCATTAGGGTTAAAAATGCAACTTGGATGGAATGGTGACCCTTTGGAACATATTAGGACATGTTAGAGGACCTATGTACCAAATTTGTATGACTTTTTCCTAGTAGAACTCAAAAAGGGTCCATGGGGTTCTCTGAGGAGACCACATGTTGAATCAGGGTCGGTAAGCCTGTTAAGGGGTCATTAGGGTTCCAAATGTGAATTTGATAGAACAGTGACCCTTTGGAATGCATTAGGACATGTCAAAGGACCTACATACCAAATTTGGACAACTTTTTTATAGTAGAACTCAAAAGGGGTCCATGGGGTGGTCTCGACAGATGACATGTCGAATCATGGTGTGTAGGCCTGTTAAGGGGTCATTAGGGTTCTAAATGAAACTTTTATGGAATGGTGACCCTTTCAAATTCATTAAGACATGTCAGAGGACCTATGTACCAAATTTGGATGACTTTTTCTTAGGAAAATGCAAAAGGGGTCCATGGGGAGCTCTCGGGAGACCACATGTCGAAATGGGGTTAGTAGGCATGTTAAGGGGTCATTAGGGTTTGAAATGCAACTTCTATGGAACCATGACCCTTTGGAATGCATTAGGACTCCCTAGGGGTCAAAAGGGGTTAGGGGGACTCCCTAGGGGTCCTAACATGTGCTAGGACCCCTAGGGAGTCCCCCTGACCCCTTTTGACACATTGAAATGCTCAAGTGTGTCTTAAGGGGTCCTTTTGACTCCCTAGGGTTCCTAACACATGATAAGGCATACTAGGACCCCTAGGGAGTCATTGTGACCCCTTTTGACACATTGGAATGATCAAGTGTGTCTTAAGGGGTCCTACAACCCCTTAAGACACACTTGAGCATTCCAATGTGTCGGGGTCACAATGAATCTCTAGGGGTCTTAGTACGCTTTATCATGTGTTAGGACCCCTAGGGAGTCCCCGTGACCCCTTTTGACACATTGGAATGCTCAAGTATGTCTTAAGGGGTCCTACAACCCCTTATGACACACTAGAGAATTCCAATGTGTTAAAAGGGGTCACGATGATTCCCTAGGGGTCCTAGTATGATTTATCACATGATAGGACACCTAGGGAGTCCCCATGACCCCTTTTGACACATTGGAATGCTCTAGTGTGTCTTAAGGGGTTTTAGGACCCCTTAAGACACACTTGAGTGTACCAATGTGTCAAAAGAGGTCACGGGGACTCCCTAGGTATCCTAGTACGTGTTAGGACCCTTAAGGAGTCCCCCTAACCCCTTTTGACACATTGGAATGCTCAAGTGTGCCTTAAGGGGTCGTAGGACCCCTTAAGACACACTTGAGCTTTGCAATGTGTCAAAATGGGTCATGGGGACTCCTTAGGGGTCCTAGTATGCTTTATCATGCGTTAGGACACCTAGGGAGTCCCCCTGACCCCTTTTGAAATATTGGAACACTCAAGTGTGCCTTAAGGGGTCCTACGACCCCTTAAGGCACACTTGAGCATTCTAATGTGTTAAAAGGGGTCAGGGGGACTCCCTAGGGGTTCTAATGCGTACTAGGACACCTAGGGAGTCCCCATGACCCCTTTTGACACATTGGAATGCTCAAGTGTGTCTTAAGGGGTCCTTTTGACTCCCTAGGGTTCCTAACGCATGATAAGGCATACTAGGACCCCTAGGGACTCATCGTGACCCCTTTTGACACATTGCAATGCTCTAGTGTGTCTTAAGGGTCTTAGGACCCCTTAAGACACACTAGAGCATTCCAATGTGTCAAAAGGGGTCACGGGGACTACCTAGGTGTCCTAGTACGCGTTAGGACCCTTAGGGAGTCCCCCTGACCCCTTTTGACACATTAGAATGCTCAAGTGTGCCTTAAGGGGTCGTAGGACCCCTTAAGGCACACTTGAGCATTCCAATGTGTAAAAAGGGGTCACGGGGACTCCCTAGGTGTCCTAACATGTGATAAAGTGTAATAGGACCCCTAAGGAGTCCCCGTGACCCCTTTTGACACATTGGAACACTCAAGTGTGCCTTAAGGGGTCCTATGACCCCTTAAGGCACACTTGAGCATTCCAATGTGTCAAAAGAGGTCGGGGGGACTCCTTGGGTGTCCTAGTACGCGTTAGGACCCCTAAGGAGTCCCCCTGACCCCTTTTGACACATTGGAACACTCAAGGGTGCCTTAAGGGGTCGTAGGACCCCTTAAGACACACTTGAGCATTCCAATGTGTGAAAATGGGTCACGGGAACTCCTTAGGGGTCCTAGTACACTTTATCACACGTTAGGACACGTAGGGAGTCCCTGTGACCCCTTTTGACACATTGGAATGCTCTAGTGTGTCTTAAGTGGTCCTTCGACCCCTTAAGACACACTTGAGCATTGCAATGTGTCAAAAGGGGTCACAGGGACTCCTTAGGGGTCCTAGTACACTTTACCATGTGTTTGGACACCTAGGGAGTCCCTGTGACCCCTTCTGACACATTGGAACACTCAAGTATGCCTTAAGGACCCCTTAAGGCACACTTGAGAGTTCCATTGTGTCAAAAGGGGTCACAGGGACTCCCTAGGTGTCCAAACACATGGTAAAGTGTACTAGGACCCCTAAGGAGTCCCTGTGACCCCTTTTGACACATTGCAATGCTCAAGTGTGTCTTAAGGGGTCGAAGGACCACTTAAGACACACTAGAGCATTCCAATGTGTCAAAAGGGGTCACGGGGACTCCCTAGGTGTCCTAGTACATGTTAGGACCCTTAGGGAGTCCCCATGACCCCTTTTGACACATTGGAATGCTCAAGTGTGCCTTAAGGTGTCGTAGGACCGTTTAGGGCACACTTGAGTGTTCCAATGTGTCAAAAGGGGTCACGGGGACTCCCTAGGTGTCCTAACGCGTGATAAAGTGTATGCATTAGGACACCTTGGGAGTCCCTGTGACCCCTTTTGACCCATTGGAATGCTCAAGTGTGCCTTAAGGGGTCCTATGACTCCTTAAGGCACACTTGATCATTCCAGTGTATCAAAAGGGGTCATGGGGACTCCCTAGGTGTCCTAGTACGCATTAGGACCCCTAAGGAGTCCCCCTGACCCCTTTTGACACATTGGAACACTCAAGGGTGCTTTAAGGGGTCGTAGGACCCCTTAAGACACACTTGAGCGTTCCAATGTGTGAAAAGGGGTCACGGGGACTCCTTAGGGGTCCTAGTATGCTTTATCACATGTTAGGACACCTAGGGAGTCCCCGTGACCGCTTTTGACACATTGGAACACTCAAGTGTGCCTTAAGGGGTCATAGGACCCGTTAAGACATACTTGAGTGTTCCAATGTTTGAAAAGGGGTCACGAGGACTCCTTAAGGGTCCTAGTATGCTTTATCATGTGTTAGGACACCTAGGGAGTCCTCGTGACCCCTTTTGACACATTGGAACACTCAAGTGTGCCTTAAGGGGTGTTAAGTCCCCTTAAGACACACTTGAGTGTTCCAATGTGTGAAAAGGGGTCACGGGGACTCCTTAGGGGTCCTCCTATGCTTTATCACACATTAAGACACCTAGGGAGTCCCTGTGACCCCTTTTGACACATTGGAATGCTCAAGTGTGCCTTAAGGGGTCGTAGGACCCCTTAAGGCACACTTGAGTGTTCCAATGTGTCAAAAGAGGTCATGGGGACTCCCTAGGGGTCCTAACATGTGATAAAGTGTACTAGGACCCCTAAGGAGTCCTCGTGACCCCTTTTGACACACTGCAATGCTCAAGTGTGTCTTATGGGGTTGAAGCACCCCTTAAGACACTCTTGAGCATTGCAATGTGTCAAAATAGGTCACAGTGACTCCCTAGGGGTCCTAGTACGCTTTATCATGTGTTAGGACCCCTAGGGAGTCCCTGTGACCCCTTTTGACACATTGGAATGTTGAAGTGTGTCTTAAGGGGTCCTACGACCCCTTATGACACACTAGAGCATTCTAATGTGTCAAAAGGTGTCACGATGATTCCCTAGGGGTCCTAGTACACTTTATCACGCATTAGGACACCTAGGGAGTCCTCATGACCCCTTTTGACACATTGGAATGCTCAAGTGTGCCTTAAGGGGTCGTAGGACACCTTAAGACACACTTGAGCATTCCAATGTGTGAAAAGGGGTCACGGGGACTCCTTAGGGGTCCTAGTACATTTTATCATGCGTTAGGACACCTAGGAGTCCCCGTGACCCCTTTTGACACATTCGAACACTCAAGTGTGCCTTAAGGGGTCCTAAGATCCCTTAAGGCACACTTGAGCATTCCAATGTGTCAAAAGGGGTCAGGGGGACTCCCTAGGTGTCCTAACACATGATAAAGCATACTAGGACCCCTAAGGAGTCCCTGTGACCCCTTTTGACACATTGCAATGCTCAAGTGTGTCTTAAGGGGTCGAAGGACCCCTTAAGACACACTTGTGCATTGCAATGTGCCAAAAGGGGTCATGATGACTCCCTGGGGGTCCTAGTATGCTTCATCATGTGTTAGAACCCCTAGGGAGTCCCTGTGACCCCTTTTGACACATTGGAATGCTCAAGTGTTCCTTAAGGGGTCGTAGGATCCCTTAAGACACACTTGAGCATTCCAATGTATGAAAAGGGGTCACGGGGACTCCTTAGGGGTCCTAGTATGCTTTATCATGTGTTAGGACACTTAGGGAGTCCCCATGACCCATTTTGACACATTGGAATGCTCAAGTGTCCCTTAAGGGGTCCAATGTGACACACTTGAGCATTCCAATGTGTCAAAAGGGGTCACGGGGACTCCCTAGGGGTCCTAACATGTGATAAAGCATACTAGGACCCCTAAGGAGTCCCCCTGACCCCTTTTGACACATTGCAACACTCAAGTGTGTCTTAAGGGGTCGAAGGACCCCTTAAGACACACTTGAGCATTGCAATGTGTCCAATGGGGTCACGGGGACTCCCTAGGTGTCCTAACCTGTGATAAAGCATACTTGGACCCCTAAGGAGTCCCTGTGACCCCTTTTCACACATTGGAATGCTCAAGTGTGTCTTAAGGGGTCCTACGACCCCTTAAGGAACACTTGAGCATTCCAATGTGCTCAAAAGGGGTCACGGGGACTCCTTAGGGGTCCTAGTATGCTTTATCACGTGTTAGGACACCTAGGGAGTCCCCCTGACCCCTTTCAACACATTGGAATGCTCAAGTGTGCCTTAAGGGGTCCTATGACCCCTTAAGGTACACTTGAGCATTCCAATGTGTCAAAATGGGTCAGGGGGACTCCCTAGGGGTCATAACACATACTAGGACCCCTAAGGAGTCCCCGTGACCCCTTTTGACACATTAGAATGCTCAAGTGTGTCTTGGGGGGTCATTTTGACTCCCTAGGGTTCCTAACATGTGATAAGGCATACTATGACCCCTAGGGACTCATCGTGACCCCTTTTGACACATTACAATGCTCTAGTGTGTCTTAAGGGGTCATAGGACCCCTTATGACACACTAGAGCATTCCAATGTGTCAAAAGGGGTCACGGGGACTCCCTAGGGGTCTTAGTACACGTTAGGACCCTTAGGGAATCCCCCTGACCCCTTTTGACACATTGGAATGCTCAAGCAGGACCCCTTAAGGCACACTTGAGCGTTCCAATGTGTCAAAAGGGGTCACGGGGACTACCTAGGTGTCCAAATGCGTGATAAAGCGTACTAGGACCCCTAAGGAGTCCTCGTGACCCCTTTTGACACATTGCAATGCTCAAGTGTGTCTAAAGGGGTCGAAGGACCCCTTAAGACACACTAGAGCATTCCAATGTGTCAAAAGGGGTCACAGGGACTCCCTAGGTGTCCTAGTACATGTTAGGACCCTTAGGGAGTCCCCCTAACCCCTTTTGACACATTGGAATGTTCAAGTTTGCCTTAAGGGGTCGTAGGACCCCTTAGGGCACACTTGAGCATTCCAATGTGTCAAAAGGGGTCAGAGGGACTCCCTATGTGTCCTAATGCATGATAAAGCATATGTGTTAGGACACCTAGGGAGTCCCCGTGACCCCTTTTGACACATTGGAATGCTCAAGTGTGCCTTAAGGGGTCCTACAACCCCTTAAGTCACACTTGAGCATTCCAATGTATCAAAAGGGGTCACGGGGACTCTCTAGGTGTCCTAGTACGTGCTAGGACCCCTAAGGAGTCCCCCTGACCCTTTTTGACACATTGGAATGCTCAAGGGTGCCTTAAGGGGTCGTAGGACCCCGCAAGACACATTTGAGTGTTCCAATGTGTGAAAAGGGGTCACAGGGACTGCTTAGGGGTCCTAGTATGCTTTATCACGCGTTAGAACACCTAGGGAGTCCTCGTGACCCCTTTTGACAGATTAGAATGCTCAAGTGTACCTTAAAGGGTCGTAGGACCCCTTAAGACACACTTGAGTGTTCCAATGTGTGAAAAGGGGTCACGGGGACTCCTTAGGGGTCCTAGTATGCTTTATCACATGTTAGGACACCTAGGGAGTCCTCGTGACCCCTTTTGACACATTGGAATGCTCAAGTGTGCCTTAAGGGGTCGTAGGACCCCTTAAGACACACTTGAGTGTTCTAATGTGTCAAAAGGGGTCACGATGACTCCCTAGGGGTCGTAGTACACTTTATCACGCGTTAGGACCCCTAGGGAGTCCTCCTAACCCCTTTTGACACATTGGAATGCTCAAGTGTGTGTTAAGGGGTGCTACGACCCCTTATGACACACTAGAGCATTCCAATGTGTCAAAAGGAGTCACGATGATTCCCTAGGGGTCCTAGTACACTTTATCATGCGTTAGGACACTTAGGGAGTCCCCGTGACCCCTTTTAACATATTGGAATGCTCAAGTGTGCCTTACAGGGTCGTAGGACCTTTTAAGACACACTTGAGCATTCCAATGTGTGAAAAGGGGTCATGGGGACTCCCTAGGGGTCCTAGTACACTTTATCACACGTTAGGACGCCTAGGGAGTCCCCGTGACCCCTTTTGACACTTTGGAATGCTCAAGTGTTCCTTAAGGGGTCGTAGGACCCCTTAAGACACACTTGAGCGTTCCAATGTGTGAAAAGGGGTCACGGGGACTCAGGGCTGGTAAGCCTGTTAAGGGGTCAATAGGGTTCAAAATGAAACTTTGATGGAATGGTGACCCTTTGGAATGCATTAGATCATGTTAGAGGACCTACATACCAAATTTGGATGACTTTTGCCTAGTAGAACTCGAAAGGGGTCCATGGGCTGCTCTCTGGAGACCACATGTAAAAATAGGGTCCGTAGGCCTATTGAGGGGTCATTAGGGTTTTAAATGCAACTTCAATGGAATGGTGACCCTTTCTAACACATTAGAACGTATCAGAGCACCTACATACCAAATTTGGATGACTTTTTCCTAGTAGAATGTGAAAGGGGTCCATGGGGTGCACTCGGGATACCTCATGTCGTATTGGGGTTGGTAGGCCTATCAAATTGTCATTAGGGTTAGAAATGAAACTTTGATGGAACGATGACCCTATGTACCAAATATGGACGTCTTTTGCTAAGTAGAACTTAAAAGGGGTCCATGGGGTGGTTTCGGGAGACCACATGTCGAATCGAGGTCAGTAGGCCTGTTAAGGGGTCATTAGGGTTAAAAATGCAACTTGGATGGAATGGTGACCCTTTGGAACACATTAGGACATGTTAGAGGACCTATGTACCAAATTTGTATGACTTTTTCCTAGTAGAACTCAAAAAGAGTCCATGGGGTTCTCTGAGGAGACCACATGTTGAATCAGGGTCGGTAGGCCTGTTAAGGGGTCATTAGGGTTCCAAATGAGACTTTGATGGAATGATGACCCTTTGGAATGCATTAAGACATGTTAGAGGACCTAAGTACTAAATTTGGATGACTTTTTTCTAGTAGAACTCAAAAGGGGTCCATGGTGTGGTCTCGGGAGACCACATGTCGAATCATGGTGTGTAGGCCTGTTAAGGGGTCATTAGGGTTCTAAATGCAACTTCTATGGAATGGTGACCCTTTCAAATTCATTAAGACATGTCAGAAGATCTATGTACCAAATTTGGATGACTTTTTTCTAGTAGAACGCAAAAGGGGTCCATGGGGAGCTCTCAAGAGACCACATGTCGAAATGGGGTTAGTAGGCATGTTAAGGTGTCATTAGGGTTCGAAATGCAACTTCTATGGAACCGTGACCCTTTGGAATGCATTAGGACTCCCTAGGGGTCAAAAGGGGTCAGGGGGACTCCCTAGGGGTCCTAACGCATACTAGGACCCCTAGGGGGTCCCCCTGACCCCTTTTGACACATTGAAACGCTCAAGTGTGTCTTAAGGGGTCCTTTTCACTCCCTAGGGTTCCTAACATGTGATAAGGTGTACTAGGACCCCTAGGGAGTCATCATGACCCCTTTTGACACATTGGAATTCTCAAGTGTGTCTTAAGGGGTCCTACGACCCCTTATGACACACTAGAGCATTCCAATGTGTCAAAAGGGGTCACGATGATTCCCTAGGGGTCCTAGTATGCTTTATCATGCATTAGGACACCTAAGGAGTTCCCATGACCCCTTTTGACACATTGGAATGCTCTAGTGTGTCTTAAGGGGTCGTAGGACCCCTTATGACACACTAGAGCATTCCAATGTGTCAAAAGGGGTCACGATGATTCCCTAGGGGTCCTAGGATAGCTAGGGAGTCCCCGTGACCCCTTTTGACACATTGGAATGCTCAATTGTGCCTTAAGGGGTTGTAGGACCCCTTAAGACACACTTGAGTGTTCCAATGTGTGAAAAGGGGTCATGGGGACTCCTTAGGGGTCCTAGTATGCTTTATCATGCGTTAGGACAGCTAGGGAGTCCCCGTGACCCCTTTTGACACATTGGAATGCTCAAGTGTGCCTTAAGGGGTCCTAACATGTGATAAAGCATACTAGGACCCTTAGGGAATCATCATGACCTCTTTTGACACATTATAATTCTCTAGTGTGTCATAAGGGGTCGCAGGACCCTTTAATACACACTTGAGCATTTTAATGTGTCAAAAGGGGTCACAGGGACTCCCTAGAGGTCCTAACATGTGATAAGGTGTACTAAGACCCCTAGGGAGTCATCATGACCCATTTTGACACATTGGAACACTCAAGTGTGTTTTAAGGGGTCACGATGACTCCCTAGGGGTCCTAGTATGCTTTATCACGTGTTAGGAACCCTAGGGAGTCAAAAGGACCCCTTATGACACACTTGAGTGTTCCAATGTGTCAAAAGGGGTCATGGGGACTCCCTAGGTGTCCTAATGCATGATAAAGCATACTAGGACCCCTAGGGAATCATCGTGACCCCTAGGGAGTCCCCATGACCCCTTATCATGCATTAGGACCCCTAGGGAGTCTCTCTCTACCTCGAGTGAGCTATTCTTCAAAGCGTCCATTTTTGCATAGCTAGGGTTTACGACGCCTGTAAAAGGCACATTAATTACAAAGATTTAGCTGACCACATTAGTACATATATAATATACATTATATATATCATATGCCTCTTTTTTATATATATTATGTACATAAATATATGTAAAAGTTCAATTGTTTTCATTTGCTCCCACCATTTTTTCATCACTCGGGGAATATCGGGTACCCAATTTTTGCCAGGCAATATTTGATGAAAATATTTGCTGTCCCCATAGAGCATACAATCACAGGATTTTATACTTTTTTCACGCGTTGCAAAACAAAAAATGTGATTTGGGGCCCATTGTTTGATTTTTGTCGACTTGTGGTTTCACCATGGGAAGCACCAGTCGTCGAAAGGCTAAACATAAGAGGAAGCTGACAGATGATGAAATTCAGGCATATAGGGAAAAAGATAAGGAAAATCACCAAAGAAGGAGAGAAGGTATGTTAACCATTAATCAAGGTGACCCCGTAAATGTAGTTGTAAGTGAAGAGGATGTTCAATTTGAAAATGCACAGATGGAGATTGAAAATGTAGACTTTGGGAATGAAAATGTTGCACAAGAATGACATGAATGTTATACATCTCCAAATGATATGTGAAATGAAGTCCCTTGTAATAAAGATAATCAATCTTCAAATTCAGGGCTTTCAAAAACACCTAAATGGTTAATTGAAATTGAGGAGAACATTATGAATAATTGGGAAGGAAAGAGGTCACATAGAACCATTAGGTTGTGGGGTTCAAGACTTTATGATCAATTTTTTCAAAACAAGACATTGGTTGAGAAATGTCAAATTTTTGTGCAGTTGTTAAAGATGCAAAAGATGAGACCTGTGCTTGTGAAATTGAAGATTCGTTTGAACAAAAAAATGGAGAGAAATGCCATTGTTGTGAAAAATCTTTTCAATGCTCTCAATAACATTGGGAAGACTAGTAGAGAAAAAGACAAGCGAGTTTCTCAGAGGGTTATTACAACCTCCTTGGTAAGTCATCAGTTGAGAAAGGCTCATTTGATGAGACAAACTTGTGTTGACTTAAATATAGACCATAAAACTTTGGGTAGAGCACTTACAAGAAGAGAAAGACTTGATGATCTGCTTCAAATTGATACATGGGCTTATGGTGGGAGACTTCCACATTTCAATAAGAAGCTAACAAACGTTGTCAAGGATGAAATTCAACAATTTTGGGATGCTAACTCAAGAGTGTCACCAAATGTGAAGGATGTCTTGAAGTTGAGAGTTGGAAATTGAGACCGCACTCCACATCCTAAACATTATGTGGAGGTAAGTCAAACAATGTTGTATAAAAAATTTTGTGAGACACATCCAACATTGAAAATATCACAAAGGTCTTTTGAATCCATGAAGCCATTTTATTGTGTACCCCTTAAGATTCGAAATACATGTTGTTGCAAATATCATGTTGAGTTTTCAATGCATCATGAATTATTATGGTCCATTCATTCTAAATTGCATACTAATGAAATGTTAGAGGATTGTGGTGCAAGTGGTCTTCCCAAATCATCAAGAGACTTGCTAGATCAATTTTTATGTCATAGAGATGATGGTTGTTTATTTTATTAAAAAAATTGCTTAAATGCCAAGTGCTCAAAATGTGGTGGCTTGTCCAAGTTTAGAACATGTTTTCATGAGGGTTTGGAACACAATTTTGGAAAGACACTCGTCCAAAAAAAGGTATATGAAACAGTGAAATATACATTGAAGAGTGGAGGTGAAGGCTCTAGATGTTAGTTAGTTGCAAAAGAATACAATGTTGCTGATTTTATCTCAGATTTCAAGAAAAATCTTTTTTACAAGTATGTAAGGCATAGTCACAGGTCTCAATGGTTGGATCAACAATTCAGGACATGTAAGGACACTTTCCCCATTGGAACTATTATATCCATTGTAGACTTTGCGGAGAACTATACATTGCAGCCCCAAAATGAGACTCAAGCTCAATATTACAATTCGATTCAGGTTGCTATTTTTGTACACATCACATATAGACATTCCCCTGATAGCACAAAAGATGAGCGAAAGATAATCAAAGAGTACCATTTTTACATGAGCGATGACAAGTCTCACTCTCATGAGTTTGTTCAACATTGTTTCCAGAACTATTTTGACTTCTTGCAAAAAAATGGTATTGCTATGGATAGGCATCTCATTTGGTCAAATAATTGCACTGGTCAATTTAAGAATGCCAGAATGTTTTATTGGTTGTGTAGAATGCATGTGGAGAGAGGTGTACCTCATATTTGGAGTTTTTTTGAGTCAGGGCATGGGAAAGGGGAGCATGACAGAGCAAGTGCATGTGTCAAGAGAGCTCTAGTTAAGGAGCAATTGAGGATTTGAGGTGCTGTACTTCTTGATGCTCATTCTATTGTTGATTGGTGTACTTTAGCATTGTCACAGGGGGGGACTCTTGATTCTATAGTGCGTAGATTCTTTTGGTTGGTTGAGGATGGAACTATAGGAGATAGATTGGATTGTCAAACAGTGAAAGACTCTTCAAAAATGCATTCATTCCAAAGCTCCAATAGTAGTACATGGACCATTTGGACATGAGAGTTGGCTTATTTTTGCCCCATGTGTTTTCAGTATGATTGGGATCATTGCGAGTCAAGTGAGTGGTTGGATACATGGGTTCCATAGTATCTAACTCCTTTATCTTTGACACTCTCTATAAGAAATGATGACATGGACACTTCAGTTGACTATGACCATCTTTCAGATCTTTTGAAGCTAGGAGATGTTTTTGCATTGGTTGCACCGTAGGGGAATGATGAGAGGTCAGATTATTGGTTAGCACATTGTGTACAAGGTGAACAAAAGCTTGTACAACTGATGATAGATGGTGATGGGTTCACATATCCTATTGGTTTAGTTGTTGTTGTGGGAACATGGCTGTGAACATACATGATTAGAAAGAATGGAGTTCCCGCATTTGAAGACTATGAGAAGCACAAAACTATTCTTATGTATTCACACCTTGTTATAGCAAAAAATGTCAAGTTGTCAAAGCATCAAGGAAGACCAAAGACAAAAGAACTTTGGACTATTACTACTGCTGATCATGAAGCACTATTGGAGACCCTGAAGCAAAGAGATGACCCTTCAGGAACACTTGACTAGGTAATAAGTTAACTTAGTGCATTATTTTCTAAGTTTGTTAAGCTTAATTTGAATACATTAATTTGACCTTTCTTAGATTGTATTTTGAGTCAATAAACTTGGTTTTGTATGTGGAATGTAACTTGTGCAAGAGCACCTATGAGGACACCTATGGTCACCATGGATCCAATTAGAGATAGAAGGACAAAAGGATCCTTAATGGTTAATTGAGATCTTTTGAAGCCTATAATGGCAATTTGTAACAATCAATTTGATTTAAAAGTTAAATGTCCTAAAACTCTTCATAAGGACTTATGACCAAAATCATGTATGGGTGGCCAATAGTGCCAAGAAGAGATCTTACATGTCATATAATTATGTCATTTGCATGGTTTGAATTCTTACATGTTTGATTGTTGTTTGTAATGCTTTAAGGATATTATTTTTTATCAAATTTAACAAGCTTAATCATGATTAATTTCATAGTTCAAATTTCAAACATACCACTAACAGTCAGTTGAAAGTGGATCGTATCTCAGACCTCGTGAGAGGTATTAACAAACTGTCAGGTGCTACGGGATCATGTTTTCAAGATCAACAATAACCTCTCTCTATTTTGGGCAATTTGACTTCATTTGTATTTGGCAAGGTGATCTCAGTCGATGCCAAAACTTGCAGTGAGGGTCAGTTGAAAGTGGCTTAGTAGCGTATCTTTCAAACCATCTGACTTGGCATCAAACTGTCTACTCCATCGACTTTGGTTGGCTGGGTAAATGCCAGTGACAACCCCATTCTACCCACAAAGTCACGAAAATGCTTGCGACCACACTCGACCCAAGTGACCCCAAGGTGCACTAAGCATGATTGGGCAGCGATCTTCTGGGGCTTGTATCTCAGACCTCGTGAGAGCTATTGACAAAGTGTCAAGTGCTATGGGATCATGTTTTCGAGTTCTACAATAACCTCTCTCAATTTTGGGCAATTTGACTTCGTTTGCATTTGGCAAGGCGATCTCAGTTGATGCCAAAACTTGCAGTGGGGGTCAGTTGAAAGTGGCTCAGCAACGTATCTTTCAAACCGTTTGACCTGGCATCGAACCATCTGCTCCATTGGCTCCAGTTGGCTGGGTAAACACCAGTGACAACCCCATTCTACCCACAAAGTCATGAAAATGCTCGCGACCACACTCGACCCAAGTGACCCCAAGGTGCACTAAGCATGATTGGGTAGTGATCTTATGGGGCTCATATCTCAAACCTCGTGAGAGTTATTGACAAAATATTAGGTGCTACGGGATCATGTTTTTGAGGTCTATAATAACCTCTCTCAATTTTGGGTGATTCTACTTCATTTGCATTTGGCAAGGTGATCTCAGTCGATGCCAAAACTTGTAGTGAGGGTCAGCTGAAAGTGGCTCAGCATCGTATCTTTCAAACCGTCTGACCTGACATCAAACCGTCTACTTCATCAACTCCAGTTGGCCAGGTAAATGCTAGTGACAACCCCATTCTACCCACAGAGTCATGGAAATGCTTGCGACCACGCTCGACCCAAGTGACCCCAAGGTGCACTAAGCACGATTGGGCAGCGATCTTTTTGGTTGTTGGATTCATAGAGGACTGGGACTATATCAATGGGAAACTCAAGAGTGATTTTCAATACCAAGCTGATGATGTCTTCATGATGCATGATAATGCAGTTCTTTGTGTTGACATCAGTCATGATTCAGAGATGTTGGCTTCAGGTTCACAGGGTGGGAAAATTGAGGAGGACATGCTCGCAATTGAATCCCAAAATACATATGTATGATGGCTTCGACAAAATATTTATTGGTGTCACTTGCATGAAGTGGTATGTTTGTGGAGAGCCAAAAATGACACGCTCTAGTTATAGCACCAAGCGTCCAATCAAAACATAGATGCATTAACACTTGTGTTGCAATAAGATCCAGATGGCACTATTTAGTAAATTAGTCCCTTCGCATCTATCTCATGTTTATGAATAGATGTTTATAAGCCTTTATTTCTTTAAGGTTAAAAGCATTATCATTTATAGTTTAGTTGATTCATTGTAAATCCTGCATGGGGAGTTGTACTTAGATAATTCAAAGGGCGCTTACGCTTCTCAATAGCGAAGTGACCCAACTATTGGTGTTGGTTGAGTCTTTTTTTTTGGGCTTTAAAGGTCATTTTGTAAGTGTTTCTTTCAAAGACAAATCTATTCACCAACAAGAAGTTAAACCTCAAACATAATAAGCTCCATGAACAGGGTATTCCAGAGTAAAGAAAAACAAATGTAACTTCAACAAGATATAATTTAAATCATAATGATAATCATAGTCAAGATATAACTTCACCATTCAATTCCACAAACATGAATAATAAATATGTATATACAAAAGATGACGCAAATATAACATATAAATGAATATGTTCTATATATGTATCAAATGTATCAAAAGTATGTCCATATACAAATATGGCACATGCCATTTCAAAATGTCTACAAAATCAATGTTTTAAGGTGTACAATGTGGCATATATGCCATCTCAAAATGTGCCAAGTGTCATCTCTAAATGAACACAAAACTAAAACTGCATCCTATGCTGTAGGGGGATCATCAAAATGTAGCCTCTTTGAAGAAGTGTTGGGCTCTGATTGATCCTGCATAAAAAATGAGTTCAAAACAAAGTTATATTGCTTACTTTATATGATTTGTACACACACACACACACACACACACACATATATATAAAATTCATAATTTTCAAACACTAATTTAATTAAAATTATAACTGAATACAAATAAATTTGTACCTGGTCTCTTGATCACCTACCACGATTAGGTGTCCTAACATAAGTCCTGGGTAGCGAAGGGACCATGCCAACAATACCAACTCTAACCTATAAATATATATTTACAATAATGATATTAGTAGACTAGTGCAACATAGAGTAATAAATCTACAAAATAGGATGATAGCATAATAAAATTACAAATTGATTGAACTAAAATTAAAACTTACATCTGGTGATCCCTCCTCTGGAATAGTGGGCTAGGTCAACAAAGAAATGAAAGATTCTTGTGGGACCTCCCTCATAGTTGGAGTAACCTATGAGAGTAAAAAGATTGTCAATTATATATCAATGTACTTCATCATAGCAACCCTAGTTACAAAATATAAATAACAATATGTAAAAGTCTACGAACAATCGGGCTATCACTCCGAATGGAGACGCCTGTAACCGTACGCTGCTGAACCGGTGTCGGGACATCATCAATAGCCACACCCTATACAATAAAGTGCAAGTAAAATATTTATTACTACACACAAGTGGCATACATATGCATGCATAATTAATCTTAAACAATTAACTACCTTTCCTTTGTCGACACCTGATGAAGGAACCCCCTCATGACCCCCACTGATGTTGGCTGTAGCCTGCAAGAACACAATAAGATGACAATATATATTAGTAAATGTATGAATTTTATTGCTCTAATTGATAGAGATTTAAGCATGTACACCAAATGATATAAAAAAAAACTAATGGGTTCATAATTTATAATATACCGTATAGTCATCAAGGGCAAATGAAATGGCTGAAAGTGTGGACTCATCCACCTGTCTCACCTCCTCCTGTGTCATCGACTGAACATAAATGGAAAAAATATATATACATAAGTGCATGCAATCATTAAAACTAATCTAAATAAATAAATTATTTTTAAATTAAATAAGTCATGTGACAAATTTATTTATAATGTTTACTCTTACTGTATCAACAGGAGTCAATGGCTCTACGTGCACCTCCTGAGCACTCTCATGAGATGTAGATGCTCCATGAGGTGTTGCAGCCTTTGTAGTAGCCTCTCCTATATCTCCCTCATCAATATCATGAAACTGATATATATCAGAATCAGTAAGTGGTCTGAGGCACATATGCCTACACATAATGCATGTATGGGGCTCACATACATGTGAACTCCGACGAGATGTCGATGCGCCAGCAGCATCCACAGGAGGCAACACTGACCTAGTCTGTGTGATCAATTGATCACTCAGTAAATGAATTGCCCTAATAGTCTGTTCAACAACCTCTCTAATGATATCAGGATGCTACACTGAAGGAGGGGGTGCAACATCAGTGGGGGGGACAAAGGTAGTGGCCTTTCGATGCTGGGAAGATGGCCTAGTTTGAGGAGCTCCTCTGCCTACGCCCATGTTGGGCCTCTTACTCCAATAATCAACATGTTGACCAAGCACAAACTCAGCATACAATTTTTTAAGGAAACAAAATGGGACCTCCAAATTGCTATGTGGTGGTTTATCAAAAACCATCCACCAGTGCACATTGCTTCATTTGTGCACCATTTTATTGATAATTTGGGCTTTTTGGCGTCAACTGGTATTCTGGTTTTAGGATCAACAAAAAGGGTAGCTATATCTTCCTTAGTTATATTAAGGGCTGCAATCCCATCATGGTCAAGCCCATCATCAAATTGGTCATGCATATCATCATGCCAATGAAGAGCATCATTATGTTGCTGCATGAGTGTGTCAATATTTCCAACAATTGTATTTAGTGTGGTAAGCATGGGAGCTAATGTAGGTATATTTTGATACATGTTTTGGAAACCTCATATTGTGTTCAAATTTTCTTCTATCAAATCTTGTAAAGATTTAGGGTTTAGATATGGGGGACTATTTTTGGGATTGTTATTTGGAGGGTTATTTTCTTCATTGTTGTCAGCCATGCCTGATTAAATAAAAAACAAATCTAAGTTTCAAATATTATTACAAATATAAATACAAAACCCTATTTTAAAAAAAAACACTACATTTACAATGAAAATGAAATAAATTAATAAAAATATACAATTAACTACTTACCAAATATGCTTGAAGTCAAATTTGACATTTCGAATATCAAGTAACCGAAAATATATCGGGTATCAGAAAACTATGGCTAGAAAATGATAAAATCATGCTAGGAAATGAAGAATAGGGCTCGTGGGTGCAGGATATATGCCACAGTTATCGGGTACTTGATTAGGAATGTGCTTTGGTGGTAGGCTTGCCTAGGTGTACTGACACCCAGGCCTACTAAAAAGTCAACAAGCACTTTCATGCACTTTTGGATGAGTGAAAAGTGAATATTTTTCACATCGCCACTTTTTGGTCCCTCATCTTCTTGCACATACCCAATATCCTATCTCATATTGAGCTTCACTCCTTTTCCTATCTAAATATTTCAAGAATTATGAAAAGTCAGAGATAGAGGTAAATATCTTACCACCTTCCTTAAATTATCTTTCATCCGATTCACTACAACTTGTAAGTGTTTCTATCAAATGCAATTGCTTGAGCCAACTTTTATGACCTCTTCCTTTCATAGTCTCTCTTAGATCTTATTGTTGCAACATCCTCTATACTTTTCAACTTCTCTCCAATAGCTATGACCAACTGACCCAACTATTCAATCGGTGTGGCCTTATCATCGTAGTTCACATCAGTCACTAGATCAGATAGAATATCTCTTGCATTCAGGATAACTAGTGCCTCATGTTTCATTTTATCCTTCTTTTCTTTGGACTTAATAGCCATGGAAATATCCATCATTTTCTTAGGACTCATAGAACTCAAATATATTTTCCCTTTATGGTGTATGTGCTTCAAGGTGTGCTTGCACAAATACTAAGAAGACCTAGCTTGTCTTCTTCAAGGATCCTAATCTCCTCTAGGATCTTAATGGGCTTAGATGATTAAATAAGTCCCTGACTAACTCTTCTCCAAGAGTCTCACTCCTTGTTCTTCACCTTGAAGGACAATCACCCTTTGATTACTTTAACACTCTCTCCTACACTTAGAAGGCTCTAAGTGCCATCTTCACACAAACCTTGGAATTCATTGAAGGGATGTAAAATGCTTCATTACCATTCATATCAATTCAATTTGGATCCATCTTGAAAGATCTCCAATCCTTTTCCTACTCGGGTTCAAGAATTTGACTTGAGGAGGCCTAATTAGGCCTAATTCCTTGTAGCCCTTGACAGGGACCTTTAACCAATTCTTGCCAAAACTTATCAAAATATTCACAAAAATAATTAGGGATTTGGATACCCTTTTGGATTTTATAAAAGATTCTAAAGGTTTTATACTACTAGGTCTTCCATACACAAGATTCCTATTATCTAGGTCAAATAGGGCTAATAGGCCTAGTTTATATGACCTTACTGGTTTCTTGATTGAAACTCACTCAAATGGATTGGTGTAACCAAAATCCTCACAAAATGACTTGACATGTTGATATCCCACCTGTAACTATACTTGTTCCATACTATACTTCTATTCCTTGCAAGAAATCTTCAAATCTTCACCTTCAAACCTCTAACCAGGCACTGTATGCTCGCCTAGGGCTTGGCATTAAAAATAGAAACTTAAATCTTCATGAATCCTATTCCTAAATATATATAGACCAATGTATCCCCTAAAACATTCATCTACCCTTAGGAAGATCTCGTGGCTAGATTTCATGGGGGAGCCATCAAAAGACAAACTGGTCAGGACAGGACCAGGAAAACCTCTAAACCTTAAACAATTTATTAAAAACATCAAATCAAATCTAATAAAATTTCTTACTGAATTAAAAAGTATTAGAACTATCCTATGAACACAAATCTATCACTAAATCAGGCATTCAATCCAAAAGATAGTACTGTCACACTAAGATGCTCGGTATCCACACAAAACAGAGTTGCAAAGCTATATTTACTATTCATAAACTTGTTACAATCATCTCTACCTTGAGATTCAAGCCTAAGATTGTCTTAAATTCCATTCTCCATGTTTTTAGGCTATGTTAGTTAATCTCCCACTCCTACCCTTTAGGGGATCCAAGGTTGCCGAGTTGCATGCCATATTTGCCATTATTGCAAATGTTGTCATGACAACTTTTAATACATTTGGAATCTTTGTTTCCATGCCACCATCCTAAATTTTAGGGCCTATAACACCTATAACATGATGAACTAACATCATTTATGGCCTTAAGGAATCTTTTAAACATCTCTCATGTGTTTAGGACACATTGATAACTCAAATCTTAACTATAAGCTCCTAAGGCTAAGCTATTAAAAACAACTAACAAAGACTAAATGGTGACCTTAGTTCTAACACTAACTCACCTAGTCCACATCTTGAAAGACCTTTTAAGGTCCAAAAAAAACACACAACTCTCTGACTTGGCTAACGCCAGATACAAGCCAAAATGACATAGAAATTGGAGGTTAGCCTAGGTGCTCCTGCACCACTTTAATGGAAGGTATACCTTCATCCATAAAAATAATGCTAGAAGATATTAATGAAAAAGTTGTTACATATTTTATCTTCTTTTCTATGGTCTTCTCCTTATGTACATCTTCTTTTTCTTCATCTCCACCTATTGGCTCCATTACCAGTACATGTTTCTATTCAACTGATGCATCTTTGGTCACATCTTGACTAGTTTCTTTGTTCTTTGTCTCCTTTTCTTATTGGTTTGGTTTTTCCTTAGGAGATTAATCATGTTTCTCTATAATGTCCCTTTGTTCTTTAAGAATATCCATGACTGGAACATCACCCATGGTGTCCATAGTATCCTCAGGATCATCCTAAATATTTTCATCAAGTGTGACCTTCGCACCATTTATGGTCCATCCTTCATCTACAAGAGAAATCACATCCTCTTTTTCACTCTCTTCTCCTTTCTCCCAATCCTCTTCCATGTCAATATGTTCTTCATTCTCAACAAGACCCAAGTTCTTCTTCAAGATATTCTTTATTTCATCTTGCACTGATTGAGAATCACCAATCAATAGTCTTGTAACTCTTGTCTTAGTCTTAAATGTAGGTCTAGCCTTATCCGACATTTCCTTTATCTCCTATATTGTTAGCTTAGGATTTAAATGCACTAAGACATACTCAACTAATTATTTGTCTTTCTTGAAAGCTCTCTTCCATCTAGCTTCAATTTTTCCATATAATGAAGAAGGAATCTGATCTTGCAATTGCATAAGGACCTAACTAAACTTTATTCATATTTTATAAAACAACATTTTCAATTTTCCTTTGATCTTCTTCATTAAAATTATCATAATAATTGTTGACACCAGAAAGTATACCCCTCTTCTTGACTTAATCAATAATTTTATCAATGGAAATAAAGTTACTAAAGTCATACTTGATAGATTTTTTGGCAGGGGCACAAACCACCTTAGATTTCTTACCTCGAGCCTTGAGTTTTTTCTACTCTTTTTTTGACTATGTTCCTTCATCTTCCTCTTGTACCTATTTGTATCTTTTTTCATTCTCTTTCTTCCTCTTGAAATCAACCTTTGTTGTAACAGTCTCCTTTTCCTTTGTGGCCTTAGGTTTAGTTGACCTTACTTTTATTCTCATAGGGATCTTAGATGAAGGAGAAGGTTTCTCCTTCTTAACTATTCTTTCACTCCTTGTTTACCTACCGGTTGAAGCTCTACTAGTTGTAGAAGAAACTACTTCTACATCTTCATATTCAATAGTTGTAGTTGAAGTACCATCTTTCTCATCTTCATGTTCAGCTCTTACTTTATCAATAGCTTCCTATGTGAAGCCTTTCTTTCTAAATAATTGTTCAACCTCCTCTCTAACTTTCTTCTCAATCAATGGTGCATTCAATGTATTTGTAACTTCAAGATACTTCTCCCTATATTCTCCAAATCACTTTTAATTAGGATCAATTAGTTTTTTTAGTAGCTCATCAGCATAAGCACTAGCTATATCATCTTCTAGCTCGTAACCCATAGGTATATCCCAAAATTTCCTAGGTACTACTACCTCCATTTGACATGTATCAATATCAACCATGAAACATATGTCTTCTTTATGTTTCTCAATAACATGAGCTGAAATTCTTTCTCTTTCATGCATTCTCTTCTAGAAGTCCTTAAAACATCCCCATATCTTCTCAAAAATCTAATTATCGAGCATCTTAGAACAATTTTCCATTTGAATTACAACCAAAGTACCATCTACCCAATTAACTGGTCCAATACTAGGAAAGACATTTTGAAAGTAGAAAAACAAAACTAGAAGCAATTAATTGTACTCAAATACTTGCCTTTCATCTTTCTTGATCTTCTCCATGTTTAGGAAGAATTGGTCTCTCATCACAATACACAAATCATACTCTGCATTTTCCTTTACCATCTTATATGCATTGTGAGTTGCAGCAGTAGGCACATTGTTGATTTTTCTTGAGTGAGAAACTTTGTATCCAATCATCATGGATGCAAAACTAACTGCCTCATTTGGGATATCATTTGTTGTCATCACACACTTGTCCCATTTTGATTTGGTTAGTTTTGTGACTATGTCTTGTGGGATAGATCTAAGTTGTGGTAGCTCTCCAGTAGCATAGGAACCTGTTACTACGTGAATTGCCTCTTTAGTAATCTTTTAGGGTTAATCAAGCCATATAAATTTATCGTGAACCCTGTTCAACACATTTCTAATTTGTTCTTCCTTAAAGTCAGTAGGAAAGTGAACTATGTTCTCAAAACCTTATCTGTGATAACCTTGTATTCATCTTTCAACACCCAATCTTTGCACAAATCTTTGTAGAGTGAGTGTATATGAGTTTCACCTAATTCTTTGATCTTACAATAAATATATGATATGACATCCTCCATATGCAATACACCATAGGGCACAGTGGTTAGGGTACCCTTTGGATCATTCTCCATTAATTTATTTGTATGTCTCTTAAATACTTTCCTAGGTTTCTCTATGATATCAACAATAATAGGAGTATCCATCCTTAAAAAAATAGATTCAATGCTTAGAGATCTCCAATAATACCTTTTGAGTTACTGTGTGATAGCATGTGAAAACCCTCACAATTTTCTTCACCAAAATCACTTCAAATCCTTCTGCAATCGCTTCAATCAGTGTCAATCTTCTCAAACTTCACTTTTGTTGCTTCTAACTATAGCACTTGAATGTGTAGGTGCAAAATAAGACCGAAACTCACCTTTTATCTTCCACTACTCTTAAGCATTAAATACATCACTAGTTGAAAACATATAACATATGTCTTCACAAATCTTGTTAGTGGTTATCTAAATCTCCATGTAGTTCATCATAACTTTATACCATACTACAAAACAACCATATGCATCTAAATATGAAAATAGAGCTTACCGCACAATGGATTCAGCAATGCTTGCTCCCCCTAAGTCAAAAATGACTTTTCTTCTGATGATTTCATTTCACTCTTCTTTACCCAGACTTAATTCATCTACCTTTTAGTCTCTTCAACATTCATAGTTTTCTTTCCTTTTTGCTTGTTAGGCTAATTAACCGGTTGATTCACGTTATTGTTCCTTTCTCTACAAAACCTAGCAATGTAACCTATCTTATGATAGTGAGAACATGTCATACCAATTGATCTCTAAGGTCTTGCATTGCCTCTATATTTCCTCAATCTATATTTGATCACCATGTGACCGTAGCTATGACAATTTGAGAATGTAACATCCCATAGGTTCTCATTCTATCAGTTGACATATGACCTCTTATCATTCCCTCTTGTCCTACACTTATTAGCTCTATGACCATAATTGTTACAATTGTAACAATAGACATAAAAAATATTTGTTCTAGCATTAGGTCTGATGCTTGGAACACAAGATATGATATTTTTCCTACATACATTAGTAGTATGTCTAGCCTTATGACAATTGAAACAAGCTAGTTTATAAGATCTCTTACTAGATTTCCTTTGATTCACCTTAGGTGCTGATTTGTCATCTTGTTATCAATATTGGTACCAGAAGATTCACCAACCTCATAACTGGTGTAGCCTAATCCATACCTCTCTCCATGCATTCTATGGTAATTGATTTATTCATCTATCTTTGTAGAACTTTCATTGAATTTCTTGAGTAGATCATTTGCAGTCTTCAACTCACCTTTCAAATGCTCTTTCTTTCCTCATATTTTCATTCTCCCTTAGGTTTTGTTGATTTTCTTCATGTGTATCATGTAGTTGGGCATGCAATGTACCAACTTGTTGTTCAAATTTGAAAATCTCATCAATCTTATCTTTTAGTGCTACATCTTTGGCTTTTAGAGCTTCCTCTGTAACTTTCTTTGCTTCTTCTACTATCTTCCTTTCTTCCATTTATTCACCAATTCTAATTGACAAAGCTACTAACTCTCTTTTAATTTTCTTCTTGTCTTTATGCAACAACATATTCTCCTCAAATAGTTCTTCCAAATCAGCTTGAGATTCCTTAGATCCACTGCCTTCACATAGTTATTTAATGAAATCTTTTCTTTCATTCAATTGTTCAATAATTTATTATCTCTTGATTTATTGAGTCGGTCTTTCAATTGGTCAATTAACTCCTCAACATTTGCAAGTTGTTTTTCAAGTTGCATTTGATATCTCAAACTCTCCATGTCTAGCTAAAGGATCTTCCCTAGGCTATTAGTGTTCTTCAAGGGCACTTGGCTCTAATACTAACTACTAATGTTATAATGATTTGAGAGGGGGAGGTGAATTAGTGCAACCATAGATCTACAAAATCTTTTCATAAACTTGAAAATTAAACAACATGCACAAGTAAATATAACATAGAAGAATAACACATAAATCATCCACACATAACCTACACAAAAAGAACAATATTTTTGTGTGGAAACCTTTTTCAAAGAGAAAAACCATGGTGGTAATTATCACACACTAATCTAACTAGTGTACCAATAAGATCTACCATGTTAGGAGCATTACAACACCTTGCTAAGGGTATACCCAGTTAACATTATCTATAGACCACTTAGAAGCTATTACAAAGTCCTGTTAGGAACTACCCTATTAGGGGATTTTATAATTCCTTCTAAGAGTCATTTGGTTAAAGGAATTACACTTTAGACTTTTTAGGATCTTGCATACCCTATTAAGAGTAACCTTGTTAGAGAATTTTGATCGCAATCCTGTTAGAAATTGCCTTGAGAATGAACTCAATAGAAATTATCTAAATGTAGCACACTCTACCTAATAGATCCTCTTTAGTACTACTCAATTCATTATTTTGATCATACACACTTCTCCTTCAATAATTATAATTATCACAACATCTCCCTTTTTCAATTTCTCTACGATTTCATCTCTTATAGAAACATTTAGATCAGTGGAACAAACCTAAAATATGTTACTAATGTCAGTCTTCAAAATCCATCCAAATTTCATAATAAATCCCACCAACATAGTAAATTGAAATCCTCAAGGTCTACTATCAATAATATAATTAAAAAATAAAACAATTATTAACTCTTATCCAACCGCTACCTCAATCTCATCACCTTGACTTGACTGGTTAATTTCTCTTGTCGATAACACTAATGTTTCCTCCAGATCTTCATCTATACTCTTAATCTACTAACACAATCATAGATGTAGGTGTCATGCCCAAAATCCATGAGCAAAACACACCAAAAATAAATAAAATTAACTAACATTGCAATCATAAACATTCGATAGATTACTTAAGTTTACAATGTTATCTACAAGTTGGCATCTTCAAAGGAGTTGATACATGATACTCCTAAGAGTTAATTTTTTTGTCATTATTTATGAGGAAGTTACTATATTTGTCAAAGTCATTTGGTAAGGAAGAAAAGATGAGTTAGTAAGGTAGAGAAAGCATTCGGTAAAATGAATAAGTAAACAAGGAATTTTGGTAAAGAAGAAGAAAGCATAGGCATCGAGCAAGGAAAAACCAAGCACCAAGAACCATGTTCCACCGAGTACCCAATTGAGAAGAGAACTTAGTTACTGAGTTAAAAAGAAAATCTATTACCAAGAAGAACAAGCCGACACCAGATGAATTCTAAGTACATTGAACTTGGACACCAATTAGAAAATGCTTTACCAATCTCGAGGAGATCATATAACATAACATTAGAGATTGAAATTTAATAATTACACATGATTAAAAGGTGTGATTATCCAATGATAATTAAGGATGAAATATGCATTGGAAGTGTTCCCAATGCTAGCACCACTTGTAATGAATATTCTAGAACATCTAGCACCGCTTAAATTTTGTATATAAGAAAATCAGAGTATGAAGATCACAGAAGGTGGTATATGCATGTGTGAAGAGAAATTGGAGATTGCATGTATGAAGTAGATTAGAGAAGAAGGTGAATAAGAAGTGAAGCTATCGAGTAACAAAGTATTGAGGAACATATTCAGAATTGAGCAACCGAGTACTGAATTGATAGTATAATGGATACATAGTATGAGGTAATGAATTGATGAGCACATAGATTCTGAATAGAATTTGTTGATGCAAGTTTGATAGACACTTTTTTTTATTACTGATTAAGGAGTAATTAGAATTGTATAAGTCTCTTAACCAAGAAGATCCTAATAGATCTTAATTATAAATCATTTAATCAAGTACAATTCTTAGATTAGAGTTGTGAAATCTCTTAACAAAGTAGACTTAGTAGTCTTTAGAACTCTTAACTGGGTTAATACCTTTAATAGGGTAAACTATCAAAAATAGCTAAACATTGTATCTCTAACCAAGAAACTTTATTCTAAAATAGTGAAGTGTTGTGGGTGTCATCCCCATCATAGTTTTTATCCTTTGACAAGGATTTCTGCGATACCAAAATAACTGTGTTGTGTGTTGATTATTACATATTTTATTTATTTTCATGTGATGCATGCAAACAATAAGGAATCAGTAAATGAATGTGGAGAAAGTTAAAATAAGTTTAAAAGTATTTTAGAGTACTAATTCATGCCTCCCCTCTCAGTACTTACCTTTCCACACCTAAATCCAATAATTGGTATCAGAGTTCAGTCTCTTATTAAGGAGTTTAGTCACTTGTGAGGAAAGATCTAGAAAGATAGAAAGCTACACGTACAAAAGAATATTGACATTATGGAAATAAAACTGAAGATGGTGATGAGTCCAATTATTGCCTCAATTTTTTTATAATCTTCATATTTTGTTGATGCTCTAACAAACATTTCCAAAACATTTATGACTTATACCTATGTGAACTTATGCTAAGTACAACTAAAGCCACAAAATCTATGGGTAGCTTGAGTGATATGTTTCGCTGACTATTATAAATATAATGCAGTACTTCATATAGTTATTTCAAGCTGTGTTCTAACATTTAAGTAGGAGTTGAAAATGTTGACTTGCATATGTGTACCGAATGTTACTAACCTTTCAGGTAAACAAGGAGTAGTGTGAAGAGTGGTGCAACTACACTAAAGAAGGAGCATTAGAAGACCAACCATGGTAGGAGAATCCAGCATGGTTCTGATGGGTATATCATGCTTAGAAAGAAGTTGTTATTCCAGAGAATATAGGGAATTAGTCCTGCTATATCTCCTCAAAACTATTATTCTATTGTCAACAGTAATTGTATTATGTCGTGGTTGTTTTATCTCCTCCATATTTGGTGAGGTTTAATGAAACTTTTCTATTATGTTTTCAATAAGCGTCAATCCTTGATATAAAGGGATTTTGAATGATTTAGTAGGTAATGAGAAAAGATAGAATTATGTATTCAGTATAGTGGAAGTTGCTTTGTTTTTTTCTTCATGAGTTATTCAATTGTTATGTAACCAGTTAAGAAGGATTTAATGGAAGAGTGATTTTTTATTATTTCTTATGTTGAGTAGTTAGTAGAAGCCAACCAAGGGGGCCCACTTGGAAGGTGGATTAGATTAAGTTAGAATAGATTTTCTTTTTTTACTTTTCCTATTTTCAAATAGAGTTACTATTTTACTCTTGCATCATTGCCACTGTGGTTGTTCCTGCAACATTTGCAGAGATGGGTATAGTGAATGTTTTGAGTTGTTAGATAGGCTTAGATTCATTTCATAAGTTTTCTACAGTAATTCCATTCAAAAGTCAAGTGTGTTTACTTTCCTTCAATAATAGCATATATTCCTTTCATGCATTTTATCTTCCTCCAGCATAGGTGTTATGACTCCTAAAGGAACTTAGTGCACAAACTATGCTATCCCATTTCAAGTCTACGTCCTTGGGTTGACAATATAAATGCATTTCATGGTGGGGAAAGTAATCTTTAGTATGAGTATATCAATCCTAAGAGAGACAATGGCATGATTATTATTACCTATTGTGAGGCTGTTCATTTTTGGCGCTGTTGCTGGGGATGGTGTCAAACTAGGAACTTTAATGAGTCATTTATTTTTTAGATTAGTTTCCTATTTTTAGTCAATACCAAGAAGTTGTGAGCTTGCTTCACAAGTCATCAACTTACTTGCATGCATCGAAGAAGCCAAGATGTTCATGGAAGATTTCTTCCAAAAGAACCTGTTAAACTGAAAGAAGAGTTTGAAGAACTTGAGTTACCATTTCTTGATGCTAGTCCCGAGTTTGTTGCATCATCTTCAACATAAGAAGAAGACACCCAAGAAAAATTTGACCTCCATCCTTTTGTAGAAATATTAGCTAGTTTCCATAATAATCCTACTCCAGGACCACCTGCTATCCAAAAACCTCCAATAAAAAATACTTTCCAGCCACAGTTTCAATATCTAACACCTCTAGTAATGAGAGCTCCTACATTTCCATTTCCAATTCTAAGTCTTATCAACAATCCTAACCTCAAGAACATACCTTTTTCAGCACTTCCAAAGTTCTATGGACTTATTATGGAGGATCCTGACACCTTTTTATTTGAATTTGACATACTGTGTTGAAGTTTTCACTATAATAATGATAGTCATAAGCTTAAGCTATTTCCAACAACACTGAAGGAGTCAGCTCTCAGATGGTTCATGGGCTTAGGAGAAAATGCAATAGAAAATTGGGATGAGATGAGAGATTTAATTATAAGAAAGTATAAGGAATACTGCAAGGGAAGTGTATCAAAAGGAGATGACATCTTCCATATTTCACAAAGGGAAGATGAGACATTAGAGGACTACATATCACGCTTCTTATTTAATTTACAAAAGAACCCATAGCATGCATTGCAGGAGGATTCAAAGAAGCTGATTTTTCTAAGAGGAGTGAATGAAAATCATCTTAAAGCTCTGGACCTCATGGTTGGAGGTGATATATCTCAATCTTCCTAGGATGACCTTCAAAAGATTTGTATGAACTATTCTATAGTAGCAGTCAAGAAAGGAAGGGGATTTCTCTCAACAATGGCTAAAGGAAGTGGCTCTGGTATTTCAAAGATGGACTTCAAGAAAGACATCATAAATGATGTCACTACACACCTGGACATGATGACTGCCAAGAAGAAACATGCAGATGCAGAGGCGCAGCTGGCTGAATACTGTCCTCATTGCTGCAAACAAAGAAGGATTGTAAGTACAAATTGGTTGCAAACTTGGAGAATCAACATCTGCCAATTAAATACTTGAAGAGATAAGGAGAGGCCAAGAAATTATTCTTTGTTGCTCAATGTCGGCCATGGGCCATGAGACAAGGTATGCCTCAAGACCCATTACAAATTTCAAGTCCTTATAATAGTCAGTGGAAAAACCAGAATGTCCAAAGTCCTCCATAGTATAATCAACCCACTTGGAATAATTCTTGGCCAAATAATCAATAGAATCAATGGTATCCTCCACAACAACCCCAATGGTCATAATTTCCAAACCAATGGCAACAACCACAAGGGAATTGGCAGCCCACTAACCAATGGAGAGGACCTTAGCAATAGCCTAATCCAAATCCTGGATATCCACCTCTACCACCTCCAACAAATATACCTACAATAATGCCACCAGCTCCAAATGCAGGTCCTCAAAAGTAGACACAATTACCTGCTCAACCTCAACCGAATCCCAATAGTCAACAACCACATCAACAAATGTATGCTACCAATGCTCAATAGTACCCTACTTATGCACTTGATATAGCTGATATACACCTAAGATTGGGTATGACCTTGCCAGTACCTAAACCACCCCTTATCACTGAAGTGCTAGACCTTCCTGCAACATCAATACCAATTCCAGAGAATGATTTTCCAAATAATGTTGCATCATAAAATGTTTCCAACTCAGCTAATGCTCATACATCAGTTAAACCACCTTTTCCTTAGAGGCTCACCATGGATGAGCCCATACCAAAAGAAGACCAACCATTTGATATCATTGACCAGCTTAAGAACATGCATATCTAGATTCCCCTATTTCAAGAAATAAAAGATGTTCTAGTTTATGGAAAAGAAATAAAAGAAGCTTGTCTTAAAAAGCCTGGAAGAAAGAAAAAGGATCCTACAAAAGTTCATGTTATAGGAAAATTGGCTGATATCATGTTAGGAAAACTGGTAATACCAAAATATTCAGATCCATGGAGTCCAGTTGTGAATATCATCATTAATACCAGTCTGTCCAAAATGCATTAATAGACTTAGGTGCTGCCATTAATGTAATGACTAAAGATACTATGAATAAACTGAGCATTGAAGGGTTGCGAGCTACTCCAACAATATTGCAATTAGAAGATATCTCTATTGTTACCCTAATGGAATGATAGAAGACATAATAGTTGCCTTAGATTCTTGGGAGTACCCTACTAATTTCATGATCCTCTCACCAAAGGTCAATCTTGCTGGTTACCCTGCTATTCTAGGACGTCCATGGTTAGCAACAATTGATGCAGACATAAGTTATAGATCAGGGAACATGAAAATTTTAGATGGGCAAGCCACTAAGAAACTAGCATTGTATCCTCCAGCTCAACCATAGCTAGATTTGAGTACACCTATATGGCTAGACTTAGGAGATGGGGAAGAAGAACTAAATTTTGTGGTTCAACTCATGATGTTAGATAGGTAATCTTTTCTAAAGCTGTAAGAGGAAGATGAAGTCATTCAGAGCATTCTAAATAATGACTGTGTTGTAACCAAAGATATATATGAGAGTTCTATGTTAGAGTTAAGTACATATGAAGATAATTTTAAGAACTATATATTACCTTCAGAACCCAATATGATCCACCAGTTGTTACCTAGTGAAGTAAACACAAGTCCTATCCCTAAAGTGTCCATGCTTGACCTTAAAAATACCATGGAACTTTCTAAAGGTCATAATCTCCATGTAAATAACAAGATGCCTCCACAACAAATGGAGAAACTAACTAAATTGCTATAAACACATGAGAAATCCTTTGCATGGGACTATGGGGATATGAAGGGATTAAGTCCTACACTATGTACTCACAAGATATATATTAATGAAGGAAGCCTACCCCTTTGTCAACCTCAAAGAATGATTAACCCAACATTAAGGGAGATAGTCAAAACTGAATTGCAAAAGCTATTAGATGCTAGATTTATATATCCTATATCTGATAGTAAATGGGTATCACCTCTGGTTATAGTGCCCGAAAAGGGGGGTAAATGGAGAATCTATGTGGTTTATAGGGAGTTAAACAAAGCTACCAAGAAAGATCACTTCCCATTACCATTCATTGACCAAGTACTTGATACTTTGGCCGGTAAGAACTATTTTTCCTTTCTTGATGGATATAGTGGATACAATCAGATAACTATTGCTCCAAAACACCAGGAGAAGACTATGTTCACATGTCTATGGGGGACATATGCATATTATGTTCTACCTTTTGGGTTGTGTAATGCTCCAACAATGTTTCAAAGAGTTGTAATTAGTAATTTTGCTGACATATCACATGATTGTATGGAGATATATATATGGATGACTTTACAACATTTGGAGTGACATTTGAAGATGCTTTGAAGAACCTTGAAAAGGTTCTAATTTGGTGTAAGGAGCATAATCTATCCCTTAATAGTGAGAAATGCTTTATGATGATGTAGGAAGGAGTGGTACTTGGAGATTTCATTTCAGCAGTAGGAATTCAAGTGGACCCAACTAAAGTTGAGGTAATACTTACACTACCTACTCCTACTAAATAAAAAGATGTAAGATCTTTTCTAGGACATGCTGGATACTATAGACACTTTATTCAAAATTTCAGTCAAATTGCTAGTCCTCTATACACATTTCTTACAAAAGAAGATGAATTTATCTAGACACAAGCATGTGATGAGTCCTTCCTGTAGTTCAAGAGACTCCTAACAACTATACCAATCCTAAAAAGACTAGATTGGTCTATTCCATTCCACATCCATATAGATGCATCAGATTATGCCATAGGTGTTGTGCTAGGACAAAAGCCTACTAACCTTAAGAATGCAATTTACTATATCAGTAAAAGTCTCCATGGCCCTAAACTAAACTACACAATTACTAAAAAGGAACTCCTAGCTATAGTTTATGCATTGAACAAATTCAAACACTATGTAACAAGCTATCCCATTTTTGTTCACACTGATCACTTAGCCATAAAATACCTGATGAACAAACCTGCTATAACAAGAAGACTAGAAAGATGGCTTTTACTCTTGCAGGAATTTGATATAACAATTGTTGATAAGCTGGAGAAGGCCAATGTAGTTGCTGACTACTTGTCTAGACTACAAAATGCTAATGAAGATACTACTCAGGTTGAAGATACATTTCCAGATGAATACCTGTTCCATATAGCAATAAAAAACCCATGGTATGCAGACATAGACAATTATCTTGCAATAAATAAGATGCCCCCACATTTTTGTCAGAAAGACAAGAAAAAGCTTGTGGAGAAAAGCTTTCATTTTTCATGGATAGATAACAATCTATTTTACACTGGTCCAGATCAGATTATGAGAAGGTGTGTGAGAGAAGATGAAGTATATGATATACTCCATGCTTGTCATGATGAGCCTTGTGGAGGTCACTTTGCATCCAAGTGAACAACCTTGAAAATCTTAACAATAGGATATTATTGGCCTCAATTACACAAAGATGCAGCCAGTTATACAAAAAAATGTGGTAAATGTTAGAGGATGGGTCGTATAATGAAATTAGATGAGATTCCACTTAATCCACAAGTAGTAATGACACCCTTTGATAAGTGGGGTATGGATTTCATCAGACCAATTAATCCTCCATCAAATGGAAAATCCTACAACTTGGTTTGTACGGATTATCTGACAAAATGGGTCAAAGTGAAAGCTATGCAGAATGCAAGGGATAAAAAAGTAGCAAAATTCTTGTATGAGGAAATTTTTACCAGATATGGAGTCCCCATAGAACTTGTAATGGACCAAGAGCACAGTTCACATCAAATATGATCACTGAGCTAATGAAGGAGTATAGAATATGACATCAAAAGTCTAGTCCTTATCATTTGCAAGAAAATGGACAGGCAGAGGTGACAAATAGAGAAATGGAGGCCATATTAACAAAGACAGTACAATTGCATCGCAAGGATTGGAGAAGTTGATTAACAGAAGCAGTCTGGGCTTACCGTACCAGATGGAAGACAACAACAGGGTTCACACCATTTGAATTGGTGTATGGAAAAGCAAAAATGTTGCCTATAGAATTTGAACGCAAAATATTGCGCACAACACTTGAGCTAAACATTAATCTTCCTACAACACAATTAGAATGCCTACTCCATCTCAATTCCTTAGATGAAATGTGCAAATCAACATTAGAGAGAATAGAGCTAATCTAGAACCAAAGGAAAAGTTGACGTGATTCACATATCAAGAACAAGAAATTTCAAGTAGGAGATTGGGATTTATTATATGATTCCAGATTCAAGGAAAACCTAGGAAAGCTACAAACCAGATGGTTGGGAAATATGAAATTCAATGTCTTTGATAATGGAGTATTTCAGCTGACCACACTTGATCCAATACAATTTAAGCTACTTGTCAATGGACACTGCTTGCGCCTATATCACAAGCCTCAAACCAAAGAAGAATTCATGAAAAATTTCAACATGCACAATTTAATAGCCCCTCAAAAAATAGTTCTTGTAGCAGAAGGTGAAAGCCTTCCTCCTGCAGCATCACCATGACATAATTTTGCTAGCACTCATAATAAAACTTCATTTAATGATGTATACTTCTTCATTGAATTTTCTCTTTTCTTCTCACCAACTCATCTTATTCCTATTTCTACCACCCACTCAAACACCATGTCACCCACAATTTCTATTTTCAAATGCTTTCAATAAATTACCACATCAGCAGTCTTATGTGGCTGCCATAATTGACACTCTCATTAGCTAGCATTCATGTACAATAACTAATCACTAGGTACAACTTTCTAATTCCTTACTTACTTTTAGCGCATAGGTTTAATTAATTATATCTAGTACTACATTAATTATATAATATATATATTAAGCCAGTTTCCCAACCTCATGCTCAATTTATCAAGTGAGAACACTTGTTAAACTTTCGTAGGTGGCAGGGGAAGTGTACTAACTTCCAAGTGTCATTCCTAAACTACCCTTGTCACATCCCTATCACATCAATGTTGTACTTAGGCTGTGTTCCATTAATTCTTTTAATCCTACACACATTTGTTGTACTTTCAAATTTTGATTTCTTGAACTTGACATGATTTTAAAAGGACCATAATTAAATTGTGAGGTAACTAGCACTTAAGGTTGTGATGTCCTCTGAAATCAATGACATTATTATTGATCATGTTAAGCACAACAGAGGTAATGTAAGAACAAATATCATCATTTTCAAGAATAGCAATTGGGATTTCAAGAAGAAGGTATTTGCAGAGTGTAGGGAGATTGAGGATTAGCAGAAAATTGAAGACTGGGCATTGCTAAGATGGGTGGACAATTACAGAGACATGAACAAGTCATCCATGGTATTTTGCTAGCGGATGTTGAAGCAGTTTGCAGATTCAATGCATGTGGCTAGCTTGGCTATTTTATTTAGCTGACAGAGTTTAATAAGAAGGTTGTAGTAGAATTCATGGGCACTTTTGAAGAGGGACACACAACTGTGTGGGGTTTGATAGTTGTTGCTACTGAAGAGAGAATTGCAGAAGTTACATGGTTACCAGTTGTTGGAGAACATTATCCAAATGAGCATGACACCAGGTCATCTCAAGCTTAATTCTCCAGGCCAGGTGATCCTTTGCTTGAAATTACTAAGTAGGGGTGCATGAGATTATCTCTTCCACAATCATTTCTAGAACTAGCTACACACATTATTAGGTATTTAACTTGTGAAGGTTGATTTTTGAACTTTCATGCCCATCATTTCAAATTGCTTAGCTGTATCAGGCATAATATTCAAGTCAGTGTTCCCAATTTTCTTTATAATATGTTAAGCATTAGTGCCGAGGAAACAAAAAAGGGTAATGCAAATTCCATAAGCCACCATGCCCTAATCAAGCTTTTGGTTGAAAAATCTCTTAGGGATGTTTCTCCCATGTCGTGGGCAAAATTTGTTCAATTTAAAACTTTACAACCCCAAGTAAATCCTATGGCCCAACCTCTAGAAGATGCAGTAGAATCTTCCAGCCCTACTGAAGAAGTAGCTATGAAAGAAAAAGAACTGGAATTACCCCCAGAAAACCAATCTCCTAAACCTACTCTAGAGAGTAATACACCCACTTCTTCCTCAAGAAAGGGAAAATAGAAAGTTGGAAAAGAAATCCCTAACTTAGAAGGTGAAATTTCAAACCCTACAATTCAAATAAATAAAAGAAAATGGTTGAGTCCTGTAGTTTCTATTCCTGCAACATCTACTCCTACAACACATAAGCCAAAAAGGTCTCGTCAACCTAAAACTATAGTTGTTGAAGAGGCAACTATGCGTAGAAGCCCTCACATGCAAGGACAAGTGTCTCCACCTTCCCTTCAAAACCCAAATGTTCCAACACCAAAGCCTGCTATAGAACCCTCTATTGAATATATTCCTAATGACTCCCCTATGTAGGTAGAACCCCAACATATGGAGAGATCTCCTAATGAGAAAGAACCTAGCAGTAGCATGCCGCAGAATGATCAAGGAATTCCTGAGATGAGCCCCGATGTAATGCAAGAGAGCATTCCTGTGAATGTTCAATCTACTCCTCCTCAACATCTTGTATATTCCAATGTATCCATTATACCCTACTGATTAATGTGGTTCACTAACTACTTTTAACAGGCTTCTAAAGAGAAGAAAAAGAAATCTTAGATGGAAGAGTTCCCTTCATCAACAATTCGGTCTGTCCTCTTTCATCTATAAAACCATTTTATCTTTTAGAAGACATGGTGGAAGTAGGAAAGGAATCAAATGAAAAGGGATATGTTTAATAAGGATGAGGAAATTGAAGCTCTCAAGGAGCATCTAAAGAAACAAAAACAACAAATGAACAAGGCCCTAAAACTAGCTGACTAGGTCATAGCTTGTAGACCACCACCTAGGGTATATGCTATTTTCTTAAAGGAGAAATTTCTTTTGTTCCAACTTATGATAACAATCAAGGATATTGATTTTGAATTCAAGTTGGCCCAAGAATTCTATGGTTTGTATTAGACTCTGCCACCATGGCAACAAAATCTATTACGTGAGCTCTATTTACACAATTTTATCATCCCATATGAAACAGAGTGGAATCCTTTGCTCTATATAGGGGATATTCAATTAAGGGCCTTAATGTCATGGATGCATAATGATAAAAATTATGACAAGCAGTTGAATATCTATAGGGATCTAGAAAAATATGAACCCTCTCCATTAAGGGCTGAGTCACATAAGCCTGATGTCCTTTTGAGGGATTGGCTCAATTTGACTTATGGGAGACCAAAGCCTGAAATTAGAGAGAAAGTATTTGCATTAAGGGATAAGGTTTATAGAGACTATTAGACATTGCCCAATTTTATAGCCCAAAGAGCTCTTTCAGGGGTAAGAAGCTAGTGGAACAGATTGCTAGAAGCTTTCAAGAAAGTAGAGCCACATAGCCCAATTAACTATGAAGCAGCTATCCATAGAGTGACTAAATACATGTAGTTGGGGTGATAGGCCAGAAGGGAATTATGGATACCCTTATCCTTCCAACCACCTACACTCCTTTGGCCCCTATACGACATCAATGCTACTAGATTGGATCAGTTGGTTGAGGAGCACCAAGGAGATCACTTGGAATGCACAAGGGGGTTTTACTACACTTTTAGGAGTGGAAAGAAGGGGAAGATGATTGTCGGTGATTTTAGGACCATAGCCAGGAAATATAATTCTTGAGGACAAGCATTATATTAGTAGGGGGTAGATGATGAGTCCAATTATTGCCTCAATTTTGTTATAATCTTCATATTTTGTTGATGCTCTAACAAACATTTCCAAAACATTTATGACTTATACCTATGTGAACTTATTCTAAGTACAACTAAAGCCACAAAATCTATGGGTAGCTTGAGTGATATGTTTTGCTAAATATTATAAATATAATATAGTACTTCATATAGTTATTTCAAGCTGTGTTCTAACATTTAAGTAGGAGTTGATAATGTTGACTTGCATTGTGTACCGAACATTACTAACCTTTCAGGTAAACAAGGAGCAGTATGAAGAGTGGCACAACTGCATTAAAGAAGGAGCGTTAAAAGAACAACTATGGTAGGAGAATCCAGCATGGTTCCGATGGATATGTCACGCTTAGAAAGAATTTGTTATTCCAGAGAATATAGGGAATTAGTCCTGCTATATCTCCTCAGAACTATTATTCTGTTGTCAACAGTAATTGTATTATGTCGTGGTTGTTTTATCTCCTCCATATTTGGCGAGGTTTAATGAGACTTTTCTATTATGTTTTCAATAAGCGTCAATCCTTGATATAAAGGGATTTTGATTGATTTAGTAGGTAAAGAGAAAAGATAGAATTATGTATTCAGTATAGTGGAAGTTGCTTTGTTTTGTTTGTCATGATTTATTCAATTGTTATGTAACCAGTTAAGAAGGATTTAATGGAAGAGTGATTTTTTATTATTTCTTATGTTGAGTAGTTAGTAGAAGCCAACCAAGGGGGCCCACTTGGAAGGTGGATTAGATTAAGTTAGAATAGATTTACTTCCTATACTTTTCCTATTTTCAAATAGAGTTACTATTTAACTCCTACAACATTGCCACTGTGGTTGTTCCTACAACATTTGCAGAGATGGGTATAGTGAATGTTTTGAGTTGTTAGACAAGCTTAGATTGATTTCATAAGTTTTTTGTAGTAATTCCATTCAAAATTCAAGTGTGTTTACTTTCCTATAGCAATAGCATAGATTCCTTTCATGCATTTTATCTTCCTACATCATAGGTGTTATGACTCTTAAAGGAACTTAGTGCACAAACTGTACTATCCCATTTCAAGTCTATGTCCTTGGATTGACAATCTAAATGAATTTCATGGTGGGAAAAGTAATCTTTAGTATGAGTATATCAATCCTAAGAGAGACAATGGCATGATTATTATTACCTATTGTGAGACTCCTCAGATCGCTAATGAGAAAATTTAAGAATTGAGTAGGAAACTGAAACATTCATTCAACAAAAGGAAAGAGCTTGAACTACAATTGAAAGATACCCAAGATTAAGTTGAGGAACTTGAAGAAAAATCTAAGGGAAGCATTTCTTATGAATCTAATGCACTCATATCAGAACTATCTAAAAATAATAAGAATCTTGTTGATCAGGTCAAACACTAAAAAGAGAACAAGAAGCACAATCGGTAAGGATGTATGAGATCATGGAACAAAAAAGGAAAAGATGAGGATGGCAAGAGAACTACTGAAGAAGAAAGAAGACAAATCAATACAAGACTAGATGATAAAGAAAGGAAAATCACGAGGTTGAAACAAACTCACTATAACTTGATAGATCAACTTGTTATTGCAAATCAGGATGTTGTTAGGAAAGTTGGTGAAATTGTAGAATTGAGATTTGAGAATGAACACTTGAAGAATGATCTGAAAGCTGAGAGAGATGATAATGAAGTCCTAAAAAGAAATGAAGAATCTTGGAAGATTTTGGGTGAACATCTGAGAAATAAAAGGCAACCTAATGACACCTTTAGACTTAGTTTCAATGCAAACAGTACTATCGAGAAGGGTGAGTCCTCCTAACAAGTAACCAAATGAGACAAAGCTACTACCCCACCAAAGTCTAAGAAGCCTATATGTTATCATTGTGGGAAACTGGGGCACACAACTAACATCTGCAGAAGTAAGAGAGGTAATCCACCAAATTCTCCTAAGTTTAAAGGCTATTGTTATAATTGTAATAGGTATAGGCATAAGGCATTTGAGTGTAGATCAAGAATTGTGAACACTCCAAGGAAACCAATATTTGATGGTTACTATAACAAATGCAAGAAATATGGTCATAAATATGGAGAATGTAGGTTACAAATGAAAAGTGAGAAATGGGTCCCTAATCAACATAATGTTGATAACAACTGAAAAGGACCTACTATACCATGGGATTATAATACAAGGATCACTTGTACTGCATGTGGAAGATTTTTTCATATTGCTACAAACTGATTTAGGATGCATGGAATGAACAATAGGAAATAATAGAGAAACACTGGAATGGCTTGTTTCCATTGCCATAGAGTCGGTCACTTGGATAAGGATTGTAGATACTGAAATAAGGATTCTACCAAGGAGAAACCGATTGAAAATACTCCAGTAAACATTGATGAAATATGAGAATAGATGAATAAGACTTGGAGAAGAAAGTCGTAAGATGATGGAACAGAATTGGGAACTAGTGATGGCACCACATCCTCTAGATCGGGTGCACCTATGTGTGTGAATTTTATACCTAGCTATAGACACAACACTTCAGTAAAACATTAGAGGTTAGAAAAAATCAAAATATGCAAATAAGAACAATATAGCTAACTAGGAGATTTACTACCTTCTAGTAGGTGTGAGTATGGTATTCTCAGATTAGACCGAGATCAGTGACAATGCAACACCTAAACGAAGGATTTAAATGATGAAAGCAATAAAATATGAATGCAAATTAATCTTTTTTTTTTTTATATTTTTGATGCAATAAGATGAGAAAAAATTGATAATAAATTAATCTAAATGGATTGAAATGATATGCAAATTAAGCTAACAATGATATGAAATATGAAACTAGAATGAATTGAAAACAAGATTGATCTCACAAAACGCTGATTCGCAAGAAGCTTGATGATTCCTCTGATGTCTATTCACCAGAGTAAGTATGCAAATTCTATGGATGATTTGTAAAGAGTCAAGCCTTGATTTTATAGAAATCCAGGGCTTGAGGGTGCATGGAAAAAGTCATAAATCACTCTTGATGAATTTAGGTTGATTTTTGAGTTAACAAGAAATTAGAAATAATTAACTCACAAAATCATGCAAAAGCATGCACGAACAACTTTTTAACTCAAATCAAAAGTTTAGATCAGCTTTGAACTCAAAATAGAGTGTTGAGTTTCCAAAAGTTAACAACTTGCATTGATTTCTTGATTTTGAGTTTAACTACTCTTTGAATGTGCACAAATAATCATGAATTAATTAAATAAATAAAGTGATTTATCTTCAACTTAACTGATTTTAAATTTAAAAATAACTGATTTGTGGGTTAATCAATTATTTTAATCAAACTTTTATTCAAAACTATATTATTAAATATTGACAACTTGGATTTAATCAATTATTCATAGGAGATTTGATTTATTGTCAAAATTAAATAATATAATTAGGAATAAATAGAATTAAATCTAATTAAATAATTAAGTGGCAGAATTAAGTTAATTAATTAAATATTCATCATATTCAATTAATAAACTTTAGGATAAATATGATTCATCGCCAAATAATAATTAAATTAAAGATAATTAGAATAAATAGGAATATTGCTAGGAATATTCACCGATGCAGAATTTATGATAAAATCAATTAGGATTTCGATAATGTGTAGATGTGCCTTAGGTTAGGACTTCGATGTCAATTTCATTCAAATTGAAGATGTAGGAGGTTAATGAACCTATAGCCCATTTTTGGGGTATTACATTTTGCCCCTCTTTGAATCACTGTGCAAAGCGCAGTGGTTCAAAGAATAGTCTGTATTTTGATATATGTATGAAACTGATTTGAAAGATTAAAGATTGAAAGATATCGACCCAGGCCCAGAATGACCAGGAATCGAGATGATGCTAGCTATATCAACAATGAACTGGTGATTATGAAAAAGTGCCAAAACGCCTGATTCTGAACCTTATGATTGCAAAGAAGTGAGTGACCGATTCTAGACCTTAATGTCCTTGTATGAATCATATTGGTATCACATCCTAAACCCATTAGTTATGAGGAACCAATGAAATAACACTAATGAACCAATAGTTACGAAAAGCTAATACAGTTTACAAGATAGATTTGGATACTAGATGAATCTAATATGCCCCAAGAGATGATAGATTTGCCCCAAGCGATGAGGACTTTAGATGAATCAGCAACTAGACGTGGTCATTGTCTTGATTACTGAGGAAAGATTGATTAATAGAATTGAGTTACAGACTTTGAATGATGTGCAATGCCATGCCCCCTTCGGGATTAAAATTGAAATCTGACAAGAAAAGTCAACGTTTATAGTTTAGAAGCATGTTAATTGATTTGAGAAGTGGTTATACATGTTCAAGAATGCGTTCTCCATCATTTAGAGGTCCTAGAGACCAAGTTTGACTAGGTTTGACCATGAGTTGACCATGGTTAACCAAGTTGAAATTTTGATAGTTTGATGTAAGATAATCAGTTAAGTTGAATTCTGGATTTTTTTAATGATTGAAGGTTGATTATGCAAGTAGTGAATAATATAAATGATCTCAGATTTTGATTTTGATCCTGAAAAAGGATTCTACTTGTTGTTTCATTGGAGGAACCTTCATGTGAGATTTAGCTCTTATGATATGTTTTTTGCATTTTTGAAGAATCATTTAAGAATTTAAGTTTAATTCAATAATTTGTGAGATCATGCAATCATGCAAAGTGAAAAATGAAATGCAAACCTAGGACCTAGGATCTAGTCACTGATCATGTGTCGATTTGTTATCATCATTGAACTTTTTAGGTAATCGGATAAATCAATACAATGCCCACTAGTTATGAAACCATAGACATATGAATATTGATTTGTATGCATAGGAATCAATACAACACCCACTGGTTAGGCAACCATGGACATATGAATATTGATTTTATTTATGAAATGTCATATTAGATATAAGCACTAAGGCACAAACGCTAGGATGACCTGAATATCATGTCCATTTTTATATAGCAATTTGTATAAGCATCAAAACATAGACGTCGTGATGACCAGAATATGCCTTGCATGCAAACACATCAAACAGTCAAGAGATCATTCTAAATCCAATATGAATTACCCGTAGTGACCCTTTATCCTTCACATCCCTAGGTAAGATCACATTACATAATAGGAGAAAGAACTCACTCAAAAAAAGATAATAGTTAGATCAAACTTCTTTGAATTTTTTGGGTATCAATGGTCGAGATACGCATGGCCATCCAATTCGAGATAGAGGCTCTTACAGTCAGACACCATTTCAATCCAGAATTTCCAAAGTTGTTAGATTTTCACATATAAGAAGAAAACAAAGAAAATATTATGCCCCCAGTCATCACTCTCTAAATCCTATAAAGGACATCATCGAAGAGCTCATGGGAAATAACTATGCAAAAATCTAAATGTGAATCAGTAAGTATACAAGGAGATAAAAACATGTAAAAAACATAGATTGTTTTCAGTTTGTGTTTGATGTTTGATTGCGTTGATGTAGATGCAAAATCCTTTCTGGAGATGAGACTGACTGACTGACTCAGATGAAGCTTCAAATGACTCTAACTAGATATGATACATCTAAGATACATTGGAGGCCATAGGATATGACATTGATTTCCCCCAAGTGTTAAGCATTGATAGGATACATATGCTTGAGCTAATTGGTGTACAGACCAACTTATTGAAAATAGGAATGCAGAAACAAACCAAGAAATATGTACAAACTAAAGTAAGACTGAAAGATGGAAAAGACCAAGATTGCACTGATAGATGGAGCATTTTGAAACAAGTGGTGCCCATTTGTTGGGTTTTCACCATCTTGGTAGAGATTCTATTTTTGCTACCAAGGTGCTTGTTTCCAAGTTTTCACCAAGGCACTTTTTCTTTTTCTCATTTTTTTGTATTTTTATTTTTCCCAATTTTTTTTTTGTACTTTTGATATTTTTTACTTTTTTTGTGAATCATCAAGGTGCCTATTGCTAGGTTTTCACCAAGACGTCATTTTTTTAAGACTTTTTCCAATTTTTAAGATTTTTTCAGGATATTTTACCATAGACTGAATGCCTTAGGCATAGAATTTCTTTAGATGGAGAATGTTGATTCATTCTCAGAGCTGTTCTCCTTTAGTCATTGAGAGTTGATAGGCACTAGAGCCAAAAGTAGTAGTGATAACAAAGGGATCCAGCTAGTTGGGTTCAAACTTCCCCTTGCGCTCTCTATGTGATTGATTTTTAGGATTCTCTCTCAAGACTAGATCGCCAACCTGATATTCTTTGTGTCTGACTTTCTTGTTGTAACCTCTAGACATTCTCTTTTGATATACTCTGAGATGATCATACGCTACTTGTCTGTGCTCATCTAGTAGTTCAAGTTCTTGCAACCTAGACACTCTGTAGTCATCATCAGTTACTAGACCATGCATTTTGATTCTTAGTGATAGGATTTCAACCTCAATAGGTTGTGCCGCTTCAGACCCATAAACTAAAGTGAAAGATGTAGCCACAGTGGGCATTTGGATACTTGTTCTATAAGCCCAGAGAGCTAGATTGATCATGAGATGCTAGTCTCTTCCTATTCTATTAACTGTACGGTGCAAGATTTTCAATAGAGTCTTGTTAGAAGCCTCTGCTTGTCCATTCCCTTGAGGATAGTAGATAGATGACCAATGTTGTGTAATCTTGAATTTGGCACATAAATCATCCAAGTCTTTGTTCTTAAATTTTCCACCATTAGCTATGACTATGGAATGTGGAATACCATACCGGCATATGATGTAGTTCAAGATGAACATAGATATTTTTTTTCCAGTTGCTTGTGTCAAAAGGACTAATTCTACCCATTTTGTAAAATAATCTGTAGCTATGATTATATGGGTATGTCCATTAGAAGAATGAGGATGTGTAGCTCCTATAAGATCAAAGGCCCATTGATGAAAAGGACATTGTGTAGTGAAGAGAATTAGATCTCTCCCTAGAGCATGAATTAAGTTGCCATGTACTTGTCACTTTTGATAGTTCTTAGCAAACTTGATAGACTCTTTCTCCATTGCTGGCCAATAGTACCCAACCCTAATAATTTTTTGAGCTAGTGTTAAACCATTCAAGTGTGACCCACATATACCCTCATGGAATTCCTCTAACGCACATTGATATTCTTCTTGTTCTAAACATCTAAGGAGTGTACCATCTAAACCTCATTTGTAAAGATCATGACCAATGATGACATACTGGGAGGCATGGCGGATAAGGTATCTCTTTTCTTGACGGTTAAAGGTATCGAGGATGATTTGGTCTTTGAGATAGGAGAATAGGTTTTAATATCTAGATGAATCATGACCTACAATAGTGCAAATCATGCAGGTTTCAGGGGAGTCATATGCAGGATAAGATAGTGCTTCCACCAAGAACTCATAGTGTAGCTCATGTTTAGGCTATTGTAATAAAGTAGATAGTGTTGCCATTGCATCGGAAACCTTATTCTCTATTCTAGGTATTTGTTCAAATGTGATAGATATGAAATACTTCTTTAGATCATCTACCATACTCTTGTATGGAATGAGCTTTTCATCTTTAGTTTGGTACACATCATTGACTTGATGGATTACAAGTTGTGAGTCTCCATGAATGTGTAATTTTGTTACTCTCCACTCAATTGCCATTTTAATGCCATTAAGAAGGGCTTCATAGTTGACAATATTGTTTGTGCAAGGAAACTTGATTCTAAATGCTTTTGGGATTGAGTATCCTTGAGGAGTTATGAACAATATGCCTACTCCAAATCCACTTTGTGTATAGGAGCCATCAAAGAATAACTGCCATTCTCTAGAAGAAAGATTCATGATAAAGGAATTTGGGAATTCCATTTGCATTGGTGTATCATCAAATAAAGGTGCATCTACTAATTGATCAGCAATAACTTAGCCTTTAATAGCTTTTCTTTCAACATATTCAATGTCAAATTCACTTAAGAGCATGACCCATTTGGCTAATCTACCCGTGAGGGTAGCTTTGCTAAGTAGGTACTTTAGTGGATCAATTTTAGCTACTAAATGTGTGGTATGAGCCAACATATAATGTCTCAATTTCTTTGATGCAAAGATCACAGCTAGACAAGCCTTTTCAATCATAGAATAGTTCTTTTCATATGCCACCAATGTTCTACTAATATAGTATATAGCTCTTTCCTTTTTATTCTCATTATGTTGTGCAAGCAATGTCCCCAGTGATGTATCTATTGTAGAGACATATAAGATCAATGGTTTCCCTTGAATAGGAGGCATCAAGATGGGAGGATTTGATAGATACTTCTTGATATGATCAAAATTCTTTTCACAATCCTCACTCCATGCAAATGTCACACCTTTATGTAATGTCTTTGTAAAATGTTGTGATATGTCTGCTAGCTGAGATGTGAAGTGTCTAATAGATTGAGCTCTACCTTGGAATGTCCTCATTTGACTGATGTTCTTGGGAGGTTACATCTCCATTATAGACTTTACTTTAGCTGGATCAACTTCAATGCCCTTCTTTGAAACTATGTATCCTAAGAGCTTTCCAGAAGTGACACCAAAAGCACACTTCTTAGGATTTAGTCCGAGACTAAATTTTTCCATTCTATCTAGTATCTTGCTCAAGTCATTTAGATGTTCAGCTCTAATCATAGATTTTGCTAAAGTATCATCAACATAATCCTCCATAGTCCTATGCATCATGTCATGAAAAATAGAAGTCATAGCTCTCTAATATGTAGCACCGGCATTCTTAAGCACAAATGGTATGACATTCCAGTAGAAGGTACCCCATGCACATGTAAAAGTAGTTTTCTCTTGATCCTCTAGAGCAATTTTTATTTGATTATATCCAAAAAAACCATCCATTAAAGAATACATCTCAAAGCCCATAGTCATGTCTACTATCATATCAATGTTAGGTAATGGAAAATCATCCTTAGGGTATGCTTTGTTTACATCTCTGAAATTGGTGCACACTCTTATTGATTTGTCTAGTTTAGAAATAGGTACAATATTAGACATCCATTCCACATAATCAATAACTCAGATAAATCCAACTTTTAGGAGCTTCTCTAATTCAAATTTTACCAAGAGTGCAACATGTGGATGCATCTTTCTCAATTTTTGCTTAATAGGTTTAACGTTTGGAGCTATAGATAAATGGTGCATTATAAGATCAGGATCCAACCCTGGAATATCTAAATATTTCCATGTAAAGTTGATCTTCTTCTGTGTTAGGAATGTTGTAAATTTTTTCTTTTCTTCCTCTGATAAAAATTGTACTACATGGATCAACTGTGGTTCTTCTGCTGTTCCCAAATTGATAGATTGAGTGGGCTCAATTAGAACTGGAGATCTATCCTGTAAATGACTCAGAAGGACATCAAATATCTCATCCTTAGGTGCCTCATAGAGGTTTTCACCTTCAGATACATCTTTTATTTTTACTTTTGTAGGTTCTGAGACTGCCACAAAGTGGTTTTCACCCTCATAACTCCTTTTCTTTTTATTCTTATTCTTATTTTTCTGACTAAGATACTTGATGTCTGACTTCATCATGCTAATGCTTGATTCACTGATGGAAGTCCTCATAGGCTCAACTACATTTAGGTAGCAAGCAAGGGCATAGTCATTGGGAAGGGTATAAATACCTTGGTTCAAGTTGGTGGATGTTATGTCAAGAAGGTCAGGGCATTGGATAGTCAAAGTGGTGAAAGATTGGGAAAGAGTGTTTACGGATATGGATCTATCATCATTGGTCCTAACCCGATGCTCAAGTTCAAAGGTGATATTACAACTTAAGACATTCAATTCATGAATAGGCTCAATGTCATTGTGGAAATCTACTTCACCCATCGATGGATCATACTCGATAAGTTCATCATTTCACTCTAGACTTACGTTAGGTTGAGGTGCATATTGGTGAATAACGTCAACATGATTTTTTGTAACAAGTTCATCTAGATCTGGAATGACTCCCCATTCATAGTCATTTGATTCATCTTCTGTTTCTTCATCTAGACCTCTAGGAAATCTAAGAACATGAGTAAAGTCAAGATGAATACCCCGAAAAGGGTTACCCTCAAATTTTGATTTGAATTCATACTCATAGGAATCTATCTTAGAATAACTACCACCTTCCTCTTTTTGATTGCCTTCGAGATTAAATGGTTCTTGTTTTGCAACTATCTCTTGCTCTATAGTAGGTTCTTGTGTTTCTACTACATTAATTCTTTTTATTGGATCATCTTCAACTTCAAGGAGGTCTTTTATTTCTTTAGGAAAATGCTCATAAGGAATGAGCTCATCAGTGGTGTCTGAATCATCACTATTAGATTGTTCAGTTATTTCCCCCTTTAGTTGATTTGCTATGGAAGGATCAATTTGTTCTAGAACATGTGGAAAGTTTTTGCTAAGATAGAAAGGCTTCTTCATGTATCCTAGACCTATTGTATTCTTGTTTGCTCAGCCACAATGATCAAGAGGTGACAGAAGACCTTTACCCTTTAGTCCTAGAGGTCCTTTTCCTTTATATCCCATCTTTGTAATCAATTTATCCCCTGGGCCATATGAATTAGATGGGATATTTAGTATTTTAGCATCACATTTTTGGACAACTTGAGATTTAGGTTCATCTTTGTATAGCCATGCGAGCACAGCTTCATCCTTTTCAAAGTCCTATTTAGATACTTGTTTTGCAGCAAAATTTCCTTTATATGCTTCAAGAGGTTCTTTAAATTGGAGCTTGGACTATTTTAGAGTTTGTCCATAAGACTTAGGAGAGATAGGGAGAGATGTCAAAGATAAGACTCGCTCTATAGTATATTCTCCCATACCATTTTCTTTGATTTTAACCTCTTTAGCAATGTCTTCCATCTTGGAGGTTGAAGAAACGTCTAGCTACTTAGTGGAAGATTCTCTATTATTGGGAACAAGTTTATTTGCACTCTCTTTCAAGGTATTTCAAGTTGTATACAGATCAGCTAGAATCATCAGCTCAACTCCTTCATAAGGAAATTTCAAACACTGATGGAATGTAGAGGGAATGGCTTTCATGTCATGTATCTAGGGTCTTTCTAGGAGGATATTGTAAGCCAAAGGTAGATCAAGAACTTGACATATAGTATCTCTGATGACAGGACCTGCTCTGATAGGTAGGACAATAGTTCCCTTAGAAGATCTTTCTTGCTCATCATATGCTTTGATAGTTATCTTCTTCCTAGGATCAATGGCCATTTCTGAAAATCCCAATTGTGTAATCAAGCTGAAAGAACAAATGTTTAGGCCGATGCCTCCATCTATCAACACACATTTGACATGATGGTTTTCGATCAAGACTTCAATATGCAAAGGCTGGTTATGTGGATGACTCAAGGAGTTATCATCTTCCTCTGAAAAGGAAATGTACTATGGAGACGTAAGATGACCAACCATAGTTTGGAATCTGTCTAAATCAAGGTCATCAGGAACATTGGATCCAAGCAGAGCTTTGTCTAGAATGGCTCTATGAGCTGGAGATATCCAAAGCAACTCAAACATGGAGATTTTAGCATTTGTGTGCTAGAGTTGTTGGACAATATTGTATGAAGTAGGCCTCGTGTCTTTAAGATTTGAAGATTTAGATGTAGCCTTCTATTTAGAAGTAGATGAAATATTGAAAGGCACCTTAGGGACATTTGATGAATCTGGTATTTGTCCTTGTAGGTGTGGTTGAGCTTGTGATCGAGTAACTGCATTAGCTGATTGATTATCTCTATCTCTTCTTACAATTGTGATGACATTGCAACGATCAGATAGGCATGGTTCAACCATATTGATAATAGCATTGTTTCATGAGTAGGCATAATTGACTTTAGTGCCCATATTAGGTTGAGAAGAAGAATCTTCTTTACCATGTTTAGGAAATGGTTTTATGAATGTTGTATGATCATTATTGTTCATATGATTGTCAATCATGATGTTGCCATTATCAATTTTGTCTTGTATAATGTGCTTGAAGAGAATATAGTTATTAGTCTTATGACCTTTATTGCGATGGAATTCACAGAAATCATTGTCTCTCCACCATTTTGGTTTAGGTTCTAGATCAAAGACTTTCATCTTAGGCTAGTAGATGATTTTGTTTGCCAATAGAGTTTTCATGGTAGATTCCAAGGATTTCTCTGAGAGGAGTGAATTTGCGATTAGGATCTGTAGCCCAAGGTTTGTAATCATATGAATTTTTGTTGGACTCTGTGGCTTTGGCTTCAGAAGCTTTGATGGGTTGGGTACCAACAGTAAGATTGAAAGCAAGTGCCTTAGATGGGGCATGGATATTATCAACAATGCCATCTATGACAATGCCTTTATTCTTGTTCCAGTTTTTGTTCTTGTCCTTAGAACTAGATCCAGATTCATACTTGTCTTTTTGAAGTGATATGTCTCCTTTTTGCACAAGTACTTTCTCAATTTTGATCGCATTATCTACCATCTTGTCAAAAGATGTATGATTTTTCATTTGTAAAGGGTAGTTGATTTCTGGAACAAGATTGTTGATGAAGATTTCCAGCTTCTCAGTTTCTGGAATAGGTCTAGCATATAGAGAAAATTTCTTCCTCCACCTCTTGAGAAATGTTAGGAATGGTTCTCCTAGATATTGTTTCAGATAGTAGATGTCGATCATGGTGACTGGATGTTGAATATTGTAGGAGTATTGTTGATAGAATAGTTTGATTAACTCCTCAAAAGTTTTGATAGTAGGGGGCATTCTAGAGAACCAATGAATGGTTGCTCCTCCTAGAGATTGAGGGAAAAGACACATTAAGTAGGTTGGTTCATGCATAAACTCCATAGATTGAGTACATAATTCTTTGACATGATCTTGAGGGTCAGAGTTTCCATCATACTTATCATATTTAGGCATCTCCACTCTTTTAGGGAATGATGACATGTACAAGTCTTTATCAAATGGAAAAGGACACATAGCCTCCATGGAGAACTCTTTAGGTTCCTTTTCTTTCTCAAGTTTGTTAAGTTTGACTTGCATGGCATGCATCTATTTCATCATAGTGATGATAGGAGTTTCTTCCTCATGTGTAATGATATCTTCCACATTAAATTTTGGAGGAAGTTTAGCTCCTTGACAAGCTAACTCTAGAAAGTATGCTTCTCTATCTGCCTTCCAGAAATGTTTCATCATTCTTTTGAAGTCATCATTGTTTTGATATTGAACAATTTTAGAAGGTGTAGGTTCTCGATCCATACTATGTTGAGATTGGTGTCCTTGAGACCCGTGATGTGTCCCTCTATGAGACATGTTAGGAGTTTTAGGGCTCCCTAGATTAGATTGAGGTGGGGTTTGTTGATTACCTCCATGAGTTGATGGAGGGGGTATGTAACCAGTTTTTAATAAAAAAAATTGCCAAGACCGTCATCTTCGTAAAGACCAAAATTGTAGAGTTGTTCAAGGGTTGGGGCCTGGAGAGTATTCAGAGGTATTGTATGGGATACCTCTCTAGATTTTTTTTGTGACAAAGCTCTAGTTTCCACCATTAACCTTGGGTGAAGCCAAAGAATAAGATGAAGAAAACTAAAGAATGAATTGATTCTAGAAGATCAAATGACACAACCTTGTCAATATTGAAGTGATTAAAAAATAGATCAGATGTAAATGAAGGATACTGTGCCATAGTAGTGTGGGTAGATGCCCAATAGATGGCGGGCACGAGCTCACAACACTTAGCCATTTAGTAAAAAGATTGAATTTTGAAGATAATTTTGACACAAGATGAAAAAGACTCAAATTGATAAATCAGAAGGCTAAATCAGACTCAAGTGACCACTTTAGGAAAATGAATGTATTCATTATAGGTTCTGCTCTATTCTTGACACAATGATTTGTTTGATAGATTCTGGAAATAGGCTGTAAAATTGGATTTCTGAAAAATTTGACCAATCTCTGACAACTTTGACTTTGGTTTTGATACGAGTTTTGAAATTTTAGGATGAATTTTGACACTAGAAAGGATTTTTGCTTCAAATTTGCAATTTTTCAATTTTCAGTACCAGTTTGTTTTCAAATTTTTCTATCTAGTTTTTGAAGATCTGTGTAAAAGTTTGTCTCAAGTAACCAAGAAGATATCAAGCATGCAAAATAGCAAGCAAGGGAAGCAAGCAATCATCTAAAAATAATGAACAAGGGAAAAATCAACCTTGCACATGAACAAGCAATAATGACTTATTGTGCTAATCCCTAGAAGTGCTAATTGTGTATGTTCCAAAATATTTTTCAATAATGCACATATTCCTAGAAAAATAAATTTTTTTTGGCCTCACTAGGGTTTGTAGTAATGGTTTGACTCTGCAACTTTTGTGATCTCAAGAGGGTGAACTCCAATCCAAGTGCACTAGGGTTTTGACACAGTCTGAGAAATTAATTAATCAGGAGTTTCTAGGGAGATCTGACAGCCCAACAAGGGGCCACACCTATAAAGATTTCCTCCACAAGGACATTTATATGGCGGCTACTGCTACCACGGTGAAAATGGCTATTACTGCTTGAGGTTCCATCCACATGGTTGACCCAATTAAGGGAATGTCCACTACAGTTAACCCTCTCTAAAGGTGACTCACAAAAGATACCACAGGGGGACTAGATCGGATCCAAGGATCTGGGTTTCTAGTACTATCCAAAAAGGAAGTAGAGCATAATCCCCTAACCTCTTCACTTCACCAAGACAAAGCAGACAGATTAATCCGACATGCTAAGACCAAGATTATCTCACAAAGATCTATGATGTCAACCTCTTATGATCTATCAACCTCTCCGGAGAGAGAATGTATCAATCAAAAGTTGAAGACATACGAATCTAGTAGAACGTGAGACTTTTTGGGTACCTTCCCTACCTACAAGGGGATCTTTTGTCAAGAGGAGCTTTGCATGAATAAACAAGTGAAAGAAGCTCAATCTCTCAAGATCATCCATAAATAGTGTTCATAGGGCCTATTTACTATGTGTAACAGATATGCAAAAAACAAATCTATGTTCATTTTATAGCCCAAAAATTGAAGTCTGATTTATGAAAGCAGGAAAGGCACTCAAGCTAGACACGTGAGATATTTGTTTTATGTCCAAATTGAAATGTTTTCAAATGTAGTAGAATACCTGAATTCCCTCACAATGTGCTTAGTAGATTTTACCTAATTTTTAGCTTTGTTAAGCAATCCCGCGCAAGCAAGCCACAAACTCTCCGACAAGAAAACAAGTAAACAAGATATGCAACGTATATTCAACTTATGAAAACACTAGGGTTAGATCTGAAAAGAAATTATTATGAGCAATAATAAATAGAAACTAATCCAAATGACAACTCATATCATTCATTGAACCATGTGAAAAATAAGTGCATACCCATCACAAAATTTTATTTTTTGTTGCATTTGACCTAGTCAACAAGATCTGATTTTTTTGATATGATTTTGGCCACAAAAATAGAAATGAAAAATAGAGGCCCCTACTAAAAAATAGAGAGCTTTCCAAAAATGTAAAATTTTTAGAAAAATCTCTTCATTTGTGCTCTAGAGACCCATTTTACCAAAATAGACTAGTTTTTGTAAATTGACTATTTGAGCTATTATATTGAATCCAAATTTAAAATACAAAGAATGGACCCCCTATAGAATTTAAAGAGCTTTCTGAAAATGTAAATTTTTTTTAAAAATATGTTGATTTGCGTCAAAAATTAATTTTTTCCAGAAAATCAAGAAAAAATTATTAAAAATTCAAAACATCTCAGAAAATTTTGAATTTTTTATTGAAACTTCCCTGATATGTCTCCAACCTGCAAAAAATTTTAGATAAAAAATCCAAGCTATTTTGGAGATAAAATTAAATCTTTGAAACTTTAGGATTTTTTCTCCAAAAAAAAATCAAAACCAGCATGTAAAGGTGGGTTGCCCCATGGTGGGTGCCAGAAATGTGTGTGTGAATTTTGTACCTAGCTATAAACACAACAATTCAGTAAAACATTAGATGTTAGCAAAAATCAAAATATGCAAATAAGAACAATATATCAATAAAATATGAATGCAAATTAATCTATTTTTTTAAATTTTTGATGCAATAAGATGAGAAAAACTGATAATAAATTAATCTAAATGGATTGAAATGATATGCAAATTAAGCTAATAATGATATGAAATATGAAACTAGAATGAATTGAAAACAAGATTGATCTCACAAAACGCTGATTCGCAAGAAGCTTGATGATTCCTCTGATGTCAATTCGCCAGAGTAAGTATGCAAATTCTATGGATGATTTGTAAAGAGTTGAGTCTTGATTTTATAGAAATCCAGGGCTTGAGGGTGCATGGAAAAAGTCATAAATCACTCTTGATGAACTCAGGTTGATTTTTGAGTTAACAAGAAATTAGAAATAATTAACTCACAAAATCATGCAAAAGCATGCAAGAACAACTTTTTAACTCAAATCAGAAGTTTAGATAAGTTTTGAACTCAAAATAGAGTGTTGAGTTTCCAAAAGTTAACAACTTGCATTGATTTCCTGATTTTGAGTTTAACTACTCTTTGAATGTGCACAAATAATCATGAATTAATTAAATAAATAAAGTGATTTATCTTCAACTTAACTGATTTTAAATTTAAAAATAATTGATTTGTGGGTTAATCAATTATTTTAATCAAACTTTTATTCAAAACTATATTATTAAATATTGACAACTTGGATTTAATCAATTAAATAAATATTTAATCAATTATTCGTAGGAGATTTGATTTATTGTCAAAATTAAATAATATAATTAGGAATAAATAGAATTAAATCTAATTAAATAATTAAGTGGTAGAATTAAATTAATTAATTAAATATTCATCATATTCAATTAATAAACTTTAGGATAAATATGATTCATCGCCAAATAATAATTAAATTAAAGATAATTAGAATAAATAGGAATATTGCTAGGAATATTCACCGATGCAGAATTTATGATAAAATCAATTAGGATTTCGATAATGTGCAGATGTGCCTTAGGTTAGGACTTCAATGTCGATTTCATTCGAATTGAAGATGTAGGAGGTTAATGAACGTATAGCCCATTTTTGGGGTATTACAACACCTATCTTCACTTAATGAGTCAAGGTATGAATAGGAGCTGATAATCTAAAGTATATCTTAAATCGGTTCCTAGATTTAGTGCAAGGATCCATATTAGCATATCTAGATGCATTTGGATAAGAGTTGTGAAGTTTTGAGTTCATATGTTAATCGGTAAAGTATTTGAGTTATGTTACTCCATTTGGTGAAGCAAAGTCTACTTTGGTTAAACAGTAAAATAAAGTTAGGTGAAGAGCATTAAATGCATATTCTAACCATTGGAAGCCCTAACGTAAAGGAAAAACTATAAATAGAGGGTTAAAAACTTACACAATCAAATCCAGAAACACACATGAACATATAAATAGAGGGTTTGACACTTCATTTTTTACTTTACATTCTTGCGAGCACATTTGAGCACTGATAGAGATGAGATCAAAGAGAAATTTTGAGCATTAACTCGAGCATTCTAAACATCTGCAAGAACATTTGAGGTATTTCTAGAGTTCATCAAGCTGAATTAAGAGATTATATTTGCTATTCTATTTGAACCCTAGAATTTGTCAAGGTATTTTCAAGATCAATGGCACATAAGTTGCAAAAGCTAGTAGTAGTTGAGAAGATTGAACCAGTCAATCTAAAGTATAAGATTCCTCTTGCTGTTGTTGCAAAAGTTGATAAAACCAGAGCCCTGTCCTTGATCCCACTAAGAGTAATTTTGATTGAAGATGTTTGCACCTTCATTCATTGCAAGATCAAAGATATATGTCAAGTCAAGATTGATTCATCGTATAAGAAGTTGTGTGTTGATAGTAATTTGAAAATATATCACACACACTTGTAGACCAAGGGTTTGGTTCATGCAATGCATTAACTGAGAGTCTTTAAATCATCGACGACTGGGATGTCTATTGTTATTGCAATGGTTATAATGGTCAATATACCATTGTTACACATTATGAGTGTCATAATTATGATGGGTATGTGATGGATACACTGTATATGCAACATCCAGATGTTAGATATTTTTGACAGCTAGATGTCACATGTAGTAATTTGGTGTCGGTCATTCTCTATAAACCATCAAAATTATGACGGTATTGACCGTCACAATATACATTGGCTAGGATGGTCAACCTATTGTCATTACACATTATAGGTGTCACAATTACGATGAGTATGCGATGAATATGCTGTACATGCGATGTCTAGCCGTCAGATATTTTTGATAGCTTGACGTCGCATGTAGTTCTTTGGCATCAGTCATTCTCTCAATACTATTTCAATCGCGATGGCATGCTATATTTAAAAATATATATATATATATTTGTTGTGCATGGAGTGAGACCTTAAAATATTGAGATTCTATTTGTTTTGAGAATAGTTTAACATTTTCTACTTAACAGGGTCAACTACATGAAGGTGGGAGCTCATCTGGCCCCTCCTAGGAGCTTCTTATGACCCTTTATGACACTTTAAGACCTATAAGATGCATTCTTAGGGATCGTAAAGGGTCATAAAGGGTCATAAGGGGTCCTAGGACACAACAACTGAGAAACATAAATATAGGCATCATGGTCACAATTATTTGGAGACACAACATAATTGAGTGGTATACCTAGATGATGCAACCCAACCACTACTCCTCCAGTTCCAAGTTGACACTACAGGATCCAAAAAGCATAGATAAGGAATAAATTTAGAGAGAAAAGGAGGAGGGCCATAAAGACCAAAATAATATAGGGACCCTGTATTACTTTGGTCGTTACGACCCTCCTTTGCTCTCTAAATTTATTCCTTATCTATGGTTTTTGGATCCCGCAGTGTCAACTTGGAACTAAAGGAGTAGTGGTTGTGTTGCATCGTCTAGGTATACCATTCAATTATGTTGTGTCTCCAAAAAATTATGACCATGATATCTACATTTATGTTTCTCAACTATTGTGATATCTAGATTTATGTTTCTTAGTTATTATTATATCTACATTTATGTTTCTCAGCTGTTGTGATATATACATTTATGTTTCTCAGCTATCGTGTTTATGTGCATGTTCTTTATGTGTTTGGCTTCTCTCCCTCACATCCAAAATAAGATTTTTCCACTCTGAATCAAGAATGCACCTGCAACTGTGTAGAATATGCATGGATAACAGGTGGAGCTGAAAAAATGCACTACCTTTACATTTTTTTAATAGGTCTATAATTTTTTAAATTTATAGACCATCGTGAACATTACAACTTTGACAGCTATGGGCAATAGAATTTCCTCAACAAGCCAACAAATAAAAAGTCTTGATTTGCTTGCATGCTGAGGACATTACCCTCACCTATAAGACTTAAAATTTAGGGGATAAAGGGATGAAAGGGGACATGGATTTTTCTTGAAAGGAAATAGGTGTCATCCATGTTATTATTTTGGGATGGTCTATTTATAGAAATGGGTGCATTATTTTTGGAATTTGACAAAACCTTTGGAAAATACAAATCTAAGGGTATAACCTTAGGAAATTGAATAGGGATCTTGACTCTAAAAGGGATCAAAAGGACAAGGACAATTTGATAAAAGGGACTAGGTCAAATCCAACATGACAAAGATGGAGTTTCACAAAAGGACATGAGGATAATTTTTTATAAAAGGGATATTGGGACTAAGTCAAGATCTTATTTTCAACAACATAAGGAGAGACTCTAAAATTGGATTTTTGTGAGATTTTGCAAAAGCTTTGAAGGTTCTAAATGAAAAATGAAATAGGAATAAAATGAGGACAACGTAATGTAAGGACTTGAAATTGCAAATGCCAAACAAGGAAAGATAATGCAATGTATACACAGGTTGCAAAATGAGTATGATATGAGGATGAAAAATGAGGATTTATCATGCAAAAGATTACTCTAGGATTGGAACAAGGCTCCAAGGCAAATGTTCTAAAATTTCATGTTCACAATGGTTTTGAATCAAGGTGTTTGTGACCAATGAATTGATGAACTACAACTGATTGAATACTTGAATGACTTGAAGATCAGTGATTAGAGATCACCGAGTACTAAAATGATATGTAAGATAATTGAATCAGTTATTCTATTTTCATTGATGTTAACTAGTTTTGATAGTACTTATCATGATAGTTACAAATATCTAAACATCTATAAAGAGGAGAAAAGATGAAGAACTAAGATATCTACATAGAGGAAGATGGATATGATAGATGAAGATAAGGAATACTTTTGGTAACTTATTAATCAGTCTATGACTTCATATAGTTGACTTGATTATGTTGCATTAATCTGTTATGAAGTTGGAAGCAAAACTTAAAAAAGAAGTGTGGTCGGTAAATGAAGCACTTTAGTATACACTGAGCTAGTGTAGTGTATACTGAGTGATAGTATTAACTGAGCTTGTGTTCGTTGACACATTTCTTTGTTAACCAAGTATGGATGAAAGAAATAAATATTTAGTTTAGCCGACAGAAATTGATGAGCTGCAATGTGTATGATTTCAAGGTTGAAGATAAAGTTTGTTATGAGATCCACGGCTAACAAAATTTGAAGAAGATCTAAAGGATGGAATTGAAATGAGTTATTGACACATCTACCAAGGAAGTTTCAAGTGGAAATATCAATGAAGGAGATTAAGTGGAAAAATATGATGGATGAAAAGAAAATGGTTTACTTGTACATATAAGAGACATTGGTTGAGCGTCATTTTTACACAAAGACAACAACTAGGAATTTGTGCAAGCAACTTCCCCTCTTGGAAGATTGATGGAATCAATCTCAAGGTTCCTTCTGGCTGGGTCTCAACCACTTGGATAGCTCAACGGAAGAAAAATGTGTATTTGTTAACAAGGAGGCCTTTGCTAGTTCTTCTCTCAAGGGAAACTGCAAAACAATCTTTAGGAAACCAAGATATGTCTTTTTTACTATGATTTTCAGATTTAAGAATAAAAAATAATGCTAATTAATTAATCTACTGAAAGTAACTTGCAAAGAAGGTTAGGAAATGAAAGGTAACAAGAGATTTCAAGGAAATTGCTGGAAAGAAACCTAATGGACATATGCTAGCAATCACACCACCATGCAAATTAAATAACCAAGAAGATGAGAAAACCCACACAATAGAGATTAGATCATGTCACAATCTTCAGTTGAATGAATGCAATCATCAACGGAATCAAACAATGCAGACGTAGGATAAGTCAAAACTCATCAGATCATGAAGCCACTCTAGATGTGCACACACGTGAGACAAATTAATCTTCAATCACCAAAGAATAATCTTCTCAAAGATTCATCACAACATAGCAATGTAATACCAACAAACACCAACCTAAAACATCACAGACTTAAAATTATTAAACAACCAATTGGCTCTTTGAAATAAAGAATGAGAAAATCACACATTCACAAATTTCACATAGATAGTAGATAAATCACACCATGAATGAAGCACCAATTGTATTTGTTGTATTAATCCTCAAGTTGACCCTCATTACATCATTTTATTACAATTTATAGAGCTCTGCTCTTATTTTCGCAGCTAAGGTTTTGCTACAACTAAAACTTGAAAGTAAATGTAAACTAGAGCTTGCATTAAAGAAACTACTTCTAAAGCTTAGTTAAACTATCCTAGCATGGAATTAATCCTCGTGCGTTATAAATATTTGAATAAATCAAGCATTAAACAACTCAAAACAGAGCTGGAACTTGTGCATGTACTGGAAAATCTTCATGTTTGCGCCCTTGACCCTTGGTTTTGGCTTCTCCACATGGACCTAACTGGAAGAGATCGCAAAATCATGCACAAAAAACCCCAAAAAGGAAGCCCAAATGACTAGAAAGTGATCTCTGAGATAACTTGAGTTAACTTTTAGACGTGCTTAAAAATGCCCAAATCCCGACAGTTGGTTCGAAAAAATCATGACCCAAAATTGACTAAGTGCTAAGTCCTTCATCTCTACTATTTTGGACTTGTTAGACTTGTCAGACTTGTCGGTGGTCAAAAAAATCCTTATGGCCAAAATGTCAAAAACCAGGCACTGCAAAATTGACTAAGTGTCAAAACTGAATTTCTTGTACATAAAATTTGGTAGAACTTGGTTTGAAGGCTCACTAGCTGGAAGACACTTTTGGATGTGCTTTCTTGAACCTATCTACTATCTCCAGCACCTCATCAAAGTCCAACATCTTGATCCCTTGAAGGATCTCTTTCTGCCTATCTCTGAAGTCCATCAATTCTTTTGCAAAAGCCTTTATTTCTTCCTCTTGACTTACCATTTTTTGAATTTCCTCCTTTTGGTAGAACATCTGTTGGAGGTCTTCCTTAGACTTTACCCCTTAGAATATGCATAGATATTGATTGGTGATGTCATTTACTGAATACATGGTTTTATCATCATCTTCATCAAATAGATCCAAGTCCAATCACTCAAAGAACCCCTGCAGCTCCTTTGCATAGAGTGTGCTATTATCTCTCCTCTTGTTCAGTCTCTTGAGAACCTTCTTGAATATGGCTAATGCCGCAATTATCTCATGGATCCATTCTTCAAAACTATCCAATTCCTCCCCTTCATAGATCTTCATCAAAACTTGGAAGCATTGCTTTCTTATCATTGTTAACTCATCCAACACTTTTTGCCAGCTAAGGATGGTCTCTTCTACACCATTTTCTTCACTCGTGATCTCCACTAAAGAATTTATTCCCCCCAAAATGTTCCAGAAGGGCCTTAAGATCCTCCTAAGAGATAAGCTAGTGAACTACTCAAAATCTAGCTTCCATTGAGCACAAGCCTGGACAAAAGAATATGGAACATCTATGTCTATATCCCCCTTCTTCTCCAAAATTGCTTGTAATGAGGCTTCAAGGTTATTAGGGTCAATTGGAACCACTGTCTTCAAAATGAATTTCTTCATAGCTTCATTTTTCTCTTCCAGAGCTTTTATCCTTTCTTCATCCTTATTCATGAAGCCTAGAGCGTGCTTCAAGCCCAAAGTAGCCAAGGTTTTTCTACCTTCCCTTGTTGGTTCTCCCAAGTCTACCTCCTCCAACACATAATCATTTAGAGTGATCTCACTTATACAATCATCCATTGTAGCTGGAACAACCACCTATGGTTTCCACCTCCATGTCTGGTCTTGTGTTACATAGGACATTCTCCTTGCTTGGGGAACTGGTGTCGTTTGGTGGAAAGCATGCCCTAGCATGGTCATGTCAACCTCATCATCAGTGTATACTCTAACCCTTGACTGCACTTATTTGGTAAACCATGTGGGCTTTGAGAATGCATTCAATGGCTCATAGGGAGTAGCCAATGTAGAAGAGGTTGCCAAGTGTACTATCCTTATTTCCTCTTGAGCTTCTTCTTCTTCTTCTCCCATTTCCTGCTCATTCCTAGTGTCTTAGTCATGTTCTCCCTCATCAATAGTTTTCTACTCATCAGCCATTTTCTCCTCAGTATCTATTTGTGGCTTATGTTCTTTAATATGTGGTTTCTCTATCACTTGTGACTCTCCCTTGTCATTTGGATCCTCAGATCCTATATGAATTTCTTCCATCTTCTCTCCGCTAGTGACCTTTGCTTCTTTATCCGGATCTTGTGAGCTCTAGGGAATTCTCTCAACATGAACTTGGGGAGGAATATTAAGTGGGGGAGGCATAGGAGACACAAGGGGAGTGGTTGAATGGGCTGGCAGAGGTGGAGTCGAGAGGGGAACCTTAGATGAAGAAGGTTGCTGAGGCAATGGGGTATTCTATATGGGAGTGGAAAGTAGAGTAGTGGGAGGCTCTTGAAGTGGAATGGTAGGAGGAGTGGAAGGATGAGGTGGATGTGGAGGTGGAATGGATGAAACCAATGTTACCTATGAACTTGCTCCTTCTTCCAAAGTGACCCCAATAGAAGAGTCCTTTACCAGCCTTGTAGTTTCTCCTTGGTCCTCGATCACCTCAACATCATTTTGTTCCTGAGGTCCCTATTGTATATCATCTCCCATGCCACCAAAAAGACTAGTGAAATGCATAGGGGTTTGTTGCTTAGACTCCTTGAACCCATGCAACCCCACAAAATCTATGATGTTGAATTCATCATCACCAAGGGCATCTAGATTTATTGGCTCTACCTATGTATTCCCTTCAGCACCCTCAGGATTATCCTTCATTATCCTTCTTTTCTTCAAGAATCCCATAGATCGGGTTCTTCTATTGAGGCAAATTTCATCCAAATCATCTTCATCATCTTCCACCAGGGTATCCATCTGTGTGGGTAGTGAGCCTCTCTTCCTCTTGTATATACAAACCTTGGTCACTCTAGATGGCTTGGGCCCTATGATCTTGAATTTCATTCTCTTCGCCAAGCTTGGAGAGTCTTGGTCACTAGGTGAAGGTGCCTCTAGTGGTGCAATGCTTTTGGTCATCCTGGTTTTCACCTTCTTGGAGTGCATGGCTAGACCATAGGTGGTGGGATGCTCATGTCGATACACAATTCCTGGCTTTAGAGGGGTAGCATCTTTGAATTATGGTTTCAGTATCTTTTCTCCCTTCTACTTCTTTTCTCAAGAGGGTTTCCCTAGGAGTTGCTTCATGGAAAGAGGTTGCATTGGAAAAGGGTGAGAAATCCAAGACTTCATCAACTTAATCACATGCTGGCCTCTGAAATCCATCCTATCATTCTCATCTTGATCCACCTCCGCATTCAAGATGGCCCTTGCTACACCTTATTTGTATTGTATATAGAATCCAAAACTTTATCTGAATTAGCATCTACCACCTTCTACGGAATCCTCAGCAATAATGCACCATGTGCCAACTCTAGACTCATCTGGAAATAGTCACAGACTCTTACCTCATAATCATCTACACAATTGGCCCAAAGATCTTCAACATGCAACTCGTGAACATAGTGTCTTCCCATTATGTGGCTATAAGTACCAATGGGGTCAAAGTGAGGCCTCACCAAATTGTAGGTTGCCAATGGGAATTCATCCCACTCTCTAGTCAATGACTTGTAGATGTTCATGTCTGGTACATAGTGGGGACCGATGGAAATAGGAAAGTCCCAACAATATTTCTTCTTGTGCTTGATATGATCATCATGGGCATCAGACAACTACTGTGCTATCTCTAGTAGAACTACCCTATTAGAAGGGTACCTTGGGAGCTTCTTGGGTGCAAAAGTACTTGCTGTGACCCAAATGTATGTGAATGTTTGAAATTGAATATAAAATGCTCCAATGGCCTTGACTTTAGCTGCTACTTCTGTTGATAACCTTTTAGCATAGTCACCCTCAATGGAGCAGATGATTGAAAAAATGAAGGCATCATTGACTATTCTAAACTCTAGGCTATAGTGTGTAAAGGAATCTTTCCTCACCAATTGAGGGTACAAAGTGAATGACCACATGTTTGGTTCTCCAATGTTTCCCACTTTAGTTAACCCTTGATATATTACCCTAGTGGCTAGTAAGTATACAACATAGGATGTCATGTAGAAGTGGGGGTCTGTCTTTACCTGAATCAGTTGTTCATCCTACTGGTCACTTAGAATAGCTGCCCAATCAAACCTTGCCTACCTTTCTTTTATTTTCTAGATCAAGAAAATCATCCAAGGTTCCAATTGATGGGACTTAGGCAACTTGTATACCCTGCTTATCATTTTTATGGCTGCCTATATATCCTCTTTCATGTAGCTTCTCCTCATGTCAATTCTATCCAACCTATTCTTGGGCAATGGCTGCATTAGGTACTCATTGTTGACGATGTTATGAGCCCTCTGTACATCTTTGTTGTAGAAATCCATCCCCTTGTTGACATTGAAATTGAAGAACTTGTCTACCCCTTTGGGAAGATGGAAAACATCTTCAATATTGTCATGCCTTAGGTCTAGGACCACTTCTCCAAGGCCATTCTTGACCATGTGCTCATCTGGCACATAGTTATTGGCCAATGTGTTGATCAGGTCCCTCGACTGGATGGAGACTGGGTGTCTTGCCACATTCACTAGGGAGTAGTGGACTAATGAAGTGTAGTCCTTTGAATAACCCATTGGCTGAGTATACTTATTCAAGTACTCATTCCAACTTACATTCCCGATATCTATATCAATTATCCCTATGTGCAAGTCGGTCACCTTGGATGGTGGATGGTATCCTTTGAACTGATATTTCATGGCTGGTGATGCTAATACCTTCTCAGCCATATTTTAGGAGAGGAAAAGAAATGAATCAGTAACATTATGAGAGGAGAAAACAAATGAAAATAATTCATATTACTAATTTCAAGCTCAAATGGGCCAAGAAAGGGATTTTCAGCCTTTTCAGACCATCAAGGGTGTCACACCTTCGAAAGGTTGAAAGGGCTGAAACTACTGAATGAGGCCTCTACCATGGTCACCTAAGGAAATATTTTCAGATTAGTGTTTACCGAGCAAGGTCAGCCTAGTAAAGGATTTTGTTAATTTGAGAAATAAAGTTTGATTATTCCAGTCGACTGTTGTAATGATTAGTAATGTTATTAGTGCTGACTTGACAATCTGAATGGACAATCTAAATGGTATATATAGAAGGTCAAGTTGTGAATTAAAAGTGTGGAAGTGAAAAAGAAGGAAAGTGTGAGCGAATTTTGAAGGATGATTAGATATCCTTGAGGAGCAGCAGAGATATATTTTGATCAGGAAGGATCTAGTGAAGCAGAATAGAGATTTGTAGTCAAAAAATTAGTTGCATCATTATTCAGGTCATTTCATTGTTACTTTCTTACCATTGTAGCAGTGATTTCAAAATCTCCTAACCGAGTTGGTTTAACAGCCATTTTGTAAATCCTCTAACAAGGTGACAGTTCTATTGAATTATTTCAAGACCTCTTACAAGGCCACTCCTAACAGGGTGATTAAATCCTCTAACAAGGTCACACCTAATAGTGTGTTTTGTAACCTTTTACCGGATTGGCTCCTAACAAGGCATCACTTCAGAAGAGTGAAAAATAGTAACTAGTTACATTGATGGTTTTTCCCATATTGGGTTTCCACGTTAAATACGGTGTCTCTTGTGTTCATGTTATTTTCTTTATTCATGTATGTTAAGCACTGATGAATGCTTAAGAATAGTTATACTTAATACTCACTACAATAACCAAGTTTCAAAATTTCTCTGTATGTTTGCTGAATAACAACAATAAATAATTTAATAAGACATCTAAGGGATCTGTGGAAAGAAAATTTATGGTTAACTGATTCACCCCCCCTCTCAGTTACTACATCTATATTTCCAATAATTGGTATCAGAGCTTTTGGTGCCTGTAGGAAGGGTTTCAAGGACCTAAGCTAAAGATCAAGATGTCTTACAAGAGAGAAATTCCAAGGCTTAACAGAGATAACTTTTCAGCATGGCAAGGTCTCATGAGACTTCATCTGGCTTCCATTGGTGACTCAGGATGCAAATATATTGATCAAGAATATATAGTTCCTACTGGCACATTAACTGTTGAAGACATTGCAGAGAAAAAGAACCATAACACCATGATGATAGACATTGCATCAGCTCTTAGCTATGAAGAATTTGATGAGATCAAAGACTGCACAACTGCTTATGAAATGTGGAACAAGCTAAAGAAAATTTATGGTGGTGATGACAATGTGAAGAGAGCCAAAGCAGAAAGCCTAAGAGGACAGTTTGATCAGATGCAGATGAAAGAAGATGAAAACATTGCAAATATGTTGAAAGAATCAAGGTGAGTGTTAGTGCAATCAGAGCTTCTAGAGGAAAAATTGATGATGAAACTGTTATAAGTAAGGTTCTTAGAACATTGCTTCCTATCTATGAAATAAGAGTATCTGCTATTCAAGAAAGAAGATGTGAACAAAATCACAATATAACTTTGGATGTCTTAGTTGGAAGATTGACAACTTTTGAATTAGATAACTATGACAACTATGTTCCAACTTCTAAAAATATTGAATCATCATTTGAGGCCAAACTTTCACTTAAGAAGGGCAAGAAAATCTAGTCAGAAAGTGAAGAAGAATCAGAGGAAAGTTCAGATAGTGATCTTGAAGTTATTGAAGTATTACTTGCAAAGAAATATACTAGAGGCAGAGGTAAATACAAAGGTAAAACTCCTTTAATCTATTTCTCATGTGAAGAAATTGGTCATATTGCAGCTAGGTGCCCAAACAAGCAAAGCAAGGATGAGAAGAAAGGTCACAAGTACAATGGCAAGAAGAATTTCAAGTCATTCAAGGATAAAGGTGAGAAAACATGTTTTTTGGCTAAGGATTCTGATGATAGTGAAGAAGAAATTATCTTCATTGCTGTAAAAGATGAATTTGATGATGATGAAGATGAGATGGCACTTATCTCCCATATAAGCAAAAATGATACATGGATTATAGACAGTGGATGCTCACATCATATGACTAGTGATAGAACAAAGTTTGAACACCTTGAAGACTATGATGGTGGTAATGTAAGGTTTGGAAACAATGAACCTTGTTGTATAAAAGGAAGAGGACAAATTTCATTAACCAAAGAACTTGTATGTGATGATGCATATTGGGTTGAAGGACTAAAGCATAATCTTCTAAGTGTAGCATAGCTAATCAACATTGGATTCAAGGTTGAATTCATGGATGGCAAAGCAAGATTGCTGGATGAAAAAGGAAAACTGATTGGTTCAGGCAAACAAACCAAAGGTAACCTATTTTATCTTGATCTTGGTGAATGCTCATGTTTTATTGCTCAAATTGAAGAAAGTTGGTTATGGCACAAAAGGTTATGTCATGTAAATTTTGATAATATGGTGAAAATAAGCAAATTCAAGAAAGTAAGAGGTATTCCTACTTTGAAGAAACCTGATGTTGGTCTATGCAAGAATTGTCAGATTGGTAAAATGGGAAAGACTAGATTTAAAAGTAAAAACTATTAGTCTGAAGATATTTTGGATATTGTGCATACTGATTTATGTGGACCTATTGGAGTTGAAAGCTATACTGGAGAAAAATTCTTTATTCTCTTTGTTGATGATTACTCTAGAATGATGACTGTTATGTATTTAGGAGAAAAATCAGAGGCATTTGAGAAATTCAAATGGTATCTGGCAAGAGTAGAAAAGGAAATAGGAAAAAGAATGAAGTGCTTGAGATCAGACAGAGGTGGTGAATTCATCTCCCATGAATTCAATAATTTTTGCATTGAAAGAGGAATCAAAAGACATGTATCAGCCCCAAGAACTCCTGAGCAGAATGGAATAGCTAAAAGAAGGAATAGATCTATCATGGATTGTGCAAGGACTCTAATGATTGAAAAGAACATTGCTATGAAATACTGGAAGGAAGCTATTAGCACTGCAGTTCATACCTTGAACCAAGTAGAGTTGAGGAAAGATACATTCAAAACTCCTTATGAGTTATAGTATGGCTATAAACCCAATGTAAGTTACCTGAAAGTATTTGGTAGTAAATGTTACATCTTAAAAGAATCTAGAAAAGGAAAATTTGATGTAAAAAGTGATGAAGGAATATTTTTGGGATATTCTTGCAAAAGTAAAGCATATAGATGTCTGAATTTGTCTACTCACAAAATCATAGAAAGTGCACATGTGAAAGTTGATGAGTTTGCAGAAAAGACTGAAGAAGAAAGAAAAAAGGAACCAGAGGATTACAAAAGATTTGTTTACATTAAACCTGATACATTGCTAGACACATCTGTCAATAAGGAAACTGCATCTACTGAGCCCAGTATAGTAACCGAGTCACAAGAAGAAATTCAAACTAAGTCACAAGAAATCAAGTCTTAGCCTAAAGCTATCAAGTGAATATCTACCGAGCCCAAGAAAATTGAACCTGAAGATGAAATTCAAGAAGATGACAATGTAACTCATTCAAGAAGCAAGGAACCTGTATTGGCCAAGTATGTCAGGAAGCATCATACACTAGATCAGATTATTGGAAACAAATCAGATGGTACTATGACAAGTAAACTAAAAGGTACATGTTTACTTGCTGACTTTGAACCTAAAAATGTTAAAAAATGCATTGGAAAATGAAAGTTGGATTGAGGCTATGAATGAAGAAATAGAACAAATAGAGAAAAACAAGACATGGACTCTTGTACCTAGGCCTAAAGACAAAAATGTAATTGGAACAAAATGGGTATTCAGGAACAAGCTGAATGAAGATGGTCAAGTATCTAGAAATAAAGCTAGATTAGTGTGTAAAGGGTATTCTCAAGATGAAGGTATAGATTATGGAGAGACTTTTGCTCCTGTTGCAAGATTAGAAGGTGTAAGAACTCTACTTGCGTATGCATCACATAAAGGATTTAAGGTATATCAAACGGATGTAAAATTTGCATTTCTCAATGGTATTCTTGATGAAGAAGTCTACATTGAGAAACTTGAAGGTTTTGTTGATCCAGACAAAAAGGATATGGTCTACAAGTTACACAAAGCATTGTATGGTCTGAAACAAGCCCCTAGAGCATGGTATGAAATATTACATAACTATCTTATTCAGATTGGTTTCAAAAGAGCTAATGATAACAATAGTTTGTACTTCAAGGAAGGACCAGATAATAGAATTGTTTTGGTAGAAATATTTGTGGATGATACTGTGTTTACAGGTAATGATGATCAGTGCAAAGAATTTTTAGAGAAAATGAACAAAGAATTTGAAATGTCTATGTTTGGTCAGATAAAGTTTTTTGTTGGTCTTCAAATTCAATAGAGCAAGAATGGTATCTACATTACTCAGTCTAAATACATCAAGGAAATACTTAAGAAGTTTGGTATGGAAGATGCAAAACTAGTTGGTACCCCCATGTGTACTAGACTGAAGCTTACCAAAAATGATGATTCAAAATAAGTAGATCAGACCTTATATAGATCAATGATTGGAAAATTATAGTATGTAGTTCATACAAGGCCTAATATTGCCTTAACAGTTGGTATAATAGCAAGATTCTTAGCAAAACCAAGAGAAAATCATATGATGGCAATCAAAAGAATCTTGAGATACTTGAAAGGAACTGAAGATTATGGCTTGTGGTATAAATTTGGAGGCAATCTGGACTTAAAAGTGTTTACTGATGCTGATTGGGCAAGAAACATTGATGACAGAAAAAGTACAATTGGGGGAGCATTCTTTCTTGGCAAGAGGTTGGTATCTTGGACCAGTAAAAAGCAAAATTGCACATCCCCATCCACAGCAGAAGCAGAATATGTTGCTGTAGTAGTAAACTGCTCTAATATTGTTTGGTTCAAACAATTATTGGAAGGCATGAAGGTTGAGATCAAAGAACCAATTGTTATATTTTGTGATAATACAAGTGCAATAAATATTTCAAAGAATCCAGTAATGCATTCCAAAACCAAACACATTGCTATGAAATATCACTTTGTCAGAGAATTGGTGCAGGACAAGGAAATTAGATTAGAATATATTCATACAAAAGAACAGATTGCAGATATATTCACCAAGCCACTACCTAATGATGCATTCTTGTATCTAAGAGTTAAGTTAGGGGTCATTCCCCTATCCGAGGCTCACTAAATGAAGTTTTAGTAATGCATCAACCAGAGCATATTAAAGATCAGTCAGTTGATGCAGCTTAGTCAAGGAATCATTGCATATGAATTAGTACTCAAGGTGCATTGCTATTCACTTGGTATGTGTTGTCTTTGGCATGTGTTGTCAAAGAGGGAGAGTTTGTTGTCATATTTCAAGAAATTTCTTTAGATTTCTAAGAGGGAGAGTTTTTCAGTCAGAAAGTGAAGTTTGCTGACAGAGGGAGTTCTCATAGTTGAAAATCAGAATGAAGCTAAGGATATGCTCCTTACTCTATGTTTTCTATGAAATTTCATTATGCTATGACATATTGTGTTGCCATCAATGCCAAAGAGGGAGATTGTTGGATTAATTGTGTGTTGTCTTTGATGTCACACAAATGTCATATTATTTATCAAGCTCAGTTGGTCAGAAAAGCAGTTCCCAATATTTACTGAGCTCAGTCGGTTAGTAGGTGGTTTTTAGTGTCTACTGAGATATCTCAGGTGTCAAAGAAAAATATGGCAGAAAATAGTGTTAACCAAGCTTCCACGGTTAACAAAGGAAAGTTAGTGTTTATTGAGTTCACTCGGTCTCCAAAGGATGTTGCAAAATTCACAGTGCTTACTGAGTTCTCTCGGTCACCAAAGGAAATCTTTTCGGATTAGTGTTTACCGAGCAAGGTCGGCCCAGTAAAGGATTTTGTTAATTTGAGAAATAAAGTTTGATTATTCTAGCCGACTGTTGTAATGATTAGTAATGTTATTAGTGCCGACTTGACAATCTAAATGGACAATTTGAATGGTATATATAGAAGGTCCAATTGTGAATTAAAATTGTGGAAGTGAAAAAGAAGGAAAGTGTGAGTGAATTTTGAAGGATGATTAGATATCCTTGAGGAGTAGCAGAGATATATTTTGATCAGGAAGGATCTAGTGAAGCAGAACAAACATCTATATTTAGCAATTCAGTTGCATCATTATTTAGGTCATTTCATTGTTACTTTCTTACCATTGTAGTAGTGATTTCAAAATCTCCTAACCGAGTTGGTTTAACAGCCATTTTGTAAATCCTCTAACAAGGTGATAGTTCTATTGAATTATTTCAAGACCTCCTACAAGGCCACTCCTAATAGAGTGATTAAATCCTCTAACAGGGTCACACCTAACAGTGTGTTTTGTAACCTTTTACTAGGTTGGCTCCTAACAAGACATCACTTCAGAAGAGTGAAAAATAGTAACTAGTTACATTGGTGGTTTTTCCCATATTGAGTTTCCGCATTAAATCTGGTGTCTCTTGTGTTCATGTTATTTTCTTTATTCATGTATGTTAATCACTGATGAATGCTTAAGAATAGTTATAATTAATACTCACTGCAATAACTGAGTTTTAACATTTCTTTGTATGTTTGCTGAATAACAACAGCAAATGATTTAATAAGACATCTAAGGGATTTGTGGAAATAAAATTTATGGTTAACTGATTCACCCCCCCTCTCCGTTACTACATCTATATTTCCAACAGGCTCAAAAACCCTCACATGCCTTTTATAGGCTACGTGGGGTTGCTGATGTAAGCACCCCGCGAATCAGCCTTTTGGCCATTTCGGGGGTGTCGGACCTTCGAAGGGCCCAAACATCTAAAAGGATGACTCTCGTGAGAGTTAGAATTTTGGTGTTTCTGACATCTGACAGGTCTAAAAAAAGGTTGACAACTGAAAGACCCAAGGATGCGCTTCTTGCTCCACTGGGCCTTTCGCACTTTCAAACCTCTGAGAGTGCGAAAGGGTGACAAGGCCGAAAAGGTCAAAAACTAAAAAAACAAAGGACAAAAACCCTCAAAGATGACAAAAAGTGAGACAAGAAGAAAGCAGAAGGGGGGCCCCTGAGGCCATAAGGGCCATTAGGCGAGCATGGTTGTGGGACCACAACAAATAGACCAAAAAAAGAAAGAAAGGAAAAGAACCAGAGCTTCCTAAGCCAGTCCACTTGGAGACAATCCTGATTTGTAACGAGCCAAGTACAAAGATCTTTAGATTGAGTATGTTTCTTATCATCACCAAGGTCAAGAAAACCATAACTTCCGTATCCAGTGTGTGAAAGTGTGTGTTCAAATTTCCCTTGAAAACCCTTTGCTGTGAGCTCTTGATGATGGTCATCCTATCCTTGTCAGATCACTACCCACCAATCCAAAGTTAGCCAAAAGTTAATTTAACCTTTCTCTATTGCCAGGCAGGCGTTAGTAGCCCTGATAGAGATTGCTAAAGTCACTCTTTCCTGACTGCAAACATGCTTTAATAGAAGTCCTTAGGCTTCATAGGAGGGCTCTTAGACTCGATTTGCTTCAATTTTTAAATTGATCCTTTTGAAAGTATCCATTTATCAAAAAAATTTATTCAGTGTGGACTGCTTCGATGCTCCTTGTAGCTTTGTAAAAACACCATCCATTGCTCTTTCTTTTTTTTTTCTTTTTTGGAAAATCGGGGCAACACTTAGACTATGTTGTCCTGGTTTTGAGCATTTCTTTGTTTATCTCATCTTTATGCATTCCTCCTTTTAATTTTCTTTCTCTTTTCTTTTAGTCTACATCTCAGTCAGGGAAGGGTTTTGACCTTCAGGCTTCCTTCGTGACCATGGGCATCTCCCAACGCAAATTGGAATCCTATTTTGAGAAGCTTGTGGCTCAAGATTTTCTTTTAAGTGCATTTAAGTGGTGAGGATGTTTGATTCTGATACACTCTTCTGAAGAATTTGAAAAGAACTAACCTTACCTTCGATCACTATTTTTGGCTCACTGCAAGATGAAACTACCTCTGAAGTTTAAACCATGAGAAGGTTTACTCATTGCTTGGGCTACCTGAAAGGACCACTAAAACTAAAAGCACTAACCTCCTGCAACAAAGACCTAAAGAAAAGACAAGGAAGACAAAACTGACCAAGAGCTCAAAGAAAAGACAATAAAGCACAAGTATATATAGTAAAGTACAAGGGGCCAATTAAGACCCAAAATAATGCTTCAAAAATTGGCCATTAACTGGTAACGAGACTAATTCTCCTTCAAGAGAACTAATGCAAAATGTATACTCTCCCAGGATATCAATGATCTGGAATGGGCCTATCCATAAATGTTGGAACTTGTTATGGTTGGCTGGTTTTTCTTTTTCTGTCCCACATTAGGACCAGATCAGAAATTTGGAAGGCTTTTGTGGTGGCTCTTTTGTCAAACCATCACTTGATAACAGCCTGGTGTTTGGCCATGTGTTCCAAGGCCATAGTTCATTTTTCCTCAAGGTTTAACAAATTCATGAGGTGAATCTATACCCAATCCTCACCCTCAACGTATTGATACATGAATCTCAAGATTGGTATTTTTAGGTTCATCGAAAAGATGGGCTATAGGCCATAAAATAACTAGTAGGGTGAAGTCCCTAGGGCATTCTTGACTCTCACACGATCTGTCCACAAAGCATATTTCAATTGGGTGTGCTAGTCTTTGGGGTTGTCATCCAAAAGATGCTTGATTACCGTTGTTAGGTTTTTGTTGGTTGACTCTGCAACTCCATTTCCTTGTGGGTAGTAATTGGATGAGAATTTTAGAATTACCTGGTTCTCAAAGGCCCACTGAATGAGACTTGTAGATGAAAAGTAGGGGGCATTGTCACATTCCAAGAAAAAAGGCATGACAAACCTTATGATGATGAACTCCTCCAGGAATTTGGCGATCACCTTAGTAGTACAATTTTTCATAACCTGCACCTATGTCCATCGCGTGCAGTAGTCAGTTGTAGTCAAGATGTATCGGTGGCCTATCAAGGATGGAGGATTGATTGTTCCCACAAAATCCACTCCCCATGGGGAAAATGGATGCACTTCATATACCGGTTGTAAGGGCATCACTTGATGTCTTTCTCGAATGGCACTGGTTTGGCAAACATGGTAGGAGCTCACATGCTCATGAGTATCTTTGAACAAAGTTGGCTAGTAGTAGCTGGATCTCAGTATCTGATGAGCTGTAGCTTCTGCTGTTCCATGTCTAGTACCATACTTATTGTGAAATTCTGTGAGAACTAATTCCACTTCTATTCGATCCAAACATCGTAGATATAATCCATCATAATTGTGTTTATAGAGCTTGCCATTTTTTAACATGTATGAACTGCTCTTATTCTTAAGTGCTCTCTGCTAGGAACCATTCAATCCATATGGACAACAATTTTGCAGCAAGTAGTAGACTATGTCTTGATACCATATGTCAGTAACTATTCCTTCATTGCTGTACACCTAGCACACCAAACCTTGTTTTATTTCAGCCATCATCTTGGTGAGGGCTTGACCTCTCACTAATTTCATCGGTTGGATCTCAATGTCAAATTCTTGCGATATTGCCATCCATTTGACTCTTCATTCTCTGAGTTCATTTTTCATAAGTAAGGATTTTACTACCGGATCCGAAACAATCCCAATGACCTTACTCTGCAGTATGTAGTGTCTAAATTTCTTGACAAGCTTGACCAAGGAAAAAGATTGTTTATCCAAATTAGGATATTTGAGTTCTATGTTCTTCAGTGGGTAGCTCATGAAAGCAATCAACCTTTCATCATCACCTTCTTTCTTCTGCGTGAGGATTCCTGCACATGAATGCTTTGAAGCAAATGAGTAGACTTTAAATGGTAGAAGATAATTAGGATTGACCAAGAATGGAGCAGTGGAAATTGATGTCTTGATTTCTTTGAAGGCCTCTTTAGCTAGGGCATTCCATTTGATTTTAGCATCCTTCTTCAACATATCATTTAAAGGATGTACTATTTTTGCAAACCCACTTATGAACTTCCTGACAAAGTTGATTTTCCTGAAAAAAGGACCTCAATTCCTTCCTGCTATTTAGTGGAACCAATTTGAGGATAGCCTCAACCCTTTCAAGGTCAATTGAGATGCTTGTCTCAGATATAATTTGTCTGAGAAGTTTTCCTTGAGTCACATCAAAGACACACTTCTTAGGATTCAAAGAAAACCCATAACATTGACACCTTTTCAAAACTTTTTACAAATCTTCGATGTGGTCTGCCTAGTTTCTAGAGAAAACTGTGAGGTCATCCATATATATAAAAATGCACTTGTTGACCAGACCCTTGAATACCTCATCCATAGCCTTTTGGAAAGTAGTTCTTGCGTTGATCAGACCAAATGGCATGCGGCGATAGGAAAATGTTCCCCATTTTGTAGTGAAGGTCATTTTTAGGCGGTCTTATTCCTTCACCATGACTTGGTTATACCCTGAGTATCCATCTAGAAAGGACATCATTTGGGAACCATTTACCACCTGTAACACTTCATCTAAGGAAGGCAAAGGAAAGTTATCCTTCTGAGATGATCTATTGAAATTTATAAAGTCCATGCAGAGCCAAACTTCTCTGCTTTTCTTCCTTACAGGGACAAGATTGGCGACCCAAGTTGAATGTTGGATGGGAAAAATTATCTTGGCATCAAGAAACTTTTGTACTTCCTTTTGAATTACTAGCTTAATCACGGGGATTACTGGTCTTTACCTTTGGTGGAAAGGTTTAGCATTAGGGTTTAGTTGGATGTTCTGGAAAATAATGCTGGGGTCATAGGTTTTCAGATCCTCATAGCACCATGCTATGACATCTTTGTATTCAGTGAGTAGCTCGACCATCTGTTTCTTTTTCTCTGGTGTGCCAACTTTGCCTATACAAACCTCCCTAGGTTTGATCTCTATTCCTAAGTTGTAGAGTTCACAATCATCTTTGCCCACTACTGTTATTTTTCCTCTCTCCCAAGCATGTTCATCTTTGTTTAAAATTCTCTCTAGAGCTACCATACCTTTTAGAATGGAATTGGTTTTCATGTTCAAAATCCCTAAGTCATCAGACTCCTCTATTTCATCTTCTTATTCTTCATCAATGCTCTACTTGTCAAAGATCCTTGCATTCATAATGAATTCTAAGATTTGTTGATCATCTTGAAATACCTTGAAGTTTTTTATGTTGTCAAGGATGATCGGTACAACCATAATTTCCATGGAGAATTTCTTTAATTTGGACTTCTCTAGTGGTTGTAGGGAGCTTGCAAACACTGCTAAAGCGTCGATGACATTATTCTTTCTCCTTGGGATGCTTCGAATGTTAAAGGCTTCAAAGTATTTGATTAGGTCCCAGATGTAGTTGCAGTATGAGACTAATCATTTGTCGGTGTAGGAATACTGGCTCTTGATCTACTGGACTATCAATTGTGAGTCACCTTCCACTATTATTGCTTTGACTTTCTTTTCGTGGGCCAAAAGGAGACCACGGGTTAGAGCCTCATACTTGGCAACATTGTTGGTGCAATATAATTGAAACCAATAAGTAGCATAATATGAACCCCCATGAGGGTTAACTAATTTGATCCCAACTCCCACTCCCAACTTACATTTGGAGCCATCGAACTGAAGCTTCGATACTAAATGATTTTTGTTGGAAGATGTCTTGACTTGGGGTTCTAGGATTACTTTCGGCAGTGGGGACTCAGTTTGGGGTTCTTCAGGGGTCACGAGTGGTGACAAGTCTTCTTTATTGGGGTTTCCATCTTTCCCTCGTCCAAGCTTTCTCTTTTTTAAGGTGGAACCCACTTCATTTTTTTCTTTTCTTTGACATCATGCCAAACTTCATGTCATGGGGGTAGGCAGCCATCATCAGAGAAGCTCCATTCCTCTTGTACAAAGCATTCAACCATAGTACCTTGAGGTTTTTCACTGAGTGGAGATCCCTCCTCATTTGAATGAGTTGCTGCATTCTTGGGAGGTTTGGATATGTCTGATATCTAGTTAATAACCTAGATCACTACCTCTTGACAACTTTGGCATGTGAAATCTAAATGGTTCATCTGATGAAGATGATAGTACTTGGGTAGCATTAGTATGTTAGGATCGATGTCTGGGCCCAAATGTCTCATGTTCTTTTTCATACCACTTGTGAATTCTATGAGAATATCTTTAGAGATTTGGACACCTATCAAACCTTGAACGGGGCTACCATTAGAACTTCTTCCTCCTTGAGCTGAAATATGAATGCCTTGTCAAAATGGTACACTCCCAGGTTAGCTTGTGAGAATAAAACTTCATTCGGGGTGTTGTACTCAGTTATCATTTGTTTGAGCTTAGGCTCTACATCTATCTTGATCTGGTTATTGAGCCCCTTCCATGGCAATCAAAGTTGGGTAAAGTCTATGGAGAACCACCCCCTCAAAGACCTAGTCCATTCTTGGCTAAGCGGCATGCCATAAGTCTATGGGATGTCTACTACATGAACTTTGATGTAGTCCTGGATCATGGGGTCAGCTGTCAGTTGAATACGTGTGTCCTTCAAGACCTCGATGACTTTGACTTCTATTTTATTAAGCTGGATCACCACACGATTGGTTGGCTAAGGATTCATTCCTAACTTCTGACATATGGACAACGGCATCACATTACATAAAGCACTCGATTCAATTAAGTAGTTATGCAAGTTTTTCCCAAATATTTTGAGGCTAAGTAGAAAAAGGGGCACTTCTACCCTATCTTTTAACATAGTCGGCATTGCTTGTGTGACATTTATGTTAGACACATTCTTGGCATTATTTATGGATGAAGCCGATTTGGAATGATCCAAAGACTCCAAGAGAGCTTCTCTTTGAGTGGGACAACTCTACAGCATATCATACGTTGACATATTTCTTCTAACTTTTTTCAGTTCCTCTACTGCACTATATTTCTCATTGGCCTAGACTGGATTTTTCAACATGGTAGGTTGTTGCTGTGTTGTCTGAACAAAGGTGGCATCAGGACCCTTTGGAGGTGTAGGATTATTGCTGGCCCTTGGATTAGGTGGAGTGGGCTGCATGCTTGGAGGAATGCCATCTATCAAAGGTTCCCTCCTACTCCTCAAGCTATAGGTATTTTTGTTGTTGTTTTGAAAGGCATGGACTTCGGAATACTCATGTTGGTTTTTGTTGGTTGAATGGGAAGACAAACTCTTCCTCTGAAGTGTTATTGACTAGAGTTCCATCCAAACTCAAATCGCATGACTCAAATGCCATGGCACTAAAATGGGCCTGAGAACTCTCAAGATCCTAAGTTTGTTGATTGTCAGACTCACCCCTATATTCATAATCTAGTTGATGCATGCTGGGACCTTGGGTGTAGCTGGCTTCTAGCACACTGAAGAAATTGGCATTGTCTGCAGGGACACTACCATTGTTTGGATGTGTATTCCAAGTTCTATTTGTCCTTTGTTGCCCAAACTATTTATCTTGAGAGCCATTCCCGTAACCTCCTCCATTTTTATTATTGTTGTTGCTATAATTTCCATAATTACAATTCTGATTTTGAGAATAGGTATTTGGGGCAGCAGCTGGCCATGGATAGTTTCCTTGGTTTGGAGTTGGGTTAAGTTTCATCTAGGTGATCTCCCAAGTCAATTGGGACAATGTTTTCTTCATGGCATCTAACTCATTTACTAGAGCTTGATCTGGTTAATTTGGGATAGTGACCCTTTATTCACACAAGGCAGCCCTATGTGTATCATACCCTAGGTATGTGATGGCCAATGGTGGGGCAGAAACATATGGAGTTGGTATTGGATTGATCCTTGGGGTTTTCTGTATTGGAAGTTGATTGTTTGATGTGAATGGACCAATCATAATAATGTTCCCCACTATTGGTGGGATGCCATAACTCCCACCTGCTTACAGGTCCATTTGTTGAGTGAACAAGATAGCTTCATTGCACACTTTCTCCAAAGTGCTGATATCTCTTGGAGGTAACCTTTTCAAAAATATAGACGTTAGTGGGTCTAAGGCATGAAAGTACACTTGTATGGTAGCACCAACTGGTACCATGTATGGAGCCTCAAGCTTCTGGTACATCTTGTGAAAATGGTGATTGAACATAGCGATAGATTTGTTGAGGTCTTTTCTCACCGAGATGAACTGATGATGGAGAGTTGCCAGATCCACATATAGTTTGAACTAATTTAGGAACTTTGTTTCAAATTATTTGTAGGTAGCAATGGATCCTCATGGAAATTTAAGATACTAGTTATATGTGAACTCCCCCAGTGTGTAAGGGAAGAGGTGGCACATGATGTCTTGATGAGAAATCTCCTTTTGATTGCATAATTCCTTGAATGCACAGATGTGTTCTTCCACTATCCTGGATTCTCCATAGATGAAATGTGGGTAGAATTTCTCAAGATTCTTGGGTAGCTAATGGAGCTATCCCTGCAAGTTCAGTGGTGAACTTTGAGCATTTGTAAAAAATGCCATTGGGGCCAGTGGTGGAGGAGCAACAAGCAAGGCAGCAATGGTTGGAATTAGAGGAAGATTTGGATGATCCAAAGTATCCTCTCCATGCTTTGTTTTGCTGTTGCGAGGTCTGTGAAACTTTGCAAGTTCAAGGAACTCCCCTTTGTTGGGTGAAGATCTAAGGACTCGTCAAAATCTCTTAGGAGAAAATGATCTGATATTTTAGGGTGTTCCTTTTAAGGTCCCTCCTTCTAGTGCCACTTCTATTGAGTGTCATTTTTACATGAAGACAATGGCTAGGAATTTGCGCAAGCAACTTCCCCTCTTGGAAGATTGATAGAATCAATCTCAAGGTTCCTTTTGGCTAGGTCTTAATTGCTTGGATAGCTCAATGGAAGAAAAATGTTTATTTGTTAACAAAGAGGACTTTTCTAGTTCTTCTCTCAAGGGAAACTGCAAAACAATCTTTAGGAAACCAAGATATCTCTTTTTTGCTACGATTTTTAGATTTAAGAATGAAAAAAAATGCTAATTAATTAATCTACTAAAAGTAACTTGCAAAGAAGGTTAGGAAATGAAAGGTAATGAGAGATTTCAAGGAAATTACTGGAAAGAAACCTAATGGACATATGCTAGCAATCCAACCACCATGTGAATTAAATAACCAAGAAGATGAGAAAACCCACACAACAAAGATTAGATCATGTCACAATCTTCAATTGAATGAATGCAATCATCAATGGAATTGAACAATGTAGACGTAGGATAAGTCAAAACTCATCAGATCATGAAGCCACTCTAGATGTATGCACACGTTAGACAATTTAATCTTCAAGCACAAAAGAATAATCTTCTTGGAGATTCGTCACAACACAACAATGTAATACCAACAAACACCAAACTAAAAGATCACGGACTTAAAATTATTAAATAACCAATTGGCTCTTTGAAATAAAGAATGAGCAAATCACACATTCACAAATTTCACATAGATAGTAGATAAATCACACCATGAATGAAGTACCAATTGTATTTGTTGTATTAATCCTCAAGTTGACCCTCATTACATCATTTTATTACAATTTATAGAGCTCTACTCTTATTTTTGTAGCTAGGGTTTCACTGTAACTAAAACTTGAAAGTAAATCTAAACTAGAGCTTGCATTAAAGAAACTACTTCTAAAGCTTAGCTAAACTATTCTAGCATGGAATTAATCCTCGTGCATTACAAAGATTTGAAGAAATCAAGCATTAAACAACTCAAAACGGAGCTAGAACTTGGGCATGTACTAGACAATCTTCATGTTTGCACCCTTGACCCTTGGTTCTGGCTTCTCCACATGGACCTAACTAGAAGAGATCCCAAAATCATGCACAAACGACCCCAAAAAGGAAGCCTAGATGACTGGAAAGTGATCTCTGAGATAACTTGAGTTAACTTTTGGATGTGCCAAAAAATGCCCAAATCTTGATAGTTGGTTTAAAAAACTCAACCCAAAATTGAGTAAGTGTTAAGTCCTTCAGCTCTACTATTTTGAACTTGTCAGACCTATCGGACTTGTAGGTGGCCGAAAAACTCCTTATGGCTAAAATGTCGAAAACTAGGCACTACAAAATTGACTAAGTGTCAAAACTAAATTTCCTGTACATAAAATTTGGTAGAACTTGGTCCGAAGTCTCACTAGTTGGCAGGCACTTTTGGATGTGCTTTCTTGAACCTATCTACTATCTCTAGCACCTCATCAAAGTCCAACATCTTGATCCTTTGAAGGATCTCTTTTTGCCTATCTCTGAAGTCCATCAATTCTTTTGCAAAAGCCTTTATTTCTTCCTCTTGACTTAGCATTTTCTGAATTTCCTCCTTTTGGTAGAACATCTGTTGGAGGTCTTCCTTAGAATTTACCTCTCAAAATATGCCTAGATATTGATCGATGATGTCATTTACTAAATACATGGTTTTATCATCATCTTCATCAAATAGATCCAATTCCAATCCCTCAAAGAACCCTTGTAGCTCCTTTGCATAGAGTGTGCTATTATCTCTCCTCTTGTTTAGTCTCTTGAGAACCTTACCGAATATGGATAACACTATAGTTATCTCTTGGATCCATTCTTCAAAAATATCTAATTCTTCCCCTTCATAGATCTTCATCAAAACTTGGAAGTGTTGCTTTCTTATCATTTTTAACTCATGCAACACTTTTTACCAGCTGAGGATGGTCTCTTCTACACCGTTTTCTTCACTCATGATCTCCACTAAAGAAGTTATTCCCACCAAAATGTTCCGGAAGGGCCTTAAGATCCTCTTGAGAGATAAGCTAGCGAAAAACTCAAAATCTAGCTTCCATTTAGCACAAGCTTGTACAAAAGAATGTGGAACATCTATGTCTATATCACCCTTCTTCTCCAAAATTTCCTGTAATGAGGCTTCAGGGTTATTAGGGTCAATTGGAGCCACTGTCTTTATAATGAATTTCTTCATAGCTTCATTTTGCTCTTCTAGAGCTTTTATCCTTTCTTCATCCTTATTCATGAAGCCTAGAGCATGCTTCAAGCCCAAAGTAGCCAAGGTTTTGCTACCTTCCCTAGTTGGTTCTCCCAAGTCTACCTCCTCTAGCACATAATCATCGAGAGTGATCTCACTTATACCAACATCCGTTGTAGGAACATCCACCTATGTTTTCCACCTCCTTGTCTAGTCTTGTGTTACATAGGACATTCTCCTTTCTTGGGGAACTGGTGCCATTTGGTGGAAAGTGTGCCCTAGCATGGTCATGTCAACCTCATAATCAATGTATACTCTAACCCTTAGTTGCACTTCTTTGGTAAACCATGTGGGCTTTGAGAATGCATTCAATGGCTCATAGGGAGCAACCAATGCAGAAGAGGTTGCCAAGTGTTCTATCCTTATTTCCTCTTGAGCTTCTTCTTCTCCCATTTCCTACTCATTCCCAGTGTCTTGGTTATGTTCTCCCTCATTAGTAGTTTGTTGCTCATCAGTTTTTTGCTCCTTAGTATCTATTTGTGGCTTATCTTCTTCAATATGTGGTTCTTCTTCTTCCTGTGACTCTCCCTTGTCATCTAGCTCCTCAGATCCTATATGAATTTATTCCATCTTCTCTCTCCCATTGACCTCTTCTTCTTTCTCCAGCTCCTGCGAGCTTTGGGGCATTGTCTCAACATGAAATTGGGGAGGAATATTGAGTGGGGGAGGCATATGAGACACAAGGGGAGTGGTTGAATAGGCTGGTGGAGGTGGAGTCAAGAGGGGAACCTTTGATGAAGAAGGTTGCTGAGGCAATGGGGTATTCTGTACATGAGTGGAAAGTGGAGTAGTGGGAGGCTCTTGAAGTGGAATGATAGGAGGAGTGGAAGGATGAGGTGGAGGTGGAGGTGGAATGGATGAAACCAATGGTACCTATGTACTTTCTCCTTCTTCCAAAATGACCCCAATAATATATTCATTGTCTAGCCCTATAGTTTCTCCTTGGTCCTTGGTCACCTCAACATCATTTTGTTCCTGAGGTCCCTATTGTATATCATCTCCCATGCTGCCAAAAAGACTAGTGAAATGCATAGGGGCTTGTTGCTTAGACTCCTTGAACCCATGCAACCTTGCAAAATCTATGATGTTGAATTCATCATCACCAAGGGCATCCATATTTATTGGCTCTACCTATGTAGCCCCTTTAGCGCCATCAGGATCATCCTCTATTATCCTTCTTTTCTTCAAGAATCTCGCAAACCAGGTTTTGCTACTAAGGGGAATTTCATCCAAATCATCTTCATCATCTTCCAACAAGGTATCCATCTGCATGGGCATTGAGCCTCTCTTCCTCTTGTATACATGACCATCGGTCACTCCAGACAGCTTGGGCCCTATGATCTTGAATTTCATTCTCTTCACTGAGCTTGGAGAGTCTTGGTCGCTAGGTGAAGGTGCCTCTGGTGGTGCGATGCTTTTGGTCATCTTGGTTTTCACCTTCTTGGAGTGTGTGGCTAGACCATAGGTAGTGGGATGCTCATGTCAATACATAGTTCCTGGCTTTAGAGGGGTAGCCTCTTTGAATTATGGTTTCAGTATCTTTTCTCCCTTTTGCTTCTTTTCTCGAGAGGGTTTCTTTGGGAGTTGCTTGATGGGGAGTGGTTACATTGGAAAAGGATGAGCAATCCAAGACTTTGTCAGCTTAATCACATGTCAGGCTCTGAAATCCATGCTGTCATTCTCATCTCGATCCACCTCCGCATTCAAGATGGCCCTTGCAAACACCTTATCTATATTGTATATAGAATCCAAAACTTTATCTGAATCAACATCTACTACTTTCTATAGAATCCTTAGCAATAATGCACCCTATGCTAGCTCTAGACTCATCCGTCAATAGTCACAGACTCTTACCTCATAATCATCTACACAATTGGCCCATTGATCTTCAACATGCAACTCGCAAACATAGTGTCTTCCCATTATGTGGCTATAAGTACCAATGGGGTCAAAGTGAGGCCTCACCAGATTGTAGGTTGCCAATGGGAATTCATCCCACTCTCCAATCAATGATTTGTAGACGTTCATGTCTGGTACATAGTGGGGACTGATGGAAATAGGAAAGTCCCAACAATGTTTCTTCTTGTGCTTGATATGCTCATGGGCATCAGACAACTATCGTGCTATCTCTAGTAGAACTACCCTATTAGAAGGGTACCTTGGGAGCTTCTTGGGTGCCAAATTTCTTCCTACCACTTGGATAGGGTTAAAATGGATTCATCCCTATTCTGATATAAAGGGAAGGGGGAAATATGAGATCTATTCTCAAACCCAAATTCCCAAAGAAGAGGTCCAATTTGATCAACTAAGAGGCTAATACATAATCGAATCAATTAATGAGGAATATGGAAATGAGAGAGAGTAAATCCAATATTTCCCTCTTGAAGGAATTTTATGCTTGGAATATGAAATAATTAAAATACAAATACTAACCTCAAATTAGGGAAGATCTGGAAAATGTCAAATTCTGATGTCTGTGTATACTTTCGAGTAATCCAAAACTTGTTCTGGACTAGAAATGCCGAGACGGAGAAAACCCAGAAATATTTCTCCAAGATGAGCTCAGGTCAAGTTTGACCCTCATAAAAGGTCAAATACTACATTCTTTATTTGAAGTCCGATTCAAATTCTATTTGCAGATCTCATTAGTTTGCCAAAAAGGGTATCCAAATTCACTCTCAGATCTAAAATTTTGCACTTGTACCTATAGGAAAATGGGGGTTTTTTTTGTTTGTTTGAGGGGTTTGCCTTGGTCAAACCCTAGTTTGGAATCAACCTTAATATTGAAATTGAAATGGATAATGCTAGCAAGTAGTAGAAAGGATCTAACAATGAAGCTATGCAATTCAATAGATATGTAATTGTATTTTGAATGTAAACAAGTATATTGATATGAAAGCTTGGACAAAACAATAAATGTAAATCAAACCTCCATGATTGTATGGTTGGAATCCACCTTGATAGGAGAATGAAATGGATCTTGAAGATGAACAAAAGGATCTTGAAGGAAGATCACACTATCATGATGGCTAGAGCTAAGGTTTGAGTGATGAATCTTGAATGCTTGAACCAAATCCCTTCAATGGATTGAATGATTGAATCCTTTATCTTCAATGGAGAGTTTGGATGGATAAGAGGACATGAATGCTTGAATGGATCCTTTCTTGAGATTGCTTGAGCATGAAAACTTGATTGCCAAAACTTGATTATCAAAATGAGAGAGGAAGGCCTACTTTTATAGTGAACTAGGGCACAATCCTCTAAAGGGGCCACCTTGGAGAATTAAATCCCAATTAGGTCCTAACTTTTAGAAAACATACCTAGATTAAATGCAATTAAAGGATTTACCATCTTGAAACTTGAAATGATTAACCCGGAGGTGGGAAAATAAATATCCCGAAAGCCTAATGCTTGAAAATTTAGGATTCTAGAAATTTGAATGAGGATGGAAAAATTGAGGTTGGACCTAACCTATTTAGGTTCAAGCTCGATCCTGACCTAGTCAAGATCAACCTTGAATTTGACCCTGGGCCCAGATTCAGTTAGAACCAGGTCAACAGGTCTCGGGGATGCCCAGAAACCTAGAAATGATATCAGATAGGAACAGAATGCCAAGGATAGACATAAAATCATATGATGACTGTATTGAAAGCCAAGAGGACCTATTTTTGAATCCTACCTAGAAAATAGAGCCATGGAAGAGGGAAATTAAGGAGAATCCTCGGGATCCTAACCCTAATTTCACTTAGAATGAAGAAATCAAGTGCCAGGAAGAAGTGGAAAGTGGGGAGAAATCCAAATACATGCAAAGACCCAATCAAGGTGCTTAACATGACCCAAAACCACTTACTTAGAGGGATAAATTCTCTTATCATGGAAGTGCTTCCATTTTAAGATGATACATTAAGCCCCCACTTTAGCAAGAGTATGGACTTGATGCAAACTCTTGGTAAAGGAGAAGAAAGAGAAGATCCTAGTGGATTCACAATGAGATAAAATAATACTTAGCTCAGGACACAAGCCCCCAGACTAAGGATTTTAACTCAGCATATATGCATGAGGGTGTCAAAAGAACAAGGGTTAGTACTAAACAACCCAAATCAATTAGCATAAGAAACCTCGCTAAGAAATATTTCTCATACTAATATCATATTTGGAAAGCTATCATAAAATCATAAATGTTTACATAAGAAAGACAAGAACAACACTATAAATAACATAGCTTCATGATCCCATCCTATTAGCATGAAAGCAAAAAGAGAGAAAAGAGAAAGTGATTACCTCACCCAGTAAGATGCCCACCTTATCGTGAATCACCCTAGAGGGAAAGCCCAACAAGTTCACCCATAAACCATGCTTGCAATTGTAATGTGTCTTCTGACAGCTTTTGGAATATCCATAGATCCACCTTCTTGTATCACTATGAATATAAAATGCATGTCTTGTTAGGATTTAGCAACTTATGTGCATTACCTTTGGAAGATTTAGCATATAGGTGCGTGTCTTTTTAGGATTTAGAAACTTATGTGGGTTACCTTCAGAGGATTTAGCATATTGAAAATTTTGAAAAATGCATGTCTCCTTAGGATTTAGCAACTTATGTGTGTTACCATCGAAAGATTTAGCATAAATGTGTATCTTTTCAGGATTTAGCAACTTATGTGCGTTACCTTCCAAGATTTAGCATGTAAAAATAAAAAACTATAGTACAAGGGAGGCCCTATATATGCCCCCCTCCTTAATATGGCAAAAACATACTATTTTGACATGTTAAGGAAAGAAAAGAACAAGGATAAAGCCTTCCTCATCATCAAGATAATAGCCACAAACAACACCCAGTCCAAGCCAAGAAGGTCACAGCTCCTATGAGGCCATGGAAGGGATGAATGTAAAGAGATATCATGCAAGAAGTGAAAAGAAAGTAACCCTTATGAGGGATAGCACACTGTTCAATTTCCAGGGTGAGAGATATATCAACCATGAAAACCCAATGTCAAACAACAAAATAGGTTGTGATCAAGGACAAAGATCCTCAATGCAAACCAAAATTTTCATGTATGATTGGATGTCTCATAATAGATAAATACTGCTTAATCAAGGAAAGAGGTGAATCCCAAAAAGACAGAAAAGAAGGAGATGGCATCCTTGCCCCCCAAGTGTAAGATAAAGATGAAAGAGGATACCCACTTCACAATGCAAGGAGATATCCTATTTACAACAATGTATACTATATCCTTAGCTAGGGATATTGACCTGTACATCAAGAATATAGATAATCATGAAAAGAATATGTCACTCATGGAAAAAGGATCCTCAAAGAAAGAGATCTTATCAACAAGACCCCCACCAAAGAGGAGTGCTTTTAGATAAAATATCAGCTTTCAAAGGTGGGAACAAAGATTCAATCATCAAGCCCCCTACAAAGAAGAGGAAGAGGAATCTTTGGAATGAGGGAAACAACTCTAACACCAAAGCAAGGGTGAGAGTTTATAAAGAGCATAGTTTGCAAAATAGAGAAGTGATAACTTAGGACAACAACTTCTCATATAAGAAAGTTATCTGTAGTCAACACATCTGTCCATATGATGAAATAATATTACAATATAAACAAATACCACTAAGCTAAGGACCCTAGACAAAGAGAAAGAAAGAGGTACCTTGCCCCCTAGAGATAGAGACAAGGGATACCTTTGCAAAACAAATGTCTTAGAAAAGATATATTGAAAAGAAAGGATAGATTCTATGGATGATTAAAAACATAATGCAAGGCCATAGAAAAATAGAAGACAAAGAATACCAAATAAGCCAAAATAAAAAGACCTAATGGATCCTAGGAGACTGGATGAAGATACACCTCTTGCCCCCAGTCATGAGACAAGAGGAAAATAACATCTACATTATATCTAAAGGAGGGGAATCCCTTATATCAAAATTATGAAGGAATTGTAAAACTGCACAAGAGTGAGATATAATTCCTAAAGCATCTCTTTCTCTAACATATGACTTGAAATGTTTACAAACAGAAAGTAAGTGTTTGTTACTATAATGAAAAGGACATTTATATTTGTATAGAGCATCTATCAACATAGGTCTAAAGATTTCTTTCTTGGAATTCATTAGCTCAACATATACCTTCTTAGCAATTTCTTGTCAAGTATTAGGGTTATCTAGGTTAGGTGTGGGGAGAGGAGGATGATGTTTAGCATCACCTACCTTAACTTGATATTTTGAACACCCAACACCATACATATTTGGTTTAGGGGGTATATGAATTGGAAATCTAATACCATGTTCATTAATGCCTAGCCCTAAACCTTTATAACCTTTTTTAGTCACCATATTATATCCAGTAGTATATAGATTATGTAAATCTTCTACATGAGGTGATTGTTTATCATGCTCATGAGTAAAGGTTGCATAAGGTGGGATAATATGTTTTGAAGAAGTGTCTTTACCCTTTCCTTTAATATCATCATGAATTAGAGGAGAAGTTAAATCAAAGAAATCTTGCACATCCACATCCTGAATGATAGCTTGAATCCCATCATAAGTATGGGAAGAGTGAGGATTAACAGATGGAGCATTAGGTGTTAGAATAGGAAAATTAGGATCAAGATTAGGATTGATAGGATTAGGATTAGGATTAGGATTGATAGGATTAGGATTAGAATTGATAGGATTAGGATGATTAGGAGATGGTGTGTCATCTACCCAATTCTTCACATAATCTAAAAGATTAATAAGGCTACCACATAAATCTTTAATGAAGGTTTTAAATGTAGGGAGACTAGTGTTGGTCAACTTCACAAAAGCATAAGCAAGAGAAAAGTGAAGAGTCATCAACATAATGAAGTGAATGATACTCTCATAAACATCATAGGTATTATAAAGAGATGCTAAAAGTAGAGTAATAAAGAACATAAATACACACCAAAGCATCTTAACAATCACCATAGAAAATGAAATGCAAGAAATATTTTTGGATTTTTGAATGTAAAATGTAAAAGCATAAACTAGATCTATTCTAAATGCAAGAAAGGATCTAAAATCTAACACAATAAGGCATCTAATTCCAAAAAATAAAGGAGGGTAAGTATGTCAGGTTCACCAAAATGAATAGGGTTAAAATGGATTCATCCCTATTCAGAAGTAAAGGGAAGGGGGAAATATGAGATCTATTCTCAAACCCAAATTCCCAAATAAGAGATCCAATTTGATCAACCAAGAGGCTAATACACAATCGAATCAATTTATGAGGAATATGGAAAAGAGAGAGAGTAAATCCAATATTTTCCTATTGAAGGAATTTTATGCTTGGAATATGAAATAATTGAAATACAAATACTAACCTCAAATTAGGGCAGATCTGGAAAATGTCAAATTCTGATGTCTGTGTATACTTTCAGGCAATTCTGAAGCTTGTTCTAGAATGGAAATGCCAAGACGGAGAAAACCCATAAATCTTTCTCCAAGATGAGCTCAAGTTGGGTTTGACCCTCATAAAAGGTTCAAATACTACATTCTTTATTTGAATTCCAATTCGAATTCTATTTGCAAATCTTGGAAGTTTGTCGAAAAGGGTATCCAAATTCACTCTCAGATTTGAAATTCCACACATGTACCTACAAGAAAATGGGGGGTTTTTGTTTTTTGTCTGAGGCATTTGCCTTGGTCAAACCTTGATTTGGAATCAACCTTAATATTGAAATTGAAATGGAGAATGCAAGTAGTAGAAAGGATCTAACCATGAAGCTATGCAATTCAATAGATATGTAATTGTATTTTGAATGTAAACAAGTATATTGATATGAAAGCTTGAACAAAACAATAAATGTAAATAAAACCTCCATGATTGTATGCTTGGAATCCACCTTGATAGGAGAATGAAATGGATCTTGAAGATGAACAAAAGGATCTTGAAGGAAGATCACACCATCATGATGGCTAGATCTAGGGTTTGAGTGATGAATTTTGAATGCTTGAACCAAATCCCTTCAATGGTTGAATGCTTGAATCCTTGATCTTCAATGGAGAGTTTGAATGGAGAAGAGGACTTGAATGCTTGAATGGACGCTTGCTTGAGAGTGCTTGAGCATGAAAACTTGATTGCCAAAACTTGATTATCAAAATGATAGAGGAAGGCCTATTTTTATAGTGAACTAGGGCACAATCCTCTAAAGGGGCCACCTTGGAGAATTAAATCCCAATTAGGCCCTAAAATTTAGAAAATATACCTAGATTAAATGAAATTAAAGGATTTACCATCCCAAAACCCAAAATGATTAACCTGGAGGTGGGAAAATAAATATCCCGAAAGCCCGATGCTCAAAAATTCAGTATTCTGGAAATTTGAATGAGGGGGGCAAAATCAAGGTTAGACCTAACCTAGTCAGGTTTGAGCTTGATCCTAACCTAGTCAGGATCAACCTTGAATTTGACCTTGGGCCCAAATTTAGTCAGAGCCAGGTCAGCAGGTCCCGAGGATGCCCAGAAACCTAGAAATGATATCAGACAGGAACAAAATATTAGGGATAGACATAAAATCCTATGATGACTATGATGAAAGCTAGGAGGACCTATTTTTGAATCCTACCTAGAAAATAGAGCCATGGAAGAGGGAAATTAAGGAGAATCCTTGGGATCCTAACCCTAATTTCACCTAGAATGAAGAAATCAAGTGCTAGGAAGAATTGGAAAGTGGGGAGAAAGCCAAATACATGCAAAGACCTGATCAAGGTGCTTAACATGACCCCAAACCACTTACTCAGAGGGATAAATGCTCTTATCATGGAAGTGCTTCCATTTTAAGATGATACACCACCCAAATGTATGTGAATGTTTGAAATTGAATATAAAATGCCCCAATGGCCTTGACTTTAGCCGCTGCTTCTGTTGATAACCTTTTAGCATAATCACCCTCAATGGAGTGAATGATTGCAAAAAAAAAGGCATCATTGACTATTCTGAACTCTAGGCTATTGTGTGTAAAGAAATCTTTCCTCACCAATTGAGGGTACAAAGTGAATGGCCATGTGTTTGGTTCTCCAATGTTTCCCACTTTAATTAACCCTAGATATATTGCCCTGGTGGCTAGTAAGTATATGACATAGGATGTCATGTAGAAGTGGGGGTTTGTTTTTACCCAAATTAGTTGTTCATCCAGCTGGTCACTTAGAATAGCTGCCCAATCAAACCTTGCTTGCCTTTCTTTTATTTTCTAGATTAGGAAAATCATCCAAGGTTCCAATTGATAGGACTTAGGCAACCCGTATACCCTACTTATCATTGTTATGGTTGCCTGTATATCCTCTTTCATGTAGCCTCTCCTCATGTCAATGCTATCCAACCTATTCTTGGGCAATGACTACATTAGGTACTCATTGTTGATGATGTTATGAGCCCTTTGTACGTCTTTGTTGTAGAACTCCATCCCCTTGTTGACATTGAAATTGAAGAACTTGTCTACCCCTTTGGGCAGATGGAAAACATCTTCAATATTGTCAGGCCTCAGGTCCAAGACCACTTCTCCAAGGCCATTCTTGACCATGCACCCATCTGGGATATAGTTATTGGCCAGTGTGTTGATCAAGTCTGCTGACTAGATGGAGATTGGGTGTGCTACCGCATTCACCAGGGAGCAGTGGACTAATGAAGTGCAGTCCTCTAAAAGACCTACTGGCTGAGCACACTTATTCAGGTACTTATTCCAACTTACATTCTTGATATCTGTGTTAGTTATCCCTGCATGCAAGTCGGTCACCTTGGATGGTGGATGGTATCCTTTGAACTGATATTTCATGGCTAGTGACGCTAATACCTTCTTAGCCATGTTTGCGGAGAGGACAAGACATGAATCAGTAACATGATGAGAGGAGAAAACAAAAAAAAAAACAAATCATATTACTAATTTCAAGCTCAAATGGGCTAGGAAAGGGATTTTCAACCTTTTCAGACCATTGGGGGTGTCACACCTCCGAAAGACTGAAAGGGCCGAAACTACCGAATGAGGCCTCTTCCATGCTCAAAAAATTTCAGTGAACCAAATTTCCAAAAACCTTAGAGGCCAAAAAGGCCAACAAATCTAAAAAGGTCGAGGAGGGATTCCTATCTTGAAACTTTTAGACTCGGGGAGTGAAATATTTTTCATCGTGTGAAAATGTCGACATGGCCGAAAGTGCCGAAATCAAGGAGAAGAAGGTTTATTTTAGTGTTTCAAAGGTATGAAGTGTTTTGGTGTGCAAAAACACTAAAACACCAAAAATGATCTAGCACTTAGGAAATTTGTTGATGCACCAGATGCTCTAAAAGTTTTAGATCCCAAAGGTCCATAACTAGGGTTTACAGTCAGACTTGAAAAGTGAGTCTGACGGTGAGTTTGAACAAAAACTCACCAAGGGATGCAAGGCGACTACCTTGACAATCCCTAAGGCTGAAAAGGGCTGACTCTAAGAAACCTAGACCTAAGGATAAGGTCAAAAAGGCCAAATAGATGCAAACCTTAAACCTAGAATGAAGTGAGAAGGATGAAAGCAAGAAAAACACTAAATTAAGACCCAAAAGAGGAGGGAAAGAAACACCTACTTAGGAGATGAAAAATTTGATGATGACCAGCGAGGAGATGAGATCCAAGCAATGAAGAGGTGATAGGTGGAAAAAAAAGTGGGCAGGTAGTGGAGGAGCAAGCGTAAAGTGAGGGTTCAAAAACCCTCATGTGCCTTTTATAGGCTACACAGGGTCACTGACGTAAGCACCCTGCGAATCAACCTTTAGACCTTTTCGGGGGTGTCGAACCTCCAAAGGGCCTAAACATCTGAAAGGCCAAATCCTAAAAGAGTTGAACTTTAAGTGTTGCTAACATTTGACAGGTCTGAAAAAGGGTTGACAGTCGAAAGACCCAAGGATGCACTTCTTGCTCCACCGAGCCTTTTGCACTTTCCAACCTCTAAGAGTGCGAAAGGGTGACAAGGCCAAAAAATTTTTTAAAAAAAGGACAAAAACCCTCAAAGATGACAAAAAGCAAGATAAGAAGAAAGTAGAAGGGGGGCCCCTAAGGCCATAAGGACCATTAGGGGAGCATGGTTGTGGGACCACAACAAATAGCCCAAAAAAACAAAGAAAGGAAAAGAACCGGAGCTTCCCAGAGCCAGTCCACTTGGAGACAATCCTAATTCGCAATGAGCCAAGTACAAAGATCTTCAGATTGAGTATGTTTCTCATTGTCACCAAGGTTTAGAAAACCATAACTTTCACATCCAGTGTGTGAAAGTGCGTGTTCAAATTTCCCTTGAAAACCCTTTGCTGTGAGATCTTGATGATGGTCATCCCATCCTTGTCAGATCATTGCCCACCAATCCAAAGTTAGCCAAAAGTCAATTTAACCTTTCTCTATTTCCAGAAAGACATTAATAGCCCTGATAGAGATTGCTAAAGTCACCCTTTCCCGACTGGAGATGAGCTTTGATAGAAGTCCTTAGGCTTCGTAGGAGGGCTCTTAGACTCGATTTGCTTCAATTTTCAAACTGATCCTTTTGAAAGTATCCATTTATTAGAAAATTTTATTCAGTGTGGACTACTTCAATTCTCCTTGTAGCTTTGTAAAAACACCATCCATTGCTCTTTCTTTTTTTTTTCTTTTTTGGAAAATCGGGGCAACACTTAGACTATGTTGTCCCGATTTCGAGCATTTCTTTATTTATCTTGTCTTTATGCATTCCTCCTTTTAATTTTCTTTCTCTTTTCTTTTAGTCTGCATCTCAGTCAGGGAAGGGTTCTAACTTTTAGGCTTCCTTCGTGACTATGGGCATCTCCCGACACAAATTAGAATCCTATTTTGAGAAGCTCATGGCTCAGGATTTTATTTTAAGTGCGTTTAAGTGGCGAGGATGTTTGATTCTGGTACACTCTCCCAAAGAATCTAAAAAGAACTAACCTTACCTCTGATCACTGTTTCCAGCTCACTACAAGATGAAACTACCTCTGAAGTTTAAACCATGAGAAGGTTTACTCATTGCTTGGGCTACCTAAAAGGACCACTAAAACTGAAAGCACTAATCTCCTGCAACAAAGACCTAAAGAAAAGACAAGGAAGACAAAACTGACCAAGAACTAAAATAAAAGACAATAAAGCACAAGTATATGCAATAAAGTACAAGGGGCCAATTAAGACCCAAAATAATGCTTCAGGAACTTGCCATTAACTGGTAACAGGACTAATTCTCCATCAAGAGAACTAATCTGAAAGGTATTCTCTCTTAGGATCTCAGCAATCTGGAATGGGCCTATCCACAAATGTTGGAACTTGGTATGACTTCCTAGTTTTTCTTTTGCTTTGTCCCACATTAGGACCAGATCAAAAATTTGGAAGGCTTTTGTGGTGGCTCTTTTGTCAAACCATCACTTGACAACAACCTGGTGTTTGGCCATGTGTTCCAAGGCCATAATTCATTTTTCCTGAAGGTTTAAAAAATTCATGAGGTGAATCTGCACCCTATCCTCACCCTCGACGTATTGATCCATGAATCTCAAGATTGGTATTTTTAGGTTTATCGAAAAGATGGGCTGCAGGCCATAAACTAACTGGTAGGGTGAAGTCCCTAGGTCATTCTTGACTCTCACACGATCTATCTAGATAGCATATTTCAATAGGATGTGCCAGTCTCTGGGGTTGTCATCCAAAAGGTGCTTTATTATCATTGTCAAGTTTTTATTGGTTGACTTTGCAACTCTATTTCCTTGCGGGTAGTAATTGGACAAGAATTTTAGAATTACTTGGTTCTCAAAGGCCCATTGAATGAGACTTGCAGATGAAAAGTAGGGGGCATTGTCACATACCAAGAAAAAAAGGCATGATAAACCTCATGATGATGAAATCCTCCAAAAATTTGGTGATCACCTCAGTAGTACAATTTTTCATAACCTGCACCTTTCTCCATCATGTGCAGTAGTCGGTTGTAGTCAAGATGTATCAGTGGCCTGTCGAGGATGGAGGATTGATTCTTCCCACAAAATCCAGCCCCCATGGGGAAAATAGATGCACTTCGTATACCGGTTGTAAGGGCATCGCCTGATGTCTTTCTCAAATGGCACTAGTTTGGCAAACATGGCAAGAGTGCACATGCTTGTGAGTATCTTTGAACAAAGTTGGCTAGTAGTAGTTGGATCTTAGTATCTGATGAGTTGTAGCTTCTACTGATCCATGTCTAGTACCATACTTATTGTGAAATTCTATGAGAACTAATTCTACGTCTATTTGATCCAAACATCATAGATATAATCTTTCATAATTGCATTTGTAGAGCTTCCCATTTTTTAGCGTGTATGAACTGCTCTTATTCTTAAGTGCTCTCCACTGGGAACCATTCAATCCATTTGGACAATAATTTTGTAGCAAGTAGTAGACTATGTCTTGATACCATATGTCAGTAACTATTCCTTCATTGGTGTACACCTGGCACACCAAACCTTGTTTTGTTTCAGCCATCATCTTGGTGAGGCCTTGACCTCTCACTAATTTCATCAGTTGGATCTCAATGTCAAATTCCTATAATATTTCCATCCATTTGCCTCTTCATTCTTCGAGTTCATTTTTCATAAGTAAGGATTTGACAGCTAGATCTGGAACAATCCCAATGACCTTACTCCATAGTATGTAGTGTCTGAATTTCTTGACAGCCTTGACCAAGGAAAAATATTGTTTATCCAAATTAGGATATTTGAGTTCTACGTTCTTCAATGGGTAGCTCATTAAAGCAATCGGCCTTTCATCTTTTCCTTCTTTCTTCTGCGTGAGGATTCCTGCACATGAATGCTCTGAAGAAAATGAGTAGACTTTAAATGGTAGAAGATAATCCTGACTGACCAAGACTGGAGTAGTGGAAATTGATGTCTTGATTTCTTTGAAGGCCTCTTTAGCTGGGGCATTCCATTTGATTTTAGCATCCTTCTTCAACATATCATTTAAAGGACGTACTATTTATGCAAACCCACTGATGAACTTCCTGACAAAGTTGATTTTCCTGAAAAAGGACCTCAATTCCTTCTTGCTATTTGGTGGAACCAATTTGAGGATAGCCTCAACCCTTTTGGGGTCAAATGAGATGCCTATCTTAGATATAATGTGTCTAAGAAGTTTTCCTTGAGTCACCCTGAAGACACACTTCTTAGGATTCAAAGAAATCCCACAACGTTGACACCTTTTCAAAACTTTTTACAAATCTTCGATGTGGTATGCCTGATTTTTGGAGAAAAATATGAGGTCATCCATATATATAACAATGCACTTATTGACCAGACCCTTGAATGCCTCATCCATATCCCATTGGAAAGTAGCTCTTGTGTTGATCAGACCAAATGGCATGTGGTGATAGGAAAATGTTCCCCATTTTGTAGTGAAGGCCTTTTTTAGGCGGTCTTCTTCCTTCACCATGACTTGGTTATACCCTGAGTATCCATCCAAAAAGGACATCATTTGGGAACTATTTACCACCTATAACACTTCATCTAAGGAAGGAAAAGGATAGTTATCCTTCTGAGATGATCTATTCAAATTTATAAAGTCCACACAGAGCCAAACTTCTCCACTTTTCTTCCTTACAGGGACAAGATTGGCGACCCAAGTTGAATGTTGGATGGGAAAAATTATCTTGGCATCAATAAACTTCCTACTTCCTTTTGAAGTACTCGCTCAATGATGAGGTTTACTGGTCTTTACCTTTGGTGGAAAGGTGTAGCATCAGGGTTCAGTGGGATGTTGTGGACAATAATGCTGGGGTCATAGGTTTTCAAATCCTCATAGCACCATACTATGACATCTTTGTATTTAGTGAGTAGCTTGACCATCTATTTCTTTTCCTCTAGTGTGCCAACTTTGCCTATACAAACCTCCCTAGGTTTGAGCTTTGTTCCTAAGTTGTAGAGTTCACAATCATCTCCACCCACTACTGGTGTTTTCCCTCTCTCCTAACCATGTTCATCTTTGTAAAAAATTCTCTCTAGAGCTACCATACCTTTTAGAATGGAATTGGTTTTCAAGTTCAAAATCCTTAAGTCATCAGACTCCTCTATTTCATCTTCTTCTTCATCAATGCTCTGCTTGTCAAAGATCCCTGTCTTCATAATGAATTCTAAGATTTGTTGATCATCTTGAAATACCTAGAATTTTTTGATGTTGTCAGGGATGATTGGTACAACCATGAGTTCCACATAGAATTTCTTCAATTTGGACTTCTCTAGCGGTTGTAGGGAGCTTGCAGACACTGCTAAAGCATTGGTGACAGTATTCTTTCTCCTTAGGATGATCCAAATGTTAAAGGATTCAAAGTCTTCAATTAGGTCCGAGTTGTGGTTGCGGTACGAGACTAATCATTTTCTAGTGTAGGAATACTAGCTCTTGATCTATCAGACTATTAATTATGAGTCACCTTCCACTATTATTTCTTTGACTTTCTTTTCATGGGCCAAAAGGAGACCATGGGTTAGAGCCTCATACTCAGCAACATTGTTGGTGCAATAGAATTGCAACCAGTAAGCAACATAATATGAACCCCCATGAGGGTTAACTAATTTGATCCTAGCTCCGGCTCCCAGCTTACCTTTGGATCCATCGAACCGAAGCTTCCATACTAAATGATTTTTGTTGGAAGATGTCTTGACTTGGGGTTCCAGGATTAATTATGGTAGTGGGGTCTTGGTTTGGGGTTCTTTAGGGGTCACAAGTGGCAAAAAGTCTTCTTTACTTGGGGTTTCCATCTTTCCCTCGTCCAAGCTTTCTCTTTTCAAAAGTGGAACCCACTTCATTTTTTTCTTTTCTTAGACATCACGCCAAACTTCATGGCATGGGGGTAGGCAACCATCATCAAAGGAGGTCCATTCCTCTTATACAAAGCACTTGGCCATAGGACCTTGAGGTTCTTCACTGAGTGGAGATCCATCCTCATTTGAACAAGTTGTTGCATTCTTGGGAGGTTTGGATATGTCTAATATTTGGTTAATAACCTAGACCACTGCCTCTTGACAACTTTGGCATGTGAACTCCGAATGGTTCATCTGATGAAGATGATAGTACCTGGGTAGCATCAGTATATTAGGATCAGCATCTGGGCCCAAATGTCTCATGTTCTTTGTCATACCACTTGTGAATTTTGTGAGAATATCTTTAGAGATCTGGACACCTATCAAAACTTGAATGGGGCTGCCATCAAAATTTTCTTCCTCCTTGAGCTGAAATGTGAATGCCTTGTCAAAATGGTACACTCCCAAGTCAACTTGTGAGATTAAAACACAAACAGTTTAGTATTTTATGTTACTGAGTTGGAGATATTTTCTAAATTTGTTTTAAGAGATACATTTTGTAATTGGGACTATTGGATAACTAGTCTAATTGATTCACCCCCCTCTCAATTATTCTAACAATTGGTATCAGAGCACATTGGTTGCTTGGAATAGAGTTTTAAGGACTTCAGTAGAAAGATCACAAAATTTATAAGAGGGAAGTGCCAAAGTTGAACAAAGACAACTTTACAATATGGCAAAGCCAAATGAGACTTCATATATTTGGAATTGGGAATTCTTCCCTCACCCTATTGGATAATGGCTACTTAGCACCGCCTACCAGACCTTTGACTCTTGATCAATTGAGAGATAAACATGAGCATAATATTACTATGATGGAGATTGTTGCTACTCTATCTAATGCCGAATTTGAAGATGTCAAGGATTGCCTTAATTCAAAGGAAATATGGGATAAACTTGCTCAAGTTTATGGAGGAGATGAAAATGTGAAGAGAGACAGAGCTAAAATTTTAAGAGGGATATTTGATGATATGAAAATTAAAGAAGGAGAGAACATTGTACAATATACAAATCAAATCAAGGAGGTATTTAATGCTATCCGATGATCTGGCAGTGTCATTGATGAAGATACAGTGGTAAGTAAAATTTTAAGAACCTTGTTGCTTGCTTATGCAATCAGAATATCTATAATACATGAAATGAGGTCTGTACCTGGAAGTACTCTTACTCTTGATAATCTGATTGGTAAGCTAACAACTTTTGAGTTGAACAGTTTTGATAATAGTGTTGTATTGTTGGAAATTGTAATTGAAGAAATTGTTATATTCTCATTGATGTCAAACCTTAACTGGTAAGACTATTGCTATCTAAGAAAGTACTATATCTATTTGATTGTTGTGAAGGGGATAGGCAAGGTTGGTAACAATAGCACCTAAGGAAAGGTTGAGTTATCTTGATACTTCAATGAGTACTTGATTATGTGGCATAATGATAAGATAATGTATTTCTTATCTAAGTAAGAATGAAGACTAAACTGGTAGGCTTAACTGAGAAAAAGTGAAGAAATCTAGTTTAAGCTGAGTGATGTTAGTGTCGATCGAGCTAGTATATGCTAAGTAAATTTAGTGTTGACCAAACATCAGTATTAGCTAAGGAAATAGTTTTTGAGGTGACCGAGATTTCTAATGAAGACCGGGGAGTTGAACACTGTATTGACCGAGCGTCGGTAATTTATATTTGAGGAAGAATTCAGATTTCCAACCAACATAGTTGAATTCTTGGATTATGTAAAACATGTTGACTTTATTTATTGATTATATGGAAGCATTTAATGCACTGTAAAATGTTTTATTGTAATACTATTAAGAGATTTGAGATATTTCTAGAAGGATAGATGAAGAACATAAAGTTGGAAGGATTCGATGAATCTGACCTAACCCTAAGATCTACAAAGGAGAATAAGTGACATAAGATGTATTGACCTAATTGAGGAAGTATTAAGGAAACCTAAGCATGAGGTTGAAGAAGAGAGGATGTTGGAAGTATTGTTGATGTTACTGACTATCTAAGCAGAAAAGGTTGAAGGAGAAGTGTTGTGATTGCTTGAAGAGATTTCCAAGCAAATTAGTGATGGAGATGGTAAAGGTTTAGAGTCAGTAAGCCAGCATATGTGTACGGAATTAGATCTGATATTTGCAAAGTGAGTTGTATGTTTTTTAGATCAATATTACTGTTACTTTCTAGCCATTGTATTAGTCAAAATCCTTTTAACATAGGTTGACCTAACAGTCATTTGTATAAATCCTTTGAACAAGGTTGCATTCTAATGGGATGTATGTAAGTCCTATAACAAGGTGCACTTTTAATAGAGTGGTTGAAATCCTTTAACCGGGTCACACCTGACAGTGTGTTTATAACCTTTGACAGGGTTGGATTTTCATAGAGCTCACTTCAGAAGAGTGAAAATAATAGTAACATGTTACAAAGTGGTTTTTTCCAAATTGGGTTTCCACTATAAATCTTGGTGTTAATACTTGTGTGAATGTTTTGGTTTGAACATTTCTGTGTTTTAGAAGTTAGATACTATTGGATAGTGGACTGCACTGTTATATGTTTCTGTTATGCAATCAGTAATGAATGAGTAACTATTGGTTGTTGGATATGATTTGTTGAAGAGTTTTAAAGTTTATTTTATACATTTGGACCTGAGAACAACTGATTCACCCCCACTCTTTGTTGTTCTAAATCATATTAACAATTGGTATCAAAGCTATTGGTGCTTACAGAGAACAAGTTTAAAGGTACTTGAAGCAAATGATCAGGATGTATAAGAAGGAGGTACCAAAGATAAATAAGGAGAACTTCCCTGCATGGAAAAGTTTGATGACGCTACATCTAGATGGTATTGGTGATTCTACAAATTATTATGTTGAGCATGATTATGTCACACCTGTTGCACCTTTGAATGCTGAGGAGATGAGAGCTAAATAAGAGCACAACCAAGCAATGTTGGACATTGCATCTACCCTAAGTTATCTAGAATTTGAAGACATCAAAGACTACACTAATGCAAATAAAATGTTGTACACTCTTGAAAACATCTATGGTCGTGACATAAATGTAATGAGAGCAAAATTTGAGAGCCTAAGAGGTAAATTTGATGAAATGAGAATGCAAGAAGGTGAGAATATTGCACAATATTGTGGTAGAATAAAAGAAGTTGTAAAAGCTATTAGAGGAGAAAATAGAACTATTGATGATGAAACTATAATTGGAAAAGTATTGAGAACTCTATGTCCTATTAATGCCATCAAAATTTTAGCAATTTAGGAATCTAGATGTAACCCTAACAATGCTCTTACTTTGGAAAGTTTGGTTGGTAAGCTTATTGCTTTTGAACTTTCTAACTATGATAACTTCACTGTTGCTAATTTGAATCTACTTTTAAGTCACAAATGGTTTTGAGTAAGTCAAAAAAGGAAAAAGAAAGATGCATCAGTGAGAGTGAAAGTGAAAGTGACACATCTGATGAAGAACTTGAGGATCTAGAAGCTCTTATGGCTAGAAGACTGAGAAGGGGAAAATGAAAGTATAAAGGTAAACTCCCTATTATATGTTTTTCATGTAATAAATTTGGTCATATAGCTACTAGATGTCCTGACAGGGATGATAAGGATGAAGAAAGAGACAACAAGCATAAAGACAAAAGAGAAGATAGAGGTTACTGAAGGTACAAGGACTACAAAGGAAAAAGTAAGAAATCCTGCTATATTGCTGAAGAAGAGATTGACACTGATAGTGATGATTTTGAAATTGAAGTTGTCTATGTTGCAATGAAAGATGAGTCTAACAAGCATGAGAAAACTACATTGATATCTTATGTGAACAAAAATGATAAATGGATTATTGACAGTGGTTGTTCACATCACATGACTAGTGACAAGAGTAAGTTTGATACCTTAGATCATTATAAAGGTAGAAATGTGAAATTTGGTAATGATGCACCATGTCCTGTTAGAGGTAAAGGATTATTAATTAAGCTGACTGATAAGATCACTTGTGAGAATGCTTATTGGGTTGAGGGTCTTAACTATAATCTGTTGAGTGTTGCACAACTTAATCGCACTGGCTACTGAGTGGAATTTCATCACAAGAAGGCCAAAATATTTGATGCCACTGGTGAACTCATTGGAAGTGGAGAATAGACAAGAGGTAATTTGTTCTATCTAGACCTATCTGAAGAAACATGTATGATTGCAAAACTTGATGATATTTGGTTATGGCGTAAGTGGCTATGTCATGTTAACTTTGATAATTTGGTAGGAATTAGTAAGAAGAAGAAAGTGAGAGGTCTTCCTAGATTGAAGAAACCTAAGAATGTAATGTGCAAAGAATGTCAGTTGGGTAAGATGACAAAGTCTAGTTTTAAGAGAAAAACTTTTACTTTTGAGAATGCTTTAGATTTGGTTCATACTAACCTTTGTGGACTTATGGGTGTATAAAGCTATTGTGGTGCTAGATATTTTATCCTGTTTGTTGATGATTATACCGGAATGATGACTGTAATGTTCTTAAAAGAAAAATCTAATGCTTTTCAAAAATTTAAGTGGTATTTGGCTAAGGTTGAAAAGGAGACAGGTACGAACCTGAAGTGTCTGAGATTTGACCGAGGTGGAGAATTTATATCCAATGAATTCAATCTATTTTATGATGATAGAGGGATCAAAAGATAGATGTCTATATCAAGAACTCCTCCACAGAATGATATAACAAAGAGAAGGAACATATCTATCATGGACTATGCAAGGAAATTAATAATTGAAAATAATGTTGCACAAAAGTATTGGAGGGAAGTTGTAAGTACAATTGTTTATACTCTTAACTAAGTATAGATCAAAGAAGGTACAAATTTGACACCTTATGAGCTATGGCATGGGTATGCACCTAATGTAAAGTAATTTAGAATTTTTGGAAGCAAATGCTACATACTAAAGGACAATAGGAATGGGAAATTTGATGCTAAAAGTGATGAGGGCATATTCCTAGGCTATTCCACAAAAAGTAAAGATTATAAGTGTTTGAACTCTAACACTAACAAAATTGTGGAAAGTGTGAATGTCAAAGTAGATGAGTATGCAGAGAAAAATGAAGCTGATAGGAAAAGAGAACCAAAAGATTACAGGTCTTTTGTGTATATAGAGGAAGGAGAGGCAAGTGAAAAACTTGCACCTGATGCTAAGTCTCGGGCAAGAAATGCCGAGCATCAGGAAAATAATGCTGAGAGAGAAGAAGAACATGTTGAGTGATAGGAGGAAGTTTTCAAGTATCAGGAAGAGGTTGTTGACCATTCAGAAGCTAAATCTGACAATCTTGTTGGTGAACTTGAAGAACAAGATGAAAGGAGAGCAAAAATTGTTTTGACACAATATGTAAGGAGACATCACAAGCCTGAACAAATAATTGGAGACAAAGATACTGGAGTTCTGACCAGGAGCAAGACAAGAGATCCAACATGTTTACTATGTGAATTTGAGCCTAAGACAACAAGGGAGGAATTGGAAAATGAAGACTGGATACAAGCAATGAATGAGGAGATAGACTAGATAGAGAAGAATGATACTTGGACTCTTGTGCCGAGACTAGAAAATAAAAATGTCATTGGAACAAAGTGGGTGTTCTGAAACAAGCTGAATGAGCATGGTCAAATCACAAGAAATAAAGCTAGGCTGGTATGCAAAGGCTACGCACAAGAAGAAGGAATAGATTATGGGGAGACATTTGCCCCTATATCTAGATTGGAAGGAGTAAGAACCTTACTTGCATATGCTACCTACAAAGATTTCAAGGTATACCAAATGGATGTTAAGTCTACATTTTTAAATGGTATATTAGAAGAAGTGTACATTAAACAGCCAGAAGGATTTGTTGATCCAAACAGTAGACACATAGTTTGCAAACTAAACAAAGCACTGTATGGACTAAAGCAAGCTCCCAAAGCATGGTATGAGAGACTGCACAACTACTTGATACAAATTGGATTCTCAAGGACAAATGACACAAGCAATCTATACATGAAAGATGAAGAAGGTAAAGGAATCTTGTTGGCTAAGATTTTTGTAGATGATATTATATTTGGTGGACAAGATGCCTTGTGTAAGAAATTTTCAAATGAAATGCAAACTGAATTTGAAATGAGTATGTTTGGGGAGATCAAATTTTTTGTTGGTTTACAAGTATATCAAATGAAAAAAGGAATTTTCATCACCTAGTCTAAATATGTTCATGAGATACTAAAAACCTTTGGTATGGAAGATTCAAGGCCAGTAAGTACTCCCATGGCTATTGGACAAAAGTTGTCTAAAAATGATGATGTTGCAGAAGTAAATCAGACTTTGTATAGATCCATGATTGGAAAGATGCAATATGTTGTACACAACAGACCAAATATTAATTTATCTATTGGGATTATGGAAAGATTCTCTGCCAATCCTAAGGAAACTCACATGATGGTTGTCAAAAGGATAATGAGATATTTGAAATGGACTGCTGACTATGGATTGTATTACAAGAAGCATGAAAAGTTTGAAATGAGAGTGTATACTGATACTGATTGGGCAGGAAATGTGGATGATGGAAAGAGTACTAGTCGTGTAGCTTTCTTTCTTGGATAGAGATTAGTTTCCTAGACAAGCAAGAAATAAAATTGCATTTCCCAATCTACTACTGAAGCCGAGTATGTGGCTACAATAGTGAATTGTTCAAACTTGGTATGGATAAAGCAATTGTTGGTAAGCATCACTAGTACATTTGGGACCTTTTTTCGATGGCTGAATGTCTGAATTTAGACAGTATACTGTCGATTAAGAGACACCACCTGGCGTCACAATTTTGTAGTAAAAAACACTAATGGTTTTGTTAGGTGTCATAATTGTGACAACCACGACCATCACAAAAAGAGTGTGCCAAAAAAGTGAACCTGTCATCGGACCTATTTGTGGCCATTGAAATTGAGACGCCTATCCATCACAAAAAATACAAATGATGACAATCCATCAAAACATTTCAATGGGTAGCCATCATTTGTAACTTGTTTGCCGATGGAAATGCTATTAATGCAATGGATATCTGTTGGAATTTTATGACATATATCTATCATTTATGGTTTGTAATGATGACTATGCTATACATGTGACAGACATGCGTTGGACATTTACAATGGATATCCATTATCTATGGTTTTTTTCAATAGAAATGTTGTTAATGTGACGTCTGGATGTCAGATGTTTGCAATGGATAACCATCTCTATTATGGGGTCGTCATAGTTACAATGACAATCAATTTTTTAAAAAAAATATATATATATTTGTCGATTCAGAATGGTATTTTTGTAGATTTGGTTCCTGCTCATGATTTGGTTATGGATCATTTAGAGATAACTTTGCAATAGATTTGGTAGCGGCTCATGGATTATTGAGTTGAGTCTAGAGGCTTGGATTTCAAATGGATCCTATTGAATCAACACTTGTGACAATGACGGCTCTAGCACAAGAAGCTAGTGCAATGATCAGAGATGCATTCTTCCCGATGTGTTCATGGGATATATGCATACCTGGTTGCATTCAGATATGATTACAACAACTTCTTGACTTCTTTGGTCTAAATTTGATGTGCTTTGTTCCTATGGAGTGTAGCAGTGACTTGACTTGGAGTTTGAGTAGACTGTGCATTGATTGGCTTGAAGACAAAATCAAGCTACTCTTTGCATTGTTTTTGAGATTGGGTTGTGATGGATCACTGGGATTGTCTACCATTTTTTCCATAGTTTCAAATGAGTTAGGTGTGATATCAAGAGAGCGATGTACAAAACTTGCACATTGGAGATTTGTAGATCACTATGGTGTTCGTGATGACTTGGGAGAAGTCTTCTTCTCGGTGAACCGAGCTAAGAGACTTAGATTATAGAAAGTGGATCATTTGATGTGACTTATGAGACATTTAATGCCTCTTCACAGTGGGTTCATTGTATGGTCTATGGTGTTTCTTTGTGATTGGGTTCTTGACAGAGATCTATTGATTTGGTAGCCATTAAGATGGATCGATATATATTTGTCGTACATGGATTGAGATCTTAAATTATTGAGCTTCTCTTTGTTTTGAGAATAGTTTAACATTATCTACTTAACAGGGCCAACCACATGAAGGTGGAAGCTCATATGACCCCTCCTAGGAGCCTCTTATGACCCTTTACGACATTTTAAGATCTCTAATATGTATTCTTAGGGATCATAAAGGGTCATAAAGGGTCATAAGGGGTCCTAGGACACAACAACTAAGAAACATAAATGTAGGCATCATGGTCACAATTATTTGGAAACACAACATAATTGAGTGGTATACCCAGATGATGCAATACAACTACTCCTCCAGTTCCATGTCTACACTGCATAAACAAAACCCAAAAATAAAGAATAAATTTAGAGAGCGCAGGAGGAGAGCAATAATGAAAAAAATAATATAGGGACTTGTATTACTTTTGTCATTTTTTCTCTCCTCCACTCTCTAAATTTATTTTTTATCTATGGATTTTGTTTACCGTAATGTAAACTTGGAACCAGAGGAGTGATATATATTTGTGTTGCATCATCTGGGTATACCATTCAATTATGTTGTCTCAAAAAAATTGTGATTATGATGCCTACATTTATGTTTGTCAACTATTTTGATATCTACATTTATGTTTCTCATTTGTCATTTTTGTGTGCATGTTCTTTATGTGTATCTACTAGAAATTCTAAAAAAAAAATTAGTATCTACAATAGCCCTCTGTTAACCACATTTACACATATGGTCCCAAAAAAGTAGTGTACAAATTGCACAAAGGAGGCATCGTAGAAATATGATTTCTACTTTCACCATTGAAGCAATCTTGGTGGCATTAGCTGCCTCTCGAGCCTTGCACATAAGTTGCACTCATTTCCTATATCAGGTATAGATGTAGATGGGGTAGATGTAAATGTGGTTTGATCGACCCATCGAAAGTAGTGACATCCAATATTTCCCTGACAATACCAAATGTACATCAATTCTTCATAAAATGATTAGTTTTCACATTATTTTTAAACATAAAATATAATTACGTATCTAGACCTTTTTCCTATTTGGGAAAACCCAAAATTGACACCCAAGATTACTTGTTATGAGTGGCGTCTTCAGCATGCATGGGCCAACACCACATTGACACATAGGCACATTAACCGAAGTCATCGACACTATTTTGATAATATTTCATTATAACAAATATTGCATTGTTATTATTTTGTTCATTCATACTAATTATAATTACAATAAAAAGAAACATACTAATGTAGACTTGCACATTTTTTGGCTAAGTCGAAGTCTTTGGTTTAAATCACTAGACACTCAAAACAAAATGACAAACCAAAGACAACCATGCAATTTTAAAGAAAGGTAATTTTCTTAATCACATCACTAATTTGTGCATGTCTAAATACTAGTGTCTTTCAAGTGATTTGATTCTTGTCGTGCCCACTACAAATGAGAACAGTCTTAACTAGTGAGGTTGTTTAAGCATATAGAGATTAAATACACTCTTTTAGAATGAAATTTCTCTTAACAAAAGATCAAAGATATATAAGTAGGACATATAAAACAAGGTTAATATGAGTAGTACATATAAAGCAATCATTAGAACATGCCAAAAATTTGGCATAATTGTACATTTCATTCATGTCATTGATATTCTTCTCCATCCATCTCATCATCAAGATCGTCATCATCGACAACATCATCACCACCACTATTGTCGTCATAATCATCATTAGCATCAAAATCATCATCATTTTCATCATCATCATCATCATCATCATCATCATCATCATCATCATCAGTAGCAACATCATCATCGTCGTCTTCTTCATATTCTTCTTCGACTAGCTCTTGATCGTGATCTAATTCTACATCATCTTCCACTTCTTCATCTTCCTCGGTATCTTCTTCCATCACATTATACTTTATCATTCTTCCTCTTGGATCATGTCTAACAACAAATGAACAACCTAGTTTATGTGGAACCTTTGAGTAAAATACCTGCTCACATTAGCTTGGAAGAACATAGGGCTCTTCTCTAATTGGCTCAAACAACCTTGTATTAATCATTGGAAATCCATTGTCATGTTCAATAACAGTTCTATCAAGATCATTTTTATTGAGTTTTAGTTTATACCATTTCACAACAAAGAGAACTAATTTGAAGTAATTGAAGTCACAGTCAAGTATATCAACCAAAATACCATAGTATAGATTTTGTGACTCTCGGAGATGTAAGTCATTTCTAGATGAAATATTAGTCACCTGGAACACTGCACTTATCCTAGAATCACAAGTTCTCTTTGTGTCATCCAAATTTTTGATGTGAAATTTATAACCATTGCAAAACATAGCCTTGTGGTGTTTCACCTGCAATAATGTCAAACATGTATAAATTATTGCATCACGAGTTGAAAAACATACGATTGATTAATTAACAAGTTTATAAGTACCTGGTGATCTCCTAAACCATATGATAAATCTATTTCCTTTTTTGTAACATTTGGATCTCCATTGTGATGAACTTGTATAACCAATGAAGACATGGATTCCCATGTTAATCTATGACCATCATGTTGACATCGTTCAATCCATGCCATCATCCAATCTTGATTGTTTACAATAAACAAATGTATTGCATCCTACTCTTTAGCAGCTATACAAAAGTAAATAGATGACTTACAACAGATTTATTTTGAAGATTAAGAATTAATTTACTACAATAACATCTCATAATTTATTACCTTTCAATTTCTTAAATCTATCATTTCCCACCAAGGACTCCCCTTCAAATTTTTTAATTGAGTTGAGATCCCAAATGCAATCAATCTATATGGGTCTTTGCTACAAGATTAGGAAGATATTGAGTAATGTACACCATCATCTAGTATACCATATATCCCTCAACTATGGAACCCTTGGGACATGCTCTTTGTCATACCAAACCCTTAAAAAAATTTCAAGTGTCTCTCAACCATCCACATTGACCTAGCATGTATAGGTCTACACAATTCAATCTCCTCAACTTGGTGTATGAGGTAGTGTTCTTGTGCATTGAAAAAAGCTAGAGGTAAACACTTTTGCATTTCACACATTAATCGACAAATTCTTTTCTTCCAATATTTTATATCTTCTTTATGGATTTCTTTAGATGACAACCACCTACAAGGGATTCAAGACATAAATATATAAATACGAGACTTTAAAATATATTACTTGTTTGATATATTGAACAAATATCACTGCTTACCTCATGTATTTTCCAAGATCATATATCACTTGTTTGATATTATTGTCAAAGTTCTCTAGGAGAGATAAGGGTAGAAAATACAACACTTGTCAACTGATCATTTCATACAATGAAAATTGAATGCGATTACACAAATATATTGTAAATACAAAAGAGTATGACTTACCTTGATGAAGATATGACAATCATGTGTTTTCATCCCTAACTCAAAATCATTTTTCTTTGATATGAGATTGCTTATATCTGCAACAAATCTTGTAGGAAATCAAATTTTTTGGATCACTTCTTTTATGGAATTACTTTGTTACTCTGTTACTAACCAAGGAAGAGCACTTGCATTAATCTGGTCTCCATTGCTATTTGATTCAATGATATTTTTCATTGCATGATTGGAATCATGAATGTCACTACAAATTTTGCCAAGTTTTTCTTTGTCATGCCTTCCGTCCAATATTTTCCATAGTGTCTTTGTTACATTCTTTCTAATATGCACAGTATCAAACAAATGCACAATTTGTAGATGCTCATAGTAGGGCAACCTAATATATTCTCTGGGATAACATTTTAGTCCCTTTGGGAGCTAGTCAGTGATGCCTTCATGACCTTCAAGATCATCAACTACATAATTAGCCAACAAAACACAATCAAAATATATAATTTTCAAACATTGACCATTACATGGAATGATATTACCTTGAATTCTATTATATTCCAACTACCATAGGTGAGGTTTCATTCTTCGGGGCTTTGATGTAGTCTCTTCTTTCACATTGAAAAGATGACTTTTTGCATTTTGATATTTATGATTTCTGGGGAGGAAATGCCTATACTCATCAAACACTTATTTTCTTAAACTTTTGGAATGATGGGATTTCATCTTTGGACCACACATTAGACATGAAAATTTTCCCTTTATTTGAAGACCTACAAGATAATGATTAAATTGAATTAAATATGTATATTTTTAGAATTTAAATTATCGCGTACAACTAGAATTCACCATAACATACCACAAAAATGTGTCAACCCTGGAGCATCATGAATTGTCCACACAAGCATTGCATGGAATTGAAATTCTTTTTATCCAATTGGTCGGGAGATGTCATACATAGTGAAACCATTCCATAACACCAACAACTCATTGATAAGAGGCACAATATATACATTCATATCTTTCACTTGGTACTTACCTAGTTGAATTAACAACAACATCAGATAATTATTGTGGCCATTTCACTCCAAGACTTATAATTACACGTAGATAACTATAAAATAATAAGATACTTGGAACAATCATTGCCAACATAATGTGCTCCCTCTTTATTGACATCCATGGAGGAAGGTTATTTTTTATAACAAAAATAGGTCACACTAAGCAAATAGATCTCATCTCTCCATACAGATTGACATTGTCTGCTACCAGAGAAAGCCTGAGATTTCAAGGTTCCTCTTTAAAGTGTGGCCACTTTTCCTCTATGTCCATAAATAATGAACCATCCGCAAACATTCAAATAATGTCATCTTGACTCCTACCATGTGCATGGTAATCCATAAATTGTGCCAAGCTATTGCACTTGAAAAATCATTTCAGATGTGGAATAATGGGGATGTGATGAAGAACCTTATGAGGCACCTTTTTTGTCACTTGATCATCTCGATATCTATTCATATGGCATTCAAGGCATTCTATTGCATTTTTGTGTTCTTTATAATAAATAATATGATCTTCAAGACAAGCATCTATTGTTTGATACTCCATTCCAATATGTTTCATAGTGGCACATAATTCTCGGTATGAGCGAGGGAGAACATTTGATGGTGGTAACAAAAAGTCACCTATCAATCTGCATAAATAATATAAGTCATTACTATAAATAATCTTAATGGTACATGTTTCACCTTTTATAGACTATAATGACATATATGACAAACCTTAGCATAAGTGACATTTATATGTTGGATAAACCATTCATAACGTTCAAATTCGACAACAACAATACAACAGAGAGAAGTGTAGATTGGGAGTCTTCTAAAGGGCCATGTCCACCTTCTCAAGTAGAGGTATATCATGGACATCATCAATGTCATCCTCATCATAATCATCATCATCAGCAATAGCAATAGCACTAGCAATACTAGTACCAAATGTGTCAACGATCAATGTATTCATACCATCATCTTCAAATGTGTTTTTTGGCACATGATCATCATCTTCCATGGGATCATCCTCTATATTCACACTAGGGAGATTGACCTATATAATAATTATGATAATCAAACCTCCTTCCATGATTCATATGTATCTTCAATGATGTTTCTGATCACATCCTCCTCAGGATACTCTTCATGTAGCTTATTGAAAGGAATGGTAGGCATGTAGTATCTCCTTGTAGCAGCCATGAAACCTTCTATATCTACATACCTATGTGGAGCTACAAACATCCCGTATTTCTCTAACCAATCATTTACTTTACTAAAAGCTCCCTTTCCAATTGTAATATAATGCACCTTGAAGTGCCGAGGAGTGAGAGTCCCCTTTCTGTGGGCAGCCAAGTGTTCTTTTTCTGTCAACATGAGTTGCCAAAAAAACTCTAGAAATGTAACTCTTAGAGGAACATAAAATGGAAGTAGATGAGGAGGCTGAGGGCATCTATAAACCCTAATCATTGTTGTCTTTTTGCTTCTCTGACTACCTTCCTAATTTCATGGTCATGGAAACTGGTTCCAGGATAAAGGGCACTTACTCTATCTTTCTTCCTCCTCTTTGAAGGTTCACCAGCTAACAACTTTTTCTTTTTCTTTTGAGGCTTAGCAGTATCCTCAGAACTGGGCAATTCAGCAAGATCTACATTTTCTTTCTCTTCTCTAGGCCCTTCGGCCAATGGTTATTCCATAGTGGATGGACTATAAATGGGATAGCCATAATCACTATCCTCATCACATTTTGATTCTGAATGGGCCTTTTTTCCCTAATTAGCATCATCAATTTGATCCTCCATGGATTCAACTAATGTATCAAATTGAGCCATCATTTGCTCAAGTCTTTGGAGGTAAGGCAAAGTGGGAAAGAAACCCCCAAATACCAATCATTTTCTTTTAAACTCCTCAATTTTGTGTAACTGATCCAATTGCCTAATTCTTTTCTCTACTTCATCATCTTCAATGATGTTTCTAATCACATCCTCCTTAGGATACTCTTCATGTAGCTTATTGAAAGGAATGGTAGGCATGTAGTATCTCCTTGTAGTAGCCATGAAACCTTTTGTATCTACATACCTATGTGGAGCTGCAAACATCCTGTATTTCTCTAACCAATCATTTACTTTACTAAAAGCTCCCTTTCCAATTGTAATATAATGCACCCTAAAGTGCTGAGGAGTGAGAGTCCCCTTTCTGTGGGAAGCCAAGTGTTCTCTTTTTGTCAACATGAGTTGCCAGACAAACTCTAGAAATGCAACTCTTGGAGGAACATAAAATGGAAGTAGATGAGGAGGCTAAGGGTATCCATAAACCCTAATCATTGTATAGCCCTTCTCATAGTAAATGTCTCCCCAATTGTGACCCTTGGTACAATTATGAACAAACTATAGGGGTCTCACCAATTGTAGGACCTTGGTGGATAATCTCATACAATTAACTCCCAGACTCCAGAGAATGGGGTACACAATCCAATTCTCAAAGGCACCAAAATCTCACCTAGGGAAAGAAGGGCTCCAAACTCCTAACCAGAACTATACTAGGTTAGGCTATCCATTCCATGTTATTTGTGGTTTGAGATCATTCAAATTTATAAGACCATAATTGTGAAATACAATAAGGTGCATCAGAAGGGAGTAGTGCATGAATCTGGGTGGAGAACAAGTGGTGAAATTCTTCAAGGATAGAAAACCCTCATGCATCTTGTTTATTACATAACCAATATAGTCATACCCTTTTCTCACCATATGGCTCTATGAATCCATCACTAACATCAAAATATCAGAGGTAATCATCTCAGGGCCCGCATCAATTCCCAAAACCTGGCATATCCTATATGCAATGTATTTCATATAAAACTTGAGGTCCTTGTAAGCATATGGAAATGACCCAGCCATAGGTGCAATATAATTTCTATTTTCTTTAGGCATGACTCTTAATCTCCCTAGAGACCAAAGCAGCCTCCCTGACATATCTATTCACTTGAGCCTACAAGTTAATTTCTGTGGCCATTGGAAACTAAATTTCAAAGGCATTCATGAAAGAGTTATGATCTAGGGTTACCAAGGGTGAACCATCCTCTTTTCTAATGGTCTTTGAGAGAGGATCATATCTCTGAGATAGCATAAGGAGTGCATCCACATCAAGAAATACTTTCGAGACAACCAATTTGACTAACCCTGAAGTCCAAGGGTTTGAAACTGGTATAACACTATCATGGTTCTTATAAAAATAACTGAAAAGACACATGCTTGTGATTTTAGGTAGCCTAGCATCTCTATAGTAAGCTAAGTCATCCACAAAGATATCATCAGTAACCTTTTTATTTTGGGATGAACCTGGCAAGAGAGTGAGAAATTCATCCAAGAAGCTTTCTTTAACTTTCTCCTTAGACCCCCGACTACTGGAAGCTCCACTTGCTATTGCCTGACTCATCATGACTGTAGCTCTAAAAATTCTTTTGCAAATTCACTGATCACACTACAAGTCTGAAAAGGTCAGAAAACCTAGTGCTCTATACTTCTTCAATAAGCTTCGTAATTCTCAAATGAGCCACCTCTAACTATTTTATCTTGCAGTATTGAATGCACCACCATATCTGACATCTCCAGCTATCAAAAGGTCACTTCTGCCATTACTTTGGCATGAACAGGGCTTCAATTTACTAGTCGTGGCTTAGAAATTTTCAAATTTAAACATTTCGAGATCTGGCAACTGAAGAAAAGTCAAATAGTCATTTTATAATATTGGCGCCTTTAGAAAATTATTCTGAGATCTGGCGACTAAGAGGGATTCTTGTAGTCGTGGAACACTTTTGACTTTTCAAACTTTATTTTGAGATTTCCTAACCCAGCCATCTGGAGATCTAGTGACTAAGAGGAAGAATTCCTTAATAAATTTTATTCTAAGATCTGGTGACTATAGTCAAAACCATAGTCGCGGTAACTTTATTCATTCTTTAAAACATTCAGTGATCACCTGACCATAGGTAAATTCAATTTGGAGATCATGCGACTATAGTCTCTTAGTGATAAATCTAATACAATAGTCGCTAGATCTCGAGAAAGCATTGCGAAATCTAGAGACTAAAAGGGAAATGCTAAGTCGTTAGATAATAAGGAATATTTTGAAAAGCTCATGAGATCGGGCAACAAAGGCTTTCAGGCATTCACTAAACAAAGGGGAATATTCCTAAACCTTAAGGAGACTTAGGGACTAAGAGGAAAATAGAAGCACACATGCTTATTTTGAGACTTAAGTCATCTGATAAAGTAACAGGAAATTAGAACACTGATGACCAAAACTAGGGTTTTTTTAATTTTCAAAGGCAATTAGACCTAGCAAATCCTAAAGACTACAATTTTTTTAGGATCATCCATAAATTTAGCGAAAAAAACAAAAAATGAGATTTCTAACCAACAGTGGCTCTATCTGAGGATGTTAAAACCTGAGTTTGAAGAAGAACCATGGATCTCTGGGATGCAGACCAAAAAATGCACTGACCTAAAACTGGAAAGGAAACACACAGACTAAAGGAAACATAGCTATACAATATTTACAAGACATTTACATATGCATATAGAACCAAGAACTTAGCTGAAGAAAGGCTTTAAGAATTGCCCATGCACTAGCAACTCAAAAACCTCATCATCCATACTTTTCAACAAGTAAGAGTCTTTTCCAAAACTTTCATAAATCACAAAGGGACCAAGCCATAAGGATTCAAAATTTTTATGCTTCCCTTTGTCTTCTGCTCTTACATTCCATTGGAGTACCAGGTCATCTACTTTGATCAATTTGGTAGTAGCCCTCTTGTCAAATAGGTACTTCATTTTCTATTGCAACCTGATGTTTCTCTTTTGACTTTCCCTTCTCATTTCATCTAACTTAGTCAAATACATGATCATGTCCAGCATTAGTTCTAACACATCCAATTCCTCATCCTGAATAAACTGATAAATAGGAAGCAAATTATTTACAGGCAATCTTGACTGTAAGCCATATACAAGCTCAAAGGGGGACTTCCCAGTGGCTCTCTTTACTGTGATTCTATCTGCCCATAGGGCCAATTTCAAATTTGAATGCCAAGCTCTCTTATTTTTCTCAAGTGTTTTCTTCAAGATTGTCAGGATACTTTTGTTGCTAGATTCAACTTGTCCATTTTCTTGAGGATTATAAGGAGATGAATAAGATGTCATGATTCCATTGTCTTTACAAAATTCCTTGAATTCATCTAATCTAAAGCTCATTGCATTATCTATGATCAGTGCAATGGGAACACCAAATCTAGTCAAAATATTGTCAAGCAAAAAATCAATCACCACTTTACTAGTTTCATTCTTTGTGGGAATGGCCTCTATCCATTTTGTGAAGTAGTTAGTTGCAACAAGTAGCCAACTATGTCCTCCACTAGATTTCTTAGAAAATTCCCCTATGAAATCCAATCCCCACATGGAAAATGGGGCCTCAACAATTATTGGATTCAACAATAGTGCTCCTGAATATTTCAATTAGGAAGCAAACTTCTGATAGGCTTCACACTTCTTCACAAACTGAAATGAGTCTCTAAACAATGTAGGCCAACAATAACTAGCCCTCAAGATCTTATGGGCAGTAGTCTTTGTTGAATAATGGCCTCCACAAACACCAGCATGCATCTCACTCAAAACATTCTCTGCTTGACATCTATCAAGGCAAAAGAGCAAGACTCCATCTCTATTCTTCCAAAACAAGTCTGCTTGTATCAATGCATATTTCTGAGCTTGTAATTTTAGGGACCTCTTCTGGTTGTCTATCATATATGCTAGACATTTGGCATTTTTGATGAAATATACAATATCAGCATATTCTGGTTGTAATTCAATGCTTGTCACTCTCTTATCTGAGATTCCTTCCTTGTTAATCTGGACCAAATCCATATTCTCTTTGATCATTAACTTTTCCAAGCCTTGTCCTCTCACAAGCTTGGTAATATGGATTTCTAAATTGAACTCTTGAATCCTGGAAATCCACTTACACCTCTTACCTGCAACTTCAGACTGAGTAAGGACATCCTTAACTGCAGCATGAGGGACATATGCAATGACCTTAGCACAAACTAGATAAGGCCCAAAAGATTTCATTGCTTTCACCAGTGCATATGCCTACTTCTCCATCATCTCATAATTTAACTTTGCAGCTTGTAAAGACTTACTAAATAATGCAATTGGATGGTCAAAACCTTCATTATCCTTTTGCAATAGTATAGCAGTGATTGTGTGAAATGATGCAAAAGAGAAAAGTGAAAAGGGCTTAGTATAATTAGGGGATCTAAGCATAGGTGCCTATTGAAAAACTTCTTTAATTTTATCAAATGCACTTTGAGCTTCGGCAGTCCATTGAAACTTCACATCCTTCTTGAGCAATTTTACCATGGGCTTGACAATTTCAGAAAAATTTGTGATGAATCTTCTGACAAAGTTGATCTTTCCTAAAAAGGATTGCACTCCCTTGAGATTTTTGGGTGCTATAACTCTCTTAATAGCCTCAACTCTCTCTGGATCAATTCTTATTCCTTCTTTTGATACAATGTGTCCCAGCAACTTTCCCTCTTTGACTGCAAAATTGCACTTCTTTGGATTTAGAGACAGACCATATTCCAGAGCCTTGGTAAAAATCTTTTCTAGGTGTGAGCAATGGTCAGTAGCCAACTTTGAATAGGCAATTAGGTCATCTTGGTACACGACCATGAATAGGTCAATATATTCCTTAAAAGCAACATCCATGGCTCTTTGAAAAGTTGCTCCATCATTTCTGAGACCAAATGGAATTCTGACATAAACTTAGGTTCCCCAAGGTGTAGTGAATGTTGTTTTGAACTGCTCAGATTCTTTTACTAACACCTAGTTATATCCAAAAACCCATCCATCATAGACAATAATTCACATCCGGTGACTTTGTGCAACATTGCCTCCATGTTGGGCAGTGAATAGTTGTCTTTCAATGATGAAACATTCAGATTCCTAAAATCTACACACAATCTGATATCTCCATTCTTCTTTCTAACTGGGACTAAGTTAGATACCCAAGTTGAATGCCTTATAGGTTGGATTATTCTTGCATCACTCAACTTGACTAGCTCCTGCTGCATCTTAGGAGCTAACAATGGGTTGATGGGTCTTTGCTTTTGCTTGAAAGGCTTAACCTCATCTTTTAATGGGATTTCATGTTGGAACAGATCCTCTCTATAAGCGTTTATGTCATCATATGACCATGCAAAAACATGCTTATACCTTCTCAACAATTTTATCAAATTATATCTCAATTGAGGAGCCAATCCCTTCCCAATGTAAACCATTTGAGGTGCACTACGTGAACCCAAATTTATTCCTTCAAGATCTTCTACCTTAGCATTACTTATTCTTGACATATGATCACTTTGGCTATTATATAATGCTTTTAATTTAGTTAGGCCCTTAGGGATACTATTTGAATTCAACTAGATTACCTCATTTCCCATGACCATGTCCTTACCCTCAACTTCCTCAACCAATGTATTGTAGTCTATAAGTTGATCTTCATATATGTCAAGGCATTGAATAAATTTCAAAATGTCATGATCATCCTCAAAAACTTGCCAATTGTAAATGTTGTCTGACACAACTGGCCTACTTTTTATTTCAACTATTGAAACTCCATTCAAAGTTGAGTCATCTCTTTTCAAAGCAACATTGGCTAAAAAATCAGCCATTATGTTCTTGGATCTTTCTACCCAACATATATTAAAAGCTTCAAAAATTTCAATCTAGTCCTAGATTACATGCTTATACAATTTCAATCTATCATTTTTATCAACAAATTTTGATCGAACTTGTGCCACCACAAGCTCAAAATCACCAAAAACTTTTAAACATTTTATCCCATGTTTGATAGCAATATTCAATCCCAATGACAGTGCCTCATACTCAGCAGTATTATTTGTGCATTGAAAAGTCAATGAGAATGAATACTTAAAAGTGGTACCTGATGGAGATATGAATAGAACTCTAGCTGTTGAGCCTTCTTTTGAGCATACTCCATCAAAATACATCTTCTATAATCTATCTTGTTGTTCATTCAGTTCCTGGGTCAATGGATCTGAATCTTCCCTTTGTGAAATGGCCTTTTCCACTCTAAAATTTTCCATGTCAACATCCACACAATAATTCAACTCATTCATATTATTCATCTCTATCATGTGTGGAGTTCTGCTTTCTCTGGATACTTTCACATTTTCACCATCAATATTGAAAGTTGCAAAGGATAGATCACACTGGATACTACCTCCCATTGAAGCACTCCATTTTCTAGATAGTAACATCCCATAGTGAGGTGGGATATCAACCACCAAGACACTCATTGTCAACAACTTATCAGGAAAAGCCCTTATAGTACCAATAATAGGAACCTCTCTTGAATCCATAGCCTGGCATCACCCATGAGGCTTATCTACTTTCAAACCCAAATATTTCAATATTTTTGCAGGTATAACAGTATTAGAGGCTCCTGAATCAATCATACAATTTTTCAACAATTTTCCATTCACTATTAGGGACAAAAAGAAAGGATCAACGGTCCCTGTTGGGGTATTGATGACATTAGTATCCAAATATATTTGAGGGATCTCAGAGATGATCTCTCCACATTTTTTTTCAATTGAATCATCTATTGCAGTAGTCACTTTACCATCCTTAGTGGAATTTTGGGTATCAGAAGGAAGAATCCCTTGAACCCAATTCAAAGCTTTCTCTTTATGTTCTTCTATTCTCATCATCTCCAATAAAGGGACTTTGATAGTGATTTGTGACAATAGTTTTCCCATGTCAACTGGGACATACTTGGGATCCACTACATCCTGCTTGATGTTAGTAGCTTCCTTATTGTCTTCATGTTCCATAGGATTTTGTTGATCCTTGTTCATGATTTTGCCTTCCTTTTGGGGAGAGACAATAGTCTCCTGAAGAGGCTTTTGCTTTACCTTATAAGTCACATTAGGAGGAGAAAATTTTACATTCTTCTTGATCCTAGTCTTGCTAACAATATCAGCAACCTTACTTTTTTCTTGAGCTTGTTTTACCTCTATACCTGACCTTTTGATAAATATGCTGGATGGATTTTGACTTGATTCACCCACCACCCTATTTCTCAAATTGTAGTTACTCTTAGCTTGGGTGACCATATTACTATGATTTGTGAAATCTCTTCATTAGAAGGTCTTCTCAATACTACTGTGTCATCATTTCTTAAGGTGTTGCACTGGACTCCATCCAAGTGACTGTCCTCTTCATCAGAAAATACCTGCTGATGATAAATCTCATTTTTAACTTGGGAATTGCCAGCATCTTGATTTTCATCTTCTTCACTAGAATTTATTTCATCACATATGTATGAAGAAGTCATACCACAACCTTGATCATCATAAGATTCCTCATTATTATTGTCCTGCTCATCATTTGCAAAAACACTTTGAGCTACTGCATAACAGTAAGGGTCTTGAGGTGAATGACAAATAATACACCAGGGAACATCATCATTCATGTTCACTAAATTTCTATGCAAGGGGTCTAGGGTTTTATCACTTGGCCTATCTTTTCTTTCAGGAAGCACTGGCTTCCCATCTTTCCATTGGGTGTTATAGGGATAGTTCTACATTCTTGGTAATTTATTGTTGAAATTGTTGAAGGATAGCCTATCATTTCCCTATATTCTATTATTTCTTGCTTCATTATATTTAAAATCTTTTATTGCTTTCAAGATTTTCTTCAAACTATCATCATCTTTTGGTTTTGTATCAAGTTTCCCTGGCTCTTTTCTGTTTGAGATTGAAGGCCTATAATCCTCCCTTCTTCCCAACTTCCCTGATATTCTTCTATTGCTCTCTATATTAATGGCCAGTTTGTAAGCTTCCACAATATTTCTAGGGTTCTTATCTCTTAAAAGGTACCCCATTTTTGAATCAAAGGCATTTAGATATGTGACCAAACAAATCTTGTCATCTAGTCTGATAACCTGCAAAAATTTATGCATTGCCTTCTGGAATCTGACATTGAACTCAACAACACCCTCATTTGGATTCTTCTTGATATTGTTGAACTCATTAAGCATAAAACCCTCTTTGGTTTTATCACCATATTGTTCTTTGAAAAAATGTTTGAACTATTCCCATGAGCATATGCTAGCATGAGGCAAATTTCTAAACCAATCCCTAGCATCCTTTGTTAGTGATTGAACAAAAAGCTTCATGATCACATCATCAGGCTCAATATTGTAATCAACTATCACATCAGTGAAACTTTTCAAAAGCTCTTCACAAGTAACTGCATTACTTCCAGTGAATTTTGGAAGCTTTTTCCTAATTTCATTAGGGATGGGATTTGGGTAGCTAGGAATCCTGTTAAAAACTAATTTCTTATGTCTTTCATGTATGGATCCTATTTGAGATGGGCTTGCACCCAAAGATGTGGATGTTTGAACATTTGAGATAGTAGAAGTTTTGGGCATACCTAAAGTTCTAGCAGTGTTCAACACATTTACTCCTTGTGCTTGAGAAGTGGAAAGTGTATTGGTGGGTCCAGAAGACTGCTTAAGGAAATCAATCTTTCTTTTTATTTTAGCTATAGTGGCTTCCAGCTCTGCCTTTTCTAATTCTTTGGCCAATATTTCTTGTTCCCTCTTGGCCTTTTCCAAGTTAGCATCTAATCTTGCTGCTTGATCTAGGGATTTCTTGGCAGTATTTGTTTCATTTATTGAGATCCCTACAACTTTTTGCTTACCTTTGTCCTTAGGATTTCTTGTCTCATAGATCTTATGGACAATAGGTTGGTCCTCTATTTTTTTAGTTACAGGATCATGATTTATGGCTTCAAAGTCCAATAATTGCTTCTTCAATTGCTCTACTCTAATCATAGCATGCCTAATCTTTTCCTCTTTTTCTTTTTCTCTTTTTTGTCTTATTTGAATCTACTCTTGGATTTTTCTCTCCAATTCAAACACTTCTTCAAAAATTTCCTTAGAATTAGGAAGGGTTGTTTCTGATGAGGATTCTTGGGTAGGGATTTCTTCTTGGTGGTCACCTGGTATTTGATGGTCTTGTAAGGGAGAATCATGGGGAAAGAAGGAACAAAGTCTTGCTTACTCCTAGTCTGGCTTCTAGCTGTTCTATTTTTACCAGGGATTCCTCTCCTATGGGACTATGCTCTTCTTCCATCCTTTTTAGAGGGTGAGTATTAGTCCTCATACTGATTCAAACCCAAATCAATCGCTTCCTCATATTCAGAAGCATTTTCTTCTTGATTTGTTTGAATAGGTTCTTCTCTTCTTGTATTCCCTTTCTGTTTCCATGTGAAAGACATGTCATTAGTATTTCTATCCTTCCTTACATGACCTTGTCTTGATGGGGATGGGAGTTCTCCTTCTAGATTCTCTTTTGGATGTTCCTTTCTCCAAGATCTTGTACTTCTATGAGTCATTGTAAAGCAATGATTTAAATTTCAAAACATTGGTTCAGAGATTTGGTTAGAGTCACCACCCAATTTCCTTTTGGGGTTTGGAGAAAGAAGTCCAATAATAAATGCTTTGATGCTATGTAGTATAACTAGAGATCTTAACTTGTTTGATAACTTGTTGACTCCCTAGCGGAGTCACCAATCTATTAGGGATTTTTCTTGTAGGACTTAAAATGATACTTGAACTTGTGTTCCTTGAGACTGATTCCCACAAGAGAAAGACCTAATTTCTCAAGATTGAATAAGATCCTCCTTCATTTTTGAGCTCCATAGACTCAAGTAGGTATTACCTCTTGATGATGACTATCTTTACAGTATTCTTGTAAGTGGACATTGGTTAGCTTCTAGTCTTCTTAATGCATAAACCTATAGAACACTTTGCATATGACTGTAATCACTTTAATGCAAACTTTAACTAGACAAAGTGTGATTGTAAGTGAAGCAACAATCAGTGCTTTAAGGATTCTCATCCTTCTTCCTTTTAAGGAGGGACAACCTAATGTGATTCTCTCTTTACAAAATCAGGAAATATGAACTAAATGCCTTGGGCATAGTCCAATCTATCAAGTGTAATAAACATAACCATAAAAATAAAAAGGTATTGATAAATGATTTGAAAGTTTCAACTTCTCTTTTGAGATTAGTGAAAGATACAACTGTGAGAAATAAATACCAAACCAGTGCCTAATCCTAAGGGCAGTAGAATCACAATACAAATCAACAAGTAAACCCTAAAAGAAATACAATAGTATGCCTTACACACCAACTACAAATCCAAATAGGTTGCCTTACAAACTATTCTATTAACCAAATATTGTTATCATCAAAGATCCATACAAATATATTTACTCTCCAAGATGAAATATAAGCACTTTTAATTCTTTCCTTGAAAGAAGCTCATAAAACAGTCAAGTAGGTTACCTTACAACTGGTATATTTCAAATGCCTAACATGAAAAACATACAAGAGTAAAATACATAAGCAAAGAGACAACAACAATATATGGTAGAAGTTCTAGTGTATTTGTATTAAAATCAAGTTGCCACTTACATTCACAATTCCATTACCCAGAAGACCAGACACAAAGCTTGGTGATCTGCTCTTAAGCAATCCGGTTCTATTTTCTATATCTTTTCAATCTCTACTCTTTTTTTTTACTAACCCTTTACAAAAATGAGTTTTCAACTCTATATAGCTTTTTCACAACCACCTTGGAATTCCCTCATTAATGGGAATGCAACAAGCTTCAAGTGGTTGGAGAACCTAACTCCTCTTAAAGCATAAAAATACAAAAGAATATACAACCAACCCTCAAGTGGTGAAAGGACAAAACTTCCTTGGACTATGGTACATCTTTGGCTGCTCAAAAACTAACACCCTCAACTGCAAATATTTATGATAGCTCCTTGATTTCAATGAGACATGGTGACCACCATTTCAGGCTAACCTACACCATTCTTGAATGATAGCTTATCAACCTTGTATTCCTTGGATCGGGTGTCAGGTGTGTCAGATGTCCTTTTCAATCTTCATCCAAAATGTCCAAATCAACTATGATAGATCTAGCCTTTTTGGGCTAATTCATCCCATGCAGTTACTTGTTCCTCTGACAGCCAATTAAAACCTTGGACAAGTTGTAGTTGGGATTTTTGTCTCTCCCATCTAGCATCCATAATTTCCTTGACATCTAACACAAATTTGGTGAGGTCCACCTCTACTTTGATGGCTTCATCTAAGGCTTTGTTGAAGCTCTCTAAATCAACATCATTATTCTCACCTAAAAATGCCTCTTTCCTAGGTAGTAGAAGATCAACATCTGATCTCCAATTATCAAGACTCCTTATTGTCCCATTTGTACTCAAAATCGAGGGGATGAATCTATTGGTACAGGAGCTGAGCATGGCTATCTTAGCCTCAATTAGATTTTCCTTACCCTTGAAAAGTGGTAATATGGCTTCAATTTTGTCAAACTCCTCACCAACTCTTACAACTATTTATAGTATGTCACTCCCCAAAGATTGAGCAAATATCAATCTTTCAAAAAGTGGTGCCCTGACAGACCACACTGCATAAAACTCATTCAAAATTTGCACATAATTGTTGACCTCCCTTTGCAATTCTGGCAACTTGCCATAAGCATTATAAACTAGGTCAAATTTATCCTTGATTGTGTTCAATCTATGCTGTAAAACACTCAACAGGGCTTGCAATATTGCCTCATTCTTTTCATCACTAATCTTCTTCAATTCAACTGCCACCTCCTCATCTATCATTCCTTGTGCCTCTATTGCCGCAAGCTATTCAGGAGGTGCAGGGGCTACTACAAGAGTATTTATTATTTGTAATTGCAGCTCCTCTACTTGTTTTTCCAATGCTATAACTTTTATTATCTGTAAATCCCTATCCTTCACAAGGGCACTATAATCCTCTAAAAGATTACCATATTTTTTTGATAATTTCTTAGTTTTATCTTCATTTAGCTTGGCAAATTGGGTCAAAACCTGAGAAATCTCCAAGTCCCCTATATTGTGGATAGACCACACAATTTTGTCCCCTTTCATTTATTCTTTTACATTCAAAATTTTTGGTTTCTTGTCTTTTAGATATAGACTCCACATGGCCAAGGCCTGACTTTTTGGGCTATACCCAAATCCTCTTATTATATCCCCTACTTGGGTCTCAGAAGATAGAGTAACATCTTCCTATCTCTTTATTTGATCTATTATGAAGTCAGTATAAAAACTCCACCCAGGAACAAGAAACATGTTACTTTTTCTCACCAATTCCCTGGCCTCATCTGGAGTTAGAGTTTCACTCTCTGGGTCATATTCTTTCAAGTGTTGCAATGCCTCATTTGGCACTTGACCCTCCTCAGTTATTTGTACACTTGCGGCCACCTGTTGCTACTTATGCCATAGCAAAAAACTTTTGAATTCCTTAGAATTCACAAAATTATCATCCTTCATGAAGGCATCTTGTTCAATTAATCTTTCATCTTGGCCCAAGGCCAGAGGCAACTCTACATCCTTTGTTTCATACCTTTGTTGCCTTTTTGCTTCTCTGACTACCTTCCTGATTTCATGGTAATGGAAACTGGTTCCAGGATAAAGGGCACTTACTCTATCTTTCTTCCTCCTCTTTGAAGGTTCACCAGTTAACAACTTTTTCTTTTTCTTTTGAGGCTTAGCAGTATCCTCAGAACTGGGCAATTCAGCAAGATCTACATTTTCTTTCTCTTCTCTAGGCCCTTCGGCCAATGGTTGTTCCATAGTGGGTGGACTATAAATGGGATAGCCATAATCACTATCCTCATCACATTTTGATTCTGAATGGGCCTTTTTTCCTTGATTAGCATCATCAATTTGATCCTCCATGGATTCAACTAATGTATCAAATTGAGCCATCATTTGCTCAAGTCTTTGGAGGTAAGGAAAAGTGGGAAAGAAACCCCCAAATACCAATCATTTTCTTTTAAACTCCTCAATTTTGTGTAACTGATCCAATTGCCTAATTCTTTTCTCCACTTCATCATCTTCAATGATGTTTCTAATCACATCCTCCTCAGGATACTCTTCATGTAGCTTATTGAAAGGAATGGTAGGCATGTAGTATCTCCTTGTAGTAGCCATGAAACCTTTTGTATCTACATACCTATGTGGAGCTGCAAACATCCTGTATTTCTCTAACCAATCATTTACTTTACTAAAAGCTCCCTTTCCAATTGTAATATAATGCACCCTAAAGTGCCGAGGAGTGAGAGTCCCCTTTCTATGGGAAGCCAAGTGTTCTCTTTTTGTCAACATGAGTTGCCAGACAAACTCTAGAAATGCAACTCTTGGAGGAACATAAAATGGAAGTAGATGAGGAGGCTAAGGGTATCCATAAACCCTAATCATTGTATAGCCCTTCTCATAGTAAATGTCTCCCCAATTGTGACCCTTGGTCCAATTATGAACAAACTGTAGGGGTCTCACCAATTGTAGGACCTTGGTGGATAATCTCATACAATTAACTCCCAGACTCCAGAGAATGGGGTACACAATCCAATTCTCAAAGGTACCAAAATCTCACCTAGGGCAAGAAGGGCTCCAAAATCCTAACTAGAACTGTACTGGGTTAGGCTGTCCATTCCACATTATTTGTGGTTTGAGATCATTCAAATTTATAAGACCATAATTGTGATACACAATTAGGTGCATCAGAAGGGAGTAGTGCATGAATCTGGGTGGAGAACTAGAGGTGAAATTCTTCAAGGATAACAAACCCTCATGCATCTTGTTTATTACATAACCAATATAGTCATACCCTTTTCTCACCATACGGCTCTATGAATCCATCACTAACATCAAAATATCAAAGGTAATCCTCTCAGGGCCCGCATCAATTTCCAAAACTTGGCATATCCTGTATGCGATGTATTTTATATAAAACTTGAGGTCCTTGTAAGCATATGGAATTGACCCAGCCATAGGTGCAATATAATTTCTATTTTCTTTAAGCATATGACTCTTAATCTCCCTAGAGACCAAAGCAGCCTCCTTGACATATATGTTTGCTTGAGCCTACAAGTTAATTTCTGTGGCCATTGGAAACTGAATTTTGAAGGCATTCATGAAAGAGTTTTGGTCTAGGGTTACCAAGGGTGAACCATCCTCTTTTCTAATGGTCTTTGAGAGAGGATCATATCTCTGAGATAGCATAAGGAGTGCGTCCACATCAAGAAATACTTTCAGGACAACCAATTTGGCTAACCTTGAAGGCCAAGGGTTTGAAACCGATATAACACTATCATAGTTCTTATAAAAATAATTGAAAAGACACATGCCTATGATTTCAGGCAGCCTAGCATCTCTATAGTAAGCTAAGTCATCCACAAAGATATCATCAATAACCTTTTTATTTTGGGATGAACCTGAAAAGAGAGTGAAAAATTCATCTGAGAAGCTTTCTTTAACTTTCTCCTTAGACCCCTGATTTTTGGAAGCTCCGCTTACTGTCGCCTGACTCATCCTTCTGTAGCTCTAAAAATTCTTCTGCAAATTCTCTTATGACACTGCAAGTCTAAAAAGCTTAGAAAACCTAGCGCTCTGTACTTCTTCAATAAGCTTTGTAATTCTCAAATGAGCTGCCTCTAACTATTTTATCCTGCAGTATTGAATGTGCCACCATATCTGACATCTCCAACTATCAAAAGGTCACTTCCGCCATTAATTTGGCATGAATAGGGCTTCAATTTACTAGTCATGGCTTAGAAATTTTCAAATTTAAACATTCCGAGATTTGGCAACTGAAGAAAAGTCACATAGTCATTTTATAATATTGGTGCCTTTAGAAAAGTATTCCAAGATTTGGTGACTAAGAGGGATTCTCGTAGTCATGGAACACTTTTGACTTTTCAAACTTTATTCTAAGATTTCCCGACCTGGCCATCTAGAGATCTGGCGACTAAGAGGAAGAATTCCTTAATAAATTTCATTTTGAGATCTGGTGACTATAGTCGAAACCATAGTCATGGCAACTTTATTCATTCTTTAAAACATTCAGTGATCGCCCGACCATAGGTAAATTCAATTTGGAGATCACGTGACTATAGTCTCTTAGTGATAAATCTAATACAATAGTCGCTAGATCTCGAGAAAACATTGTGAGATTTGGAGACTAAAAGGGAAATGCTAAGTCATTAGATAATAAGGAATATTCTAAAAAGCTCATGAGATCGAGTGATAAAGAATTTCAAGATTCGCTAAACAAAAGGGAATATTCCTAAACCTTAAGGAGACTTAGTGACTAAGAGGAAAATAGAAGCGCACATGCTTATTTCGAGACTTAAGTCATCTGATAAAGTAATAGGAAATTAGAATGTTGATGACCAAAACTAGGGTTTTTCTGATTTTCAAAGGCAACTAGACCTAGAAAACCCTAAAGACTGCAATTTTTTCAGGATCATCCATAAATTTAGGGAAAAAAACAAAAAATGAGATTTCTAACCAACAAGCTCACTATTTAATATCTAGCTAGACCATGTAAATAGTACCAGGCCAACCCAATCAGCCCAACAAAATGTGTCACGTTTATGTTTTTCAAATACACTCGTTCACCATTTTTTTCTTTTTCTTCACACAAATATTGCATCAAAAGTAATTATAAACAATGATTCAAAGAAAAAAGAAACAACTACAATAGATCAGACCCCAAAAGAATAAAGTTAACTACAATAGCCCACAATCTCAATGAAATAAAAAGTGTATAAAACAATATATGGTGCACAACAGCAACAAGCATACAATGACAACAATAACATTGAATGATGAAATTCAATACTCTTAGTTTTTATTCAAATCTATTCAAAACTCCTATCAGCTCATTGTCCAATAGTTAAACTAACCTATGACTTCAAAGGAGGAATTATGAAATATAGTTGTAGGTAGTTATCTCTTCTATAATGATGGAGGATTCAAAGGTAATGATCAATTAGGTTGCTGTTATTAGATCATACATTAATACACTTACTATTTTGATAGCAATAACATTGCATGATGCCAGAGCTCAAATTCAAAATAGTAAGTGTATTATTTTATTATTGATGTCCCTATTTTATTACTGATGTCCCGATTTGATCTAATAGCATCAATATAACAAATAGAGCACTGGCCAATCAAATAGGGACATGAGGTGCTCAAACAATGAGCTCATAAACAATGCACGATGCCCTAGCTTGCAGCCCACAAGCCATCAAGACATTTCCTCATGAAATGATCATAAACATGGAGTACCACATAGTGAATATCAATAATAAAATGAATAAAGAGAGATCAAACATTTCACACAATGCCTTGAAGGTAATAGCAACGATGCCCTAGCTCTCAAAGCACACGGGTCATCGAGCATTCCAAATGCAAATATGTAAACAATGCCAATATTAACATTCATATTTTTCCATTAAATCAACAAATGCCATCAAAATAAAATTGAGTTAATGAGAAGAAAAAGCTCGAATGCCTACCTCAAGTCATGGCTTCCATATAAAGATCAAATGCTAAGGAACTATGTTATAAAATTTCATGCCAAATTTCAAGGCATGAAATTTTATAACTATACATATATTTTCTTCGAGTCCCCCACATTGTAAACTCAATGCTAAGGAGAAAAAAGTATGATGTCAAAAAGTATAAAATTTCATGCCTTGAAATTTTATAACATAGTTCCTTCGTAGCTACCATATGAAGAGCAGTGCAAGGTGGCAACTTTCCCATTTTACCACAGTTAGGGCCCTCTTTTACCATGTTTTATGAGCTTTATGTTTTTGTTTTAAGTGAAGATAAAATTTATCTTAATTTTTTATCTTTAAATTTTATTCATTTTATGATTTTAAAAATTGAAATAAAAAATATAAACTTTTAAGAAACTTTTACATATTTTCATCAAATGACCCAAAAACATCAAGAATTGTCATATATGGTCGCTAATAGCCAACTTTCAGAAGAATATGAATGAATGCAAACATACATAAGTGGATGAACATAAATAATGAAGGTACCAGACATTGCCTTAAGTAATGAAGTGTTGACCCGGGGTTCAATCCAGTATGCTCTTGTATGATCCAAAACCTGCAAGGAAGGAAAAGATGGGGTTAGATCCAAAGGATCTAAGCAATTCCTAGCACCCTATTATCAATCCTCATCTACAATTATGCATGTGCAATGTGAATAAAAACTAAGAGTATTGAATTTTGTCATGCAATGTTATTGCTGTCATTGCATGCTTGCTACTATTGTGCACCATATATTGTTTTATACACTGTTTATTTCATTGAGACTGTGAGATATTGTAGTCAACTATATTCTTTTGGGGTTTGATCTATTGTAGTTGTTTCTTTTTTCTTTGAATCATTGTTTACAATTACTTTTGATGCAATATTTGTGTGAAGAACATGAACAAAATGGTGAATGAGTGTATTTGACAAAGATAAACATGACACATTTTGTTGGGCTGATTGGGTTGGCCTAGTACCATTTACATGGCCTGGCTAGATATTAAATAGTGAGATCATGAACAATGCTAGTATTAAATAGTGAGCTCATGAATAATGTATGATGCCCTAGCTTGCAGCCCGGGAGCCATCAAGACATTTCCTCATGAAATGATCATAAACGGGGAGTACCACATAGTGAATATCAACACCAAAACAAATAAAGAGAGATCAAACACTTTACACAATGCCTTGAAGGTAATAGAAATGATGCCCTAGCTCTCAAAGCTCACAGGTCATCAAGCATTCCAAATGAAAAGATGTAAACAATGCCAGTATTAAATAGTGAGCTCATGAACAATGTATCATGCCCTAGCTTGTAGCCCATGAGCCATCAAGACATTTCCTCATGAAATGATCATAAACGGGGAGTACCACATAGTGAATATCAATAGAAAAACAAATAAAGAGAGATCAAATACTTCACACAATGCCTTGAAGGTAATAGCAATGATGCCCCAGCTCTCAAACCTCGCAGGTCATCAAGCATTCCAAATGAAAAGATGTAAACAATGCCAGTATTCAATAGTGAGCTCATAAACAATGTATGATGCCCTAGCTTGCAGCCCATGGTCCATCAAGATATTTTCTCATGAAATGATCATAAACAGGGAGTACCACATAGTGAATATCAATAGAAAAATAAATAAATAGAGATCAAACACTTCACACAATGCGTTGAAGGTAATAGCAACTATGCCCTAGCTCTCAAAGATCGCAAGTCATCGAGCATTCCAAATGCTAAGATTTAAACAATGCCACTATTAAAAATGCTAAGATGCAAACAATGCCACTGAAATTGATTTAATGAGAAGACAAAGCTCAAATGCCTACCTCAAGTGCCAGTGCCCTCTTCCCACATGATGTCAGCCTCTTTGCGCATGCCAAACTTGAATGCCCTCTTTGTGCCACACAAAAGCACAGTGTCATCTTCACAACAACTCTTCAAATTCACAAATTACAAATGACACTTTCTTTTTCTTTTTTTTTATTTTATAAACACATGGGTATTGCAATTATGACAACATCATCACTATTACGACACCTTCATGGGCACTTGCAAAAAAAAAAACACAAAAAACAAATACAAATTATAGTGGCGTTAAAATTCGACCCCAAATGTTGTAGTACATGAAAGAAGAGATCACTAAACCAGTTGTCATCTACTATGACAACACAAGTGCTATCAACATCTCTAAGAATCCAATGATGCACACAAAGACTAAACACATCACCATCATTTATCATTACTTGAGGGAACTGGTACAAGATAAAGAGGTCCGAATGGAATATGTGAATACAAAGGAACAACTAGCAAACATATTCACTAAAGCTTTACCTAAAGAAGCTCATGAATATCTAAGAGGTCAATTAGGGGTTCTTTCCCTAACTAAGGCTACCTAGTCAAGCTAGGAGAACTGCATCAAATGTGTTGCAAAGAGTATCTGACAAATTGATGCAAGAGACAGGTCACACTTTAGGAGCATCCTAGAGTTGTGAAAAGTATAGCAAAGCCAAGAATCAGTTATAAGCAAAGATGACAGAGGGAGAAATACTATTACTGAACTGAAAAATGATATCTACATCTGCAAGATGTATGTTTTAGTTGTTGCTTTGGCATTTTTGTCAAAGAGGGAGATGATCAAAGATGAATACACATGGTGAGATTTCATGGAAGATCAAGAGGGAGAGATTCACTGGATGGTCATATAAGCATGGCTAATTAATTCTATATCAAAATGAAGATAAGGATATTATAAATATTTATGATGGATATATAAGTTTTGGATTGGCTAGTGATTCATGTGTTATTCATATGGTGTTGTCATCAATACCAAAGAGGGAGATTGTTAGAAACTGCAATTGAAGGAATTATTGTATTGTCATTGATGTAAAACCTTAACTAGTAAGACTGTTGCTATCTAAGAAAGTACTATATCTATTTGATTGTTGTGAAGGGGATAGGCAAGGTTGGTAACAATAGCACCTAAGGAAAGGTTGAGCTATCTTGATACTTCAATGAGTACTTGATTATGTGGCACAATGATAAGATAATGTATTGCTTATCTAAGTAAGAATGAAGACTAAATTGGTAGGCTTTGTTGGTGCCCAAAAATGATGGATCACTTTTGGCCAACTGACAGGTACACAATAATACCTTTGTAATTCTAGCTTAATCAAGCCAAGGCTGGTAGGCCTAAATTCACTTTAAACTATCAAATTCTCTATGTTGCACAACTGCGTACATAAATAAACAAAGTTCCTCCCAGGGTGGTGAATGATCTTTGGAGGAAAGAAACAAATCCTCTAATAATATCTACTCTATAAATCTTGACTAAAGTGGATTAAACTAAGGACTCAAAAGTAATATTTTTGTAATAATGATTATATAATCTACAAACCACAAAGTATGAACCAAATGACAATTTCCAAATTATGGTTAGATCAGTGCCTTCTAAATACTTGGGCTATAGAGTCATAAAAATTTCAATCCTACGTACAATTAGAGATGGTTTTAAGGTAACTCACTCCTGTAAAGTGAGACCATCACCCTACAAGCTTCTATTGAAACAAAATTTAAAACAACTTATACAATAAGTCCTATGGTTTTTAACCCAACTTAAGAGCCCGAAAAGAAATAGTAACAAGTTCTCAGACCATGCTACCATTATTCAAATTGTAAAAATTAGTCATAAATGAATGCATCAAATAGAAAAACATAGTAGGATACCCTGGTTCATAGAGTAATATGAAAGACTAATTGAAAACATATAACTTATAACCACAAATAAAAAAGAAGAGCACTTATCTTTATTAATGTTGAAAAAAATAGTACATTAGAGTTCATATTGTAGTTTTGATTGAATTATATCCTATGAAAATATATCTTGTATTGTATTCTCTCTCTTTACATTTTACATTATGTATATATACATGTTTGAGTAGCTTTCACACTTCTTTAGGGTGAAAAGACACCCTTATTACAAATTGTTTTGAAAAATGATAAACTAACTAAAAAATAACTACCTAAATTTTGGATTTGGGCTTGATTGAAAAACTAAAACACCTCATGGAAAGATAAGATTTTTATTGGAAATAAGAAATTTGATTTTCCGAACTGGGTCTTTTTTAGATTTTTAAAATTTGACCATCTTCTACCTCTGTTGACATCATCTTTGCAGCAGGTCGAAATTCCAGCATTTTCTAAAGGCTTTGATCATAGAATTTTGATTGTTCTTGTCACAGAGCTTCCTTCCATAATATCTCAACTTTTTAATTGAAAATTAATGTAATATTTTATCCTATTTCATTTAGTCCATCATTAATTATTGGGCATCGAGTTTAAGAGGCCATTTTTTAGGGTTTTATCACTATATAGGACTCCAAATTTTGCCCAAAATTTAGAGCTCCAACAGGCTTAATTGAGCAAAAGTGAAGAAATCTAGTTTAAGCCTAGTGATGTTAGTGTCGACCGAGCTAGTATATGCTGAGTAAATTCAGTGTTGACCAAACATCAGTATTAGCCGAGGAAACAATTTTTAAGGTGACCAAGCTTTCTAATGAAGACCGAGGAGTTGAACACTGTATTGACCAAGCGTTAGTAATTTACATTTGAGGAAGAATTCAGATTTTCAGCTGACATAGTTGAATTCTTGGATTATGTAAAATGTGTTGACTTTATTTATTAATTGTATGGAAGCATTTAATGCACTGTAAAATATTTTATTGTAAATCTATTAAGAGATTTGAGACATTTCTAGAAGGATAGATGAAGAACATAAAGTTGGAAGGATTCGATGAATTTGACCTAACCCTAAGATCTATGAAGGAGATTAAGCAGAAAAAGATGCATTGACCTAATTGAGGAAGTATTAAGGAAACCTAAGCATGAGGTTGAAGAAGAGAGGATGCTGGAAGTATTGTTGATGTTATTGACTATCTAAGTAGAAAAGGTTGAAGGAGAAGTGTTGTGATTTCTTGAAGAGATTTTCGAGAAGATCAGTGATGGAGATGGTAAAGGTTCACAGTCAATAAGCTAGTATATGTGTACAGAATTAGATCTGATATTTGTAAAGTGAGTTGTATATTTTTTAGATCAATATTACTATTACTTTCTAACCATTGTATCAGTCAAAATCATTTTAATAGAGGTTGACCTAACAATCATTTGTATAAATCCTTTTAACAAGGTTGCATTCTAATAGGATGTATATAAGTCCTATAACAAGGCACACTTTTAACAAAGTGGTTTAAATCCTTTAACCGAGTCACACCTGACAGTGTGTTTGTAACCTTTGACAAGGTTGACTTTTCACAGAGCTCACTTCAGAAGAGTGAAAATAATAGTAACATGTTACAAAGTGGTTTTTCCCAAATTGGGTTTCCACTATAAATCCTAATGTTAATACTTGTGTGAATGTTTTGGTTTGAACATTTTTGTGTTTTACAAGTTAGATACTATTGGATAGTGGACTGCACTATTATATGTTTCTATTATGCAATCAATAATGACCGAGTAGTTTTTGGTTGTTGGATCTGATTTGTTGAAGATTTTTAAAGTTTTTTTTATACATCTGGACCCGAGAACAACTGATTCACCCCCCCTCTCTTTTTTTCTAAATCATATTAACATGTACTATCTATTGAGTCTTCTTTTATGTCATCTCTGAAGATTGGTAAATCTAGCAGCAGACATGATAAAAGTGACAGTAATACTGATGATGAGCTTGATGAGCTTGAAGCTCTTATGGCCTGGAGGTTACCTAAAGGTAGTTATAGGGGTAAATTACCTTTAACATGTTTTAACTACAAATAAGTTGGTCATATTGCTGCTAGATGCTCAAACAGTAGAGAAGATGATAGAAATAAAGATCGATCTGGTGAAGGAAGCCATGGGAGGAGAAACAATAGAAGTTACCAACACTACAACAGGGATAACTGAGACAACAATGATAAGGGAAAAAAGGTATGTTACATTGCTGAAGAGAATGATACTGATACTAACACATATGATGATATTGAAGTAGTATTTGTTGTGATGAAGGATGATTCTAAGGAAGAAGAAAGGTATGTAGATACAATACGCATTTCTAAAGTTAATAAAAATGATACATGGATCATTGGTAGTGGTTGTACACATCACATGAGTGGTGATGAAGAAAATTTTGATCATCTTGAGCAATATAATGGAAGATCAGTAAAAATGGGTAACGATAGACCATGTATGGTTAGAGGAAAAGGATCTTTATTGATAAATGATAAAATCAAATGTGATAATGCTTATTGGGTAGAAGGACTAAATTAAAATTTGCTAAGTGTGGCACAACTTAACAACTCAAGTCACTGAGTAGCTTTTGAGAGCAAGAAGGTAAAGATATTTGATGATGGAGGAAAACTTGTTGGAACAGGAGAACAATCCAAAGGTAACTTGTTTTATCTTAACAATGTTGATTCAACCTATTTAATGATGAAAAATGAGGATGCATGGTTATGGTATAAAAGGTTATGTCATGTAAACTTTGATAACATGATTAAGATCAGTAGAAAGAAAAAGGTTAGAGGTCTGCCTAGCCTAACTAAACCGGATCATGTTATGTGTCATGAATGTCAAAAGGGAAAAATGACAATCTAGTTTTAAGAGTAAAGACTATTCAACAAAGAGAATCTTGGAATTAGTTCACATCGACCTATGTGGTCCCATAAGAACTCAGAGCTACTATGGAGATAGATATTTCATTATGTTTGTTGATGATTACACTAGATTGATGACTGTAATATTCTTAAAAAAGAAATTTGAGGCATTTAAGATGTTTAAATGGTACAAAGAAAAAGTAGAGATAGAAACCAGGAAAGAACTGAAATGCTTGAGATCTGATAGAGTTGGTGAGTTTATTTCTGATGAATTTACTAACTATTGTAATGAGCATGGCATAAAAAGATAGGTTTCTACTCTAAGAACACCTCAACAGAATGAGATTGTTGAGAGGAGGAATAGATCAATTGTTGATTATGCGAGGACACTGATGTTACAAAAGAATGTTGCTCAGACATACTAGAGAGAGGTAGTCAGCATAGCTATATATGTTCTGAACAGAGTACAATTGAAGAAAGACATAAACAAAACACCCTACAAGTTATGGTTTGGTCACAAACTGACTGTAAGTTACTTTAGAATTTTTGGTAGCAAATGTTTTATTTTGAAAGATGATAGGAACGGGAAATTTGACTCAAAAGGGATGAGAGAATATTTCTTGGATATTCTACTAAAAGCAAAGCTTACAAGTGTCTGAATAAAGTTACTAATAAGATGATTGAAAGTGCTAATGTCAAAGTTGATGAATTTGATGATAAAAATGGTGAAGAAAGCACTAAGGAGCCAGAATACTATGGTAGATTCACTTACATTGAACATCCAGAGTACCTACCAAAGCTACAAGCTAAGTCAACTAAGCATTAGGAAAATAACACTGAGGAATAGCAAAGGGAAACCGAGGATTAGGAAGGAGCTACCGAACAAGGAAATGAACTTGAACAGGATGAACAACAAAGAAGAGATTAGGTGTTGGCAAGATTTGTCAGAAGACATCATCCTGAGAATCAAAGAAGAGATTAGGTGCTGGAAAGGTTGCATTGGAGAATGATGAATGGATAAATGCAATGAATGAAGAGATAGAACAGATTGAGAAAAACAAGACATGGACTTTATTACCTAGACCTAAAGATAAGAATGTTATCAGTACTAAATGGATTTTTAGAAATAAGCTGAATGAGAATGGAGAGGTTACAAGGAACAAAGCTAGACTTGTATGCAAGGGATATGCACAGGAGAAAGGTATAGATTATGGTGAAACTTTTGCACCTATTTTTATACTAGAAGGAGTCCGCATGTTACTTGCATATGCAGCACATAAGAAGTTTAAAGTCTATCAAATGGATGTTAAGTCTGCTTTTCTGAATGGGATACTACAAGAGGAGGTCTACATAGAACAACCAGAAGGGTTTGTTGATCTAGATAAGAAAGACATGGTATGTAGACTACACAAAGCTTTATATGGTTTAAAGCAAGCACCTAGAGCCTAGTATGAAAGGCTTCATACTTATTTGTTAAGTATTGGTTTTGTTAGAACTAGTGAAAACAACAATTTGTATATGAAAGGAGAGTCTGACGACACTATTTTGATTGCTGAAATATTTGTGGATGATATAATTTTTGGAGGAAAATATCATATCTGTAAATCATGTTTTGATGAGATGAGAAAAGAATTTGAAATGTCTATGTTTGGAGAGATTAATTTCTTTCTAGGCTTGCAGGTTATTCAGCAAAATGATGGAATTTTCATCACAATCAAAGTACATAAAGGAAGTATTGAGAACATTTTGCATGGATGATGCTAAACTAGTTGGAACACCAATGGTCATAGGCTTCAAACTGACTAAAGATGATGAATATAAAGAGGTAAACCAAACATTGTATCGATCTATGATTGGTAAACTGATGTATGTAGTACACAGTAGACCAGATATCGCACATGCAATGGGGATTGTTGCCAGATTTTTCTTCCAATCCAAAGGATTCACATATGGTTGCAGTAAAAAGAATCTTGAGATAACTAAAGAAAATAAAGGAATATGGATTATGGTATCCTAAGGAAGGCAAGTTTGAACTAAGAGTCTACACCGACGCAGATTGGGCTAGAAATATAGATGACAGAAAAAGTACAACCAATGGAGCATTTTTCTTTGGTGAAAGACTTGTTACTTGGACAAGTAAGAAAAAACCTTGTATTTCTCAGTCTACTACCAAAGAAAAATATGTTCCTACTGCTACAAACTGTTCAAACATTGCTTACATCAAACAAGTGTTGGAAGGGATTAATGAGGTAATCATTGAGTTGGTGATTATATATTATGACAACACTAGTGCAATAAATATTTCTAAGAATCCTGTAATGCACTCAAAGACCAAGCATATTTATATTAAGTATCACTACTTAAGAGAACAAGTACAGGAGAAGAAAGTCAAACTAGAATATGTTACATCAAAAGAGAAACTTGCTAATATTTTTACCAAGCCTCTACCGAAGGATACTTTTGAATACTTGAGGACTAGACTTGGGGTCCGTCCCTTGTCTACCGATCACTAATGTGATATGGAGGTTGCATCAGCCTAATCTTATCAGAAGATCATTCATGTTGATGCAACATAGCTCACACATTCAATTCTATCTAAGGTTGTGAAATATTTGAGGAATTAGAACAAAGATTTACATATCAGTATACCGAGATACATTGTTTGCACCAAACAACAAAGAGTCACTTGGATATTGCAAAGCTATATGTTTTATGTTTTTCTTTGACATTGTTGTCAAAGGGAGAGATAAACAATATGATAAACTAAGAGATCACTAGAACATCTATCTAAGGGAGAGATAATCTGAGAAAGTCAAGGAGAGTTTTGAAGATTTGTTGCTAAGAACAAAAAGGAATCTGAGAGCTGGAAAGATCATATCTGCAGAGGAAAGTTTGCACTTGCGATGCTGCTATGTAACATAGTGATTAAACATATTAAATATCAAGTTAGGGAGAGCTTACCGAGCTACATAATTTTCTTACATAGTTGTAGAATACATGTTTGGTATGTGTATGGTATATTTCATATTGCTTGAGTTTCCATCAATGCCGAAGGGAGAGATTGATGGACTACAACTAATTGAATACCTAAATGACTTGAAGATCAATGATTAGAGATCACTGAGTACTAAAATGATATGTAAGATAATTGAATCAGTTATTATACTGTCATTGATGTCAACTAGTTTTGACTGTACTTATCATGATAGTTGCAAATATCTAAACATTTGTAAAGAGGAGAAAAGATGAAGAACTGAGATATCTACATAGAGGAAGATGTATATGATAGATGAGGATAAGGAATACTTTTGGTAACTTATTGATGATTCTATGAATTCATATAGTTGACTTGATTATGTTGCATTAATTTGTTATGAAGTTGGAAGAAAAACTTAACAAAGCAGTGTGGTCGGTAAATGAAGCACTTTAGTATACACCGAACCAGTGTAGTGTATACTGAGTGATAGTATTAACCAACCTTGTGTTCGCCGACACATTTCTTTGTTAACTGAGTATGGATGAAAGAACTAAATGTTTAGTTTAGCCAACAGAAATTGATGAGCTGGAATGTGTATGATTTTGAGGTTGAAGATAAAGTTTGTTATGAGATCCATGGCTAACAAAATTTGAAGAAGATCTAAAGGATGGAATTGAAATTATTTATTGACACATCTGCCAAGGAAGGTTAAAGTGGAAAAATCAATGAAGGAGATTAAGCGGCAAAATCTAATGGATGAAAAGAAAATGGTTTGCTTGTCTATATAAGAGACATTGGTTTCATTGTTGAAACTATGCCAGATGAAGGAGACTGTAGATATTTTGCATGAACACAACTTCATGCATGCCTGATCACTCTGGTTGAAGGAGAACCGAACTACAAAGTTAACCGAGCGTCAGAGAGCTATTACCGAGTGACAGTAAGTTATTAAATATTGAAGAATTGAATTGAAATATTGATCAAAGGATTTTTATGGGCTTAGAATAGATCTAAACATCTGCAAAATCAAGTTGTATTGTAATCAGATCACCTACTATTTCAGTTTAACCATTGTAACAAAAAAATCTCTTAACCAAGTGGACTTAACCATCTTATGATTGCCCTATGTCATTCATAGAATGTACATTGTTATCCTATCAAACCCCTAGCAAATGCTGGTTGGATGATAACTGTTAGTCTTAAATCCTCTAACAAGGTCACACTTACAGTGTGTTTTGTAACGTTTAATAGGGTTGAATCTTCACCGAGCTCACTTCAGAAGAGTGAAAAGTATTTTGGGTTATCGACCCTAGGTGGTTTTTCCCTTAACAGGGTTTTCATGTTAAATCATTGTGTTATGTGTTTCTATGATGAATGTTTGGTTATCATACATTACATATTACATATTTGATTTGGTCGGTAATCACAGTGAGTAATTAACTAGTAATCGGTAAAGACACAGATAGTTTAGTATTTTATGTTACTAAGATGTAGATATTTGCTAAATTTGTTTTAAGAGATACATTTTGTAATTGGGACTATTGGATAACTGATCTAACCAATTCACCCCCCCTCTCAGTTATTCTAACATGAATGTTTAGGGAAATTTTGAAAAGTTTTGCAAATATTTTGGAATGTTTTGAAGGGTATTATGAATGTTATGAAAGTATTTTTGGAAATTTATTGCAATGTTTGAACACTCACATAAGACACATCAAGAAGAATGTTTTGAAAGTCTTGATTTTCTTGCATGCTCAGGATATTACCCTCACCTATAAGTATCAAAATTATGATGTTCACGATGGTCTATAACTTAAAATACCTAATTAAAGACCTCTATAAAAAATGAAAACCTATTGCATTTTTTAGCTCCACCTAATATCCAATGCATATGAATTGAGATTGCATATTTAACTAGGCACCTCCTTCTGCATTACCTGAAACCAAGAGATTATCATAGTTAACATCTAAAACCATTATTGAACTTTTGTTATAATTTAAAACTACATTAATACTTACTATATAAGTCTGAACCAAGTGAATCAACTCATCCTCTCTCATCTATATTTGAGGAGTCTGAGGTTGAATCTTCACCAATCAAGTTAATCTCAACTCTAATTTTCTCAACACAAAGGGACATTTATCATAGTTAGAAACATGATTATTTTTAAATGGAATACACCAAGGAGTACCATCAGAAATATTGACCATTTACAATCATGAACAGTAAACCTAAATCAAATAGCTCATTTTTAATTAGCATGTGTAGTCTCTGTGTATATAAAAAATGAATGAAATATCAAGCTGAAATAAAACAGTGAACAAAAATTCAAATTCAAGGCCTAATTTATCAAGAGAAACAAATAATGCAGAACCCCACAATCAAAAAAAGAAACATGCTTTTTCAACAATGTTCAAAATCTTGTCACCAAGCACCGACATATGAAATAAAAAAGGGACATGTGTTGCTAGGTCAGCTCCCAATAGTGCTTAGGCAAATCTACATGTTCATCACCTGTGCATATGAAGTGGCTCTAATGGAAAATACAAATACTGCAAAACTTGATTGGGACAATGGAATTTACAAAGTAAGGAAAGGTGAGAGGATCGATCAAATAATCAAAAAAAGGAACACGCTTTGTCAACAATGTTCAAAATCATTTGGACTATAGAAAAATCATTAAGACTATAGAAAATCAAGTTCTAGAAATGGACGGTTCTGATGCTTTGCCATTAAAACAATTGAGCATTCATCATTTGGTACTTCTTGGTGTATTCCATTTAAGTATGTTAGGCACAAAGTATTCCATTTAGATATGTTCAAAATTTTTCCAGTAATGATTTGGGGAATGCAATCATGCAAAGTATTCTCTAATCACACAACCAATGAATAAAAATTGAAATGCCAATTTCTTTAACAATTGAAATGTCTCAAGTAGACAAGATTCTCAATGGAACTTCTTTGATAACATATAGATACAAATAGGAGATTGGAGTTGATCATCCTTCACCTATGCATATAAGAGTTGACTAGAGAAGGTATATGCACATGTGAGAAACATGCAAATTTGACCAAGCATTAATAGGAGCTAGACCCCACAACAAATGGACTTGTGATGATATATCCCCTACACTCCCCTTTTATCAAAATCACACCTACACTACCCAAATACCATTTCCCAACCAGTTTCAAACTTCCTTTAGCCGGTTACAGTCTGTTATGACTGTTTGCAATTAGTTTTTATTTAATATTGTTGTCTAGTTGACAACATGGCTATCAATTCAACCACTCCTTAAATTTTTGCATTGTATTAAACTTTTCAAAAGGATATTATGACTCTATCCTAACACTAAAAACCCTTAAATCACTCTTAAACCCCATACATGAACCTTTTAGGTCTATTTTGCCAATTTTAGGCAATTACATCATTTAGCCACTTTTAGTGCTCTTCAAAACTTTAAAAGGATCTATTGGCCACATTAAAAACATTATGGAACTTTATAGTTCATTAAACCCTTCATCAAACTTAGGATCCAAAAATGACCCCCAAGGTACACTTTATCCCCCAAATGCCATTAAGGCTTACAATGCTTTGATCCTTTACAAAAGGATTCACATATAATCCAAAACATAAGAAAAACATATTTAAATGACCATTATTGGTCTCATTAACATCACTCTAAATTCCCCGTTAACATCTAAAATTCATTCATTCACTCATCTATTAATAAAATGTAACATTCATGAATTATCACAACATTCATTAACACATAAGATTAATTAGCATTCATTAACACTCACTCATTAGCATTCATTAAGACATCATAACATTCATTAACACATAAGATTAAAACATCAAAAAATAAACATCAGTCATTATCAAATAAGTTGCATAAATGAGCGAGAATCATTTCTTTTTTGACTTTTTCTTTTTTTCTGCTTCCTTATATTGTTGTAGAGGCATATCCATCTCGACATCATCATTTCTTCTCACCTATGCACGTGATCTCACTGTCCTTTGCAAAGGAAGGTCCTTTGCAATAACAAATAAAAGGGTTAAATTAAAAACATATTATCATAATTGGGGTTAATTTAAAAACATATTATCATAATTGTTACAAGCATTTCACTACTTTAAAAAATATAAACATGACGCTCTTTACCTTGTCCAACCACATCTTCTTGCCTGGAGGCTCGAACCTCAACACACTCATCGGGAACAACCTCTACATCCCTTGCAACTGCAATACAAAATGTTTTATTAATCCTAACACATTATAATTAAATTTTTATTACTACGCTAAATTCAATTTATAATGTTTACTTGTATTAATAAATCAATAATCAAAATTTGAATAGAAAATGTATACCTTGAGTACTACAATGCACATTTGAATCGATGCCTCTGTCGTGCTCAGATGGTGTTTCAGGATCGATGGGCTACATTCCAATGTAAATAATTAGTGCATTTATCGACAATATATACATATAAATACAAGATAAATACTGAGAAATGTTAATCATTCAATTTAATACATATAAATATATTTACTTTAAAGTTTTAAACAAATATATAATCATCATTTTCTTACTTAAAATAAATATATCCACTTTATGGTGGAACTTAACATCAAATATAGTAATTGGTAGAGTATTCAACTTGTGTATGCACCCTAAAATGGTCGCCTAGACTATGGGCCCCCATTCTTCAATTTATCAAATGACAGAATCAATTTATCAATTTCCTGAATCAATGCCTTGCAATATTTTCAATTGAAATCAATTTCTTTGATCAAATCGTAATTAATTCAATTATTTCAATATTTCCTAAGGTTTGATCATTTTATCCTAAATTTTATTTAATTAAGAGAACATGCTCCCTTTTAATTAAATAAAAAAAATCTTTTAAATAAATAATAAAATCCACCTTATCCTATGTGTGCACATAAAAAAGATAGAATTTCTAAATTTAAAATAAAAAGAAAAAGACTTTTTGTCTACACATTGAATGCACACTTTCCAAGATGAGTGGAATCATCTTTTTGCCTCTTAACCATGTCCATTGATTTTGCCTCTTGAGAATCTTGTGCACCAAAGTCAAAATGAGAATTTTTTTCCACCCTTGGATTTTGCCTCTTAATCTCTACCATTCATTTCTCTTTAAAACGAGCCCTCTCCTTCTCAAATGGGGATCTAGATTTTATGTTATTGTTATGTTGCAAGTTTGGAGAGTGATTTTGGAGAGTTTGAGCACTTGAACTTGAACATTGCAACTTCTCTTTTCTTGTCTTCTTCTCTCATGCCTCCATGGCAATCTATTTAGATTACTCTTGCACTTGCATAGTAGATTAGATTCATATTTCATTTCATAGAATAATCTTGCATGTGTATTTCCTTTCATAGATTAGTTTTCTTTCATGCATTGTTATCATATAGAATAAGCTTCCATTTTCATTTGCATTCATATTTGATGATCATGGAAGCTAGCACTCTTGCTTTTCCTCTTTGAATCTCTCATTTTATGGTGTACTTGCATGGGCACAAACTAGGTCTAAACTAAGGGCCTCCATTACAAACCCTTGCACTCCATGAATAGAGAGCTATGAGTCGTCATTTGAGACCTCATTCTTGAGCAATCTTGGATATAATGACTCATAGAAGTGAGTCAATATTTTAGCATACATTTTTGGTGCCCACAGTGGGGCTGATGCACCTGATTTTCCTTCATTTTATTCAGATTCTCAGATTTTCTAATCTTTACATGGTTATTTTATTGAAGTTTTTCAAGCCTAACCCTTGTGCAGGATGAGTTGAAGACAAAACCTAGGGTTTTTTTGGAAGATTTGATCATATCTCACAAACGGCTTGGATTTTTGGTCTAAAAATTTTTTTTTGCAGGTTGGAGATGGGTCAAATGTGTCTCACTATGAAAATTAGATTTTTTGGATGATCTTTCTGCGATTTATAATTTTTTTATGATTTTTCATGAAAATTTGTTTCTGGTAGCAAATCAATGAATTTTTTTGAAAAATTTACATTTATGGAAAGCTCTAGAAATTCTACAGGGGGTATGTTCTCTATGTTTTTGGTTTTGATGACAAATAATGGCTTTAAAATATGATATTTGAAAACTAGTCTATTTTGATAAATAGGGTCCCTAGGGCACAAACCAAAACATATTGCTAAAAAATTTACATTTTTGGAAAGCTCTCTATTTTTTAATAGGGGTCTCTTTTCTTCATTTAGGGTTTAAGATCCGAATTCATGTCATATAGGTCCAATCTTGTTGACTAGGTCAAAAATCAAAATTGAAAAACAAAAAAAAGGGCATTTAATGATTAGCTTGCACTTATTTTTCACATGGTTCAATTCATGATATGAGTTGTCATTTGGATTATTTTTTGGTTATTATTTCTCCTAACAATTGATTTTTAGATCTAACCCTAGGGTTTTCATAAGTTAAATATACATTGCATATTGTGTTTGCTTATTTTCTTGTCTGCTTGTCTTGCTTGTTGGAGAGTTTATGGCTTGCTTGCACATAAAAGCTCAACAAAAATAAAAATAAGGTAAAATATACTAAGCGCATTGATTTGGAATGGAGGTATTTTGTTGCATCTCTATAACATTTGGATTTTGGAAATAAAAATGAACCTCTCATGTGTCTGACTTGAGTGTTTCTCTCTTTTGTAGATCACACTTTCAATTTATGCTCTAAAGGAAAGAATGAATCTAGATTTGATTTCTTGCATGTATGTTCCACATAGTAATTAGGCCCTATGAACACTATTTGTGGTGTTCTTAAGATAGTAGGCTTCATTCGCTTGTCTTACATGCGAAGCTCTTCTCAATGATAGATCCCCTTATAGGTAGGGAAGGACTTGTTATCATCTCATTGTCCCACTTGGTTTAGGCTTTAACATTTGATGGTACGTTCTGTCTTGGTCCTATTTAGAGAGATCGGTAGTCATTATTTTTGGCATACAAACCTTGGTCAGGTGATTTCAACTTAGCGTGTCAATTAATCTTCTTGCTATGTCTGGGTGAGGTGAAGAGGCTAGAGGAGTATGCTCTGTTCCCTTTTGGGAACATCAAAAAATTAGAACCCTTGAATCCAAGCTCAGTCCCCATGTGGTCCATATTGTGATTATTTCTTGTTAGAGAGGGTTAACCATAGTGGACACTCCCTTTATTGGTTAAACCATGTGGATAGAACCTCAAGCAGTATTAGCCATTCCTGCTGTGGAGCAACAACCGCTATATAAATGTCCTTGTGGAAGAAATCTCCACAGGTGTGGTCTCTTGTTGGGTTGTTAGATCTCCTCAACAGCTCTTGATTGATTAAATTCTTAGACTTTGTCAACACCTCGGTACGCTGGGATTGGATTTCGCCCACTTGAGATTGCAAGAGTTGCAGAGTTGACCATTACTACAAACCATAGTGCAACCAACTTTTTCTTTTCTAGGACTATGCGCATGCTTGAAAAGCATTTTGAGAACCTACACAAGTAGAGTCCTTAGGGAGTAGAATACTATGTCACTAATCTTGTTTATGTGCAAGGTTGTTTTATCCCTTGCTCATTGTTTGAAGACAATTGTTTTCTTAAACTCCCTAATTACTATATTGTGTTCCTAATTAATGATAAAAATCTATTAATGCATCTCATTGGTCAATTAAAACAAACAAAAACTAAGTTCCCGAGTCAAAAAACCAAATTTTTACAACTTGCTCAATTTTCTATCCTGTCATTTCCAGTCTTCCTTAGTTGATCTAGGTCAAATCAGGTCACTTACCCCATTGTTAGAAGCTTTTTTGCACCTTGGATTCTTGCATTTTGACCTCTTGAACTAGTAATCTTTGATTTTACGAGTGCCCTTGCTTGTAGCCGGTGAGCTAGAAACTATCCTTGTTGAGAAGATAAACCTTTGGATCCTTTCATAACACACTTGGAGAGTTTTAGTAATCTCTTGTCCATTCACTTCCATACAAATTCAAATTCAATCAATATAACTTGGGTAAATCATCCTTCTAATCCATATGTATTAGGGTATTCACCCGTTCAATGGACACCTCTGTGGAAATTTTGGTTTATGCCTCTTGCAAAATTCTATCTTATTACCTCTCTTTTGGACAAGTCAGTGCTCTTACTATCATGGTTTGGTACCAACATTTCTTAGGGTCATCCTATCACCTAGTACCTTTTCTTTCATGTCAGTTACAACAAGATATCAAGTAAATCAAGGAAAGAGACCTCAAGTAGTCTTTAACCAATTACCCTTAGTTCAAACTCACCAAAAATGTAAGGGAAAATAACTCGTATTTGATCAATCACCCAAGAACAAATCAAAAGTTTGGTTTGATCCCAAGAGTAACCTTAGTGAGTTGAGTACACCCTTAGCACCTTCTCGCTCAGACATGGATATGAGTTACATAATGACTCAATTAGAGAGGGAAGAAATGGATAAAATCCTTGATGAAATATTTGAAAAACATAGAGGTACTCTTTTGTTTGGCAATTCCTCTTGTGAAAATCAACCAGTCTCACCCCTTATGTCAACTAGATATCTAGATGCACACCAAAGGGATGAAAGGGATAAGAGGCAAGCCTATCAAGAAGAACAATCACAACATGAAAACCAAGATGATGAACCTTATGACACTCATGTGAATGCAACATACACCAATGACTTGTTTAGACATTCAAGACCAAGTTCACCGCTCAAAACACCTTCAATTAGCTTATTTACCTGATCAACAAATCCACCAGAAGAACCTTACACACTCATTGATTATAATCATTCATCCACAACTGTATAGCCTTATTTGTAGCCTACTTTCTTGTCCTCTTCTGAAATCTTTTGTTTCAAGTACTCTTGGGTACTTTCCTTGGCCTCTAGGCTTGTGCATCCTATAGGGGTTGAACCAAAATTACAAAGGCAATAAGGACACATAAAACAATAGGTTTGGGACTTTAGACTTATGTTCAATCCTTAGTAATGGTTCTTGTTACCATGTTTTTTATGCCCATTCTAATTTGGTAACCTAATTACTAGATGAGTGACTACAATACCCTAGTTTTCATTATTAGATGATCTTGTTTAATTTGTGTTCATTTCATGAAAAGATACATGTAAAGGAAAAGAAATTTCTACATCTAAAGATTACATGTATATATATGCCAAATAACTTGTATATACTATACAAGGAAAGGAACTGAAAGATAAATTATCTAGGCTCACATAGACTGTGAGCATAGCCAACTTTCAGAAGAATATGCAAGAGTACATGTATACATAAGAGGATGAAAATAAATAATAAGGGTACCAGACATTGCCTGAAGTGGTGAATTTTTTACCCAGGTATGAATCCATTGTGATCCTGTGTGATCTAAAACCTACAAAGAAAAGAGAGATGGGGATTAGATCAAAAAGATCTAAGCAATGAATGGCATCCTATTACTGATCCTCATCTACAATTATGAATGTGCATAGTAAAGCCATACACTTCTGAAAGAAAAACCATGCTATAGGACATGTGCACTCAGAAGAATGTTGTAGAAAGGAAAGAAGATACCATGTTTTTTACTGACTTGTTTATTCCATGTGCAGATACAGAAGAAGCTTTGGAACTTTTTCTTTCCCTCAATGAAATAATAGAAATACCAAGAGGATAGCCCTCCCTAAAAAGAGGGACATCCTCAAGGCTCACTATTGCCTGGACAATAGCAATGTATAAGGTGCTAGAATCCAAATGAATGATGTTGTCCTGTAATGTGGGCTCTGTTAGGAAAAACCTCAAATTTCCTTGACAGAGACCACATCACAGGGCAAGATCACCCATGATCAGTGTTAGGCCTCCTAGTACCTTGCACTAAACCTATAAGGGTTATTAGAAGCTCCATTTCCATAGAGTTTTTGGTAACCCTGACAATCTCAAGGAGGATCACTGGTCTAAAAGTATAAGCAATCAGAAGAGCAGTATCCATGGGACATTCAGATCATGAAAACAAAACAACAAGACAAAAAGAATGGAAGTGCAGAGAAGAGATCAACACTAGAAGAAGAATTAAATGACTGTATTTATGTCTGCATGAACACTCGGTGAGTCACTATTATGATGACATCATTCAAAAAATGCAACAACAACACAAAATGTTTGTGTTTCATCTATGACATCATTTCCAATTGATGCACCCACAACAGTCACACACCATGCCCATCAGCACAAGGCAGTCATGAGAAAGCATGAGTAAGCAATAGAAGGGGCATACATCATCATCAAATCAAAGGAGAAAAGTGTCAAATCTGCATATTAAGGGAGGAGTACATTATGGATTTCAAGTGAAGATCATAACATCAAAACATGGTTGGCAGCCCCAAGGAGGCCCCATTGCATGCAATGAGTAAGCTAGATCAAAACAAAGAGGTACACAAATCTACATCATCTATACATTAATGTTATGGCATAGAGTATATTTGAATCTACATTTTAAAGGATAAGTAAGAAAGCTGCATGATGCTAGTGAAATTAACAAAGGTACAGATCTAATGAAGTAATGAGGCTACCCACATTCTATGTGCTTTAGGCCAATGAAAATTTTATCATCATGATGAAGTAATAATGCATTAAAGAGGAGCCATACTCAAAAGGTGAGCATCACAAAAATAATGGAGCATCAATCCCATAGAGTCACAAGATGCAGCCACCAAATGGTGATAAGCGCAACACTAATATGGTAAGATCATGTAGAGAAATGAATCAAATGAAGATTAACAATGGTACCATAACATGAGCATGGGCCTTTGAAAGCATTGATCCAATGACACAACAAGATTTAATAGTAAGACCACTGCCCCAAGATTCCAACAAAGTATTTAATGGTAGCATGAAGATATCAAATGGAGATACCAATCCATGACTAATAATATTGTTATTTTATATAATTGAGTTTTGAAGACATGGAGCCATCATAAGAAATGCATGTAGAAGCCCAAGTTATATTTATTTTCTCATGTGAGTATTGGTAAAAAAACAACCACAAAAAATAGACAAATTTTTCAATAAAAATGAACACAATGTACAAAAATGCAGCCACCATTCAATAGCCACTCACACATTATAAGATAGGATATCTAGATCAACACCATGCAAGAAATAAACACATAACAAACTCCATAAAAATAAGTATTGGAAACCATGAGCTTGAAGCGCCTAACATGGATAAAATCTACAAAAACCCATCCAAGAGTTAGACATCATGGATTCCAATATCATGCATCTACACAATAATTTCTAAACACAAAATATCAGTTTTGGCCTTCAAGCCTCCAACATTTTAAGGAAAGAAAATACAAAAAACCTTCTTAAAAGTACCATGGATCTTACATTAAAATGGCTTTAATATGTTGGAAAATTTCAATATCTAATGCAATGATTTAACATCAAAGCCTCATTATCAAGCTATGATGTCAATTGGTGAGATGCAAAGATTATATGCTATAATATGGAAATTAAAAAAATTTATATGCAAATATAAAATTAAGTGTTCTTAATCTTAGATATAGCATGAAGAGGTTTAATGGATTTAAATTGGTAAATAGAAAAAATAATGAACATCATTATTGATTATATGAAGAAATCATAATAAAATAAAACTACACCAAGAAGGGAAGCTATGCATATATTGACTTTCCAATCAAAATTACAATAAAATCATACTTTAATTTTTCCTTTTTCCACCAATCTAACAACATTTGTATCCATGTAACTAACCTATTTATTCCATTCCTCTCTTTTTCTACCTTTACAACTATATCCAAGGACTAATTTATAGATAAACAAAAGAAAAACCAAAAACATAAAATATGGAACCTAATTTTTCTCTCCCCACTTCCCACAATCCTAGCTTTTGGATTGCTTCCTAAAATTCAAAAGGTAATTACAAATGCATCACAAAGGTTTGTGTTCAGTCTCCATAGAACCCAGCTTTGGGAATGAAAAAAGATATCATACCACATCAATAAATATTTTTCCTCACTCTCCCAATCATTGCAACATGGGGAATATCAAAAGGCACAAATTTGAAACTTGTCATACACTCCTCTAATATTCCAGTTGTACATGAAAATTGAATTAATTTTTTTTTAATCTCCATAGGTCATCTCGACCATTATTAATAGACCTGACCTTCCTTATGAATGCAATATAAATAATAGATGATACTAGATATTAAAAATTAATTTATAATTACACTCTAGGTTCCTAGAGATAATTGTCAAGGATGTCATAAACATGTAAAACAACACTGGATTTGTAGGGTAAATGGTACCTATATTCTAACATTGGCGTGCTAGAAACCTTTGAGTGATATGATTTGAGTGAAAATAATCGGGCTACAATCTCATTGACCCTTATTGTTAACATTTTTTTTACATTTTATGGAAACTTACCATCTACAAAAGGCTTAATGGACAACCTTCTAATTTTAATTGTCCTTTTCTTTGAGTAAAACTACATAAATAGTTCTATCTAATTTCATCTCAATGTCCCTATTTTTTAATTCACTATACTCTCAAAATAAAGTTTGCTCCACCCATAGAGATAGAAAATATTGGGAAATCAATATGGTTATTTATCATGGATAAATTAATGTTATGACATTTCCCCAAATATCTAATAGTAGCCCCATATGCAACCCAAATTTTAAATTGTGGAGTTAGATGTATGAAATAATTTAGACAGGTACATAGGTTCTTATTGATGAAATTGTGAATACAACTTAAATCTATAAATATTGTTACTCTCTATTTCTTAAAAAAATACAATTTCTTAATATTTTGTGTAGTGTTAATTTTAGAAAGTGTGTGATAAGGAATGGTTGGTCTATCGATTGGGTATCTCATGGGTATCTCTTAATTCCTTATCTATCCCATTATTTTCATCTCATATTACATCTTTTTCTTCTTCATCATTTGACCCTTCAATAAAGAAGAATTTTTATTAGCACATGTATGTCTTCAACCATATTTTCTACTTGATTGGCCAGTGCTCTTTTTGTTATATTGCTTCTATAAAAATAGAATGGCAGTGGTGATTCAATGCATCTACAACCTCAACAACATGGCAACATTGATCCAATAACATCAAATACATTAAAAATGCCAAGCTCACAGTCTCAATGAAATAAACAGTGTATAAAACAATATATGCTGCACAACAACAACAAGAATGCAATGACATCAATAACATTACATGATGCCCAAGCTCAAATTCAAAATAGTAAGTGTATTAATGTATGATCTAATAGTAAGAATATAACAAATAGAGCACCAGCCAATCAAATAGGGACATCAGTAATAAAATAATGCCAATCAATGATGTAGATAGCTCACGGGCATGGAAAAATTAGTGAGCATCAATATCAACATAAATCAAATGTCTAAATACTCCACATGACAGTGCCATGATAGTAGCAGGGTCATGAGGTGCTCAAATAGTGAGCTCATAAACAATGCATGATGCTCTAGCTTGTAGCCCATGAGCCATCAAGATATTTCCTCATGAAATGATCATAAAATGGGAGTACCACATAGTGAATATAAATTGCAAAACAAATAAAGAGAGATCAAACACTTCACACAATGCCTTGAAGGTAATAGCAATGATTCCCTAGCTCTCAAAGCTTACGGGTCATCAAGCATTCCAAATGCAAAGATGTATACAATGCCAGTATTAACATTCATATTGTGCCATTAAATCAAAAAATGCCATCAAAATGAAATTGAGTTAATGAGAAGACAAATCTTGAATGCCTACCTCAAGTCATGGCTGTCATATGAAGATCAAATGCTAAGGAACTATGTTATAAAATTTCAAGGCATGAAATTTTATAACTGTACATATATTTTCTTCGACTCCCCCACATTGTAAACTCAATACTAAGGAGAAAAAAGTATGATGTCAAAAACTATAAAATTTCATGCCTTGAAATTTTATACCATAGTTCCTTAGCATCTGCCATATGAAGATCAAAAGGCTCCAAGCTTCTAAATTGCTTTTGAGCTTCACAACAGAAGAGCAATGCAAAGTGGCAACTTTCCCATTTTACCATAGTTAGGGCCCTCTTTTACCATGCTTTATGAGCTTTATGTTTTTTGAAAGTGAAGACAAAGATTATCTTAATTTGTTATCTTTAAATTTTATTCATTTTATGATTTTAAAAATTCAAATAAAAAATATCTCAATTATATTTGGAGTCATGGTCGGTGGCACCTAACATATAAGGTTCAGTCACTGCATAAGTATTGTTAGTGACACCTTGAAGGAAACTAAAGAAGATTGGTAGGAGATTGAGTATGCTAGGTAATGAGATTGAGAAGTTATGTATACTGATGAACAAATTTTTGAAGAGGAGACATACTAAAGTGAAGAAGACAATCCAACATAGAAATCAACAGATCTCAAGAGAATACATTGGTAGGGAAAGTGGAGTATTGCAAAGTACAGTATGGAAATGTGGAATATTGAGGAGAGAAACAACATATCAAGAGGTGAAGAGCAACAAAGTTAATAAAAAGGTTTGATGCCATAATGAAATTTGTCGAACATGTTCAGAATAGCAAGGAAAGTGGACAACGACAAAAGAAAGTTTGGGACCCAGGAGGGAAATTAGTTGTAGTAAATGCACCTACAATTGGAAAATATGGAACAAAGTACAACTACCAAATTAAGTTACTAAGGACATGAGGAATATTCCCAAAAACTATGACTTGTCTACTAAGGATTTATCACCCAAACATCCCATCAAGACATCATCTTTGAATACAAAATCTTTGCGAGTTAGGACTATTACAATTTTTCCTTTTAGGACAGTCAAAAAAATAATTAATGACCCTTACTAAAATGGCTTCCAATAAATTTATTTGGACTCTTAAAGACCCTACAAATCCCTCTACCACCACACATAAAATGGATCAACCTTTTTTTGTCTTCTATAAGGTGATTTCTTCCAATTTGTTGTCAATTGAAGTCTTCTACATAGGGAAATTTATGGATGTATAATCATTCCTCAACCTCCAAAATGACCAAAACCAACTTGCAACCAATTTGCAAAAAAAATTCATTACAAATGAAAATGTTGTCATGACAACATGACAACTTTTAAGAAACTTTTACATCTTTTCATCAAATGACCCAAAAACATCAAGAATGGTCATATATGGTCACTAATAGCCAAATTTTAAAAGAATATGAATGAATGAAAACATACATAAGTGGATGAACATAAATAATGAAGGTACTAGACATTTCCTGAAGTAATGAAGTGTTGACCCAGGGTTGAATCCAGTATGCTCCTGTATGATCCATAACGTCCTGCAAGGAAGGAAAAGATGGGGTTATATCCAAAGGATCTAAGCAATTCCTAGAACCCTATTAATGATCCTCATCTACAATTATGCATGTGCATAGTCAAGTCATAAACTTTTAAAAGGAACTATACTATAGAACATGTGCACTCAGGAAACATGTGCATGCAATGAGTAAATCAAGACCAAAATTGAGAAAAAAGTATGATGTCAAATGTGTTATCAAGCAACAGCTCATGGGTTGTGATTCAACATGGTATGTTGTTTATACAAGATCGGTAAAAGGAAATTTTGATAAAATAGTATGCAAGATCATTAAGCCTAGATGACAATGATACAACTGTTCACATCTCGAACCTCATAGGATCTTCAAGCCAGCATGCTATCAAAATAGAATGGCAGTGTTGATTCAATGCATCTATAGCCTCAAAAACATGGAAACATTGATCTAATAACAACAAATACATTACAAATGCCAAGATCACGGTCTCAATGAAATAAATAGTGTATAAAACAAGATATGGTGCACAATAGCAACAAGCATGCAATGACAACAATAACATTGCATGATGCCTGGTATCAAATTCAAAATAGTAAGTGTATTAATGTATGATCTAATAGAAGAAACCTCATTGATCATTACCTTTGACTCCTCCATCATTATAGAAGAGATAACTACCTACAACTATGTTTCATAATTCCTCCTTTGAAGTCATAGGTTAGTTTAAAATGGAGAAAGTATACAAACACACCAATTTAATCCCAAAACATCATATAACTAGATTTAATCACATCTCACAAATGTATAGATTATACTACATACCATTGTATTATATATATCAAGTATCATTATGAGTTTACATCATATATTTAGTCTTTATAAAATCCTATAAAACAACATAAAACTAACCCAAAATACTTCAAAAGATAGATTTTCAAGCTCATCAATAGTTGTGAAACATGATCCTAAGTTTTATATAGAGAGTTTGGAATCTAAAGGGGTTAAAATACATATTAATTTTGATGTATATTTTTTTGCAGTGGATCATAAGAGAGGCCCTAATGATCATGCTAAAAAAATCCTTGAATCATATCATGAGACTACCAATCAAAGTGACGCTCAAAACTATTGATCTTATCCCCTACAACTTGGTTAAAATGGTCTTTCAACATCAAAGTGTTTAAGGTTTGAATAGAATGAGTATTTTGGTTGAGGTATTGATGTTTCCATTAATATAAACATGTTTTTTTTGTCATTAGTGACTGATTTTTGCAAATGTTATCGAGTTTTCTATGTAGTGGTGCTAAGATAAATGTTCTATTTATGAACACTTGGAAGACTTGTCTAAATATAATTGTGTCACTTCCATTGTCAATCTTAATATAATATCATTTCAATTGAACATTTCATTTCAAATTTATCCTCTTTCCTACTAAGGTTAATCTCTATTTTTCATCATCATTGTTGTAGTGGACCAATAATTTCATCTCTATATTTTAGTAACACATCCTAGCATACTTGACCAATAATTTCAGCTCTATATGTTCATAACACATTCATTTCTAGATCAATACTTCTATTATAGATTTCTATATTCTGAATTTATTTATTTATGCTAAATATTATGAATCTTGCATCATTTTATGTATTCATTCCACATTCACATTAACTCTAATCAAAAAAAAATTGAGGAAATAATCATACATAACGTTCAAGTCTTCTTTGGAACTAGAGTTGGATCTTGTTGGCTATTTCCTCTAATGAATGATACCGATTTGGATCCTATTTTATATCTCTAGGCTTGGATCCTATTTCCTATTATTTTACCAACAAGGAAGACAAATAACCAGAAGATGGAGAAATAAACCCTCTTCTCCTACCCAAAAATTGATCACTATGCATGGACTCAACCATAGGCATCTCAACCATCTTATTCATTTTTTAATGAGAATCAATGATGCAAATAGCTCATGGGCATGGCAAAATCAATGAGCATCAATATCATCATAAATAAATTGCCTAAATACTCCACATAGTTCCATGACAGTAGAAGGTTCATGAGGTGCTCAAACAGTGAGCTCATAAACAATGCATGATGCCCTAGCTTGCAGCGCGTGAGCCATCAAGACATTTTTTCATGAAATGATCATAAACAGGGAGTACCACATAGTGAATATCAACAACAAAACAAATAAAGAGAGATCAAACAATTCAAACAATTCCTTGAAGGTAATAGCAATGATGCCCTATCTCTCAAAGCTCGTGAATCATCAAGCATTCCAAATGAAAAGATTTAAACAATGCCAGTATTAAACAATGAGCTCATAAATAATGCACGATGCCCTAGCTTGCAACCTGTGTGCCATCAAGACATTTCCTCATGAAATGATCATAAACATGGAGTACCACATAGTAAATTTCAATAGAAAAACAAATAAAGAGAGATCAAACACTTCACACAATGCCTTGAAGGTAATAGCAACAATGCCCTAGCTCTCAAAGCTCGTGGGTCATCAAGCATTCCAAATGTAAAGATGTAAACAATGCCAATATTAACATTCATATTATGCCATTAAATCAACAAATGCCATCAAAATAAAATTTATTTAATGAGAAGAAAAAGCCCGAATGCCTACCTCATATGCCAAGCTTCCAAATCAAGCTTGAGCTTCACAACAGAAGAGCCCTCTTCACACACACAGCTTGATTGATCACAAAAATTAGAAATGGGCCTTTCTTTTTCTTTTTTTTTTGTTTATAATCACACGAGTGTTGAAATTATGATGGCACCATCGCTATTACGAAAACATCGGGGGCACTTGCAAAAAAAACACAAAAATCACACACAAATGGTAGTGTCGTTGCAAGTTGGCATTGAAATTTGACTCCATATATTGTAGTGACTAGATTCCTGGTTGGTGATAGACCGAGGGCCTATAAGAAAATAGATAAGAACAAATTGTGTGAGCTTACAAATGCTAAATGGGATGGAAGATGCCTTAAGTTATCTATAGTTGAAGACCCTGAACTAAAATTTGCATCAAACATAATATCATACAGAATATTTCAATCATCTTGAGTAGACATTGTACCCTATGGAGCTATGGATATTGCATACCAAATTGTGAAGGACATGAAGATTGACTTGTGTGAGATTCTGCTGAAACAATTAGATGACAACATGAATACCATTTGGAAGGAAAAGTCAAATACACTAAAGTTTGGACCATTTTTGGTATGTATATTCTTTTATTTTCAGAACTTATTTCCAATAGTTGGCAAAGTCACATGGAGTGTAGATAAACCCATAGTTTATCAAATTAGTGATTTATTCAAAGTATGGGTGAAAATTTCAATGTTATAATGGATGATTATTTTAGTAAATTCCAATCTAGAATGCATAAGAGGTATAGGATTCCACCTCAGTTAGTGGAAGAATATAAAGATGAACTTTGTTTTGAAGTTGATACCGATGTGTGTATCATAAGGGTAGTATAACCTAGAACAGAGTGGTTACCACTGATGGGATATGAAATGAATATTGATGTAGCCACTGTATAAATAAAAGGACTATCAGAGAAACCAAAGGATTGAACTACAGCTTAGTATGACACCTATGAAGAGGTGAAGGAGAAAATAAAGACATGTATTGATACCAGAAGCCATAAGGAAAACAAGTAAAATGATTAGTGAATTGTCTGATAAATTAGGTATTGTTTATGTTGATGAAGTTGAGGAAGTTGTTGTACCTTTAGAAATAAAGGGGAAGAAAATAAAAGTCAAGAAGGAAACCCCTAGTCTTGTCGATGTAAGACCATCTACTTAATCTACCTCTACACCGAATTGAAATAATAAAGTAGAAGCAAAACTTGTGAAGACAAAGACTTATTTCAGGGAAATAAAGGCTACTAGAAAGCCAAGGAGAAAATTGAAACTGTAAAAGGAGAGTGATACTGAGTCGGATGACTTATCAAAATTCAAGGTAGCACCAAGAAAAAAGAGTAGAAGTCTTGATGAACTGCTCAAGACATTGGAAAAATATGGAGCATATTCAGTCATGGAGCAATTAGAGTTTGACACAAGGACTGATGAGGAGAAGGACAAGATTGAAGAAATAATCATTGACACATTGCACAAATTTAGGATTATACCAGTTCAGGTATTACATCTTGACAAGGAACTATATAAGAGAATAGATGCAAGATGGAAATATGATATTGCTATAGAGAAAGAAATGAGGGAAAGGTCCCTTGCAATCACAGTCTTGGATTTGACAAAGAGAGGAATAAGAGATACTTTAAATGAGTATTCCAAAAGATTCACAGTGAAGGGAAGAGCTTTAAGTATCATGGTCAATTAATTATAAGTACAAAAGGATACTAATGATCTTTGGAGAAAGATCTTTTCCATTGACCAGCTGACAATTGAAGGTGTAATAGTTGAAGAGGGTAAATCGAAGCCATTTGGATTGATAACAAACAAGGAATAAGTAATCATAGAAGACATTACTAAACAAGACCCTAATGAAACAATGAAATAATATGAAAATGTCATGGAAATCAAGGCCATGGATATAGATGATTTGGCTACAACAAGATTGTTGACAAAAGAGCCAGTAATTATACAAGTAATGAATTTTCTAGAGATAGAGGTGACTGATGTTGCACCTACAAAAGATGAGACTCCTACCAAGCCAAAAAAGGATAATGAACCAAAAGAGACCAAAGGGAAGACTACAGAGACAAAAACAACACAAAGTTAGAACATAGAGTCGATGACCCCCACTAAAACTACTGAACAAAAGCAAGAAGAAAAGAAAGAAAAAGAAAAAGTAGAAGAAAAGAAAGAGGAAACACAAGAAAAGAAGGAATAAATAAAAAAGAAGAAACAAGAGGAGCAAAAAAAGGAGAAGGAAGATAAAAGCGATGAGACCTCACCTCAATCAGATGCAAAGAAGGCATCAAGCTCAAAGGGAAAGTCTAAGAAGAGAAAAGTAGAAAAAGAGGTAGATATAAATGAGGTTATAGTTATATAGAAGGTTGACTATACAACCATGATTCCTAAGGAACTCTCTGAGTTCGGTGACTTACTAAAGAGGAAAGATGCACAAGATAATATTATAGCCAAAAAGTAGAAAATTGATGTGTTGGAGAATGAAATTGTTCCTAAGGCAAAAAACAATGAAAAGGAATATTTATATAGTCATTTGAAAGAACTTGTTTATCAAATCAATCAGCTTGGAACTGACACAACCGAGTACATGATGAAAGTTCACAAGAGAGATATGGAGACCAAGGTGATTGAAGAAGTTCTTCAATCAGTAGCATTGGACAAGGTAACTCATTCATAGTTAATCACTGCATTAGAACAAGAATTGCAAACTATTCTTTCTATATTTCAAAAGATTTATTTATTGTCTAATTTCACTAAGGAGATAAAAGAAAAAGATGAGAATGTGGAAAAATAGCTCACCAAGCTATTATCAAAGATTTCCACCAAACCAAAAACAATAATAGAATATTATGAGAAGTTGAAGCACTTAATGGGAGTACAATTCGAATTAAGAAAAGAGGAGAATTAGATCAGGATGGATCTCTTAGAACTCCAAATAGTTTTGTTATCAAATATTTAATCACTACAGAGGAAAATTCAAAGAGCTAAAGACTTAGTGAGCACACCAAATGTGAGTGCTATGGATAGCATGGTTAGTCTTACAGTTGATATCAGTGAGTAGATAATAGTGTTACAAAAACTACAGGACACCTACAAGGCATCATTAGAGGATGCACAAGAGAAATATAAAAGTATTTTTGACAAGATCTTGAAACTAGATGATAAGTATTTTGGCATTTTTGTTAAAAAAGGGGGAATATACATATAAGAATTTATTAAGTGAAAGAGGGAATATGATAAGTAGGTATATATAAGGAAAATATATATAAATAAGACTATGTATATAGTATTGGTATGTATTGGAGTTATTAATTTAGGGGGAGTAATATATTTACCGAGGAAGAGAAATAGACCAAGACAAAAATTTGATATATGACTTTGAAGATTTTGAAGGTTTTTAACAAACATAACAAACTAATGCCAAAGGGGGAGATTGATACTCCTAAGGGTTAATTTTTTTGTCATTAGTTATGAGGAAGTTAATATATATGTCAAAGTCATTCGGTAGGAAGAAAAGATGAGTCCATAAGGCAAAAAAAACATTTGGTAAAATGAATAAGTAAACGAGGAATTTTGGTAAAGAAGAAGCAATTATAGGCACCGAGCACCAAGAACCATGTTCTACCGAGCACCTAACCAAGAAGAGAAATTAGTTATCGAGTTAAAGAAAATTTATTACCAAGTAGAACAGGCCAACACCAGATGAATTCTTAGTACATTGAACCTAGACACCGATTAGAAAATGGTTTACCAATCTCAAGGAGATCGTATAACAGAACATTAGAGATTGAAATCTAATGATTACACATGATTAAAAGGTGTGATTAGCCAATGAGAATTAAGGATGAAATATGTATTGGAAGTGTACCCACTGCTAGCACTGCTTGTAATGAAGATTCTAGAACATCTAGCACTGCTTAAATTTTGTATATAAGAAGATTAGAGTATGAAGATCACAGAAGATGGCATATGCATGTGTGAAGAGAAATTGGAGATTTCATATATGAAATGGATCAGAGTAGAAGGTGAATAAGCAGTGAAGCTATTGAGTAACAGAGTATTGAGGAAATGATTCAGAATTGAGCTATCGAGTACTGAATTGATAGTGTAATGGATACACAGTATGAGGTAATGAATTGATGAGAACATAGAGTTTGAATAGAATTTGTTGATGCAATTTTGACAGAAATTTTGTTGTTACTGATTAAAGATTAATCATAATTATATAAGTCTCTTTTCCAAGTAGATCCTAATAGATATTAATTGTAAATCCTTTAACTAGATACAATTCTTAGATTAGAGTTGTGAAATCTCTTAACATAGTAGACTTAGCAGTATTTAGAACTCTTAACCGGGTTAATACCTTTAATAGGGTAAGCTAGCATAAATAGCTAAACATTGTAGCTCTAACCAAGTAACTTTATTCTGTAGTAGTGAAGTGTTGTGGGTGTCATCCCCACTGCAGTTTTTATCCTCTGACAAGGATTTCTGCAATACCAAAATATTTGTGTTATGTGTTGATTATTACATGTTTTATTTATTTTCATGTGATGCATGCAAATGATAAGGAATTAGTAAATGAATATGCACAAAGTTTAAATAAGTTTAAAAGTTTTTTAGAGTATTGATTCATCCCTCCCCCTTAGTACTTACCTTTCCACACCTGAATCCAACAATACATTCCTACGGTATCTAATAGAATTTGAGATGAGGTCAAGGGGAATCATGACAATGGTCAACATCACTCGACAAGGTTATCTGGCGTAGGTCACTTAAGTGACTACACTAATATAGGTTTAATAATTTGACCCGGATTATATTTTCTTAAATGAATTGGATTACAAATTATAATTTTCAAGAAGGTTTAATGCAATAATCAAATTAACTCCCTTCCTAAGGTTTAATTATTTCTAAATTGACTTAATTAATATTTTTGCATTAAATTAATTCCAATAATAAATTTGAGCTATTTAATCTTGGTTTAATTTAAATCCCTTTAAATAATCCCATCTAGTCACTAAATTAATTAAATAATAATGTCAACCTTAGAATCCTTCCAATATAAATTTAACTACGATAAAGGTAGATATTATACACCAATAAAATTTACCATTATTTTAATTATAATTATATCTAGTTTTTTTACATCCATTAATAATCTCATTAATTTTCTCGAGTAGAAATACTATAGTTGTTATAGGTCAGTTGATTATTTTGACTCAACTTAATCAATTATTTTCAAATTCCACTTATTAAATCTAAAGTTACCTAATTAGATTAAATTAATAAATTAACTAGACCACATTCAAAAATTAGTAGACATCCTAAAATCCTTATTAAAAGTTGAGGGGAAATTAATTTTTCCCTAAAGGAATCCCCACAAAAAAATTCAATGACTTTGAAAAAAATAAAAAAGAAATTCAACCACCTAATTGGCTCAATTTTTTTTTTAATAAAATCCCACAAAACAAAAAAACTTAAATAATTAGAAAATAGGTCAGCTCTAATTAGGACATGACCAGAGGAGAGAGAAATAAGAAAAGGGGGGAAAAGAAATTCATTTTGAATTTCTTTTCTCCCTCTCTTCTTCTCCAAACCCTAACCCAAAATTAGGGTTAGGGTCAAAAATCTACCTCCTATATTTCTTCTCTTCCTTCCCCTCTTCATCTCTTCCCTTTCTTCTTGTTCATTGCAAGGTTTTCATGGAGGTTTTGTGGAGTTTTGAAGAAGAAAACTTCTTCAACAACCAAGGTAAAATGTCTTTTTCTCTTGTTATGAGTTCCTTAATTTATTTATTTTTTTACACATTATTAATTCTTTTTTTTTAAAATAAATAAAATAAAAATAAAAAAGGGCATGGGGGAGGATCGTAGCCCTTACCCCCTCAATGGTTGGGCAACCACCTTGGGTGGTGATGCCGCCACAAACCAGCGGCCTGGCCGCTGGCTATAGCGGCCCCGCCACTAGCGGGCCACTGGGGGCCACCCTCGGTGGCTCCCATTTAAAGGGAGACCATGGGGTCCACAAGGGTTGGGGGGTCGTTCCTCCCCAAACCCTTCCCCCTCTCATTTTGTTATATTTTTTTGTTTTTTATATTATTTTTTTAATAAATTTTTTATAATTTTATTTAAATTATATATGTGTATGTATATATATACCCACATACAAAATTCTTTTTTTGTTAATATGAAATATTTAATTATTTGTTTGTTTTAAATATATAAATATATATACACACACACACACAAGAACATAAATATATTTATGTTTGTAATATTTCTTTATTTTAAAAAAAAATTGGATGTAATTAATTTATAAATGCATGAGTGGAAATAAACAACCAAACAATTTATCAAAAGGAATATATACATAAAATGTACATTTATGAACAATCGAAGAAAAATAGTAACTTAAACATATAAAGATTTTTTTTCAAGTTAAACAAATATTTGAACTTATATTCAAATGTAATTTTATTTTTATTAAAAAAAAAAGATAAATATTTTCTTAAATAGAAACTTATGAATATACATAAAGGTTTTTATTTTATTTTTAAAGGAAACAACTAAAACATTACAATTCAGATTTTAACTTTCAAAGTATATATATATATATATATATATATATATATATATATATATATATATATGTATGTATGTATGTATGTATGTATGTATGTATGTATATATATGTATGTATATATATGTATGTATATATATGTATGTATATATATGTATGTATGTATGTATATATATATGTATGTATATATATATGTATGTATATATATATATGTATTTATATATATGTATATATATGTATATATATATATATAAAGATATATACATATATATACATATATATATATATATATAGATATATATATATACATATATATATATACATACATATATATATATATGTATATATATATATATATATATATATATATATATGTGTATGTATATATATATATATATCTTTATATATATATATATATATAGATATATATATATATATATATATATATATATATATATATATTTATATATATATATATATATCTTTATATATATATATATATATATATATATATATATATAATATAAAACAGATATATATATATATAAAGATATATATATATATATATATATACATATATATATATATATATATATATATATATATATATATATATATATATATATATATACATACATATATATAAAGATATATATATATATATGTATGTATATATATATATATGTATATATATATATATATATAACATAAAAATGATGGACATCCAAATCTGATTTTTTTTTTTAAAGAAAAATAGCAACATTATTAAACAAGCAGAAACTTCCAAGATACACATTTCTTCTTCTTTTTACAACTATCCTACCAAATATCAATATGTCAAGATTCAACTTTCATAAACCTTATTTTCACATACAAGTTCAAATTGACATAAACAACAAAGACTAACATTTTATAAATCTTTTAAAACATACTACAATACATATTTCTTTTGAATGGTTTTTCTACTACATATCCTTCAAATACAAATTTTCTTCATTTTCTTCAAATGAACTACACTTTACAATGGAAATTTTTTATACTTAATCCATTTCTCTTCTACCACTCTTTCTTCCTTCATACCAAGAAAACACTTGTAATACAAAGAGATTTATCAATAGACCATGGGATCTCACCTCCCAATCTAGGCTTCTAAGAGGCCACCCCCGAGCTTGGGGAATCAAGATAAGGTGGGTCACACACACACACACACACAAAACAAAAATATTTACAAATACAACCACAAAACAAAAACACCCAATCAAGGTTCACACAATGGGTTTCCAAATGACCCAAAACATGGGGTGAAGGTGGACCAAGTACTCATGAGGAGAAGCCAGAGCATAAAGAAATTTTCACATCCCATAAGAGCAACAATCTCACTTTTACTTTTCAACACAAACCATAAAAAATCCCTTATGATCCCAAAAGCATATACAAAAAAATGGTGTCATGGATCCCATACATCCATGTTTATCCCTCTCCTCCTTGAGGAGAGACTCTACACTCAAGAGTTGTCCAAAAACACTTCACCCCTAAGGTTACTCTTCCCTCCCAAGTGTTAGTGTGTCTTAAGACTCACATAAAAAAAATCACAAACAACACAAAATAAAATACAACACATTTAGGATCTACAACCATGAAAAACTATATTACATGCTCACTTTCCTTCACTACCATATTCATTGCATATGCAACTCAACAATGAAAACAATGAGAAAATAAAATGGAGAACATAACCAACCTAGAGCCAAGCTTATGGAAAGAATTTAAAGAAGAGATTCATTTTGTCCAAGTCCTTTTTTCCTTAGCTAATTTTGGATGTCTCTAAAGATAGAGAGTGGGTGATCAACCCAACTTTTCCTCCAAACTTCTACTAAAAGAGGTCCCCTACCAAACTCCCAACTAACCCTCATTAAGAGGCATGGATCATGGAGACTTTTCCTCCATCCTTGTCTCCCCTCATAAATGAGATGGAGACCAAGAATGGGGAAAGGGGAATGGGCTTGTCCTCATTTTCCAACCCTCAATTTTCGAAACTTGACTTGAGGGGTACATTTGAAGGGCCATAAATGAGTTATGAGCTCAAGATTGACTAAAATTTAACCCCCAACCCAAGGTACGTCATTTGGGGTGGCTCAAAATGACCCTAAATAAACTTAGGGGCTCATTTAACCTCTCTAAAACTCACTTGAAGTTTGCATTCAGGTTCCACATTGTTTGACTCAAATCAAGGCTTCTTAACCAATGGTTTACATGGGAGCATTATGATGCAGGAGCATCTATGAGAACACCTAGATGCATGCAGGAACAAGTTGATCAAGGCATGGAGAGGAGCATGAAGGAATCCATATAAGTCAATTGGGATATTCTGAAGCCTATCATGACAATTTACAATGAACAATATGAAAGTATTAGTAAAGCTGGACTAAAGGGCTTGATAAGGACCTTAGGAGAAAATAATGTAAAAATGAGCCATTAGAGCTCTTGGGGGTTAAATTGGGTAACTAGGGTCTTGAATAGGTTTGATTGATCCTATGTTATTAGATCCATTTTATTTGGATTGGTTTTAAGGTCTAATTTTTAATCATTTTTAAGTTAGAGATTTGAATTTCAAATCCTAGAGGCTAGTTAGGAAAAGGTGGGAAATGGGGTTGAGAGTAGTTTAGTGAGTTTTAAACCTTCCAACCAATTTGGAATGGTTTGGGAAGTTGGGAGATGGTAGTTTAAATTTGTTTGAATAAAATTTTGAGTTTGGTGTGCTGGGTGTATGGAGTGTTATTGTGATATTCAGGACTAGACCTAATTTTGATGCAATAAAACAATATTTCTTGCAAGTTTGTTGATCTCCATTGATGGTTCTTTGAATCTAAACATTTTAAAACCATATTTGATGTCTTAGAACTCATTTTTAATTCCTTACATTGTATTTTGATTAATTTTTAAATCCATTAAGGCTGACTATGTCGTGACAATCCTTGATTTGGCAAGGGTTTCACACCATGGAATAATGATTCATCCCCATGTTGTACTTACTGTGATTGGGGTATGAATATTAACAGTGTATAATATCTATCTAACCATTTGGAATGCAAGAATAACATCAATTTGTAGGGTGATCACCAATTGGAATGATGATTGCATTGTTTTGTAAAGGAAAGTTGAGGCATGTGTATAACAATGAGAGATACACCTTCATAAGGGGTATATATAATGATTTTTAGAGTTTTTTTTATGGTCATTTAAAGGTGAAACAACCATTGGTGGTGTAGGAGCACCTAGGGTCTTTGGATACCCTCACTTAATGTTTTTGGCTTACACCGACCTTAGCCAAGTCATTATCTAATAAGGGCTATGAAGATTCCCTAGTGTGTGTGTGTGTGTGTGTAGAGATCAACTAGTCCTAGGAAGGTTGGTAGAATTCATGACAAGGGCTTCACTAGGCTTGTTGAGTCTTAGGTTGTTTGGTCTAGTTGCTAATCTATCATGCCATTCAATCAAATACTAGTTTGACTATATAAAATGAAGAAGTAACATGAGAAAATTGTCTTAGAAGTGTTGGATCAACAATTGAGGTCATTTAAGACTCATTGGTATGGTCTAGGAAAAGTTTTCAACAAAGTTGTGAAAGTTGTCATGACAACATTTGGCCAAATTGCCTCTTGAAGGCTAGAAGTAGTTAGTGGTCTTTCTAACCAAATTTTCTCAGTTCCCCTACACTACTTAAATGATTTTCTGACCAAGGAACAAGGTTGACAAGTGTTGTAAGATTTTCTTTTAAGTAATTTGATTTTTGGTGCGCTCTACAAGACTGTGACAGTGCTAAGAGCTCGATTATCCCTAAACTATGGATTGAGCCCGAGCCTAGCTTTGCATGTGATAATTCTACATTGTATATAGTTTCTTTTGTGTGCTTTGATTTAGTATCTAGGTTATCTTCTTTAGTTTATTTTTAAAATTCTCCTCTAAGACCAATTTCCTAGTTCATCCAGAGTTGAGGGCACTAAATGGCTCTAGCATGAGATTCCATGGAGGGAATTGTATGACCCTTTGAAATATGATAGATAATTGTATATATATTATAAATATGGACTTTCATGACCATATTTGCAGGGGAACTATTTTTGGGATCAAGCCCTAGGTGAGCCTGGGAGTTGCCCGGCTAGGAAGCTTGACTGAATTAGAGAAGGATAGAAGACCTTGAGGATTGAAAGGATCAATCCAAGGGTAGATAAGTGATGTAAATAACCCAAGGAACCAATCCTAAGAAGGAGAGGCAATGATCAATTTGATGGAGGGAAGAAAAACCAAATCCACACTGTGAATTAGAGAAAGCCAATTAGGCCTAGAAAGTAGGCATGATTATAGGAGGTACTGTATAGACACTTTGAGGACCCAAAACTTTGAAAATCCTCAAGAACTCTGAAAAGGGTGTCAGGATATCAATTTTATTCTACAAATTGTGTGGGAATTTTTGGAGTTATACTCCGGAAAGAAGGTTTGAAGACCTAGTAAGGCTTAATAGGGCTTTAGGCCTATTTTGGAGAGATCGACTAATGAATGGGAGAAGTTGAAGGCTTAGTCACCTTAAATCCATTCAAGATTGACCATAAAGAGTCTTCTATCCAAAAAAACATTGAAAGAATTAGTTGGTCAGTAGAGGATGAACTTAAAGGGATGAGCTCATACAAGGGTTATGGAGATGGAATTGGATCATTAGCTTGATAGAGAGGTCTAGAAGAGTGGGAGGTGATTATCAGTAATCCCTCATTGAATAGGGTCTAAGTTAACCCTAACCAGGTCAGGAGAATGACCTAGATCAAGTCCTAGGTGAATTAGGACAAGTGAAGAGATCTCCCTATCAATTGATTTGGTCTAGAAAGGTTAGGAGTGTGCAATTTGAGAAAACCCTTATTTTGAGGGCTTGGTGATAGCCATATTGGGGTTTTTATGTTTGTAATAGTAAAAGGGGGTATATGAGTTGATATTACTTAGTTTTAGACCATATTTTATTACTTTTTAAATCCTTGAGTCTTGGGAGTAAGGCCATCTTATACTTGATTTGTTAAATGAGTCATTTTCATGCCTAAAACAAGGGCATAGTGTGGACTTGAGCACTTTGGTCCAAAGAAACCTATGTTGGGTATTGGATATCTTGTGTAAGGGTGAAAAGGGTTTTTTAATCCCTTATTTATTTGGTTAGTGTTTTGGGACACTTGGGTTCAAAATTGACTTCACTATCGCTAGAGACCTACTAGGGAAACAGTTAGGCCTAGTAGACCAAAAAGGGGTTTGGGGTGTTGGGTATTGAGTAGAACCCTAAAAAAAATTGAGTCTTGGTAAATTAACCTTTTTAAGGTCAAATAAAACCTTATTGGTTTTTTGGGAAGTGTGTAAGCCTTTGGTGTGGTTTGGGCTATTTGGAAGCCTTGGGTTTGAGAGGCCTAGTGAGGGCTTATGACTTGGAACCTTGAAAAATTGGATTGGAATAATCCACCAACACCTCCTACCTCTACATAAACTAGTATCAGATCCTTGGTGTATCCTAGGCTAGAAGAGTGAAGAAAATTTTGAAGTCTTTGGTGTACTAGATCCTTTGATGAGGCCTTGGAGTATCCATTTACTCCTTGTGTGTTCCAGGGTTGATCTTATACATTGGATATGTCAGAAGGGGAAGATGATGGGATCCCTCAAAGGGTCACTAATGCTGAGCTTTCCAAGCTTGTGAAGGATTAGATGGCAGAAAACAAAAAGATGAGAGCAACCCTTGAACAAGAGAGAAGGGAAAAGATAGAGAAGGACAAGGAGATGAGATCCTTGATTGGAAGATTGACTATCCTTGAAAAGAGAGGAAAGAGAAGGTTAGAATATGCTGATGAATTTGAAGACTAGGAAGAAGAAGAGGTTCCTTTGAGAGAGGAAACATGACTTGATCCTAAAGATGTGAGAATGGTAAAATTTGCTAAAGCCATTAGAAGTGGAGATGCTAATGGAAGATCAGATTTACCTTTGTATGCAGGTAAGATGGATGATGAGGAACTCATTGATTGGTTTAGTGCTATGGAGAACCACTTTGAGGGAAGATTTTGAAGAGGAAGAAAAGGTAAAGATTTCAAAGTCAAGGTTGAGAGGACATGCCTTGTTATGGTGGGATTGTATTCAAGAAGAGAGATGGAAGAGTAGCAAGCCAAACATTACTTCTTGGTATGCTATGATGGACAAAATGAAGACTAAATTTTTACCTAGTGACTACAAGGTGCATATGTACAAGAAGATGCAAAGTCTTAAGCAAAGAGACTTTTATGTACAAGGTTACACTAGAGAATTCCAAAAACTTGACATTAGAGTTGGTCATGAAGAGGATGTGGAAGAAAAGATGGAAAGATACTTAGGGGGACTTAGATTCAATATCCAAGATGAATTAAGTATGGCTACCCCTAGATATGTTGAGGAATGTTATAAGTTGGCTGTGAGAGCTAAGGAAAATTTGAGGAGAAAGAAAGAGAAGAATGGTGGTGGTAGAGGAAATCCAAAAAAGGGAAGAGGAGTCTAATCCTATGAGGAGAAGGGACAACCTAGTGATGACAAAAACAAGACAATGAATGCTGATACAAAGAAAAGAGGAGGAAATAATAAGTCTAGATATAGTAGAGGCAGTGGCATGTTCACAGGTAGATGCTTTGATTGTGGAGAAATTGGGCATCAATTATTTAGGTGTCCGAAGAAAGAAGCTGACTTCAAGAAGGCTGAAAGGAAAGTCCACTTGGTACAAGGTGGAGAGGAAGAAGAAACCCAATCAATGCAAGAACCAAGAAGGGCAGGCCTAGAAGAAGGTGATTTTTTTATGGTAAACAAGACACCTATGCAACAACAACAAGAGAAGCCAAAGTAACTCTTTTTAGAACACGTTGTGAGATTCATGGTAAGGTATGAAAAATGATCATTGATTCTGGTTCATTTGAAAATCTAGTTTCTTATGAGATGGTGAGGAATCTTAATCTGAAAAATTTTCCACTTGAGCATCCTTATAGTGTTTCATGGGTGAATAATAATTAGAATTTGATGATAAGAGAACATGAATATGTTTATTTTAGTATTGGAGATTACCATGATAGGGTAATTTTTGATGTTGTACTTATGCAATGTTGCCACATTATCCTAGGAAGGCCTTGGCAGTCTTCTAGGAGATAATTCATTATGGGTTTGCAAATACTTATGTTGTATGTAATAGAGGGAAAAGATTGATCTAACACCTTTACCTTTTGATGGTAAGGTTATAACAGTATGTTTTGGAAAGAGGAAGTATGTGGAAAACATTGGTAATCAATCCTTGGAGAAGGATCAAATATGGAGGAAGTCATTGTTAATGATGAGGCAAGATAGTGTTGACAACAAATTGAATGATTGATGCTAATAAAAATAAAACAAATGGCATACTTATTGGAGGAGTATGGTATCCTCTAGTGGATCAGAGGATGAAAAATGGTGTGAGGTATAACAACAATGTTTGTAAGAGCCCTGGAAGGCAGTAAAGAAAAGAGCAGACTGACTATTCCAAACATCAGTATGGCAGGGAACTTGGCAATAAAAATGTTTTATGTAATGTTTTTATTAACAATGTAAATGCAGGTATTATGAAGATGTTGCAGGTACCTAGAAATTTACAAGTGTGAGGCCTCACCCTAGACCCATCATAGCTTTTCCATTATCGCTATGGTAGACCTAGTAATTGGCTTAATGTTTTGATTAGTTTAGTAGATTCTACCCTTTTGACAAGGATTTGATTATAGTTGATAAGAATACATTACATTTTATGATGCTTTCTATACTCACAATGTTGACTTTATGATACATTATGACTGGCATTGTGAATATTGATTTAGATGAAATACTGAGATGTGCAATTAGGGAATTTATGTCGATATGAGTTGTTAGGAAAATGAAAATCAAGAAATGAATTAGGTTGAGATGTGTATTTCATTTAGGGTTAAATGTTAGGTGATGAATTATGGATGTCTATTTTATGATATAAATATGAATTCTAATTTATGATTATTTTGATTTATGAATGTTGTGATGATGTGATGGATTTTATATGCCTATGTAAGTAACTAGGAAATAGAGATTTGATTCGATTATTAAATGATGAGATTTCTATTATGAATTAAAAGTTAATTACTTAGGTGAAGTTTATGAGTGTCATGATGACATTTAATTTCAATTGAATTATATATGCAATGATTATGCTACAAGCTTAATTTAGTGATGAATTGAATATTTCATGATGAGTTGTATGTATGTTATAGATGAATGATTATGCCATGTGAATTATGATATTTTAGATGAATTATCTTGATCATTAATGTTATAAATTTACATGTATATATTTCCTTGGACTACTGATGTTGGGCTTTAGTGTGCAGGGAATTAGACCATGGTAAATTCAGGGAACCAAACCATAGACTTATGTGAAAATCGGTTCGAGCCAAGGTTGCTTCTAATGAGAGGCAAAAACTTTATTGTATCATATTTTATTCGTGAAAGTAATGTGTATGAATGTATTTATTTTTATTGTTAAAGTTATTTATTTGTGAGTATGCCCAAGTGGATATGCCACATGGCTTGTGATGTGTCTTTCTTGTTGTGTCACTTGACACTTGTGTGTGTACTTGTGGCCATGACATGTCCACTTGGGGATTGGATGCCCATCAACCTAAGATAGTACCATGAGGATCCCCATGAGAAATCCCTTGGATAGGGAGCTTGAGGTAGTGTTTTATCAATGAATCTCGGAATTGAACTTAGCATGAGTTTTTGGGGGGCTTAAAAGGTGCCTAGGGGTGTGTTTAGGCCATTTTTAGTAAGCCCAATTGATATACCTATGGGTAAGGGGAATTTTTAACCATAAGACAACCCATAGTTGACCAAAAGACCCCTCTAAAAGTTAGATTTTCAAAATGGCTGAAAATCCACTTTTAAAGCAAGGTCTTGGTTAGAGCTCCATCCAATTAAGATGCAAGTCTTTGGTCCACTTTTTCTAGCCAACCTTTTTAGGAGTCCATATTTGGAAACCATGTAATAAACTTGGGAAGACCATCCAATGAGAATGAGATCCTATCCCTAGGAGATTGTGTGGAGGCCTTTTTAGAAGGGACTCTTCTTTTGGAAGAGTTTGACATCCACTCTCTAGATTTGGAGACTTTGCTAATTTGGAGAAAGAAGACTTAGAAAAAGAGGAGGCTCTTCATCAACTTTCTTCCATAAGATTGGATCTAGGTTGGTGGAATTCCTCATTTACTTGTTGATGATTCCATGTTGAAAGAGATTATCATGAATATTTTTCTTCTTGTATGCAAGAAACTAGTTGTTGTGTTCTTGATGTGCTTATGATTTGAGAATCTTGTTATTGTGTGTTAGTAGTTGTATATGTGAAATCTTGAGCTTGTTGTAGTGCATGTTTTCTTTGTAATGTAAATGTAAAGTTTTGAGCTCTTGAAGATTTCTCATTTGTGTTGTTGTTGAGCGAGTTCTCAAGTCCATACTCACCCTTGGGAGGGAAGAGTAGCCTTGGGGGTGAAGGGATCAATTGGGACATCCATGGGTGTAGAGCCTCTCCTAGGAAAGGAGAAGGAAGAAAACATGGATGTATGGGCTCCATGTAGCCATTTCTTTTTTTGTATTTTGGGGGTCATAAGGGATTTGTATGGCTTATAGCCTTGGGGGTCATAAGGAGTTTTGTTGGGTTGTGATGTTGTGGAAAATGTGTGATGAGAAAGCTAAGTGTTGGCTTGTCTCTTATTATGATATGTGCTTTCTCCCCTTGAGATTTGGTTCCACCTTCACCCCAAATATTGAGTCATTCTGAGACTCTTTGTTTTAGCCTTGGATGGGAGTTAAATGTGATTTTTTTGTTTTTGTGATTGTGATTTGTTTGAGTGTGAAACCTTGCCTGTGTGATAGTTCCCCAAGCTCGGGGGTGGCTTCATAGAAGCCTAGGTTGGGAGGTGAGCACTTCATGACCTATATTTGTTTATTTGCAGGATTGGAAGCCATTAAAGACTTCATGTTTGAAGTTGAAATCTTGAGGAGTTTGAAGATGTATTCTAAAGTTGACATGGATCTCATTTGTTTTATGTATATTGTTATTGTAAGGGAATCTTAAAGATCCCTTGAGTTCAATGTTTTTTAATGTAATGGAGTTATCACTCCAAATTTGTGTTGTATCAAAGTGATGTTGCATCAAAGTTTTGAAGGAATGTATGGTTGTATTTTCCTTTTGAAAGATTCATGTTTTTATGAAAATAATGTATGATGCACAAAGGAAATGCTTATGTATTATGTTGTTATTTTGATAGCACTTCAAGGAATGGAATTGTAATAATGTATTTTAGTTTCCTTGAGTTTCTCTTGAAATAGTCATTGTGATATTGTTATTGATATAGTGAAATGAATTCAATGTTAAGAAAAGGACAATGTATTTCACGTTGAACCTTATGAAAGAAAAAGAAAAAAAAATCAAGTTTCATTGCTTTCATGACTTCATGTAGTGAAAAGAAAATTTAGTATCTTGAAGCATGTTCTTGATAATTTTATGAAAGAAATTTCAAGTTGAAAGATGTAAACATGGAAATGTTTAGCTAAATTAATAAGACCAAATATCTTTAGCATAATTGCTCCTTGAAATAATTTGATCCTAAGTTTTGGTTATTTACTTCTATCCTTATCAAAAAAAATCAGCTTAGAATGAAGTAAAACAATGTAGAAAATAAAGCAAGTGCAAACACAAAAAAAAAAAATGGGAAAAAATTTTTCATACAATTTCCAACCACAGTCAATTTAAAATTAGTTTTCCTATATATACTTGGCAAAAATAAAATAAAATATAAAAATGTAGACAAAAAAAAGAAATATTTTCCCAATGAGTCCATTTGGGTGGGACCCATCTGGGTCGCCACCCAAGAAGCCCAAAAGGGACTTCATGAAAGCCTTTTAAAAATATATATATATAAACATGTATTTTCAAAAAAATTAAATATAAAAAAAAGAGGGCACGTTGATAACTCTCTTGTTTGTTTTTAAAAAAAAAAACCTTTAAAAAAAAAATTAAAAAACAATTATGTTAGGGGGGACCCACAGGCCCCACTCCCCTAGGGCCCCGTCCCCTTCCTACACACTGCCATGCACAGAAGAGTACCTGCCATGGCAGGGTACTCCCCTGCGCATGGTAGCGTGGGGGGGACCCACGCCCAAGTCCCATAGGGACTTTAAACATAGACATACGCTATGTATATTGTGAATTTTATTTTTTTATTTTATTTGTTTTTACAATTTTGTTTATTAATAACTTTATTTATAATTTTATTTATTAATGATTTTTTTTATAATTATTTTATTTATTAATATTATTATTTATTAATAATTTTATTTATTAATAATTTTATTTACTAATGATATTATTTGTTAATAATTTTATTTATTAATAATTTCATTTATTAACAACTTTATTTATTATAATTTTAATAATTAAGATTATCCATTGATAATTATATCTGTTTTAGTTAATGTAGATATTACCATGTTTATTAAGTTATTTATGGATAAAGTAATAATACAATCTTTCATTAGAAAAATATTTTGGAAATTAGACATATATTTTCCAAAAATAGCAATGTTTCTTTTGAACATAGATCATTGCGTCCATTCTACAAGTGACATTCTAACTTAGGGGAAATTTACCAATTTGGTTAGTTCATTTGCATAATTCTTTTTAGCAAGTAATCTAAATGAAATTTTAGTCAATGGTTAAAATTGATTCATTATAGACCCTTTTAATTAATACCCTCATTAAGGTCGTTAGACTTAGTAATGTAATCACTTGGCCTATAAACCAATTGAGTTTTACAAAAGTACAGTGTGATGGTAACCATGCATAACTGAATTATCTACCCAAACCTTGGAGCAAGATGGTTTCTTTTTTTCTACCATCGACTTGATAACTTATACTCATCTACCTACTTGCGCATAGGTGCTATGCATGGTTGAACGCACACCTTGAAAAGGAATGATCAAGCTAACCTTAGTTGACTCAACCTAATGCTTTATCTGCACTCAACTTGTCCCTTTAAAAAAAAATTGTTGCATTTTTTTTATGGTTAAAATTTGGGCATGACAACAAGGAGTTAGGAAACCATCTAGAAGGATGGGTGACTTGAAGACAAAGAGCCTTGGCTCTTGGGACACGAGCTATTTTAAAGGTGGGATGTATGATGCAAGAGCATTTATGAGAAAACCTAGATGCATGAAAGGAAACGTTGATCAAGGCATGGAGAGGAGCATGAAGGCATACCTACAAGTCAATTGGGATATTTTGAAGCCTATCATGGCAATTTTCAATGAACACTATGAAAGTATTGGTAAAGCTCCTAAAGGGCCTAATAAGGACCTTGGGAGAAAATAATGTAAGAATGATCCATTAGAGCTCTTGGGGGTTAAATTGGGTAACTAGGGTCTTGAATAGGTTTGGTTGATCCTATTTTATTAGATCCATTTTATTTGGATTGGTTTTAAGGTCTAATTTTTAATTATTTGTAAGTTAGAGGTTTCAATTTCAAATCCTAACGGCTAGTTAGGAAAAGGTGGGAAATGGGTTTTAGAGTAGTTTAGCGAGTTTTAAACCTTAAAATTGATTTGGATCAGTTTGTGAATTTGGGAGAGGGTATTTGAAAGTTTTTTGAATCAAATTTTGAGTGTGGTGTGCTGGGTGTATGGACTAGTGTTGTGATATTTAGGACTGTACCTGATTTTGATGCAATAAAACAATATTTCTTGCAAGTTTGTTGATCTCCATTGATGGTTCTTTGAATATAAACATTTGAAAACCATATTTTATTTCTTAGAACTCATTTTTAATTACTTACATTGCATTTTGATTAACTTTTAAAGCCATGAAGGCTAACTGTGGCGTGACAGTCCTTGATTTGGCAAGGGTTTCACACCATGGAATAATGATTCATCACCATGTTATACTTACTCTGATTAGGGGATGAATATTAATAGTGTATAATATCCATCTAACCATTTTTAATGCAATAATAAAATCTATTTGCAGGGAGATCACCAATTGGAATGTTGATTGCATTGTTTTGTGAAGGAAAATGGAGGCATGGGTATAGCAGTGAGAGATCTGCCTTCATAAGGGGTATATATAATGATTTTTAGAGTTTTTTTTATGGTCAGTTAAAGGTGAAACAACCATTTTTTTGGTCTAAAAAGGTTGGGAGTGTGCAATTTGAGAGAACCCTTGTTTTGAGGGCTTGGTGATAGCCATATTGGGGTTTTGATGTTTTTACTAGTCAAAGGGGGTATATGAGTTGATATTACTTATTTTTGGACCATATTGGATGACTATTAAAATCCTTGAGTCTTTGGATTAAGACTATCTTATACTTTCTTTGTTAAATGAGTCATTTTCATGCCTAAAACAAGGGCATAGTGTGGAGTTGAGAACTTTGGTCCAAAGAAACCTATGTTGGGTCTTGGATATTTTGTGTAAGAGTAAAAAGGGTGTCTAAATCCCTCATTTATTTGGTTATTTTTTTGGGACACTTGGGTGCAAATTTGACTTCACTGTCGTTGGAGACCTACTAGGGAAACAATTAGGCCTAGTAGACTAAAAAGGGGTTTGAGGTGTTGGGTATTGAGTAGAACCCTAAAACTTGTTGAGTCTTAGTAAATCAACCTTTTTAAGTTCATATACAACCTTTTTGGTGTTTTGGGAAGTGTGTAAGCCTTTTGTGTGGTTTGGGCTATTTGGAAGCCTTGGGGTTTGAGAGGCCTAGTGAGGGCTGATTACTTGGAACCTTGAACAATTGGATTGAAATCATCCACCAACACCTCCTACCTCTACATCAAATTAAAATGTAACCCCAAGATGAGAGTTACATTCTAACCTACCCTCTCTAAGGTCTTGTCATGCCAACACATCACACACACAAGTGTCAAATGACACTACAAAGTTTACACTTCACATGAACACATGGAATGAAAATAGGATAAACACAATTAAAAATTACAATATAATAATTAAAATCATGCAACACCACTTTTATGACTAAATTACAATACAACAAGGTTTGTGTCTCTTCATTAGATGCAACCTTAGCTTTACTGATTTTCACATAGGCCTAACCTTGATTCCCCGATTTGTTTCCATGGTCAATTTTCCTACACAACTAAATTTGAATATCAGTAGTCCAAGAAAACCATACACATGTATAATGAAATTGATTAACACTGTTTAAGCATACAAATTTTCCCATAATTGAAATCACATAATTCACTATAGATAAAGCAAAATTTACAATAAAATTTCTTCCCTAACACATTTCTCATAAGGCACATGCACAATTCAAGCATTGTAAAATTGACATGTCCATAAGGTTCAATCATAAATCCATTATTCAATTTTTTTAATCAAAATAATAATCTAGATCAGTCTATTATAATGCATCATTACAATGTACATAAACCTCCATCATAGGATTCATAAATATTAAATAAGATTCATCAAATCTACTGATAGAGATCATAACTCGAATAATACAAATAGATCATAAACATTAGTGTAGAATATAACATAAGAAAAATCATCATAATTAAAACATGATCCAATCCTTGTCATGAAATGTAATCATCTAAGTGCATCAAAATAGAGTATAAAAATATATGTCCATTGAAAATGTAAGAAACTTCTATGACAGGTCAGGATGAGGCCTCACACCCTCCCCCTCTAGGCATGAACTTCCTCTTGGAGTTCATCAAAAAGATGTTGGTATTGAGATCTCATCTGTATTACATCCTCCATGAAACTATAACCTTGTGATAACTATCCCATTGGACCCTAACTTGGTCCAGCTCTCTGCCTTGAAGGGCCAGCATCTAGCATGCCAATATACGAATGGGCTCCAAAGATAAATGCCCATCTGACTCCACCTGTAAGGAATCCCAATCTATAATGTGAGACTCTTCATAAATATATTTCTTCAAAACAAAAATATGAAACACATCATGGATGCATGACAAGCTAGGTGGAAAGGCTAGATGATATACAACTAAGCCTATCCTCTCTACGATCTCAAAAGGTCCAATAAAATGAGGTGGAAGCATAGAACCCTTTCCAAAATGGATTCGGCTCTTATGCATCCACACTCTCAAGAAAAATTTGTCCTTAACCATATGCACTCGATCAATCCTCTTAGCATATTCATACTTCTTCTATCTATCTTGGGCCTTTCTAAGACACTTCTTGATTAGTTCTACCTATTTCTCCATCTCTTTAAATAATTATGGTCCAACAGCTACCCTATCCTCAATCATATCCTATCTCAAAGGCATCCTACAGGTCCTACCATATAAGGCCAAATAAGGTGGCATATCCAAAGATGTATGATGCATATTGTTATAGGAAAACTCAACTAGATGTATGTTCTCCTCTCACTTGACTCGATGGTCCATCACATACATGTGTAACATGTCCTCCAATACCTAATTGACTCTCTCTATCTAACCATATGTCTCAGGATGATAGGTTGTACTAAAATTGAGCTGGGTACCCAAGGTTGCATTTAACCCTCTCCAAAATGATGATGTAAAGAGATCATCTCTATTGGATATGATCTTACGAGGAAAACCATGAAGTCTAAAAATGTCTCACAAGAATACTTGTGCCACTACAAATGTTGTGAAGGTAGTATGAATGGATGAAAATTAGGCCACCTTGGTCAACTATCACCATTATGGAATCATGGTGGTGAGATGACATGGGAAGACCAATAATAAATTCTATGGATATGGTATCTCATTTCCACTTGGTTACCTCATGAGGTTGTAAAATCCCACTAGGATGGTGGTGTTTCACCTTAACTCTTTGACACTCCAAGCATCAAGCTACTAACTAAGGAATGTCCTACCTCATGCCTGGCCAATGATAAAGCTATCACAAATCTACATGCATCTTCTTAACTCTGGGATGTGTTGTATAAGGTGATATATGAGCCTCTAGCATAATGATATCACACAATCCACTAGAAGAAGGTACATAAATGCATCCCCTATGACATAAAATCCCATCAAGATCCAATGAGTAGTCTACATATTTACCCTCAAGGGGTCTTGCATTCAGACCAACTGAAAAAACTCTTCATACATCACATCCTCAGGAAAGTGATGTAGTATACTGTAGTACCCACCCATAGGTTGCTTTTAGTTTTCTTTATGATTCAGTTGTTTGACCGAATTCTTTTAAGTCACTTTTGATGTGATTAGTTATTGTTTCATTAAATGATGATTATAGATTATTGATTATCATATGTTTATCATGTGTTTTTGTAGATTAGATGATGGTGTTTCATGATGATAGATTACATGTTTTATATTGATTATGATGTACTTACCCCATACTTGCATGTGTATGGTTATCATGTGTTTGTATCTGTTTGACGTGTTTGTGTGGTAGAGGATGAAGGCGTAGTTACTTGCATAGTCAAGATCCACACATCTGACCATACCTTATCATTGTCTGCTATATATTGAATGCACATGCTTCATCTTGTGATGACAGGTTTGTAGGTACAGGGCATCATCTTTCCTGAATTGGCAGGAGTGAGCATGCCCATAAACATTCATCTCAATGGTAAAGAGGGGAGATAATACACAGACCTAAAACCCTAACCTAAGCCTAATTTTTCCTAGGTTTGGACAAGTACCAGTATGACTACCTTACCTAAATTCACCTAGTTGGTATGAATTCATGGATCTCGTTCCTGAGTCTGTGCCTGGGTTCAGTTTGCTTGATTTTATTGCGCTTGATTTAGTTGATTTATGATTATTTAGGTGATTTTATATTATTAATAATGTTAGGATTATAGTTGTATTTAATGATTATTTATGGAAAATTAATCCAAATTCAATTATTTAATTATTTGGAATTAATTGAACATTTAATTGTAATTGGATTTAATTTATGTTGCATACTTTATTAAATTATTAAATACTTGATTTGCATGGCTTTAGGATGCATTAAGTATTTAATATATTTAATGCATATTTTAATTGTGACATGTGCATTAATATTTATTTTTAAATTGAATTATTCTCCAAAATAAACAACTTGTTTTAAAAAGTTTAAGTTGAGTTGTGCATTAAAAAATATTTTTAATTTATTAATTGGATTTTCCCTCAATTTCTAATTTGGAGTTGAACTGTGAGTTAGCTTTTGAGTTGTCTTTAGGGATTGCATGAATTTGGGAATTGAATTCCTATTAGGAAAAAAATGCATTCATTTTTGGATTACATAGGTTTTGGAGAAGATTTTGGGGAGAGCTTGTGTGCTTTGAATTTTGGGGATTTTGGATTGTTGTGGTTGCTTGTGGATTTGGCTTCTTTGTGTATTTGGATCGGGTACCTGTTTGCTACATAGCTTTCAGATCTGCAGGTTGGGTTGAATTCTAGAGGAAATTCTATTTTTAGATCTACAAGGGTTTTCATTTTCAGTTTCTGGCATTGGATCTGAGGTAGGCATTGAATTTTGCCTGTTATCTCTGTTTTCACATCTATTTGTCTTTCTATGTTTGTATAGATTTCTATGCTTTCTATTTGGTAGATCTGTGTTTATCTTAGATCTGGGTATTTAGAAACCCTAGTATAGTTGATTTTTATATTTTATTGCAATTTGGCATTGTACCGTTATGCTGGCAAAATTTCGTTAAATAATTCTTCATAGTTTTCCTAGAAATCAATAAATTAGATTTGGACTATAGTTTGACTATAGGGTTCGAATTTAATAAATCCCCTATTAGAAGAATCCATTTGTTATCAAAAAATCCAATTTTAGTAGAAAGGTCAATTCTGGAAATTATATTACCCACTATTAAAAAAAATACAGTTAAAATAGATATTCCAATTCTGGTTTTAAAAAAAACTTGTTGGTTGAAAATAGACAGTCAACTCATTCACAATCAAATTGGAACTAAGGGAATAGTTACTGTATAGTTTTACTTTCAGATTTATGTCATATAAATTAAAAATAAATTAACAATATTAGTTGTAAAAGTAGAGTAAGGAAATTGTTACCTTTCTGGAAAAAGGCTCTATTAGTTTTTTATTTCCATTTTCAGAAATAATTATCTTTTAAATAAATAAATAAATATAAAACTTTCTTAAATATTTTTATTAGCATTGAAAAGAATTTTATTTGTTTTAGAAAAAACCAAAAGTAAAAAAAAATGATAAAGTGAAAAGGAAGGTGGGGCCACCAAATCCCCACTCCCCCAAGCCTACCTGCGCAGGCAAGGTACTGCATAGTACCTGCATGCGCAGAGTACTATGCAGTACTTAGGGTTGCATGTGGGTGGTGGGGAGGAGAGTCGTGGGCCCCCCATACCCCACTTTATTTTGATTTTTGTTTTTATTTAAAATTTATATGTTATTTAATATAAATTTTGATTTAGATTAAATTAATTTTTGTTATTAAATTTTGTTAATTAATATATATCATAAATTTTTATATTATGTTTTACTTTAATTTAATTTTTGTTAATTAATAAATTTAATAAAAAAATTTATTATGTGTTGAATTAATTTAATTAAATTTAGTTTAATTAAACTATTTTTTGTTGAAAATTAGTTGGTAGTTAATTAATTTGTAAAATTAATTTAGTTTAATTATTAGTGGCATTTTATTTTGTATATTAGTAAATCAACCTTATTGATTTAATTAAATTAGAATAGATGCTTGTCAATTTTGTTGTGATAGGATAAATTTGTTCATTATGGTTTTAATTTTGAATCGATTTTGTCTTAACTATGTTATAGGGATTTAATTGAACATTAGTTTTAATATCTGAAAATTGATAGTGGTAAATGTAAATCATTTGTCCTTTCTTAGGAACAATTAATTGACAAATGCATATGTTAATACCGAGTAGGGCATTTTTATATGTTTATATTAAAATTGGGCATTTTTATGCTACTGAATTCCTAGAATGTTAATAGGGAACATATCCTTTTATTAGTGACATTAATATGATTGTTATGTCAAGATTCTTTTATTAGTATTATGCAAACTATATTCTGTTTGGTTTATGTTCATTATGAAGTTTAAATGCTTGTAATTCCTTTACAGTTCTTTAAGATGTGAGTGTTGTCTTCTCGTTCCTGAACTGTATTCTTGTGCTTATTGTGGTTTCGGGCTAGATGGCCTAGGGGAAAATAGAGGCAGGGATCTGAGTCAATTGGGCTTGTTCTTAGTATCATGTTTGATGTGTGTGGTTATTCTTATTATACTCTATTTTGATTCTTTATGGGCTCTAGTTGCTTCATTATTTGTCTATGGTATCTTTGTAATCATTTCAGTTTCTATGTGTGAAACTGCATCTAGGATTACCTGGTTGTATACCAGTTTGGATTTTTTGTGAGATTATGAGCCTAGGGGAGGTTGAATAGGTGCATCTTAGGGGAGTGGCTTACAATAGGGGACGGGACCCAAAGTGGTCAGTACCTGGGTAACCTATCGTAAGTTATGTAATTAAGTGATAACATAGTAATTAAAATGTGTAGAGATCATTAAAAAGATAATTTAGAGTATGGTATGATTAGAATTCCTCATTCCCATGAGAGATTTTTCTAGTCCCACATGGATCATATTGAGGGTCCGGGGCCCAGAGTGGCCGGTCCAAGGTAACTCAATGCTTGAGAGTCTGGGGTCCACCGTGACCAATCCAGGGTAACTCAAGTAGATAGACATGTGATGACACTCTCATAGCATGTAGCCTAAGTCACCTCCTGAGTTTTCTATTTATGCCTCTGGATTAGTGTGCCTAACCTTTCACCTTATTTTGTACACCTTGAGTAGAGAGCTTTCAGGATTCCTTGCTCAGTGGTTATCCTTGTTTGGTTTTGGTCATCTGATTGGGGTTTGTTGTTATCTCCTCAACATGGTGGCATAGGCCATTGTGGTTCTACACGGATGGGTGGTAGTGATTCTTTACCATTTGAGATTTGACGTCTTGGTGCCAGTGCTATTGGTACTTCTGCAGTTGGATGCCTTTATGTTTCTTCATTGATTCTTCATTGATGGTTCTTATCATATCTTCATTTTTATAATCCTATATTAGAGTATCGCATGTGATATCTACTATAGTCATTGTACTTCTATGTTAGATTTATTATTACATACCCTGCAACATGTGTAGTGGATGTTAGTTTATTAGTTATCATGGATGTCCATGAGGATTTTAATTATTGATGTAAGTTGTAAATGTATCATTTATGATATGGAATCTTTTGTTATCTTTCTTTAGTTGTTTTTTTTGTTCTTAAGTAATTCTACATCACGGAACCCTCAAGATTTGTTATCTATTTTGGTTGATGGTTTAATGTGAGTAAATGGTAATTGCTTCCGCACTATTGTGTATATTGTATGTTAACTTTAGAAAAAAAAAATGTTCACCAAACTTAGTAGCTTGTTATAGGTTAGTCTCTCTTGGGTTCCCTGGCGAGGCGTTACGTCTAGTATCAGAGTAGAGTTTCTACACTAGGAACTTTGGGTACGTATGCCTATTAGGTTTTGTGTAGTCTAAAATTGAAACTAAACAAACATATAACATTTTGTTTTTATACCATTTCTTTATGGTTATGTTTCCTTTTGTTTTGTTTCAAGTTATGTTGTATGACGTTGTCTGGATCTCTGTATGATGTAGGAATCATGCCTGTCACTAGAGCTTCTAGAGGTAGAGGTAGAGGTAGAGGTCATTTTGGTCATTGTGGGAGGGGTAGACATCATAGCCCTTCTATGAGTTTCAGTCAAGAGAGTCACCACTAGAAGTCTAGAGATGATTAGAGAGAGGATCATTGGGCTAAGTCTGAAGAACTAGACACAAGACAGTTCTTGTGGGTGATTCTCAATCATCTTGGTCCTGAGTAGGTCAGAGTAGAGTGGGCTAGAGAGAGGTCTAGGAGTCCTTTAAGGAGGGACTTCACAGTTGATCCTACAGTTGTGGCAGTGAACCACATGAGGGATTTGATGAGAGGGTGACCTAATCCCTTTGATGGAAAAGGTACTAGTTTCGAGGTAGAGACTTGGTTGATAGCTTTAGAGAGGAGTTTTTTCATGCATCCCTTTAGTAGCAATACTAAAGCCAGGTATGCGGTTATGCAGCTTACAGATTTTGCAACTGTATGGTGGAAGATAGAAGAGGAGAAGTTGGGTCTTCAGATGGATACTGTCACTTGGGAGTTGTTCCTTGAGAACTTTCAAGAGCACTTCCTCTCAAATCAGTGGAGGCAGTAGAGAGCAGATGAATTTCACAACTTGAGGCAATTGACCCTGTCAGTGGGAGAGTATGAGCACTAATTCTTTGAGCTCAAGCAATATTCTAGCTTTAGAAAGGATACAGCTCTCCTAGTTTAGCACTTTGTAAGGGGACTTAATGCTCACCTAATTGGGGAAGTTAAACTCTTTGAGCCTAAGACCCTCAAGGAAGCAGTAGTTAAGACTACTCTTACAAAGGTGAATCTAGCATTGGGTTGTAGTGGTCAGAGAGGTGTTCAGCCTAGTGGTTCCAAGGGGAATCACTCTCAGAGGAATGGGAATTTTTATAATCCTTCTACCTTTTCAAAAGGTAATCAGAATCAATAGAAGAAGAAATTCTTCCATGGTAGCAGTGGTGGTTCTCAATCAGGGAACTATTGTAATACCCCAAAAATGGGCTATAAGTTCATTAATCTCCTACATCGACAATTCGAATGAAATCGACATCAAAGTCCTAATCTAAGGCACATCTAAACATCATCAAATCTAATTGATTATCTTAAATTTTGCATCGGGGAATATTCCTAGTAATATTCCTAATTATCTTAATTATCTTTAATTTAATGATTATTTGGCGATAAATCACATTTATCCTAAAAATTTGATTAATTGAATATTTTCATATTTAATTAATTAGATTTAATATTTGCCACTTAATTATGTAATTAAATTTAATTCTATCTATTATTAATTGTATTATTTAATTTTGACAATAAATCAAAATTCCTATCTTTAATTGATTAAATTCTTATTTAATTAATTAAAGCATGTTGTCATTATTTAATAATATAATTTTTAATAAAAGTTTGGTAAAATAGTTAATTAACCCATAAATTAATTATTTATTTTCAAAAATCAGTTGAGTTGAGGATAAATCACTTTATTTATTTATTTAATTCTTAATTATTATGCATATTCAAAAGAAACAGTTAAACTCCAAATCAGAAAATCAATGCAAGTTATTGACTTTTTGGAACTCAACATCCTTTTGGAGTTCAAAAAGCTAATCTAAACTCTAATTTGAGTTAAAAAGCTATTTTTGCATGATTTTGAGAATTAACTATCTTTTATGATCAGATAACTCAAAAATCAAGATGAGTTAATTTGAGTGATTTATGGCTTTTATCCATGCACCTCCCAAGCCCTGGATTTCTATAAATGAAAGGCTTCAGCTCATCTCTCAATCATCTCTCAAATTTGCATCAAATCATCTCATATTTTGCACAATCACGCTGGAGAATTGGAATTGAAGAATCAAAGCTCTTGCGAATCGACATCTTTGTGAGATCAATCTTATTTTTGCATTCATATTTCATATCATTGTTAGATTAGCATAGCATATCAGTTTTCATATAGATTAATTTCATATCAGTTTTTCATTCATTCTTATTGCATAGAAAAATATAAAAAAATAGCTCAATTGCATTTATTTCATATCCATCTTTTGCATTCAAATCCTTCATTTAGGTGTTGTCTAGGTCACTGATCTCGATTACAATCTGAGAACATTAATCTCGCACCTATTAGAAGGCAGTAAATCGCTTGGTTAGATAGCTTTCAATTTTGCACGATTTTGATTATCACTAACCTCTAATGTTTTACTGAGTTTTGTGTCTACAGATCAGGTACAATTTTCACACACACATTTCTGGCACCCACCGTGGGGCAACCCACCTTTGCATGCTGGTTTTGATTTTTTTGGGGAGCTAAAACCCCAAAGTTTCAAAGATTTAATTTTATCTCCCAAACGGCTTGGAATTTTGGTCTAAAATTGTTTTTATAGGTTGGTGACATGTTAGGAAAGCTACAGTAAAAAATTTAAAATTTTCTGAGATGGTTTGAATTTTTAATAATTTTTTCTTGAAATTCTGGAAAAAATTAATATCTGACGCAAATTAGAATATTTTTCAAAAAAATTTATATTTTCGGAAATCTCTTTAAATTCTACAGGGGGTCCATTCTTTGTGTTTTAAATTTGGACATGATATCATAGCTCAAATAGTCAATTTACAAAAACTAGTCTATTTTGATAAAATGGGTCTCTAGGGCACAAATGAAGAGATTTTTCTAAAATTTTTGCATTTTTGGAAAGCTCTCTATTTTTTAGTAGGGGTCTTTATTCTAAATTTCTATTTTTGTGGCCAAAATCATATCAAAAAATTAGATCTTGTTGACTAGGTCAAATGCAGCAAAAAAAATAAAGTTTTATGATGGGTATGCACTTATTTTTTTACATGGTTCAATGAATGATATGAGTTGTCATTTGGGTTGATTTCTAGTTATTATTACTGATAATAATTGATTTTTAGAGCTAATCCTATGGTTTTCATAAGTTGAATATATTTTGCATATCTTGTTTGCTTGTTTGCTTGTTGGAGAGTTCGTCACTTGCTTGCATGGAAAAGCTCAACAAAAATTGCTAAAAATCAAGTAAAATCTACTAAGCGCGTTGCAAGGATCCCAGGTATTCTCCTTCATCTAATAATATTTTGATTTGGGACTTAAAATAAATCTCTTATGTGTCAAGCTTGTGTGCATCTTTTCATGCTTTTGATCTATTTCTACACACTTGCATAATTGATACTAGGTTGTAATTCCTTAAGGATTCATTAAGTAGTCTTAGAATACTTGTGATTGATCTTGATTGCTATCTTGGGTTATTGGACTTGCTAATCTACTGGCCCCTCATTTCCGCCCCGTGGTTGCAATCTCAGCGCCATAAAGGGGAGGGGTCAACAGGACAGAAGCGTTAAATGTTCCACTTGGCAACCATTTTGCGCTTTTAGGAACTCACTTGTTTTCTAAGTTGTGGACTCATTTTTAGCTTGTGTGAGGTGTTAAGTGTTCCACCTTGTGGACTCATCTCATATTCGCTTTAAACGTTAAGTGTTCCTCTTTCTACTTTTTGGATGCTTTTGGTAGATTTGCTTTCGGAACATACATCTGTGCTCACATAGTAATTAGGCCCTATGAACACTATTTGTGATTCTTGAGAGATTGGATTCCTAGCGAAATCCTTCCTTGACGATAGAATCCTTGTAGGTAGGGAGGATACTTAGTGCATTTCACATTCAACTTAGTTAGTGAGTCTTCTCTTATTGATCGACACATTCTCTCTTCGGAGAGGTTGATAGATCATGTGGGGTTGTTATCACGAGCTTTGGTGAATCAAATTTGGTTAGTGTGTCTTCTCTTATTGATTGATACATTCTCTCCCCGGAGAGGTTGATAGATCACGTGGAGTTGATATCACAGACCTTGGTGGAACAAAACTTTGTCTTAGCATGTCGGATTAATCTGCTTGCTTTGTTTGGGTTAAAAGTGAAGAGGTGTCAAAACCTTGAATCTGGAGCCAAGTCCCCTTGTGGTATACTATTGTGAGTCATCTTTAGAGAGGGTTAACCGTAGTGAACAATCCCTTCACAGGGCAAACTACGTTGACGGAACCTCAAGCGGTAATAGCCATTTTTTCCACGGTAGTGACAGCCGCTATATAAATGTCCTTGTGGAAGAAATCTCCATGGGTATGGTTCATTGTTGGGTTGTCAGATCTCCCTAGCAGCTCTTGAAGATTAAGTTCTCAGACTGTGTCAAAACCCTGGTGCGCCGGGATTGGAGTTCACCCCTTTGAATCATAAAAGTTGTAGAGTCAAACCATTACTAAAAACCCTAGAGAGGCCAATTTTTCATTCTCAGGTATATGTGTGTTATTGCAAAACTTTTCAGAACATACACAATTAGTACTCTCAGGGATTAGCACAATTTGGTCACTTGATTGTTCATGCGCAAGGTTTCTTTTGCCCTTGTTCATTGTTTTCAGACGTGCTTGGAATCACTTGCTTGCTATTCTGCGTGCTTATTTATCTACTTGGCTATTAAAAATGATCAAATCTGGTAGAACCTTCAAAATCTGGATAGTACAATTTGCAACCAATCCAAAATTGAAAACCTTAAATTTTGTAAAAATTGATGTAAAGTTCTTTCTGGAGTCAAAAGTCATTTCAAGAAGTCAAAAGTCGTACGAGTTTTGTCAAGTGTCATTTCAGTATTACCCAATTGTCGTATGAGTTTAGCAACTATCATTTCATAGACTACCCAGTGTCGTACAAGTCTGCAGAGTGTCGTTTGGAAAAATTTGAGAGAGTTGTCAGAAATTGTCAAATTGCAAGATATCCAATGTTTCCAGCCTAGTTCCAGAATCTGTCAAAAATATCATTGTGTCAGGAACAGAGCGATAGCTATTGAGCATTCTACCATTTTCTGAGTTTGATCTTTTGAATCCGATCTAGTTTTCTATTTGATCAATTTGAGTCCTTTTTATCTCGTGTCAAAACCTTGTCATAACTATCAATCTTCAATCAATCAATCTTCAAAAATAGACTAAGTGTTGAGAACTCGTGTCTGCTATCTTTTGGGCGATCTATCCCATACATCTAGGGCACAGTTTCCTTCACCCACATCTCATCAGATCTTCAAAACTATCATAATCTTGACAAGGTTGCGTCATCAAATTTTCTCGAATCAAATTGTTCTTCAGTTGTCTTCATCCTTTTCTTCTGTTTCATTCAAAGTTAATGGTGGAGACCAGAGCTTCTTCACACAAGAAATCAGAAGAAACATCTCAGAACTTACTTTTGACCAATACCCCGGGTCCAACTCTTGAACAACTCATCAAGTCAGGTATCTATGAAGACGACGGTCTCGGTAACTTTCGATTAAAAATTGATTACATACCTCCTCTATCAACTCACAAAGGTAATCAACAAACTCCTCCTCAATCTATTCCAGGGAGCCCAAAAACTCCTACCATGTCTCAAGCAGGGACAAACCATGGTTCTCTAGGAGGAGGATCCCAGGGACACCATTCTCAACATAATGCTAACCAAGACCCTACACCCTCTAAAATCCATCGGTGTCAGAATGACGATGAATTCAAAAGAATGATGAGGCATTTCTTGAAAATGGATAGAGAGGCATACTTTTTGCAATTAGTCCAAGAAGGAGCTAAACTTCCTCCTCACTTCAATGTCGAAGATATCATCACGCATGAGGAAGAAACTCTGATGACGGCCATAATGAACCAGCTGCACACTATGCAGGTCAAAATGAATAAAATTGAGAAAGAGAAGGAACCCAAGGAATTCTCCATGGAGGCCCTTTGTCCTTTCCCTTTTGACAAAGACTTGTATATGCCTCCATTCCCAAAAAGAGTGGAGATACCAAAGTATGACAAATACGACGGACACTCTGATCCTCAAGATCATGTCAGAGAGTTCTGTACGCAATCCATGGAATTCATGCATGAACTGACTTATCTAATGTGTCTTTTTCCTAGATCCTTGGGAGGAGCATCCATTCAGTGGTTTTCAAGATTACCTTCTACAATCAAAACTTTTGAGGAATTGATTAAATTGTTTTATCAACAATATTCCTACAATATTCAACATTCGATTACCATGATCGATATCTGTAACCTCAAGCAATATCCAGGGGAATCATTCTTAACTTTTCTCAAGAGGTGGCGAAAGAAGTTTTCTTTATATGCTAGACCAATTCCTGAAATGGAGAAACTTGAAATCTTTATCAATAACCTTGTTCCAGAGCTCAACTATCCATTACAAATGCAAGATCATGTATCTTTTGATAAAATGGTGGATAATGCAATCAAGATTGAGAAAGTACTTGTCAAGAAAGGAGAAATCACACTTCAAAAGGACAAGTCTGAATCTGGATCTAGCTCAAAAGATAAAAACAAGAGCTGGAATAGAAACAAAGGTATCGTCTCTGACGGTGTTGTTGACACTATCCACACCCCATCAAAGGCACCGGCCTACAATCTCACCCTTGCCACCAAAGCCATTGAAGCTTCATAGCAAAAATCTACTGAACCATCTCCAAGGAAGCCATTCAAATGATGGGATAATAAACGAAAGTTTACTCCCCTGGGAGAATCTTTGGAATCTTCCCTGAGAACCCTGATAGTTGATAACATGATCTCTTTACCACCAATCCGAAAACCTGATCCGGATCCAAAACCATATTGGTGGAAAGATAATGAATTCTATGCTTTCCATCGGACTAAAGGCCACAGAACTAATGGATGCTTCCATTTGAAGCATACCATTCAAGACTTGATAGATCAAGGGGACATCACAATCGATAATCCTACCAGCAATAATGATCACACAGCATTTACAGAACCTTTTCCACAACATGGCAAGGGAGTTTCCACTTCTCAGCCTAACATGGGGGCAAAAGTCAACTATGCCTACCCTGGAAACAATGCTGTCATCAATATGGTTGAACCATGTCTCTCTGAGAGCTGCAATGTCATCACGATTGTACAAAGAGATAGAAATCATTCCTCAGCTAATGCAGTTACCCGATCCCAAGCTCAGACTCATCTGAAAGGACAAACACCAAGTTCATCTAATGTCCCTAAGATACCTTTCAATCTCACATCTGCTTCTAAACAGAAGGTTGCCTTGAAATCTTCCAATCCAAAGGATACCAGACCTACATCTTACAGCATCGTACAACAACTCCAGCATACCAATGCCAAAATCTCTATGTTTGAGTTACTTCGAATATCTCCAGCTCACAGAGATATCCTAGACAAAGCTTTGCTCGGCTCTAATGTTCCTGATGATCTAGATCTAGACAGGTTCCAGACTATGGTTGGTCATCTAACGTCTCCGCAATATATCTCCTTTTCAAAGGAAGATGACAACTCTTTGAGTCACCCACACAATCAGCCCTTAAACATAGAAGTCTTGATCCAGAACCGTCGAGTCAAATGTGTGTTGATAGATGGGGGCACAGGCCTCAACATTTGTTCTTACAACTTAATCACACAGTTGGGATTCTCAGAGGTGGCTATTGATCCTCGAAAGAAGATCACTATAAAGGCCTATGATGAACAGGAAAGATCTTCTAAAGGCACCATTGTCTTACCCATCCGAGTGGGTCCAGTCATCAAAGATACCACATGTCAGGTGCTCGATCTACCATTGGCTTATAATATCCTTCTAGGGAGACCCTGGATCCATGAAATGCAAGCCATTCCTTCTACGTATCATCAATGCTTGAAATTTCCCTATGAAAGAGTGGAAGTTACTATCCCAGCAGATCTCAATACAACTTGCAATACATTGAAGGAAAGTGCCGATAAGCTTGTTCCCAACAACAGAGAATCTTTCATCAAGCAACAAAATGTTGCTTCCACATCTAATATGGACGACATTGCTAAAGATATCAATATCAAAGAAAATGGGATGGGAGAATACACTATAGAGCCAGTCTTGTCTCTAACATCTCTCCCAATCTCACCTAAGTCGTATGGCCAATCCTTGAAGCAGTCTAAATCAGAACCGAAGGAACCTATGGGAGCATACAAAAGACATTTTGTGGTGGAGCAAGTATCCAAACAAGAATTTGAAGAGGATGAAGCTGTGCTGGCATGGCTATATAAAGAGGATTCTGAATCTAAAATTATGCAACCTAGTGAATCTATAGCACCTACAATCCCTACTAGTTCATATGGTCTAGGAAACAAATTGATAGCCAAGATGGGATATTCTAGTCAGGGACCTCTAGGAATTAGGGGAAAGGGTCTTGTGACCCCCATTTCACATATTGGTCGAGCCAAAAAAGATACTGGTGGCATAGGGTTTAAAAAGAAACCCTATCATCTCAAAGGTGGTTGTTCTCATGTCATAGAACAAATTGCACCAGGAGAACCCCTTCTTAAGAAAGAAGAAACAGAACCCTCTAATGATGATTCAGATAGCTCTGAGCTTATCCCCTATGAAAAATTGCCTAAAGAGATCAAAGATCTTCTTGATGATACAGATGATCCTATCAGAAGAATTAATGTAGTAGAAACACAAGAACCTACTGTAGCGCAAGAGATGGTTGTACCACAAGAACCAGCCAATCTCGAAGGCAATCAAACTGATCAAGAAGTAGGGGGTAGTTATTCTGACACTGATTCCCATGAATATGAATTCAAGTCAGAGACTGAGGGTAATCCTTCTTGGGGTATTCATCCTGATTTCACGCACTTTCTAAGATTTCCTAGAGATTCTGAATCAGAAGATGTGTCAAATGATTATGAATGGGGTGCCATTCCAGAAGAAGATGAGCTTATAACAGAGAAATCTATTGATGTTATTCACCAATATGTCTCTCAACCCAATGTAAGTCTAGAGTGAAACAATGAACTTAACGTGTCTGATCCACCTATGGCTGAAGAGGACTCCCATGATGACGTTGAGCCTATTCACGAATTGAACATTTTGAGTTGTAATATCACCTTTGAACTTGAGCATCAGGTTAGGACCAATGATGACATATCCACATCTGTGAACACCATATCCCAAGCCTTTCCCGCTTTGACTATCCAACGCCCTGATCTTATCGACCAAACTTCCACAAACCCAAACCATGGTATGTATACCTTCCCAAATGACTATGCCCTTGCCTGCTACCTCAATGCAATTGAGCCTATGAGTACTTCCATCAGTGAACCGAGCATTAGCATGACCGAGTCGGACATCAAATATCTTAGTCAAAAAAACAAGAGTAAAAAGAAAAAGAAAAAGAGTTCTGAGGGTGAAAACCACTTTGTGGCAGTCTCAGAACTGACAAAAGTAAAAAGAAAAGATGTATCTGAAGGTGAAAACCTCTCTGAGGTGCCTAAGGATGAGATATTTGATGTCCTTCCGAGTCATTTACAGGATAGATCTCTAGTTCTAATTGAGCCAACTCAATCCATCAATTTGGGTACAACAGAGGAACCACAATTGGTACATATAGCACAATCTCTATCAGAAGAAGAGAAACATAAATTCACTACATTCTTATCAGAAAAAAAGATCAACTTTGCATGGAAATATTCAGATATGCCAGGATTGGATCCCAATCTCATTATGCACCATCTATCCATTGCTCCCGGAGTAAAACCAGTCAAACAAAAATTGAGAAAGATGCATCCTCATGTTGCACTCTTAGTCAAAGCAGAACTAGAAAAACTCCTAAAAGCTGGATTCATCCGTGTCATAGACTATGCTGAGTGGATTTCCAACATTGTACCTATTTCCAAACCAGATGGTTCAATCAGAGTATGCATGGACTTTAGAGATGTGAACAGAGCATGCCCTAAGGATGATTTTCCACTGCCTAACATTGATATGATAGTGGACATGACTGCGGGCTATGAAATGTATTCCTTAATGGATGGCTTTTCTGGATACAGCCAAATCAAAATTGCTCCAGAAGATCAAGAGAAAATAGCTTTCACATGTGCGTGGGGAACTTTTTGTTGGAATGTTATGCCATTCGGACTCAAAAATGCTGGAGCTACATATCAAAGAGCAATGACATCTATTTTTCATGATATGATGCATAGAACAATGGAGGATTACGTAGATGATACCTTGGCAAAATCCATGATTAGAATTGAACATCTAACAGACTTGAGCATGATCCTTGACAGAATGGAAAAATTTAGTCTTCGACTAAATCCTAAAAAGTGTGCTTTTGGAGTCACTTCTAGAAAGCTCCTAGGATACATCGTCTCCAAGAAAGGCATTGAAGTTGATCCAGCTAAGGTCAAGGCTATAATAGAGATGCAACCTCCCACAAATATCAGTCAAATGAGGACATTGCAAGGCAGAGTTCAATCTATTAGAAGATTCATATCACAGCTAGCGGACATCTCACAGCCTTTTACAAAAATATTACATAAAGGTGTGACCTTTGCATGGAATGAAGAATGCGAGAACAACTTTAAACATATCAAGAAGTATCTATCAAATCCACCTATATTGATGCCTCCTATTCATGGGAGGCCATTAATATTATATGTCTCTGCAACAGATACATCACCGGGGGCATTGCTAGCACAACATGATGAGAACAAGAAAGAAAGAGCCATCTACTATATCAGCCAAACTTTAGTGGCCTATGAGAAGAACTACTCAATGATAGAGAAGGTATGTCTCGTTGTGATCTTTGCATCACAGAAATTGAGACACTACATGTTATCTCATACTACTCATTTGGTAGCTAAAATTGATCCACTGAAATATCTCCTAAGCAAAGCTGCCCTCACAGGTAGACTAGCTAAATGGGTCATGCTCTTGAGCGAATTTGACATTGAATATGTTGAAAGAAAAGCTATCAAAGGACAGGTCATTGCTGATCAATTAGCTGAAGCACCACTGTTTGATGATACACCCATGCAAATGGAATTTCCTGATTCCTCTATCATGCACCTCTCTTCTAGAGCATGGCGATTATTCTTTGATGGCTCCTACACATAGAATGGATCTGGAGTAGGCATATTGTTCATCACTCCTCAAGGATACTCGATACCCAAAGCATTCAGATTAAAGTTTCCTTGCACAAACAATATTGCTGAATATGAGGCACTTCTCAATGGTATGAAAATGGTAATACAGTGGAGAGTTACAGAGATGCACATCCATGGGGACTCACAACTGGTTATCCACCAAGTCAATGATGTATACCAAACCAAAGATGAAAAGCTCATTCCTTACAAGAGAATGGTAGATGATTTAAAGAAATACTTCATCTCTATCACGTTTGAGCAAATACCCAGAACGGAGAATAAGGCTGTTGACGCAATGGCGACATTATCTACTCTTTTACAGCAGCCCAAACATGAACTACGCTATGAGTTCCTGGTGGAAGCCCTATCCTATCCTGCATATGACTCCCCTGAAACCCGCATGATCTGCACTGTTGTAGGTTATGACTCATCTCGCTACAAAAATCTATTCTCCTATCTCCACAACCAAATCATCCCTGAGTCCTTTAACCATTTTGAGAAATGAAACCTTATCCGATCCGCATCCCAATATGTCATCATTGGTAATGATCTGTACAAACGAGGTCTAGATGGTACACTGCTTAGATGTTTAGAATGAGAAGAGTCTCAACGTGCATTAGAGGAAGTCCATGAGGGTATATGTGGGTCACACTCAAACGGTTTAACGTTAGCTCAAAAACTTATTAGGGCTGGGTATTATTGGCCTGAAATGGAAAAAGAAGCTATTAAATTTGCTAAAAACTGTCAACAGTGTCAAGTACATGGCAACTTGATTCATGCTCCAGGGAGAGATCTGATTCCCTTTACTACACAATGGCCTTTTCAACAATGGGCATTTGATCTCATAGGTTCTATCCATCTGCACTCTTCTAATGGACATACCCATATAATCACAGCTACAGATTATTTTACAAAATGGGTAGAAGCAGTTCCTCTAACACAAGCAACGGGGAAACAGATCTCTATGTTCATCCTGAATTACATCATTTGCAGATATGGGATCCCTCACTCTATAATCATAGATAACGGGGGACAATTCAAAAATAAGGATCTAGATGACTTATGTGCCAGGTTCAAAATTACTCAACATTGGTCATCTATCTACTATCCTCAAGGGAACGGACAAGCTGAGGCTTCAAACAAAAATCTCTTGAAGATCTTGCACAGAACAGTGAATAAAATAGGAAGAGACTGGCATCTGATGATCAATCCAGCTCTCTGGGCATACAGAACTAGTATCAGAACACCTACAGGGGCTACACCTTTCGCTTTAGTTTATGGGTCTGAAGCGGTACTACCTATTGAGGTTGAAATTCCATCACTCAGAATCAAAATGCATGGACTTGTCACTGATGAAGACTACAGAGTGTCGAGGTTACAAGAACTTGAATTACTAGATGAACGCAGGCAAGCAGCGTATGATCATCTCAGAGTGTATCAGAAAAGAATGTCTAGAGGCTACAACAAGAAAGTCAGACATAGAGAATTTCAGGTTGGCGATCTAGTGTTGAGAGAAAATCCTAAAAATCAATCACATCGAGAACGCAAGGGGAAGTTCGAACCCAACTGGCTGGGTCCCTTTGTAATCACTACTACTTTTGGCTCTGGTGCCTATCAACTCTCAACAACTGAAGGAGAACAGCTCCGAGAACCAATCAACGTTCTCCATCTGAAGAAATTCTATGCTTAAGGCATTCAGTGCTTGGTAAATGTCTTGAAAAAAATCTTTAAAATTAGAAAAAGTCCTAAAAAAATGAACATCTTGGTGAAAACCTAGCAATAGGCACCTTGATGATTCATAAAAAAATCAAAAAATATCAAAAGTACAAAAAAATTAAAAAAAAGTGAAAAAATACAAAAAAATGAAAAAGAAGAAAAAGTGCCTTGGTGAAAACCTGGAAACAGGCGCCTTGGTAGCAAAAATAGAATCTCTGCCAAGATGGTGAAAACCTGGCAAATGGGTGCCACTTGTTCAAAATGCTCCATCTATCAGTGCAATCTTGGTCTTTCCCAGCTTTTAGTCTTGCTTTAGTTTGTACATATCTCCCAGTTTGTTTCTGCATTTCTAGTTTTCAATAAGTCGGTCTGTACACCAATCAACTCAAGCGTCTGTATCCTATCAATGTTCAAAGTTGGGGGCAATCAATGTCATATCCTATGGTCTCCCATGTATCTTAGACATTTCCTATCCAGTCAGAGTCCTTTGAAGCTTCCTGTTGAGTCAGTCAGTCTGTCTCGTCTCCAGCAAGGATTTTGCATCAACAACAATCAAACATCAAACTCAAACTGAAAACAATTTGTGCATTTTACATGCTCTTATCTCCTTGTATGCTTACTGATCCGCATTGAGATTTTTGCATATTGTGTCCCTTCGAGCTCTTCGATGATGTCCTTTATAGGATTTAGAGAGTGATGACTAGGGGCATAATCTTTTCTTGATCTTCTGCTTGTATGTGAAAATCTAACATCTTTGGAACTTCTGGATTGAAATGGTGTCCGACTGTAAGAGCCTCTATCTCGAATTGGATGGCCATGCGTACCTTGACCATTGATACCCAAACAATTCAAGGAAGTTTGATCTAACTATTATCTTTTTGAGTAAGTTCTTTCTCCTACTGTGGAACGCAATCTTGCCTAAGGATGTGAATGATAAAGGGTCACTACGGGTAATTCACATTGGATTTAGAATGATCTCTTGACTGTTTGATGTGTTTGTAATGCAAGGCGTACTCAGGTCATCACGACGTGTATGTTTTGATGCTTGTACAAATTGCTATATCAAAATGGACATGATATTCAGGTCATCCTGGCGTTTGTGCCTTGATGCTTATATTTAATCCAACATTTTGAAAATAAAGTCAATATTCATATATCCATGGTTGTTGTCCAGTGGGTGTTGTATTGATTCTTGCGCATACAAATCGATATTCATATGTCTATGGTTTCATGGCTAGTGGGCATTGTATTGATTTATCCGGTTACCTAAAAGTTCAATGATGATAACAAATCGACATATGATCAGTGACTAGGTCCTAGGTCTTAGATTGCATTTCATTTTGCACGTCTCATTGCATTTTGCATGTTTGCATGATCTCACAATGATTAAATGAACTCCAATGCTTAAACGATTCTTCAAATCACATCTTCCAGTCTAACAAGAGCTGAATCTCACATGAAGGTTCCTCCAACGAAGTAGCAAGTAGAATCCTTTTTCGGGATCAAAATCAAAATCTGAGATCATTCATATTATTAACTGCTTGCATATTCGACCTTTGATCATCACAGAAATCTAGTATTCAACTTAACTGATTATCTTACATCAAACTATTGAAATTTCAACTTGATCAACCATGTTCAACTCATGGTCAAACTTAGTCAAACTTGGTCTTTTGGGACCTTCCAACGATGCAGAATGCATTCATGAATGTGTATAACCACTTTTCCAATCAATTAACATGCTTCTAAACTATAACGCTAACTTTTCTTGTCAGATTTCAATTTTAATCCTGAAGGGGGCATGGTATTGCACATCATTCAAAGTCTGTCAATCAAATCTATCAATATCTTTCATCAGTAATCAAGACAAACAATCATGTCTAGTCGCTGATTCATCAAAAGTCCTCATCGCTCGAGGCAAATCTATCATCACTTGGGGCATATTAGATTCATCAAGATCTATATCAATTTGGTATTCTCCTAATCTTGTAAACTGTATCAGTTTTTGCAACCATCAGATCATAGTGTTCTTTCCTTGGTTCTTCGACAACTGAAGGGTTTGGATGTGATACTTACTAGTTCTGCTAAGACAATCGAGTCTAGAATGGGTCACTCACTTCTTATCAATCCTAAGGTTTGGAATCAGGCATTTTGACACTTTTTCGCAATCATAGGTTCATCGCTGCTACAGTGAACATTATCTTTGGTCATTCAAGACCTATTATCTCCATCTTAATTCAATATCAATCAACTCCTATCTCAATATCTTTCAATCGGTTTCTATCTTGAGATCGGTTTATCTTTTGAATCAGTTTCATATCTCTATCAAACACAGACTTTCTTTGAACCACTGCGCTTCGCACAGTAATTCAAAGAGGGGCAAAATGTAATACCCCAAAAATGGGCTATAAGTTCATTAATCTCCTACATCGACAATTCGAATGAAATCGACATCAAAGTCCTAATCTAAGGCACATCTAAACATCATCAAATCTAATTGATTATCTTAAATTTTGCATCGGGAAATATTCCTAGTAATATTCCTAATTATCTTAATTATCTTTAATTTAATGATTATTTGGCGATAAATCACATTTATCCTAAAAATTTGATTAATTGAATATTTTCATATTTAATTAATTAGATTTAATATTTGCCACTTAATTGTGTAATTAAATTTAATTCTATCTATTATTAATTGTATTATTTAATTTTGACAATAAATCAAAATTCCTATCTTTAATTGATTAAATTCTTATTTAATTAATTAAAGCATGTTGTCATTATTTAATAATATAATTTTTAATAAAAGTTTGGTAAAATAGTTAATTAACCCATAAATTAATTATTTATTTTCAAAAATCAGTTGAGTTGAGGATAAATCACTTTATTTATTTATTTAATTCTTAATTATTATGCATATTCAAAAGAAACAGTTAAACTCCAAATCAGAAAATCAATGCAAGTTATTGACTTTTTAGAACTCAACATCCTTTTGGAGTTCAAAAAGCTGATCTAAACTCTAATTTGAGTTAAAAAGTTGTTTTTGCATGATTTTGAGAATTAACTATCTTTTATGATCAGATAACTCAAAAATCAAGATGAGTTAATTTGAGTGATTTATGGCTTTTATCCATGCACCTCCCAAGCCCTGGATTTCTATAAATGAAAGGCTTCAGCTCATCTCTCAATCATCTCTCAAATTTGCATCAAATCATCTCATATTTTGCACAATCACGCTGGAGAATTGGAATTGAAGAATCAAAGCTCTTGCGAATCGACATCTTTGTGAGATCAATCTTATTTTTGCATTCATATTTCATATCATTGTTAGATTAGCATAGCATATCAGTTTTCATATAGATTAATTTCATATCAGTTTTTCATTCATTCTTATTGCATAGAAAAATATAAAAAAATAGCTCAATTGCATTTATTTCATATCCATCTTTTGCATTCAAATCCTTCATTTAGGTGTTGTCTAGGTCACTGATCTCGATTACAATCTGAGAACATTAATCTCGCACCTATTAGAAGGTAGTAAATCGCTTGGTTAGATAGCTTTCAATTTTGCACGATTTTGATTATCACTAACCTCTAATGTTTTACTGAGTGTTGTGTCTACAGATCAGGTACAATTTTCACACACACAACTATCACAACTGGCAGTGTAATATGCGTAATCGGGTTGATCAGTCAACTCAGAGTTCACATCAAGATTTTGGTGGTAAAGGCAATTTTTATTCTTGCAAGCAACATGGTCATATTGCTATCAATTTTCCTAATCGATCGACATAGTTTTCAGGGTAGAGATCTTCCTAGTGATCCTTGGTTTAGTTTCCTTTTCAGTGCAGTGAGTTTTTTTTGGGACTTACATCCCTACTTGTTCTAGGCTTCTAGGAGTAAGCCTAATCTTAGGGGGGAGGATGTAGTACCCACCCATAAGTTTCTTTTATTTTGCTTTATGATTCAGTTGTTTGACCGAATTCTTTTAGGTCACTTTTGATGTGATCGTTATTGTTTCATTAAATGATGATTATGGATTATTGATTATCATATGTTTATCATGTGTATGTGTAGATTAGATGATGGTGTTTCATGATGATAGATTACATGTTTTATATTGATTATGATGTACTTACCCCATACTTGCATGTGTATGGTTATCATGTGTTTGTATCTATTTGACGTGTTTGTATGGTAGAGGACGAAGGCGTAGTTACTTGCATAGTTGAGATCCACATGTCCAACCGTACCCTATCAATGTCTTCTATATATTGTATGTACATGCTTCATCTTTTGATGATAAGTTTGCAGGTACAAGGCATCATCTTCTCTGAATTGGCAAGAGTGAGTGTGCCCATAAACATTCATCTCAATGGTAAAGAGGGGAGATAATACACAGACCTAAAACCCTAACCTAAGCCTAATTTGTCCTAGGTTTGGACAAGTTCCAGTATGACTACCTTACCTGAATTCACCTAGTTGGTATGCATTCGTGGATCTCATTCTTGAGTGTGTGCCTGGGTTCAGTTTGGTTGATTTTATTGCACTTGATTTAGTTGATTTATGATTATTTAGGTGATTTTATATTATTAATAATGTTAGGATTATAGTTGTATTTAATGATTATTTATGTCCCTATGATTAATTTGGAAAATTAATCCAAATTCAATTATTTAATTATTTGGAATTAATTGAACATTTAATTATAATTGGATTTAATTTATGTTGCATACTTTATTAAATTATTAAATACTTGATTTGCATGGCTTTAGGATGCATTAAGTATTTAATATATTTAATACATATTTTAATTGTGACATGTGCATTAATATTTATTTTTAAATTGAAATTTTAAGATGAGTTGTGCATTAAAAAGTATTTTTAATTTATTAATTGGATTTTCCCTCAATTTCTGATTTGGAGTTGAACTGTGAGTTAGCTTTTGAGTTGTCTTTAGGGATTGCATGAATTTGGGAATTGAATTCCTATTAGGAAAAAAATGCATTCATTTTTGGATTAGACAAGTTTTGGAGAAGATTTTTGGGGAGAGCTTGTGTGCTTTGAATTTTGGGGATTTTAGATTGTTGTGGTTGCTTGTGGATTTGGCTTCTTTGTGCATTTGGATTGGGTACCTATTTGCTACATAGCTTTCAGATCTGCAGGTTGGGTTGAATTCTAGAGGAAATTCTATTTTTAGATCTACAAGGGTTTTCATTTTCAATTTCTGGCATTGAATCTGAGGTAGGCATTGAATTTTACCCATTATCTTTGTTTTCACATCTATTTGTCTTTATGTGTTTGTATAGATTTATATACTTTCTATTTGGTAGATCTGTGTTTATCTTAGATCTAGGTATTTAGAAACCCTAGCTAGTTGATTTTTATATTTTATTGCAATTTGGCATTGTACCGTTATGCTGGCAAAATTTCATTAAATAATTCTTCATAGTTTTCTTAGAAATCAATAAATTAGATTTGGACTATAGTTTGACTATAGGGTTCGAATTTAATAAATCCCCTATTAGAAGAATCCATTTGTTATCAAAAATCCAATTTTAGTAGAAAGGTCAATTCTGGAAATTATATTACCCACTGTTAAAAAAAAATACAGTTAAAATAGATATTCCAATTCTGGTTTAAAAAAAAACTTGTTGGTTGAAAATGGACAGTCAACTCATTCACAGTCAAATTGGAACTAAGGGAATAGTTACTGTATAGTTTTACTTTCAGATTTATGTCATATAAATTAAAAATAAATTAACAATATTAGTTGTAAAAGTGGAGTAAGGAAACTGTTACCTTTTTTGGAAAAAGGCTCTGTGAGTTTTTTATTTTCATTTTCAGAAATAATTATCTTTTAAATAAATATAAAACATTCTTAAATATTTTTATTAGCATTGAAAAGAATTTTATTTGTTTTAAAGAAAAATAAAAGTTAAAAAAAATGATAAAGTGAAAAGGGAGGTGGGGCTACCAAATCCCCACTCCCCCAAGCCTACCTGCACAGACAGGGTACTGCGCAGTACCTACATGCGCAGAGTACTGCGCAGTACTTAGGGCTGCATGTGGGTGGTGGGGAGGAGAGCCTGGGCCCCCCCATACCCCACTTTATTTTGATTTTTGTTTTTATTTAAAATTTATATGTTATTTAATATAAATTTTGATTTAGATTAAATTAATTTTTGTTATTAAATTTTGTTAATTAATATATATCATAAATTTTTATATTATGTTTTACTTTAATTTAATTTTTGTTAATTAATAAATTTAATAAAATTTTGTATTATGTGTTGAATTAATTTAATTAAATTTAGTTTAATTAAACTAATTTTTGTTGAAAATTAGTTGGTAGTTAATTAATTTGTAAAATTAATTTAGTTTAATTATTAGTGGCATTTTATTTTGTATGTTAGTAAATCAACCTTATTGATTTACTTAAATTGGAATAGATGCTTGTCAATTTTGTTGTGATAGGATAAATTTATTCATTATGGTTTTAATTTTGAATCGATTTTGCCTTAACTATGTTATAGGGATTTAATTGAACATTAGTTTTAATATCTGAAAATTGATAGTGGTAAATGTAAATCATTTGTCCTTTCTTAGGAACAATTAATTGACAAATGCATATGCTAATACCGAATAGGGCATTTTTATATGTTTATATTAAAATTGAGCATTTTTATGCTACTGAATTCCTAGAATGTTAATAGGGAACATATCCTTTTATTAGTGACATTAATATGATTGTTATGTCAAGATTCTTTTATCAGTATTATGCGAACTATATTCTATTTGGTTTATGTTCATTATGAAGTTTAAATGTTTGTAGTTCCTTTACAGTTCTTTAAGATGTGAATGTTGTCTTCTTGTTCCTGAACTGTATTCTTGTGCTTATTGTGGTTTCAGGCTAGATGACCTAGGGGAAAACTATATTCTTGTGCTTATTGTGTATTCTTGTGCTTATTGTGGTTTCGCAATAAATTAATTCTAATAATGAATTTGAGCTATTTAATATTGTTTTAATTTAAATCCTTTTAAATAATCCCATTTAGTTACCGAATTAATTAAATAATAATGTCAACCTTAGAATCCTTCCCATATAAATTTAACTACGATAAATGTGGATATTATAAACCAATAAAATTTACCATTATCTTAATTATAATTATATCTAGTTTATTTTATGCATTAATAATCTCATTAATTTCCTTGAGTAGAAATATTATAGTTGTTATAGGTCAATTGATTATTTTGACTCAACTTATTCAATTATTTGCAAATTCTACTAATTAAATTTAAAGTTACCTAATTAGATTAAATTAATAAATTAACTAGACCATATTGAAAAATTAATTCACATTGTACAATCCCTATTAAAAGTTGAGGGGAAATTCATTTTTCCCTAAAGAATCCCCACAAAATAAATTCAATGACTTTCGAAAAAAAACATTCAACCACCTAATTGACTCAAAAAAAAATTACACAACTGGAAGTAAAAACAAAAAAATAAAACATCAAAAAGAATCAAAAAATAAATGGCTCTGCCCTTTTTGCAGCCTGCGAGTTCTTTCTGGATCGATAGGGGACGAAGACAAGTACTTTTATTTCATAAAACAAATGTTAGAATTAGTAGTCTTTCCTTGGTTGTTTTATTTAATTTGAGGATAAACCAAGGTATCCTCATTTTATTTTATTTTAAGATATTCCTAGAGGAATCTCTACATATAATTTTGTTATCTAGTCCAAGTGGGATGACAACTCATATTTTGTAATTCTTTTAATAAGGAAAATAGTGTATTCCTCCTTATGAGGATGTTCACACTTGGCACACACTTAGTATGAATGTGGCACTCATACACATGGGAGTTACATGCAAGCTCCTTCACTCATCTCTACTTAAGAGATGCTTTTCCACACACTTGAGACAATTTTCTAACTTTTCTTACAGACAATTTCTCTCCTACTAGTTCTATCACTATTGTATTGAGCTTTTTTCTCATATTCTATCTCTCTCTTTAGGCTTTTCATGCCTCATTCATAATATACAAAGGGGTTTTTCTTTTCTTTTCCCCTTACAAAAATATCTTGGCTCTTGTTGGATTCTTGGAGTATTCTCTTTGTTTTGATGATTGATCTTGCAACTCTCTCATATTTGATTTATGGTAAAATCATTTTTGCACTTCACTTTCTTGGATTATTTTCATGATCTTATTTTCATTCTTTTAATACTTCTAACATGGTATCAGAGCTACTAATCCTTGTCTAAGTGTTTTGTAAGAATGTGTCATTCAAATGAGCAAGGCTTTTCTTGTTGATCTAATATTTGTTGCAGTTCTTTCTTGTTCTTTTCTCATTTTAGTTTTTTAGTATCTAACCCTCTTTGGAAGGCTTGCCGCCAAAGAGTATATTTTTTTATAAAAAAATTGGGTTTGGACAGTTCACCGCCAAACCTAGCTTAATAATCTTCATTTAAAGTATTTTTCTATATCTAACTTCACCCTTTGTCGGGAGACCGTAAGGGTTTGCATTTTGTTCATTTGTTCTATTCTAACGTTCTTACAGGTTTTATTCTAATCATTATTTTGATCATACCCTCTGCTGGTTTGATTCTTGTAGGATTCAAATAATAATAATCTTAGCATTTTATGATATCTCTTTGCATGCAGACTATTTCATTTTTTTTTGGAAGGCATATCTCCAATCTCTTATTGTGTCATTTTAATCTCAGATCTTTTTTTAAAATATCTTTGTGCATGCAAGTTTATTTTATTTATTTTGTAGGCATATCTCTGTTCTAATAAACACCTCTTTTATTCCCATATATCTCTTATTTTATGATATTACTTTCATAAATCTTTGGTTTTTCTAACAAATCTTGATATACCTTTGTCTGTGCTTTATTTTCCTCTTTTTTTTTTATGGTTGGTTGCGTGATGTAGTTTATTCATTCACATTCAATATTATTGTTGTCGCCTTTATCCTCGGCGGACTGTTCCTTACCCCATATTTCAGTTCAAATTTTTTGTTGAAGAAGTACAGTCCATTTTGTGTTGAATGCTACAAGAAAATGAAACTGAATTTTGAAAAAATGAGATATGGGTTTTGTGCAGAATGAGCTCATTTAGCTCTCTTGCAAAACGTTTCCCCAAATTTGCTATTGTTTAAGAGTTGTGACCAATCTTTGTCACTCTTTGTATCGATGCTTCCATTCACGGGTTTGAGCCAGTCACTACTTGGCTGCTAGCATTTCTCTGCTCAAGTCTGTTTTATTCTCTGTCTTTCTCTATCATTTTTAGCTATTCTAAGTTTAGTTTGTCTATTTATAAATTTATTAATGATTTGTTAGCTAAGTTTAGAGATAAGTTTGAATTTGAATGCTTGTTTAGCTAAGTTTAGTTGTCTTTGTATTCTAGTTTGAATTCATTTTAGATAGTTTGACTAATTTCCATTATATTTATTTAATAACATTGTTCATTATATTCTCATCCATTTTTTTTATATTATTGCTGGTTATTATTAATCTTCATGCAAAAACATCTTTTTCTTATTATTTGTCTGTTATATTTACTAATCATTGCAGGTTATCATAATATTCTTCTGGTTATTGCAATTTTTTAATCATTTCTTGTAGCACTATTTTTAGTCACTTTAATTAATTATTAGATTCTTTTCTATATTTATCACATTTTATTCAAAATTTATTTATCATAAAAAAAGTTTAAACGTTAAAACAAATTTTTTCACTCAATATTTTTTTAACATTGTTTTAAGGCATTTCTCATTTGATCTATATAAATATATTTTTAATTACCATTTTGATAATTAGTTGCAATAAAAATTTTTTTTCTAATTTAAATCATTTTTAATTTTCTTTCATATTAACTGGTAACATTAATGTTAAATTTGTCTCTTAGATTCCTTTTTTACATATTGCATTCTAGTTTATTTTGAATCACTATGTCCACATTAATTTCAAAAAGCAAATTGACAAGTTCTAATTACCATCAATGGAAGATGTATATTTCTTTTTTATTTCATTTTAAGCATTTGCTACAAGTGGCTATAGATGCCTCTCTTGAACTGGTTGTCATTGCTTTTCAAACTGACAAAGATGCATGGCAAGTTAAAAATGAAGAAGGCCTTGGATTAATTGGTCTTTTGGTTATTCCTGATTTATATATCTTAATTGGACATTGGTCAAAGCCTATCAAGCATGGGCCATTTTGAAATAAACCTATGATAGCTCCATCCAATCACATAAGATTCAAATCCAAGACAACTTGGAAGACCTCAGGTATGTTGATTTTAAATCCATGGATGAATTGTTACTTAAATTTGATGCTATTAAAACATAATTAAGTGGTATAAATGTTACTTTAACTGATATTAGATTAATTACTATCATTCTAAAGAAATGTCTTCCTAAATAATTTCAGCAATTTATTACTAACATTCATTCACAACTTGCTATTCCTAGTTTAGCTCCTCAATTAACTTATGGTATATTTCAAAATATTTTACGTCAAGAGGAAGCAAAATTATTGCAATTTGACACTCTTAGATCTTCTGAACATGCTTTTGTGTCTAAGCATCAAAATCAAAATAATAGATCTTATAATCATAATATTTTTAACAATAATCATAATTCTCATAATAACAACTATAATCATCATAATAATTATAGATCAAATTATAATGGTCATTCTAATTCTTGACATTATAATAATAATTATCGGCATAACAATAGTCATAATAATAGTTATCATAATAATCATAATCATTCTAATTATAGACCTCATTGTACTTATTGTGGGAAACATGGTCATGTGACCAACAATTGTTTTAAGAAACAAAATCATGAGCAACCTTTTACTCCTTATAATCAAACTAATGAAAACTCTCATAATAATAACTCTTGTCAAGTTTTTGTTTCTCGTTATGGGATGTTTAATCATCACTATGATAATTCTACTATTTGGGATGAACCCTATGATGTTGGCTATTCTTGGGATAACCCTCTAGATTAATGTCTTCCTACACAATCAAATTTAATTCAAAATAATTCTATGTTATCTCCTTATGATGAATTCCAATTTGATGATTCTTGCTCTCATTTTGATGATATTGTTGAACAAGAAGAGGAAATTATTTCTAACTTTCTTAATGTTACTTTGCCTTCTTTTGATTATCCTATTATAAATATGGTTATTACTCAAGATGAAATTCATGATGGAGGTACTAATCCTATGATTATTGTGGAGGTTAATAATAATGATGATGATACTTATACTATCTCTCCTCTTGATATTTCATATTATGATGAATACGTTACAAATTTATTTTATGCAACTGAAGATTGCATTTCTGATTATATGACTCATGATTCACAATATGATTTTACTTTCCAAAGTGTTACTGATTCAGCACTAGGAGATCCCAATGATGGGATATCTACTAGTGGTTATTGCCTTATTGCAGGCTCAAGTGTTGATCCATCTCCATCTTTATTTTCTACTAGAAATGAATATTCAGAATGTACACATGCATCTAAAGCATTTCTATGGAATCAAAGATCACCTGAATATTTGGGTCCTCTACAAGCACCTACACCTTTGTATTGTAATCATCAAAGTGCTATTTCAAAGAGTCATATGTACCATTCAAGCTCCAAGAACATATCACTCCAAAATCACTCCATGAAAGATCAAGTTGAAGATACACATGAGTCCATCATCCATTGCAAGGGAAACTATCTAACTGTCGATATCTTAAAGACTCTTTCTCAAGAGAAATCTCAAAAACATTGTAAACATTTGGGTTTGATACCTATTGCTCTAATCACCCCAAGTAAAGATTAAAGGGGGGTGTTAGAATTAGTAATCTTTCATTGGTTGTTTTATTTAATTTGAGGATAAACCAAGGTATCCTCCTTTTATTTTATTTTGGGATATTCCTAGAGGAATCTCTACATGTAATTTTATGCTCTAGTCCAAGTGGGAGGACAACTCATATTTTGTAATTCTTTTAATAAGGAAAATAATGTATTCCTCCTTATGAGGATGCTCACACTTGGCACACACTTAGTATGAATGTGTCACTCATACACATGGGAGTTACATGCAAACTCCTTCACTCATCTCTACTTAAGAGATTCTTCTCCACGCACTTGAGATAATTTTCTAACTTTTCCTACACATAATTTATCTCTTACTAGTTCTATCACTATTGTATTGAGCTTCTTGCTCATATTATATCTCTCTTTAGGATTTTCATCCCTCATTCATGATACACAAAGGGGTTTTTCTTTTCTTTTCCCCTTACAAAAATATCTTGGCTCTTGTTGGATTCTTGGAGTATTCTCTTTGTTTTGATGATTGATCTTGCAACTCTCTCATATTTGGTTTATGGTAAAATCCTTCTTGCACTTCACTTTCTTGGATTATTTTCATGATCTTATTTTCATTATTTTAATACTTCTAACAACAAAATATAATCTTCCTACTCAATGTTTTGATTTTTTCAAAGATTACAATCCCTTCATTAGCAGTAGTTTAGCTCCTATAATGAAAGATTATGGTAAGGCATTTTATGGAAATGATTCAAGAAATTTCATCCCATGAAATCAAGCTATGTCGATAAAATTAGGGAAGGAAGGACGGCTTCAATCTTCGCTCCCTTCTGACAGAAAAATATTCTCTTTGATTCTGATTTCCAATAGTTTTGATTTTCTTCAAGAACAAAATCTGAATAATAGAAATATTTATGAGTAAAATCATAGAGAAAATGTGTATACTCCCTTGCATCGAAGATCATCCTAGTAAATCAACCCTTATATGGCATCTTATAACCCTAGAACAGTTACAGATTTTCTATGTATAGAAGACCAAAATGATCTGATTGATAGATCCCAGAATTTATGTAAAACCTTTGGTGTCTTTATTCACTAGAATGGATCAGGGGTATCTTCGAAGAGTATTTCATTTTGGTTAAAATATTTCTTCAATAGCCAGGTAAGTATCTCTCTCCTCTCAGAAGATTTTCTCTTCTTGTATTGTTCTAATAAAGAAATTAAAGATAATTTGTTGAATGGTAAAGGCCCTATTTTTAGAGGATTTAATTTTATAGTTTTTGATTGGATCTCACTTTTTAACCCTAGCAAACTGAATAACTTCTTAGTTGAAAGAGCGGTATTATTAAAAAATCTCTGTGTGGAATGTGCTAATGAAGGATTTCTTAAGGTTATTGGGAATAGGTTAGGGGAATATGTTCGTAGTATCGACATAGAACTTTCTTTGTCAGAAAAAAATATTATAACGCGTCTAGATATTAATATTAAAAACATTAAACCTATCCTGATTAAAAATAATAATTCATCGATTCAAATTGAGCCCATTATATTATTTGGGTTTAGTTTGTTGATAATTCTTAGGCTGAGCTAGCAAATCCTCAAACCCAAAAAGCATCATTGCTAACAAATCATGTCTTAATAAACAAAGTAGCAGGAAACAGAGCCCCAATCTTAATATATACTTTCTTAATGGTGGGGGCTTTTCTTTTAAGGAAATGGTCAATAGCTCATTTTTAGAATTAGAAGAAGGGGAGATCAAACAATGTTATCAAACTCATACAACTTTGAAGCCTTCAGAAGGAGATATTGATGTAGTTAAAAAATCCATTAACATTACAAATAAAGAGGCTTGTATCTCAATAGATGTAGGACAAGAGGATATTAGTATAGAGTAATATAAAGTATCTCTTACTTGGATTCTTTCACAGGCAGAGAAAATTTGTAAAGTTATCAACCAGGAATTAGTAAAGTGTAATAATAATTTGTTTAATTTGTATGGTCAGGGAAAAATATGTTTAGTGAACCAGATATCCTTAACACAGCTAGAGAAAACTTAGAAGAAATGTCTGAATTATTAGGTCTAGATCTTGTTCAGGAAGATAATTTGGATCAAAATCAGGGGATAGAAATTGTAGAGGACTTGTTAAATATAATTCAAAAGGAAGAAGAGGATAAGGAAATATTTGAAAAGAATTGTTTGTTAAGTAAGGGCACATAAGATACAGTTAAAAAAGGCCTAGCCTTTGCATCCAAAGGCTTGGAACAAGCAGACTATGCTAAAGAATCATTAAAATGAGGTAAAAAATCCTTAAGTGAACTTAGGAAAAAAGATGCTATGGCTGAAGGTCGGGCTAAATTAACATCGATTTATGTAGGGAGGGGGAAGTTCCCTCCCAATCAGCCATGAAACTAATTACATGGAATGTTAGGGGTTTAAATTCCCCTAACAAGTAGAGTATCTCAAAAAGATACTTAAAAACTTTTGACGTTGAATGCATCTTAATTCAGGAAACTAAATTGGATTCTATGGATCTTGAAAGCTTTAGGAAGAGAATTGGTTTTTGGAATATTATTGGTGAAGCCTCTTTTGGGGCTTCTACAAGGTTAGCAGTTATTTGGAGCCCTAGGAAAGTAAGTTATGTTAAATTAAAATTATTAAAAAATTGTCTGGCCGGTAAGATTAGCAATTTCCACAGTAATGTGTCTTTCATTCTTATTAATATTTATGGCCCATCTAGGTTAGGATACAAAATGATATTGTGGAATGAAATTGAAAATTTTATTTCTAATTTTTTGACTTCGCCAATCCTGATTGGTGGAGACTTAACGCTATCTTGAATCCAGATGAAAAACTAGGTGGTTTAAGAAGAGACTCAATAGTAATGCAATGGTTCAGGGATTGGTTTTTCATAACAGAGTTAATGGTTATTAGAACTTAAAATGGGACTTTTACTTGGACAAACAGGAGAATGGATTTTAGTCATATTACTGAGAAATTAGACATATTCTTTTTTCATGGAAACCTCATGACCTTTAACTTTAATTTAGAATGGATTATCTTACCTTATTCAGGCTCAGATCATTTTCTAGTAGCTTTATCAATTATAGAATCCCTTAGACCCTCGAGAAATCCCTTTAGATTCAAAAAATGTAGTTTCTAGATGAAAATTTTATGGATACAATCAAGACTTGGTGGGAGAAGGTTAAATTTGAAAGCTCAAAGGCTTATTGATTTATGTCAAAACTTAAACATATCAAAATGAAACTAAAAATATGGAATAGAGATTCTTTTGGGAATATTCATGAAACCAAAGAATCCTTAGAAAAAGAATTAAAAGATTTAAATGAGGTAACCTTTAGATTAGGGATGGATCAAAGTAGATATCTTAAAAAAAAGGAATTACACTTGTAATATGTTAAATTTTTAGCGAAAGAGGATGTTTTTTGGAGACAAAAGTCTAGATTAACCTGGTTGGTTGATGGGGGTAGAAATACTAAAATTTTTCATAATAGCACAAATTCTAGATGACTAATTAATAGAATTCATTCTATAGAAAACCATGAAGGAGCTATTCTTACTACTCCAGAAGATATTGCCAATGAAGTTGTTAGATATTTTGATAACCTTCTTAATAATTGGGATTTCTCAGACAAAAATGCCCAAGAAAAGATTTTTCAATTCATTCCTGAACTCATTAATAAAGATCACAATCTTAAAATTTTGGCTAAAATCACTAAACAATAAGTGGAGGTAGCTCTATCTCAAATTCATCTAGACAAAGCCCCTAGTCTAGATGGGTTCCCAACATTATTATTTCAAAGGTGTTGGGATTTCCTTGGAAATGGGGTCATAGAGGTTTTAGAAAATATTAGAAATTTTGGCCATTTATTTAAATAGCTAAATAACACATTTATTACTCTAATTCCAAAGAAATTTGAAGTTAAAAGTATGGAGGATTTTAGACCTATCTCTTTATGTAAAACATGGTATAAATTATTTACTAAGGTTTTAACTAATAGAGTTAAAAATATTCTTCCAACTATCATCGTTGAGGAACAAACTAGTTTTTTTCTAGGTAGATCTATTTTAGATGGAGTAATAATTGCCCACGAGGTGATACACTAAGTCCAAAATAATAGAGATCCTAGTATGCTTATTAAATTAGATATTAGGAAAGCTTACGATAGAGTAGATTGGAGATTTATGTGCAAATGTATGGAAGCTTTTGGCTTTTCAAAACAATGGATAAATTTTATATATGAATGTATTTCTACACCTAAGGTTTCAATCCTGGTCAATGGTAATCTAGAAGGCTTCTTTGGCATTTCTCAAGGTATTAGAAAAGGAGATCCCTTATCTCCTTTTTTATTTATCATTATGGTTGAGGCTTTAGGCAGATCCCTAATGGATGTAAGAAATAGGGGTAAACTAATGGGTATTAATTTAACCAGTCAACTCGACTCAACCACCCACCAATAATTTGTTGATGACTCTATGTTGTATGGAAAAGCTTGTATCCAAGAAGCAAAAACCTTTAAGTTGTTAGACGACTATTCTAAAGCCTCGGGTCGGGTAGTTAATAGAAATAAATCAGAAATCTTCTTTTTTAATACAAATGAAAGATTAGAAAATAGCATTTTAAGGGTTATGAACTTTGAGAAAGGTACTCTTCCAACAAAGCACTTAGGATTACCTCTAGATAAAGGTAACCAAGATAGTAATTTATGGGGGAACCTCATTAGTAAATTAGATTTTAAAATGGATTCATGGAGAGGAAAGTGGTTGTCCTCTATAGGGAGAACTACTATGTTAAGTTTTGTTATCTCTGATTTACCCATATATCAGATGTCATGCTTTCATCTCCCTAGTGGGATCAAACAAAAGTTTATATAGAAATTCAAGAAGTTTTTTTTGCAAGATTCGGGAGAAAAAAGGAAAATTTCATTAATAGCTTGGGAAACTTTATGAAAAACAAAAAATGATGGAGGTATCGACATTAAAAATCTTCATGATCAAAATTTAGAATTGGGGGCCAAAATAGTTTGGAAAATTATTAGACAACCAAAATTAAAATTCTTTAAAATTATTAATTATAAGTATTTGGACAGTTCTGATAATTTGAGCATTTTGAGACATGAATCCCCTCCATGTGGATCAAGGATTTGGAGTTTCATTAGGAATTGTTTACCTCTTACTAGAAAAGAGGTTTCTTGGGATATAGGCAATGGTGAAAAAGCCTTATTTTGGGATGATTCTTGGGGTAGTTATACTGCACTTAGTAATATTTTTGGAGATAAGGAAAATATAGACAAATTAAAAACTCAAAAAGGTATTTATGTTAAAGATTACATTTCATGTTCTCAAAATAATCTTGCATTAGGTTGGGTCTAGGATATTAAGGGGGATGATAGCATTTCGGTGGATTTCTCTTAGGAACTTTTAAAGATCTTAAATGATACAAATCTAACATTGGGTCATAAGGAAGACATAATTATCTAGACAAAATCAAAATCTAGAGAATATAACTCTAAAGATGGATATCAATATCTATACAACAAGAAAGGTTTTTGTCCTTCAGAGTTACCTTTGGATCTGTGTTGGAATAAAGATTATCTTCCTAAAGTAGGCTTGTTCCTTTGGTTAGCTCTTCGTGGTAGACTTCTAACATCAGAAACCTTTAGAAAAATGGGGTTTCTTGGACCTTCTAGGTGTGTACTTTGTAAGAAAGAAGAAGAAATAATTGATTATTTATTCTTAAACTGTGAATTTTCTTCACAATGTTGGTCTTGGCGGACGAAAAGACTAAATTGGCATTCAACCTTCCCTAGTAATTTAGTAGATTTTCTTAAAGGATGGTGAAAGCTAAGAATGAAGAACCTTTATAATTTAATTTGGTCTATCTCACCTTCAATTCTTATTTGGGAGATTTGGAAAGAAAAGAATAGGTTTATTTTCAAAGAGACTGAGATGAATCTTCAACAGTTTTATTAAAAACTGAAGTATCTATAGTTGAGTTGGTTAACCAAAGAAATTTCATTAGTTTGAAAAATTCATTCTTCTCTCAATGGGATGATAGAACTAGGAAAAATGGATGGGATTATCTATACAATTGGTGGATAATTCCCCCAAATCAAATTCTTGTCAACTCAGAAAGAAATGCAAATGGAGTAGGCTTGAAGAAGGTTGGGTGAAACTTAATTTTGATGGTGCTTCAAGAGGGAATCTGGGTATGACTGGAATAGGTGCATATATTCATAATAGCAAGGGTGATATGTTAGCTTATATTGTAGAACCGGTAGGTATTAAGACTAACAATGAAGCTGAATTTATGGCTCTAATTGAGAGTTTAAAACTTAGTCATCATTTAGGGATAAAAAAACTAGATATTGAATGTGACTTGACACTGGTAGTTAATGCCATTAGGAAAGGGGCTACCTCTAATTTTAAATTGAATGGGTATGTCCAATAGACTATTGCTTTAATAAATCTTGTAGATAATTTCACAATCAACCACATATATAGAGAAGGTAATGGTGTTGCAGACAAATTGGCAAATGAGGGTGTTGATAAAAATAGGATGGGGATTGGTTAGTCCTCTATTTAGTTTTGAGAAATTGGTAGTTATTTGTTTCTTATTATAGGTTGTTTGAGCTTGGATGTTATCTTTTTGTAATGAGTATTTTGGCCAATTCATTACATCTAAGGGTAGCTAGTTTTCATTCTCGATAAGGTTAAGGAAAGATATTCATTTGGTGGTTTGTTCTTTTTTCATCTCTTATCCACAAGAGACTTATCAATATATAATGGTTGATGTTCTTTTTAGTGAATTGGATGCTTCATTACCAAGCATATTTGTATGTTCTCCATCAACGTAGATCTGGACGACATTGTCATTTAAGTTTTGGGTTTCTTACAAAAACTACATTTAAATGAAGCTTTATTGAAAAGCTAAGAAGTCTCAATGAGGGTAAGGAACCCAAATGAATATAATTATGAATACTCCATCTTTGTTTCTAATTTAGTCATTTATATTTATAGTTTTTTGTCTTATAGGATATTTGGGTGGAAAAATTAGTTAGTGAATATATAGGCCTAAGGATAGATTCAATTTCTACCAAGATATATCCACATTATGGATTTTATTGGTAGGATCATCGTTTATATATATTATTTGGTATTTATATTCAAGAAAGATCTGGAAAAGGCCACTTAGGAGTTTTAAATTAGTTAAAGAGACTTGGTCTCCCGCTCCCAATCCAAGCATTTTAGAATTCATATTCAAATAAGATGGATTGAGAATTTTATTATAATAAGATAGGTTATTTTGAATATAGAATTCATGGCATTTTCGGTTCATCTAGTGGTTAGTTAGGTTATAAAATATTTAGAAGTGTTTTTAGCTAATAATTGTTCAGGCTATGGAGCTCTAGTGGAATAATTTTTATATTATAAGATTGGCTTCATATCCTGAAAGATCTTTTAGATGTTTACACATTAAGGTGTAGTTTAGGTTTTAAATCTCATAATACATGTATAAGTATGTTTAGATTTGCGATATTAACATTTTTTTATTTGATAATTATTTAGATATACTTACAATCTGTTATCAAAAGAAGTAAATAAGAAATGTATATATTAGTTTAGCTCTTAAGGATCTATGAAATAAAATAGAAACAATGATTCTCCAAAACATAATTATATTTAAATATTAGAAGATATTAAAATTCATTTTTTAAATGATACAGTATTGGATATATCCTTATTATTCAGTAACTCTTATTTCTCTTCTTATTTAATCTTCCAATTGAATAATTCCTGAGGTTAGTTTTGGCTTTCAATTTATTATAGATTCAAAGATACTTTATAAGTATAAATCATTCAAATCTAGTAAGGCTAATAATTTTCCTCATAGTTATGCTTGCATTGGGTTGTGGGCTAGGATGTAGATTTGAAAGGTGTAGGTTGTTTTTTGGAAAGAGGCTCCTTCTCAGATTTAGGATCACCTTGGTAGGGATATAGACTTTCAGCATATAATTAATAAAAATGATGTTAGCAATCTCCCTATTTTTCATTATAAGTTATGCATATCTTTCGAGGCCAAATTTTCTCCTTTGGTATCTTATTTATTAAAATAATTAGCATCTTTTTTAGTTAATAACTATTAAGTATTAGGCATAGGCTTCAACATTCCTTAATATTGATTTGTCATGCCAAAGATTTGTGATATAAGTACTTCATAATTAATTAAGATGTGGCGCATATTAAATATTGGAAAGATAAGATGTATCATTACTTACCTTTCCTATTTAATGTTGGATCGCTAACCCAGTCATCATAATTTTGATGAATTATATTTGTTAAAGTAAGGATTAGAAATTATTACAATGGACCCAAGAATAAATAACAAGTCCTAGATGTACATTCAAGTTAGTTGTATGCCTGAGATCAATGTATTATTAGATATCATGAAGCCATCAGAGATCATGTTGCCTTTTCTTGTTTACTTTTTTAGTTGTAGTGTTTCGTCACTTGAGTTTTGTAGAAGTCTTCTGAAATGGGCACTATCTTGCGAATTAGGGGTCTGAAATGACAAACTAAGGTCTCGAATGTCATTACAGATGAGCGTCTGAGAGGCATCTTTTGTTTTCCTCACCCCTTGGTTGTTAATGTTGTTAAAAACTTTCTAGGAAAAGAATACATAGAAAATACTGATCAAACCAAAGTTGACTCCGACATTGTTGTTATGTTCCTAGCATTAGCGATGCTTTTTGAAAGGGATAAAGAGATAGTCAGTAATTTGTGTAAAAATGTGTTTCTTAGGAAATACTTAAGGATGATGGAGATTGTTCTTAGGAACATTGATAATAACCTTACTGCTCCTAAGGCACAAAATTATGACAAAGAAAATATAGATGGGAAACCAGTGCCAACATGCTCAATTATCTGCGTTGAAGATTGGGAGTCCTTTAGAGACAAGGTCGAAGTAAGAACTAGGAATATTGATTTCCTCCAGGGGATATTTCATGTTAAACGACCTATTGAACCTGATTGGTTCACAAAATACTTGATGGCGGAAGGTATTGAGGGATACCAAGATTAATGGGCGTAGCCAATTTGGTTGACCTAGAATTGGGTGAGGATATAAAGGAAAGGAGGTTGGATGGGATGCAGGTAAAGAATCATAAGAGGAAGGTTGTGGAGGTGAGCCCTAGTTTGTTAATGCATGGTCGTAAAGAGAAGGATGTAGATTCCAAAGCTTTTTAGGGTGGCTAGTTTTTTTGACATTTTTATAGTATGTGTAGTAGTCTTTTCTGGGCTTTGATGCGTTGATTATTTTAGTTTCTTTTAGGGTTAGAAGATTATGATATAAAAAGGATAGTTTGTAGGGCCTGAATATATATGGGACATCTTGAAAGTTTTATGTCTATATATGAAACTAATAATTCTACTCTAGTTGTATAGTCTTTGTTTTCATGATGACAAACAAATCATTTATAAGAGCTTTAAATGTTAAATTTTAGCATTAATGAGCTATATCCCTTTTTAGTATTTCTTAATGTTCAATTCATTAGTGGCTTTGTGATTTCCAAAATTTGATTCATGTTTTTTGAGAATGGATTCTATTATTTAAAGCTCGGTAATAGAATTATTATAATTATTATTCTCTATATCTGCAAATTGGAATATGAGATGTTATGGTAGATTTGTGGTACTTCTACAGTTAAAGTTCATCAGATTGAGTTTCAAAAAAATTTGATTTCTTTTTTTCTCTATGCGAGTACATAGATATTAATAGGTGGTTTTAATCGTCCTCAAATTCTGGCTCTATTTAGGTATGTGTTGGCTCAGGTTTGATTAAATTATAATTTATTAAGTATATATGTATTTGTAGTTCCTAAATTTTTTGTTCCCATTGAGAGGATTTTATGCAACATAAAAGGGAATGAATGAATTTTTTACTCAAATATTATAAATGGATGCATAGTAAATTTCCTCCCCAAAGATTGTTATCAGTTAACAATAATATTGAACTATAAAATAGTTTTAAAACAACATTATTATAATAAGTTAGAGAGTATCTGGTAATCATCTATACATCAAGAAAAAGAATCTATAATCATTAATGTTTCTAAATGTAGATCCTATAATTATTAACTATGGGTATTAAACTGGAAGGAAATATTTTTTAATCTATGGAGCAAAGAATAAATTAATCATATTAAGAAGATTTATTCTTCATACCTAACTCTATTTTTTCTAATTTTGGCTCATTGTTATCATTATTTGTCAAATAGATGGTATAATGTATATAAATCACCTCCATTTCGAGATGCCTTCATTATTTTAACGATTCTTACAGATATTAAATGTTGTATGCCTTATTTTTATCTATTTACCTTGGGCTTCTACATTGACAATGTCTTTAAAAGGGGAATTGATATCTGGTGAAATTGAATGTTTGAGACACATAGTATCTCTCAAACATTTCAATATCCCTAGATATTATTTCCCCTTAAGCATTTCTTTGTTCAAAGTTTGTTTTGGCCATGTATGTTAAGGAAGATCCTAGGCAGATAATATTATGATCTAGTATGATGTGAAGCTGTAGCTAAGGTTTTTGGGGTTTCTTTAGACTTTGATTTTTTAGATTTGGGAAGGATTTTTCTTTTCAAGATATACTATCTCTTAGTTTTGTATATTCAATCCTTTCTTAGGTTTTTCTTCCTTTTTTAGAGAATTAGCAATCTTTATGTATATGTCAATTGGAAAAATGGTCAGCGCTCCCCTCGAGATTCATGACATGGCTTAACCACCTCTTGTGACTTCTATAATTCTAGTGGTTGTATCGGGCATTAACAAGTTGATCTTTTGGTACAACAGAAACCACTACTTGTAACAAGTGGTATTAGAGCTTGGTCACAAGTTAGTATAGGGGTTTGGAGAGAAGTTGTAGGATTTGTGTGGAATTCTTTGTAGACCGAACAACTTGCAGGTAGATTTTAAAACAACAAAGAAGAGGGTAATGCTTTATGCTTCTATTTTGTCATTTGTGAACTAATTTTCATTATAGAAGTTTATTAGAGATAGAAAAAGGGATATATATTGTTTTTTAGTCTTTCACATTAGTATTTGATTAGATCTTTTAATAGAAAAAGCAAACATATTTGGGTACTTGATGTTTTGAAGAGAAACGAGGGTTTATCATTTCAAGAAAGTTAATAGTTGGAAAGAAATTAACTCAAGTCATGTTCTTGCATTCAAATATGTTGTTTTAAGTCTGATTATACTTTTTATAATCTGATATATTCACTTTAAGAAGGCTTGTATTATTTGGTGAAATTTATTGATGTAAAATAACTAGTAAGAGAGAAGAAGAGAAGTATATCATGCATTATGTTTTCAACAAGAAGTTGAAATCGGTGATTTATGATTTGTATTGTAGTAGAGTTGATCCTTTGATTTTGTATCTCATTTATTCATTTTGGAAGTTGGTGCTTCTTGTATTCTTGAAGTTGGTGCTTCAGGTGTAAGGGATTGGTGTTCCTTTAAATTGGTGTTTCAAAAATAGGGTGTTGGTGCTTCCCAGAGTTGTAGCTCTAAAAGATTTTCCCAGGAGGATAATAAAGTTTCAAATTCAAAGTGGTTTTTACCCTAAGGGGTTTTCCTATAAATATTGTGTACTTTTTTCTTTTTACATATCTTTTTCATATTTCATGTTATAATTGTAAAAATTGAAAAGGAAAAGTTTTTAAAGTAACCACTGATTCACCCCCCCCCCCTCCTCTCAGTGGTGTTTGTATTCCAACAAGTGGTATCAGAGCAAGGTTCCCTACATCAAGTTTAACAACTTTGGATAGATTTCAGTTGAGTGGAATGCTTATCTACAATGGCTCATGATAGTTCTTCAAAAGTTCCTATTTTTATGGATCAGATCATGCTTTTTGGGAAGTTATGATGCAAACATACTTGTTGTCTATTAATGTTTTAATTAAGAAAAAAACAAGTTTTGAATGGGCCCTGAAACCATATACAATCAATTTTTGAAGGAAATTGTAACCCTATGCAAGATCATATAAAGATAGGAAGAATAAGCACAAACCTAAGTGAAATAACTAGGGGAAGAAGATAAACTTTACAAAGCCCCCCCAGCATAGATTTCCAGTAAAACTACCAGCAACCCCAATCCAACAAAACAAAAGCAGCCAAAAGAAAGATAAACACTAAGGCTCTAGCTACACTAAACCAGAAGAGTAAAGCCAAAGCTTTACATCAGCAGAACATAACTATGGTTTTCAGGCTCCCCAAACTAGAAATAAGGGTTTTGATGGCTCCCATAACCAAACTGGGTTTTTACATGGGACCCAAAACTAGCATGGGAATAGAGAGGATTCCCATTACAATAACCAACTGGTCTATTAGATGGACCAAGTCATCCTATCAGGACCAAATGAGAGAAAAAATAGCAGCTTAAACTTATGAGCAAATAACACTTGAGTTGCGTCATGACATCAGGGTTTTGAAAGGCTCCCCCAACCTTCAACAGGGAGATGGGGTTAAGGAAGACTCCCCAAACCACCAATCCACAACCTACCAAAAGAAAGACAAAACAAGTAGAGATCTCTAGAAAAGTGAACTCCCTCCAACAAAGATCGAGCTCACCAAAAATACTCCTTCCCACCTCTTTCATCCAGCAATGAGCCACTTCAATAGCCTGAGCCTCCACCTCAAAAGGAACTTCCACCTCAATAGGAAGCGAGAAAGAAGAATAAAGAAGGAAAGAAACCTTCACCTCAAAAGGAAGAGAGAAAGAGGAAAAAAGAAGGAAAGTAACCTTTAGCTACCAAAGATCCCTTGAGTGAAACCCCACCTTAATAGGGATCTGCACCACAAAATGGAAAGGGAAGAAAAATAGGAAACCACAAAAACCAAGCAAGGGAGGACCAAAGCTGTGAAAATTGGTCCATCTCCCACTGTAAGAAGAGGCATTTCCCACCACACTCTAAGTATCACCAAAGGAGCCAACACCACTCTCCCACACAAAGGAAGAGATCTGTAAAACCTAGATAGAATCCAACATGAAAGGGTCCCAGAAGGGGATCCAACATAGCCATCCACCATCTCTGGTCTTCAGATGAAAAAAGGACCAACTCCTCTCCAAAAAAATGGGAAACAAAACCCAGCTCAAACCCACATCAACGAAGCACACCCTGGACCTAAAAAACCCCCACCTAGAAGCCTCACACGAAATAAGAGCCCAAGGATGAGGGGAAATATCTGAGATAGAAATGGTAGCACAGGCTACTGAGAAAGAGGAAGCATCTCCAGCAAACCCATTTCCATCAAGATCTAACTAGCACCTAACTAGGAAGGCAGCGGATGTAGGCACGACATGCACCAAAAGAGAAGGGAGAGAGCTCCCAATGTAGAAGCGATAGCCCCCATCCGCAATACCATGCAAGCCCTCAGGTGGGTCATCATCATCATCTATAGATTTGTACCCCTCCTCTACAGAAACCTTGCCTCTAGACACTCTGCTCCCGCAAGATGCTCTACCTCTAGATGCTTTACTCCCTCTAGACGCTCTGCTCTCGCTCATCTTGAGGCTACTCATTTGTTGTTTATTAATGTTGATGTTTGGGCCTCAGTTTAAAATGGTTATAATTTTCCTAATACTTTACCTACATATCCTAATGAAAAGAAGAAGTATGAAATTGATATGAAAGCTAAATTTGCAATACTTAACAATTTGTCTAAAGATGTGTTTGTTAGGGTTATGCATTGAAGATCTTCTAAAGAAGTATAGGACAAGTTGAAAAACATTTATCATGGTCATGATAGAGTTAAAGAAGAAAAGATACAATATTTAAAATCAAGATTTGAAGATCTAAAAATAGGAGATGATGAAAAGGTAGAAAACTATCTCCTTAAGATAGATGAAACTGTGAATGGTATAAGAGGACTTGGTGAAACAATTGATAATATTGATGTTGTAAAGAAAGTTTTAAGATCTCTTCCTGATAAGTTTGATTCTAAAATATGTTCCATAGAAGAAATTAGGGACATTAACAAATATAAAATGGAAGATAGCACTTGTAGCTTATGAAATGAGAAAGTTTGGCAAGCAAGAATCCACAAGCAAAGAAGCAGCATTCAAAGTAGAAAAGAAGGCAATGCAAGTCTCATCAGAAAATGAAGACCTTGATGTTCTTGAAGCACATTTCTCAAGGAAATTAAAGAAAGGAGCAAGAAAATACAAAGGTAAACTTCCTTTCAAATGCTTTAATTGTGGTAAAATAGGACACTTTGCATCTAAATGTCCTTATAATAGTCATGATGAGGTAGATGATGAGAAAGAGAAATCAAGTAAAATGAAATTCTATAACAAAAAGAAGTTATTTAAGAAGAAGAAGAGTTTTATTGTTGATCTATTAGATAGTGAATCTAGTAGTTTTGAATGTGATGAAAATGAATTTTCATTCATGGCTATAGAAACTACTTGTCAAGAATCAGATAGTGATGATGATGTTGAACTTGTTGAAGCTGATTTAGAATGTGAATTTCTTTATGCACTTAAAAATATCAAGGAATTAAAAATTAATTTAAGTGTTAAATAAAATCAATTCATAAAAGGAAAAAGAGAACTTTTAAAAAGAAATTAAAGAATTAAATCAACAAGTTATAGATTTGAAAATACAAGTGGAGAAACAAAAGAAAATTGTCTTTGTCACTAAGGAAGAGTTAAGTTCTAAAGATCAGGAATGTATAAGGTTAATGAATGAAGTAGTATCATATAAAAGGAAGTTAGAAAAATATGAGAATACTAATTTGGATGACATGTTAAGAAAACAAAGAAGAATCGATGATCTAAATGGAATTGGTTTTGAACTTGGACAATGTTCTCGTGACAAGAAAGATAAATCGTTATTTGAGATATTCAAATCTGAAAGTAAATGTTGCATATTGCTAATGCATGGAGAGTTGATTGATACATTTAATATGTTTAATCACTACGTTACTAAATTGGCACTCATACTATTGTCATCTGTGTTTTGTCACTGATGTCAACATATGTTTATATGAAGGAACCAGACTGGTAATCACAGTGTACAGACACTGTATGGATGTTTCAGATGCTGCAAAGTTATATGAGAGTTTAGGTGGATGTTGTGATCTTATATCTAATATCACATCATTATATGTTTCATATTGAGAGAGATACAACTATTTTAATGAAGACTAGTCACTGGACTGTGATAGTGAGAATTGACAGAGTTAGTCTCTAGGTTTCTAGTATATCTTTCAGAGGATTTGGATTCAAGGTATGTAAGCTTGAAGGATGATAGATAGGGTACTGAAGGATTTTCATTGGTTAGTGCAAGATACAGAATGATTGGTGATGTCATCTGTATCATGTGTTCTAGCGATGGCTTATTATGAAGCCGACTCAAGAAATGAAGCGTGTATTTTGTTTGGCGAGCATAAATTAAGGATTTCAGTCCTTAATTGTTGTAATGTAATCATTTTAGACTTGTCCTAGATACTGTGTGTATCTTAGAAAGGTTTTATGTAATTGTTTGAAATTAGGAAAGCCCCATGGGCCGACCTGATCATGGTAAATTATAATAAGGTATATATGTAGAGTCTTTTCTTTGGAAAAGGGAAGGAAGGAATGTATGTGATATAAAGAGGTTGTGAAAGCTGTGAGCTTGTGTTTGTTGTATGTAAAGTAGAGGTTTACTGGTAGACTTCATTGGAACTAATCAAGCAAAGATAGTTGCTGGCAAATAGTTCAAAAGATTTTGTATTTCTTTATATACACCTATTGTGAACAAGTGAGTTCTGAAGGTGGATTTAACCTTCTTTGGGTAGTGAGATTTTTCCTCTAACAAGGACTATGTACTATAATATTTCAATAAGATCCTAACAGGGTTATATCTTCTAACAAGGATAACAATACTCTTAGTACATCATTTGTGGGTGCTAATTCCCACCGGGGTTTTTTACCTTTAGTAGGGTTTCCCCAAAACCAAAATATTGTGTTATTGTGTTGGCATTCATTGTGTTCATTGGATATGATATTGTGGAGCTTAAAGTCTAAAGTTTAATATTCTGTTATACAACTAATTCACCCCCCCCCCCCTCTTAGTTGTATTGTGGACTGTTATTCCTAACAATTGGTATCAGAGCTTATGGTCCTCAAAGATAAATCTTAATAGCTTGAGGTGATCTTGGAGATGGCACTCTATAGGAAGGATGGTCCTAAATTTGATCCTGAAAACTTTGACAGTTGGAAGAACAAGATGCGAACACACTTTTTGTGTTTAGGCATAGACTACTAGATGATTACAAAGAAGAAGGTAGCCCCAAAGACTGAGAATGATTTTCCATCTACTACTAATGATGAGAAGAATTTATTCTCATATAACATGGTCACAAGGGAAGCACTGATCAGCACACTATATGAAGGTGAGTTCACTAAAGTTAAAGACTTAGATTTGGCACATGAAATTTGGAATAGATTAGAAGCATTATATGAAGGAGACAAATATACCAAGCAAGAGAAGTTACAAAACTAGAAAACAAAGATGGAAAAGTTGCAAATGAATGAGGATGAAAGCATTAGAGCCTATGTTCAAAGGGTCATAGAAGCAGTAGTTGGAATCAGAAATTGTTGAGGTACTTATGATGAAGAGGAAGTTATTGTGAAGATCCTTAGACCATTGACTCATGTATACAAGTTCAAGGCAATGTCTATTGAAGAGACTATACCCCTGACTCTGAATTTTAGCAGAGAAATGTTGATTGCAAAGCTAACTACTTTTGAAGTTGCGAAATTAGGAGAAGCTGTACCTAAAGTTGAATATGCATTTAAGGCATTTGCATACAATAAATTGTCTACACTTCTAAGCAGCATCAAAGAAGACCTAAAAGAAGAGCTTGGTGAGTATGCTAAGGAATGGGAACAAATAATGACAGAAGAAAGAAAGATGGATGAACTTGTTGCACTAATTGTTAGAAGAGAAAAAAGAGGTAAGGGCAAATTTGAAGGCAAGTTACCCTTGAAATATTTTTCATGCAATAAGGTAGGTCATTTTGCATCTAGATGTCCTACAAGAGTTTCTAAGTACAAAATTGATTATGCAAAGATTAAAAGAGACAGAGAATGTTATTATGCTAGTGAAGGAATCTTTGATGATGATGATTTATATTATGAGGAGATTGGATTTGTTGCTATTAAAGATGAACCAGTACATGAAGAAAAGGCTTTAGTATCTCATGTTGACAAGAAAACTGAATGGATAATTGGTAGTGGTTGTTCTCATCATATGACTAGTGATAAGAACAAGTTTGTTAAATTAGTAAATTATGATGCAGGTGTTGTGAGGTTTGGGGACAATCTCCCTAAATCTATCATAGGAGTAGGATCCATTACTTTGGATGGAAAGACTAATACAAACAATGTACTACTTGTTGAAGGACTAAAACATAACTTGTTGAGTGTCAAACAGTTAATGGATAAATATTTTCAGTTAATTTTTGTTAATGGTAATGTTTTATCAGAATCAAGGAAAGAAAACTGATTGCTACTGGTTCAAAATCTAGAGGTAATGTATTTGAACTAAACACATCTAGATCCTCTTGTTTTGTTGTGAAGGTAGATGACAGTTGGTTATGGCATAGGAGATTTTGTCATGTTAATTTTGATAATTATGAAGGCAAGTATGGCTAATGCAGTAAGAGATCTACCGAAGATTGTGAAACCATCTAATATTGTATGTAGAGAATGTGTTATGGAAAAGAAGACTAATAGCAGTCATAAAAGAAAAGCATATACATCAAAAGGAAAGTTGGATCCGGTACATACAAATCTGTGTGGACCTACAAGAACAAAGTCATACTATGGTGAAACATATTTTATACTCTTTGTTGATGACTTTTCTAGAATGATGTGGGTTACTTATTTAAGAAAAAAATCAAAAGCATTTGATAAATTCAAGTTGTTCAAAGCAAAAGTAGAGAATGAATCAAGTTTAAAGATCAAGTGTTTAAGGTCAGACAGAGATGGAGAGTTTACTTCAGAATTATTCAATTTATACTACGAAGAGCATGGAATAAAGAGACAAACATCTACTCCTAGGACTACACAACAAAATGGGATAGTAGAGTGAAGAAACAAGACTATACTTGATGTTGCTAGGACAATGTTGATTGAAGGAAATGTATCTCATGTACATTGGACATGGGTTTTTGGAATAGCAGTGTACACATTGAACAAAATTCAAATTAGAGAAGGTAAAATTAAGACTCCCTATGAGCTATGGTTTGATCATACTCCTACTGTAAAATATTTCAGAATATTTGGTAGTAAATGTTATATCAAGAGGGATGATGAGATAGGGAAGTTTGATGCTATAAGTGATGAAGGAATCTTCCTTGGTTACTCTGTTAAAAGAAAGGCTTACAAATGTTTCAATTTGAGATTGAGGAAGATGACTGAAAGTAATAATGTAAGAATAGATGAGAAGTTTCAGATACAAGAAAGAATGTATGACAGTAATCAAATTTCAAAGATAAAAGAAACTACTATTGTTGCAAAAGAAGAACTTGTTGAGGAAGAAAGTGAAAAAAAGGCTTGTGATGCTAGCACAAGAAAGGATACTGAGACTCATAAAATACCAAGGTATGTTAAAAATAACCATCCTGGAAATCAAATTATTGGCAATACTAGTTAGGGAGTGCTAACTAGATCAAAAGTTAGAGAAGAATTTTATTTGATTTCTCAAGTTGAGCCAAAAACTACAAATGAAGCATTTAAAGATGAATCTTGGATAAATGCTATGAAAGAAGAATTGGATCAGATAAAGAAGAATAATACTTTGGAACTGGTCCATAGACCTAAAAATAAAAATGTAATAGGAACAAAATAGTTTTTTAGAAACAAAATGGATGAAGAAGGAACTGTTGCAAGGAACAAAGCAAGACTAGTGTGTAAGGGATACTCACAACAAGAAGGCATAGACTTTGAAGAAACATTTTCTCTTGTTGCTAGAATAGAGGCAGTAAGATTGTTCCTATCTTATGCTACACATAAAAACTTCAAAGTGTATCAGATGGATGGTAAATCTACATTTTTTAATGGAGATCTTGAAGAAGAAGTCTATATAGAACAACCAAATGGATTTCCTCTATGTGAAGATAAAGACATGGTGTGCAAATTTAAGAAATCTTTGTATGGGTTGAAGCAAGCCCCTAGGGCTTGGTATGAAAGGTTAGACAAGTATCTACTTGGGCTTGGATTTAGAAAAGGTAATGTGGATAGTAATTTGTATTTAAGAACTAGTGAAGATGGAATCCTGATAATAGAAGTATTTGTGGATGACATTATCTTTGGAGGTAATGATGATCTATGTAAGAAATTTGCTAAAGAAATAGAAAGTGAATTTGAGATGTCCATGATAGGTGAAATGAAATTATTTCTTGGATTGAAAATAAATCAGAGTGAGAATGGTATTTTCATTTCTCAAACTAAGTATCTCAAATAATTGCTTAAGAAATTTGGAATGGAAGATTGTAAACCAGTAGGAACACCTATGGTGATTGGTAACAAGATAATAATTGATAATGAATCAAAGTGTGTTTTTCAAACTTTGTATAGATCAATGGTTGGAGGACTACAATATCTAACCCACACAAGACTAGATATTGCTAATGTTGTTGGAATTTTGGCTAGATATCAGGTAGAACCCAAAGAAACACATCTAGCTATTGTGAAAAGGATACTGAGGTATTTAAGAGGAACCATAGATTATGGCTTATGGTATGACAAAAATGATAGCTTTGAACTTCATGCTTATACTGATGTTGATTGGGTAGGAAATATTGATGATAGAAAAAGTACTAGTGGTGGTGCATTTTTCCTTGGGAAAAAGTTGGTTTCTTGGCTAAGTAAGAAACAAGATTGTATAGCACAATATACTATTGAATCAGAGTATGTTGTTGCTACTATAAACTGCACTTAGATTGTTTGGATGAAACAAATGCTGATAGACATTGGAATAACTTTTTATGAGCCTATGGTTATCCATTGTGATAACACCAGTATAGTAAATATGTCAGAATCTGGTGATGCACTCCAAAACTAAACACATTTCTATCAAGTATCACTTCTTGAGAGACAAGGTGGTGGAAAAGGTTATCAAACTAGAATATATTAGTATAAAAGAGAAAATTGTAGACATCTTCACAAAGCCACTACCAAAAGATACCTTTGAATATCTCAGAGGTATGTTGGGGGTTCAGGCCCCTCCTAGTCAAAATTAAATAATGCAGAGATGCATCAATCCAGGTGTTTTTAGAGCCTTATTATAATCTGGACTGGATGTAGGGATCTACTCCTCAGGGGGACTGATCATGGAAGAGAGATGTTGAAGATCAGTTGATGACACATGGCACCCTTTTCCATTTTTGTCAAAGGGGGAGTGTTGCTATGATAAAATCCTTACTGTATGGGGAGATTGTTTAGTTGCAGGACTTTAGGTTGATATAACTTTGGGATAAGATTTTCCCATATGTTGACATCAATGCCAAAGGGGGAGATTATTGGATATTGCTAATGCATGGAGATTTGATTGAGACATTTAATATGTTTAATCACTACTTTATTGAATGGGCACTCATACTATTGTCATCTGTGTTTTGTCACTGATGTCAACATATGTTTCTATGAAGGAACCAGACTGGTAATCATAGTGTACAAACATTGTACGGATGTTTCAGATGTTGCGAATTCAAATGAGAGTTTAGGTGGATTTTGTGATCTTATATCTAAGATTGCATCATTAGATGTTTCATAGTGAGAGAGATACAGTTGTTTTAATGAAAACTAGTCACTGGACTGTGACAGTGAGAATTGACAAAGTTAGTCTCTAGGTTTCTGGTATATCTTTCAGAGGATTTGGATTCAAAGTATACGAGCTTGAAGGATGATAGATAGGGTACTAAAGGATGTTCATTGGTCAGCACAAGATACAGAATCATTGGTGATGTCATTTGTGGCGTGTGTTCTAGCGATGTCTTATTATGAAGCTGACTCAGGAAATGAAGCGTGTATTTTGTTTGGTGAGCATAAATTAAGGATGTCGGTCCTTAATTGTTGTAATGTAATCATTGTAGACTTGTCCTAGATACCGTGTGTATCTTAGCAAGGGTTAATGTAATTGTTTAAAATTAGGAAAGCCTCATGGGCTGACCTGATCATGGTAAATTTTAATAAGGTATATATGTAGAGTCTTTTATTTGGAAAAGGGGAGGAAGGAATGTATGTGATATAAAGAGGTTGTGAAAGCTGCGAGCTTGTGTCTGCTATATGTAGAGTAGAGGTTTACTGGTGCACTTCATTGGAACTAAGCAAGCAAAGATAGTTGCTGGCAAACAGTTCAAAAGATTGTGTATTTCTTTATATACACCTATTGTGAACAAGTGAGTTATGAAGGTGGACTTAACCTTCTTTGGGCAGTGAGCTCTCCCTTTTGTTCTTGACTCCTAACAGGTTCTATCCTCTAACAAGAACTATGTACTGTAATGTTTCAATAAGCTCCTAACAAGGCTATATCTTCTAACAAGGATAACATTACTCTTAGTACATCATTTGTGGGTGCTAATTCCCACTGGGGTTTTTTTACCTTTAACAGGGTTTCCCTGAAACCAAAATATTGTGTTATTGTGTTGGCATTCATTGTGTTCATTGGATCTGATATTGTGGAGCTTAAAGTTTAAAGTTTAATATTATGTTATACAACTGATTCACCCCCCCTCTCAGTTGTATTGTGGACTGTCATTCCTAACAGTAAAAACATAGATCAACATGTTACCACTTCAAATTCAGATAAAAATGTAGATTTTAAATAGATTTCTAATGGTAAAAGAAAGATTGCATAAAGCTCTTCATTCATGGGTTAAAAATATTCAAACATGTTCACTTCTTTCTTTGATGGGTATTGCTTCATGTGTCATCAATATGGACATAGAATAAGTAATTGCAAATATATGTCAAGAAGGTTTTCAAAGTTTCATTTTGGTTATTCCTTTCCTAAAGTGAATGGTTTAAGATGTTACAAATGCAATCTTTTTGGTCATGTTATGAGGAATTGTAAAACTAAGACATTTCAGAATCATCAATCTTATACTAGTCTACAATTTGATAAAGAATTTGATACTAATCTGACTAAGATATGGAGGCCTAAGATTAAAATTCTATGTTTATTCAAATGGATTTACATTCTAAAGAAAAGGACTTGTGGATATTTGATAGTGGTTATTCTAGACACATGACAGGTGATAAAACAAAGTTTGATAAATTGTTTAACTACAAAGGTGGCAGTGTGAGTTTTGGTGATGATTCTTCAAGGAAAATTAAAAGTTTGGGTTCTTTGATGCTTACTGACAAAATGTCTATTCATGATGTGCATTATGTTGAGGGATTGAAGTACAATATTCCAAGTGTTAGTCAAATTTGTAATAATGGATATGAAGCTGTGTTGATGATCATGGTTGTCAAATCAAATTTAAATCAGGATAGTTGGTTGCATCAGGTAAAAGATCTAAAGGGAATGTATACAACTTAGAAGATATAAAAAATACTAACAATCATGAAGATGTTTGTCTAATGGGATAGGTGAATGCAGTTGTGCAGCATAAAGATAATACTATCCTTCAAGAAAATGATAATGACTTGAACAAATCAGTTAATAAAATTGAAGAAAGTGACGAAGAGATTAAAGATCAAACAGGAACAACAGAACCAATAGGTACAAAGTCTACAGGTTCAAGATTCAAGAAATATCATCCTCAAGAATAGATTATAAGAGGCAAAAAGGAAGATCAGTTAGCTAACATATTAAAAAAATCCCTCTCAAAAGATGTGTTTCAAAGATTAAGAACGAGATGGGGGTTTTATCCCTCTCTTCTCTTGCATAATTTAAATGATGTGTGATAGGTTTCAGGGGGGACATTTATGATAATTTTTACAACTGAAACCTCGGTATATCTCCTTTGTCATTGAGGTCAAAGGGGGAGAAAAATCATGAGGAAAACATATTGTGATTAATATATGAGGTTGGTTAATAATATTGACAAAAATGTATTGATGGAATCTATACAAGTACATGATGTATTCTATAGGTGATGGTATACAAGTGATACAGGTACATGCAGAGGTTAATATCTTTTTACAGGTATTGACATCAATGCCAAAGGGGGAGTATGTTGAACCTTTGGTATTTGGTCTTTGAATGTTGTCATTGATGTCAATAAATTATAATGAGAATATGGTATGGTTAATCATTAAATTATCTTATTTGATGTCCTTCAATATTTTTCAAAATATATTCAAGACATACACTTAAGTGTTATACAATTAACACTTAATGTTCACATTGGTTAAGAAAACGGTTATAAAAAAATAGTTTTGGTCTATGTGAAAGTTGACAGACGTAGTCATCCAATAGACCCTAACCATTACACCTTTCTGCAATGAAAAGTGAATTATATAAAATGGGTTGTTGTTAGATTTTGTATATCACATGTATGGAGATAGAAAACATATGTTTATCAAAAGTAGTTACAAAATTCTATGACAGGTTTTAGCAGTTTTGAGCAGTTTTGGTCTAATTGAAGTTTGGGGTATCTAACTACCTCACAAATGTCAATTTTTTTGATTTATAAGTAGGGGATACATTCCTCTAAAAGATAGTACAGGGGTTTGGAGAGACGTTGCAGGATTTGTGTGGAATTCTTTGTAGACCGAACAACTTGCAAACAGATTTTAAAACAACAAAGAAGAGGGTAGTGCTTTATGCTTATATTTTGTCATTTGTGAATTAATTCTCATTGCATAAGTTTATCAGAGATAGAATAAGGGAGATATATTTATTTTTTAGTTATTCACATCATTATTTGATCAGATATTTTAATGGAAAAAGAAAACATATTTGGGTACTTGATGTTTTGAAAAGAAACAAGGGTTTATCATTTCAAGAAAGTTAATAGTTGGAAAGAAATTAACTCAAGTCATGTTCTTGCATTCAAATATGTTGTTTTAAGTCTGATTATAATTTTTATAATCTGATATATTCATTTTAATAAGGCTTGTATTATTTGGTGAAATTTATTGATGTAAAAGAATTAGTAAGAGAGAAGAAGAGAAGTATATCCGGCATTATGTTTTCAACAAGAAGTTGAAATCAGTGATTTATGATTTGTATTGTAATAGAGTTGATCCTCTTATTTTGTATCTCATTTATTCATTTTGGAAGTTGGTTCTTCTTGTATTCTTGAAGTTGGTGCTTCATTTGTAAGGGATTGGTGTTCCTTAAAATCGATGTTTCAAAAATAGGGTGTTGGTGCTTCCCAGAGTTGTAGCTCTAAAATATTTTCCCAAGAGGCTAATAAAGTTTCAGATTCAAAGTGGTTTTTACCCTAAGGGGTTTTCCACTATAAATATTGTGTAATTTTTTCTTTTTACATATCTTGTTCATATTTCATGTTATAATTGTAAAAATTAAAAGGACAAGTTTTTAAAGTAACCACTAATTCACCCCCCCTCTCAATGGTGTTTGTATTCCAACAATGTCTTCATTGTCTTAGTATTATTCTATATGACTTCTCATATTTCTGTTGAATAAGTCTGGAAGTGGGGTTCTTAATTGCTATTTAGTTCCTTCAGCTATGACTTTCTATTCTTAGGCCTAGTCTTTCATTTTTAATTATGTCATATGCCTGTTTATTTCTTTGTGTCATGTATCTATGATTAGGTTTATCTTTATTTGTATCAAAAGAACTGTTAAGTTCAGTCAATTTTTAGGCATCCAGGTGTTTGATCCTGAGTGTAGTTTTTTAACCATCAGATAATTAATCACATCATATATTCATCTAGGAAGTTTAATAGACTCATGTTCCTTTCATATTCCCTTCATAGGTCTGCTATGACATTATTTAAACCCTTCCTTATTTGAGTTTCAACATAGCCCCAGCTCCTTTTCAGGGAGTGGAATGGAGACAATAATTAAGCTTCGGGGACCTTTTTCACAAATAGCTTTGGATAGATATATCACTGGAAGAATTATTAAAGAAATGTTGATTGCCTCTCACTTTTTGGTTATTAGAGCAGTCTATAGGATCTTGGGAAAAGAATTCATATGCAATATTGATAGATACATGGTTCTTTATGATATTTCATATATGTTTGTTGCAATGGTACATATGGTCAAATTTAAGAAATTTAGAATAGATACGTTATGTAGAAGATTATTCAAAAACATGTATCTTGTTGATCTGGAGAAGGTGTTGGAAAACATCAATGAAGACCGAATGATCCCAAGCCATGTAATTATGATTTAAATTTAATAGATAGGAACATTGTCCCTAGATTCCCCATCATCTTTACAGTTGATTACAAGGGGTTCAGGAAATGGAAGTCGGTTATAAAAAGGAATGTAGACTTCCTGATGCACTTTTTCCATGTCATATTTCCTCCTTTGATTGGCTGGATTGACTACTTTATGGAGGAGGACTTGGTTGGTTCATGGGAGGATGTTGACAACATCAATATGGAGTTCATCAAACCAAATGACCCCTTTGACGATTTATCAGACTCTGATGTTACGTCGTCTCCTTAATCTGATTTATGTTTTGTGAAGGTTTTATGTAGGACTCTTGTTTACGTCCTAGGGTCATCATTTAAATTAGGATTTTTATCATATTACTTTTCTCATCTTTGAATTGTGATTATTTGATGTAATTCCAAATAATTAAAAGTGATTAGAGAGTATTGCTTTTTAAACAAAATTGCAGAACTTATCCATTTCTTCGTTTGAGCATAGTAAATTAAAGTTGTAATCAAATATTTATAATGTTAGATAGCTCTGAGTAGTTAAGATCTTAAATATCATTATAAAATTCCATTCTAATAATGCATACTATGGTGGATTTTGTGAATAAGGAGTATTATCCTTTTATTACATTTTCATATCATATCATTTCATTAAAGCTAATAATTTGGCATAAAAGGACTAACTACTGATCTTAGACAAAGCTGAAGATATAGGATTTGCAGGTATTAGAGATTTTGGAGGGCTTCAATGTAGATCTCCGCTTTCAAATATGAAGATATTTTATAAATTTAAATAGTGTTGAAAAGTTTCATCAAAGGTAGTTTATACCAACTCTTGAGTTGGATTATTGTACATTTGGCCTACGGACCTTTTACCTATAAAAAAAAAATAATAAATAAATAAATAATCCAACAAAATAATAAAAATTAAATAATTAGAAAATAGGTCATCCCTAATTAGGGCATGACCAAAGGAGAGAGAAATGAGAAAAAGGGGGAAAAGAAATTCATTTCTATTTCTTTTCTCCCTCTCTTTTTCTCTAAACCCTAAACCAAAATTAGGGTTAGGATAAAAAATCTACCTCATACCTTTCTTCTCTTCTTTCCCCTCTTCATCTCTTCCCTTTCTTCTTGTTCATTGTAGGGTTTTCATGGAGGTTTTGTGGAGTTTTGAAGAAGAAAAATTCTTCCACAACCCAAGTTAAAATGTCTTTTTTCTCTTGTTATGAGTTCCTTAATGTATTCTTTTTTTTACACATTATTCATTATTTTTTTGTTTTTTAAAAATAATAAAATATAAATATAAAGGGCATGGGGGAGGACCATAGCCCTTACCCCCAGCCGCAGACCCCTCAATGGTTGCCCAGCCACCTTGGGTGGCGGCCCTACCACTGGTGGGTCGTCGAGGGTTGCCTTTTGTGGCTCCCCTTTGAAGGGAGACCACGGGGATCACAAGGGTTGGGGGTCGTGCCTCCCGAAACCCTTCCCCCTCTCATTTTGTTATATTTTTTTGTTTTTTATATTATTATTTTTTAATATAATTTTTGTTTAAGTTTATTTAAATTTTATATATATATATATATATATATATATATATGTATGTATGTATGTATGTATGTATGTATGTATGTATGTATGTATGTATGTATGTATCTATACCCACATACAAAACTTTGTTTTTTTAATCAAAACTATTTAATTATTTGTTCATTTTAAATATATACACACACACACACACACTAGAACATAAATATATTTTTGTTTATAATATTTCTTTTCTTCTTTTTTTAATTTCACTGGATGCAATTAATTTATAAATGCATGAGTGGAAATAAACAAACAAGCAATTTATCAAAAGGCATATATACATAAAATGTACATTTATGAACATTTGAAGAAAAATGACAACTTAAACATAAAAAGAAATTTATTTATTTTTTGTCAAGTCAAACAAATATTTGAACTTATTTTCACATGTAATTTTTTATGTTTTTTTTAAAGATAAATATTTACTTAAATAGAAAAGTATGAATACACATAAAGGATCTGATTTTTTTAAAAGGAAACAACTAAAGCCTTACAATGTGTGTGTGTGTGTGTGTACAAAGAAACTTTACGCTGAGAATTTTTTACACTTAATCCATTTCTCTTCTACCACTCTTTCTTCCTTCATACCAAACAAACACCTGCAATACAAAGAGCTTTACCAATAGACCATGGGAGCTCACCTCCCAACCTAGGCCTCTAAGAGGCCACCCCCAATCTTGGGGAATCAAGATAAGGTGGGTCACACACACAAAAAAAATACAAATATTTACAAATACAACCACACAACAAAAACACCCAACCAAGGTTCACACAATGGATCTCCAAATGACCCAAAACACGGGGTGAAGGTGGACCAAGTACTCATGAGGAGAATCCAGATCATAAATAAATTTTCACATGTCTCACAAGAGCAACAACCTCACTTTTACTTCTCAACACAAACCATCAAAAATCCCTTATGAAACCCAAAGCATATACAAAAAAATGGAATCATGGAGCCATACATCCATGTTTATCCCTCTCCTCCTTGAGGAGAGACTCTACCCTCAAGAGATAATAAAAAACCCTCCAACCCCAAGGTTACTCTTCCCTCCCAAGGTTGAGTGTGCCTTGAGACTCCCATATGAAAATTCACAAACTACACAAAAGAAAACACAACACATTTAGGATCTACAACCATGAAAAACTACATTACATGTTCACTTTCCTTCACTACCATATTAATCACATATGCAACTCAATAATGAAAATCACAAGAGAAAAAATTAGAGAACATCACCAACCTAGATCCAAGCTTATGGCAAGAATTTAAAGAAGAGCTTCCTTTTGTCCAAGTCCTTTTTTTCCTTAGCTAATTATAGATGTCTCTAAAGATAGAGAGTGGGTGATAACCCAACTTTTCACCCAAACTTCTTACTAAAAGAGGTTTCCTACCAAACTCCCAACTAACCCTCATTAACAGGTATGGCTCATGGAGACTTTTCCTCCATCCTTGTATCCCCTCATAAATGATATGGAGACCAAGAATGGGGAAAGGGGAATGGGCTTGTCCTCATTTTCCAAACCTCAATTTTCGAAACTTGACTTGAGGGGTACTTTTGAAGGGTCATATATAAGTTATGGGCTCAATATTGACTAAAATTTAACCCCCAACCCAAGGTACATCAAGTGGGGTGGCTAAAAATGACCCTAACTACACCCTAGGGGCTCATTTAACCTCTAAAACTCACTTGAAGCTTACATTCAGTTTCCACATGGTTTGACTCAAATCAAGACTTCCTAACCAAGGGTTTACATGGGAGCACTACAACCTAACCCTAGGGTAAGAGTCACATTCTAACCTACCCTCTCTAAGGTCTTTTTATGATAACACATCACACACAAAAGTGTCAAATGATACTACAAATTTTACACCTCACATGAACACATGGCATGACAATAGGATAAACACAATTACAAATTACAATATACTGATTACAATCATGCAACACCACTTGTATGAATAAATTATGATACAATGAAGTTTTTGTCTCTTCATTAGACACAATTGTATCTTTATTGATTTTCACATAGGCCTAACCTTGATACCCCGATTTATTTCTATGGTCAATTTTCCTGCACAACTAGATTTGAATATCAGTAGTCCAAGAAAACTATACACATACATAATGAAAGTGATTAACAATGTTATCTCTATTGAGCATTTATTGTCACTTAGTATCAAAATCATTAGTTAGTTATCTATATTGCACTGGTCGATAAATACAAGGAGACAGGGAAGTCGGTAATGCTTCACAGAATAGTTGGTTAACAGTAATCACCGAAGCATCAAACAGTCTACCGAGCACGATACACACCGACACCAATGGTCAGTATACACCGAGTCTTCCAGACAACATCGAGCAATCTAGACAAGCATTTACCGAGGGAAACAAAAATGGTCTAAGAATCAATGAAGGCATAATTTTCAAGATAGATAGAACCATCAGACAGAAAGATCTGAATCATGCAGATCTTCAAGTCTAAAGCTTATTAGACAGAACCGAGTAGAATTGTATTCAGAGAAAGTATTTAGAACTGACAAGGCAATCGAGCATCACAGAGTAGAAAATCTACACATGCAAGTATTTATCTCTCCTATTTCCAACAAACAATGTTTATGCATACAAATTTTCCCATAATTGAAATGACATAATTCACTATAGATAAATCAACATTTATAATCCAATTTATTCCCTAACACATTTTTGATAAGGCACATGGATAATTAAAGCATCATAAAATTTACATGTCCATAAGGTTCAATCAGAATAATAATCTAGATTAGTTTATTCTAATGCATCATTAAAATGTACATAAACCTCCATCATATAATTCATAAATATAAAACAAGGTTCATCAAATATATTGATAGGCATCATAAGTTAGATAATTCAAATACATCATAAACATGAGTGTAGAACATAACATAAGCAAAAGAATCATAACTAAAACATGATCCAAATCCTTATCATTAAATGTAATCATCTAAGTTCATCAAAATATAGTATCAAAAGCTATGTCAATCAAAAATGTAAGATAGTGCTATGATGGGTTGGGGTGAGGCCTCACAGTAGGTTGACATGAATATGTACATTCTTCTTGTTCAATCACACCACCATAACTCTCCAGATCATCACCACGCAACACATTCACCATGACTTACTATGTTATCACCAATACATTGGGTACTTAGAGAATTCTATGTGCAATCAACTTTGTCATTGGTATAAATAATCCAATCGTGCTAGAAGACTTGTTTATAGTAATGAAAACACTACAACATTCACCACATGATCATCTTCATCAGATGCCAACAATCATCCTCTACTTCTAAGGTGTTTTTAGGAGAAGGAAAATAATAACTCATTAGTGCTTCATCTCTAGAGGGAAGATGAGTGTAATATATAGGAAGGAGAGGAAGGAAAGTGTGATTAAGGGAATTATTAATCATATCACCCTATTCCACCATAAAATCATCCTCTTGCACAAAGGTACTCACATATGGGAGATACATATCAAGATAATAATCAACATAATTCTCCAATGGCTCATCCCAAAGAGGGATATCATTGAGAGAAGGCTTAAAAGTATGTTCTTGCATCATTATGTCCTTATGACAAAGAATAAATTTTGAATAAGAATCATTGATTGGTTCATAAAGGGGATTGTTGTAAACCATAAATCCTTCCATCATATTAATTAACTTTTGACAAAAGGAGAGTTTAGGAGGTGTAGAGGAAGACTTAGTAGAGATGAAGTCATTAAGGACCTTGGCCATCATATCAAAATCTTCACTACTAAATGGATCATAAAAAGCAGTAAAGATTTGGACAAGGAAATCAAACATTTTTTAATGAAACAAGCTAATATTATGAAACAAAGCAATAAAGGAACTAATTTAAGGACACAAAATAGTGCATAAAAAGAAAATATTTTTGAATTTTTATTATTTTTAACATGTAAATGCAAGAATGAATCTAATATGAAAATTTTATGTATTTTTTCTTAATTAATGAAAAATAAAACTAAACACATAAAATGTCACAATTTTGTATTTTTTATTATTTTGAAACATGCAATAATGAAATAAATATAAATTTGGTAAAATTTAATGCATCAAATATAGACACCAAATCAAAAGTATGTAGGAAGAGTCGGGTTCACCATAATGTACAATAGAAAAAGGGAATACTATAAAAGTGTTGTTTTCCCCTATTTCAATGGCACATTAAAATACACAACTACATCAAGACAAAATATGATTGAAACTACTTTGGTAATAAAGATGCCAATACAATATCAATGCTTTGAAGGGTTTTTATTTTTTTGTTGCTTAGAATTTAGGAGAGAGATGGTATTGATATGTAAAATACTAAACAAGAATAGATCTGATCTCATCCAATTAAGAAAATTGATTTAAAGGGGGATCGAGAAGAATTTGAATTCATCTAGAAATGAAATAGGATAAGTGGGTTTTTAAACCCGAATTTCCAACTTCGGAGTCTCGAAATTACCTGTAACTACAAATCTAAGGCCTGGAGGTTGTAACCTTGCTTCCTGCCAAATATAGGATTAGAATGGCAGGGACATAATGGAAATGGAAAAGTGTTCTTGGCAAATGATGGAAATGGCAACGTGTTCTTGGTGTTTTCATCTGAATTTTTCACATATTATCTGATTGTTCCTAATCTACACATATCCTATCCAACAATTTGTAACATGTTCTTGCACACAAAAAAATGGTTAAAAAAGTTGGCTAAAGGGTTTTCCTTGTTAAAACTCCTATTTAGGAATCAACCTTGAAAATTAAAGGAAAGTACATAAGGAAAGATGAAGTAGAAACCATATTTGAATTGTAAATCACCTTATACCTTGATGGTGCAATGCTTCTTTGGATGTGATCACATGTGTTAATGAAATAGCTTAATCAAAAAGGAAATCATGAAATAAATTCCTTGAATAATTGATGTTATAGTTTTTCCATAATGCTTGATGAAGGAGAATAATTCTTTGAAGGAATGAAGACTTGGATGCTTAAAGATCTTGAGAATTCTCTTGAAATCTGATTTCTTGATTGATTCTTGACCATGAATGCTTGCACTTGATAATGGATACCAAAATGAGGAGAGAGGGTTTTATATACTCAATTCATCATTTTGGGGGTTAAAATGTAGGCAAGTTGACCATGGGACTGGATCTCCCTCCAAAACCCTAGCATGGGCTTCTGGGCCAAATTTTGTTCCCATTCTCCTAGGACATGTTTCCAATGGAAACATGTACTTGGGAGAATGAACCCAGATTTTATTGGTGTACCATAGGTATAGGGTATGTGTGATATTTTCAAGTATAGCTCATTTTATGGTCAGGAAAGGTCGTGAAGGCCACAAATAAGTATATAGGGCCTAGGTGAGGAAATAAATTATCTGATTGGAGGAAAAAGAGAGGAAACATATAAATAAGTTCCAACCTCAAGTTTTGAGTAAATTGAATCAATATAAGAATCATAGTGTTAATTTGAAGGTCATCCAATAAGCGTTAGGAGATCGTGAAATCAATGTGGGAACCCATACACATACTAAAATGGGGCTAAAATGAGCACCTAATTAGGGGTGCTTACTTCTTAGGATGGTACAACTTGTAATAAAAATTATGTTGGAATTCCCTCTAAAATAATTTGAATGTGGAAATGAATTCATTGATTTGTGGTTACTCATTTTGAATTTCAAAATTTAGTGGGAAAGAATTAGTTATTTCATACTGTACTTGCTTTCCATTTATGTCCAATTTCTCTGATGGCTTCATGAATTCATTTTTGTATTTTATTTTTATTTGTTTATTTATTGGGGAGGATTGCATGTCCACATGGAGTGCACGACTATTGGTACATGCTAGATTATCAATGCTCTCCCCCTATTAATAAAGGATTAAATTAAAAAGTTGTCACACTTTTAGGATATTCATCAACATGGATAGACTTAAACATTTCTAACTCAAAACCAATTTTGGTTGAGTATATGAGTTATATAGATTCATTTTAGCTAAGTTGCATATGTCTAAATTTTTCCAACTAAAATTGTATTGAATACATATGTAGCACCACTTTGAAGCCAATTTACCAAAAAATAAAATTCTTTTAAAAACTTCATGTTTCAACAACTCCTACTCGTGTAAATAATATATTTCAAAAATATAAAATTACACATTTGTAGATCTATAGGTTTAGTTTTCAAGAATTTTTTTTAATAATTTAATTTCTATTTAAATTTTATCTCTTATTTTTACTATAACTAGGTTATCAACACCAAAATATAAGGTTAGTTATTATGTCAAGAAAAAATATTAAAAAAATTTAAATATATGATACACTAGATTAAAAAAAATCTACTTCAAATAATTTTTTAAGAACCAATATAACATCGAGTGGAAATAAATGTATTTTTAATAACACGTATTTTATATTATTTATTTAGAAAATATGTTTATAAAAAATAGAAAAAGTCTATGTACTATTTAGTTTCAAGTTATAAAACAAACAAAAAAATTGAATAAAAACTAAAATTTATTATATAAAAAAGGCATGACACAAACATTATTTTTTATTATTTTATTAACGACTAAGTTTTGGGGAAGTTGGGAATCTTTTGTGTTGCTTCAGGGAGCAAGGTCTCTTTGACCAAATCCATTCTGTTAGGCTTGGAGGAAAGCCCACCAACATGGTGTAGAAGGTTCTCTATCTTTTGGAGTGGTCCTAAGCATATGGTAGGTATCTTGGGATTTCTTTTGTAGTTAACCCTAATCTCAAAGATATGTGGGAGTGGGTCATAACCAAAATTGAGAAGAAGTTGAATAAGTGGAATAATTGATTCCTTTCTATGGTAGGCAGATTTCAAATTTTTCAAAAAATCCTTACTTCCTACTGATCTACCTATTACTCCTCAGCTTGGTTGTTTAATCCAGGACATATCAACTTCATTCAGATGATAATTAGAGACTTCCTATAGTCATATGGGAAAGGGAATAGAAAGATGCATGTTGTGAGTTAGGAGTGGTGCACTAGAAGAAAATAACTTCGAGGTCTAGGGCTGAAAGACATGAGGATCCAAGGTATTTCCCTTGCAGTTAAATGGATGGCCAAATATACCCAAGGATATAAATCTTGGAATAATTTTGTTAGAAATAACATCAATAGAGCTATTCCTATCCAATAAAAGTCATGGAAAGGCCTACATCTGAATGACTTCCTAAAACTTAACCTTAATCTAAGAGTTGAAGGCTCCAATGTTTTCAAATGGAAGAGTTAGAGTTATGTTAGAATCTTCATATCTGGGAACAATTTGTTTGATCATAATAATAAAATCTTTGGGAAGAGATCAATTTGGTGGAATCTCTCATGGAAATGAACCCATGGCACTTCTTCAAGCAAAAAAATGGGCTTCTAAAGGATTTACGTTATTCCAAAATATAATTCAAAATGGTAATTAAGCTAGTAAGCTAGAATGAGATGGTTGAAAATTTTGACTCCCCCCCCCACACAGTGGAGAACTTATACCTCTTTTGGAGATTCCTGTAGGTGCCTTAATCTTCCCAAACATTATGGGGAATCTATTTATAGAACTACCAATTTCAAGTGGTCAGATGGTACTCCCCTACATCTGGTCAAGTCCAGATTGGTGTATAAACTTCTCACCCATAAGCTTGACATCATTGATCACCTCAACTATATTTGGACCCTTTTCCTTGACCAACCTACCTGGAGAAAGAACTTGTTTAAACTCTAGCACTAACCCACTAAACGCAAAATTTCTTGATTCCTTTAACGCCTCCTCCTAAATAGATTGCCTTTCAAGAAACCTGGCGGTGAGCCTAATATCTACTATGTGTGTAAATATTTTGAATCTATCTCTCATATAGTATTTGATTATGTTTTTGAAAGAGAATTCTGCGGTATCTTTGGTCTCGTGTTGAATAGCAACTTTAACTTATCGCATATTATTTATAGAACTATTGTGAGTAACAATAAACATAGTAATTTTTTTTGGTCTATTATTTCTGCTATATTTTTATGGTCTATCTAGAAATTAAGGAATGATAATGTTTTCAATGGGAAGGATAGGTATCATATTAAGTCTCTACAGAGACTCGTTTACTCTAACATTGCTCTGCAGGTCACAGTCATTCTCAAAATGAAATAAAAGAAGCCTTTCATCCTCCTAAGCGATGGTAAAATAGAGATTAGTAGGAAGGAGGTGGCCTATGGGTATATCAATGTCATTGAGAAAGATGAATATGACTTTACCCTAGAATAATTCATACAATAGTTGAAGGAAGAAAGGAATAAAAAAGACACAGGCAGAACCAGTAGCGAACCTCCCAAAAATTAGTCATCTAATACCAGGAACCATGCACCTGATGTTGCTACGACAGTACCCACCAAGGATAAGGCTATAAGGATTTATGGAGATCCATCTACCCCTTCTACTGATATCACCTATGATCATGTTGTAGGACCCATTTACCCCCTTATTGTTTAAAATGTTGTACCTTCTAAAGATCCAAAGGAAGGAATATTCAATGCACCAATTGTTGGCATGCCTCCTACTAATCATAAAGCATGGGCTTTCCTTTTCTATTTTCTTAGTTCTAGTTATTTTTGGGTTTTGAAAAGCAAGTAGTCACAATATGTAATTATTTAGTATAGAATTGTGTATGTTGATAAGCTTTGGGTTTGTATCTACTGTCAAGGCAATACTCAACTATGGATCAACACTATTGCTATGTATGTTTATGAGCTATAATCAATAGAAACTAAGTTATAATAATTTATATTTAAATATTTTTTATCTTCATTTAAATAAAACCATTAAATATACTAAAATATACATATTTTATTAGTTAACGTCATTTTAAAATAAAATATATATTTATTTTTTATAATTCAAGTTACAATGTTTCATCATTTTACCCATTATTTTTATAAAAGTGCAATGAAACTTTATACTTATAGCCTAAACATAATAATGAATTTAGAAGATTTTAATATGTCTAGTGTTCTCATAATCCAATGGCGATATTCATGTATATGCGATGATGGTGGAAGTTAAAGTCATTTTATAGCTCAGTTTATTGGTTCGCATTGCATGTAATTTATCAATATTTTTTCCTTTTATCTTGGTATATATTTTGTTGATTAAATATTAGACATAGGAGTTGGATTACTATTAGACTATTCAATAAAGGCAACCTAATATTTCAAAGTGCTAGGGAGAGATGGAATCAAAATGGTAGAAGTTGGAGGGGACTTTTTCAGATGGTAGGGAAAATGAAAGTTAAAGACTTGAGAAAATTGGAAATATATTTGCATGATGAATTTTTTAGGGTGGAGTGTATACAATAAAACCCTTCTAAAATAGTTGCTAAAGAGGCCCTTTTCCAAGCAAATATGACTTAAGGAGAGTGCAGAAAGTTAGAATCATGGGGCTCAAAACAAGGACCAAATTGAACTAGTTGGAGCATGGGGATAAGAGCTCTATTACCATCAATTTTTGCATGTGTAACAATTTTCCATACTCCCCTTTTGAGAAAAAGTAGTATGCATTATTCCACTTTTAATTTGTGTCCTTTATCCTTAAGTCATCCTTGCATCATGGTTCAATCATATCGAAGTGTCCTTGTGAACTCTCCATTTGATCTTGTGCATAAAGTTCAATAGTTCTTTGGTTCAAAGTTCATCCTTTGAGTGTATCTATTGTGGGTCTTTGTTAAATAATTCATATGTAAAAATTAAGTCTTGTTAGAGAATGAACTTGAACCTTTGAACCTTTCCTTTTGGGTTCAAAATTTCAAACTTCAAAGTTCAAAGTTATGTCGATCTAAAGTTTTGTCTCGTGATAATGAGTCTTGTTACTCTCAATTTTTGGGAAAGTGCTAAATAGTATCAGCGCGATGTTGAATCAGAACTCTTGAACCTTTTCTATTTTGGTTCAATGTTCAAAGTTCCTTGTATTTTGAAAGTAAGTGTGTGGGAGAAAGGGGTAAAGAAAATAATAAAGGAGGAAGCACGGGAGAGAATATTTTGGCAAACTTTATAGTTTCAAATTTTAAAAGATTTTCATCGATGAAAGATAGTTGTGATAATATGATAAGGGCTTGTGTGGGAGTAAATTTTGATTAATATCAATGTCAAAATTAAGTCTTTTCAAGGTTAAATCCACACAAACAAATTGGTTGTTCGAAGCATGAGAATTTAATATCTTGATTTTATGCCTTTAAATGCACATGCAATGAGTTGTTTCTTCATTATGAATCTAGAATTGTTAAAGAAAGAATATGATGCTGGAGGTAAATGAATTTTATTCTTCAGAGCTAAGAATGAAATCAGGTGTTCATGACAGGTGATTTTTGAAACTTCCCAATTCCATCATTATTTCTTTGATTCTAGAAGGAAGAGGTTAGGATTTTTTGCATTTCTTAGCTTAGTGCATTTCTTCATTTATGAGTTTGTTTAAATTTTCACCATGAGGCATGTCTATCCAAAATTGGGGTCAAGATCTGGTCTAATAAGTTCCTAGGCAGAATTAGAAGATACATCTTTAATCCAGGTCAATTTAAGGGATTTCTTGGAAACAGCCCAAAATCCTACAAACTTCGACATGATGTAGAAAATTGCTAACAGTGGTCTCATAGAAGTTGTTTCCTTCCCAATGGCCATATCATGCCCATAATTGGTTTGGGAATGTATGAACTGATATGATGCAAAAGAAAGATGTAACTAGTCTTCAAACAGTGGAATTTTATTGAATATCAATAGGGAAACCATAATGGTTGAATTGAAAATCCCACACAAGGAACCCTATGCCGAATGAACTATAGCCACATCATATTATTTTTTCTAATAAAAATGCCACATATGAGAGTGTTATCACCATAAATTGGCTCCTAAAATGGCAAAAATGTGGTTCAAGCTACCAAGACCACTAACTAGAGAGCACATCATTATAGAAATCATAGATATCATATTTTTTTGAATAGGGTTAAGGTAAATCCACACTCATACTATTGGGAATATTCGATGTACTTTTTCATCCAAGTTCTCCTCAAAGGCAAGAATTATTTGGATTGGGATGAGATTATCGTTGAGAGACTCCATGAGGGCCTAAGAAATTTTATTGTAAATAAAGGTTTCTACATGTCCTCCTATCTTTTCTATTTATTAGCATGTATAAGGGAATGTAAAGGGATGTAACACAATCCATGGGTGGACGAGATGAATATTTATGAATATTACCCACATTTACAATTATGGAAAAGTTATGAGAATTTTAAGAGGGTCAGTGATGTCTTCTCTAGAAAATTGGTCTTGAATTGTAAGGAAATGTTAACAAGAGGATGTTGGATGAACTTATGTAGTTAGTAAGCACATATGGTAGCTACTTTATAGAGTTCCCTAAATTTACATATGTTAGACTCAGTGGCTTTGAGGGTGAACCCCTGAAATTACCAAGGTATGATCTGGATCATTATGTAATAATTGAAGTCTGTAGGTAGTTGGCACATATCGATAAGAAACTAGGAGTAAGACAAAGATCAAGAGTATTATTTCTTGTTGAATTGGGTTACCTCACTTGTAAATCTTCCTTAGATGCCTTGAATCTAGAGACAAAACTAAATAAATTGAGCTTGCAGCACTATGTAGCCACACCTAAGTTTGACAACCAAGGTTATGCTAAAGCTTATTTAAGCCTAAATAAAGGGTTTACCTATATCCCTTAGCTAGAGGACTATTGGGAAAATTGTTTTGATGATTTTGAAGTGAGAAGGAGAATGTGTTCACAGTTCACCTTGAACTAGATAATCACTTTTAACTTGAAGATAAATATTACTGGAGTGAATGATGAAGAACAAAAAAATTTGGACCCTCAATATAATGAGAAAGTGCAAGAGAATCCAATTCCATAGATTGACTAGAATAAGGATGAAGAGTACCAAATCCAAACTAGAAATTTTTTGATGATCGGGAGAATTGAAAAATGGTTGAGGGATAAAATATTTGAGAAAATTATAATTCATGATGCAGAAAACTCAACCATAATAGATGCTAATTCTCCTCCATAAGCCTATTTTATTTATGCTCACAAATCTATTAGTACTTGTATTACAGGTACTACTAAAGTGAAAACTGAGAGCTCGATTGCTAAAAAGTCTACTTTGAACCAATCGCATGTCTCCCCTATTTACATTACCCATTCTATAAGCATAAGGAAAAGAAAGAAAAGTTCAGAGAAGAAGATATTTATTGGTCTAGATATTGTTCAAGAAGTCCCTGATATAATGGATAGCCAAAGTTTTGAAGTTCCTATAGTTGAAAATGTTGATGTTGAGTAACAATTAGATGAGACCTCTAATCCTTTGAATACCATGGTTGTGTTAGACACAACACCAACCTAGCCTCCTCTTAATAATTGAAATTATGCTAGCACACCATAGTGGTTAGAGACCTCTATAAGAAAGAAAGAAAATGTGGTTCCTATCTCCCTACCAATAGAGTACATGGTGACTAAATGCTTAGGAAAAACACCAAAGTCCAAAAAGCTAAAAACTACTGTAAGGATAGATTATGATTTAGATATAGATAATTTGGTCGCTAAGGTGGCTCATCCTATGGAAGATAAAGAGATTGACAGTGCCTCAGTTAAGGATTTCATAGTTGAAAAGGTAGATCTTGGGGTAGCATCAAGAACTATAGATGCCCATCATTTATCATCCTCAACTAAAAATATTATGTCTAAAACATATAAGGATGAGAAAGATAAAAGGGAATTGAAATAGGTGGTAAGGAAAATGGTAGAGTTTATAGATGTCATTCCTCATCCTAACCCACAAAAACTTTCACAATTTATCTCATGATTTGATCTAAAGTCTCCTATAAATCAGAAGATGCTCAATCTGTTAGACAAGAGAAAACTCATAGCCAAAGTCTTCAAATAAATAGCTCGAAGGGATAATCCATGGCAGTTCTTAATATATTTCTGATCTGAGCAAGGTATATGATAATTCCATTGTTAATGAAAGAATTGGAGCTTGAGATAGCCTCTTCAAAGAAAGGGGAGACAAAGTTGATAGTTGTGGTCACACAAATGATTAATGTGTAGAAATATGAAATATTAAAATTTCTAGTAGAGAAAGTTGTGGCAAGCCTAGATGACAATGTACTATATGTTTGCAAAAGGAGAATTGAGTGGACAAATTAAATTCTAAAATAGGAACATAAGGAGTCTGTGAAACTATTAAAGGAATTGGATGAACTCGCTCATTCAATGCAAAAGGACTTAAAATGCATTGATGTCAAATTCTTAAAGGAAAATGGGAAAATTGTGGAGATTGTGGATGTTATAATAAAATCCTTCAAATAGAAGATCAATTTCATCAAAGAAACCAAATCTTTAACAACTGAGGACTTCACCAAGGTGGTAAGAATCAAGTTCATTATCATTGTGTGTATTGACCAATTGGAGACACATGATAACAAAGTGTCACATGTTAGGAGAAATAAAGAAGTTTATAAGTAGAGGAATACCCACATTGGACTCCCTAACTATTTGGTGATTCAAAACTTATCCACGATACACCTTGAATGGAAGACCCAACATGTCACGAAAGAAGGACAAAACTAATCAACAAGCTCCACTGCACCACCATAATCTTGATCATGCTACTGGATTTCAGCTCCTTATTTTAGTTACTCTAGATAATTTTTGAGTTTAGTTTTTCTTTTGGTTATGATGAAACTGATGGTCCCAACCCAGTGCTAAGAAGGGAGGGGTGAATCAGCACCCACGAAAGTTTGAAAAAAAATCTGATATAATATAACTAAAATTGCATATAGAATAGATTCTATCACAGAAATAGCTATCACAAGATCAAAGAAATAGACAACACCAAATATATCACATGGAAACCCAAAGTGTGAGAAAACCACAGTGTGATTAGACCTTAAAAATTTTGCACTCTTCTGAAGTGCACCCTATTAGGATCCTTCCCTGTTAAAGGATTACAAGCATATTTTTAGATGTGACCTAATTAAGGGATTTAAGAAATAAGGTCGGTTAAAGCCTACCTTGTTAGAGGACTTTACAACATCTTCTCAATGTCACCTGGTTAAGGGATTTAATACAAGGGACCTATTAATGTCCACCCAAATACTGGGATTTTTTCTATTGCAATTGTCAGAGAGCAATAGAGGGTTTGATCTTTTTGAGATGGCTTTGGCGAGCCTGATAAGATTGTTGTGCTCATCAACTGAGTCATCACCATGCACCATAGATATGATCTCTCCATATTGTTATGCTTCCTTACACACTCTTCTCTTCTTCTTCTTTTCTTCACCTTTTTGTATCTCTGATTAGCGTTTAGGTTCACTCTTTTTTTTTCTTGGCAGAATGAAGGCAAATGATATTCTTCACAAGCTGAAGAATAAATAGTCTTCCTACTCTTTCTTTATTTTTCATGCACAACCTCAGCAAAGATCTCCTTTGGATCCATCATCCATTTGAGTCTCAGTTTGGAGAGGAAACATCAAATGCCTGCCATATGCTTTTTCTATTTTGTAAAGGAAATGACAGATGTGTGCCACATACTTTCCTTAACTTGAGATTCCACCATGTTTTAATACCTTAATTCTCGGCATTAAATCCTTCAATTGTGCCTTACATCGATCTTTCTCATAACATAAATTCTTCCATATTTTGTGCAACAAATTTTAGTCAAAGAGTCACATAAGTGTTTGTCAACTGTGACTTTCACCAGTTCAACGGTCTCAATAATTTATCACCAATCAAGGATGACCATTTAACACCCTTAGGTAGTGTACAAGACTTTGTCTTCACCTATCACCCTTCATTTCTTTGTCTATACCGGTTCAGTTCCTTGGTTTGGTCATATACTTACCAGTCACTTCTCTTATTAGTGACTTTACCAGTTATAGTACTTCTCCTTGGTCAATATGTGTCACCAGTTTCCTAACTAGTCTCTCTTGATTACTACACTTGTTTACTATTATTGTCACCTGATCTTGTTTGAACAATGTTAACCTTAGACATCAATGACAAAACTACGTTTCCATATATTGGTTAATGCCAACAACATGCCAACAATCTGCCCCTTTGGCATTGATGGAAAATGCCTTACTGGTCCACCTTACCGATTACAATAATCTCCCCCTTTGACAATAATGCTAAAGGCTATTCAAGTGACTACCTTTTCTGAAGTCTTCTCCTCCTTCGAGCAACAGTCTTTTTTCACCAATTAAATTTAAGACGACGTTGATTCCTCTATTGAAGCTTGGTGGATTAATGATCACCTATGTCCTTTTAGTGAAGATCAAGAAGGGGAACTACCCCTAATTTACCTTTGAGATACTCAAAGGTACTCTTTGGTAAAGGCTTTGTGAATATGTCAACAACCCATTCTTTTGTGGGAACATATTCCAATTTTACTTCTTTATTTTTCACCTACTCTCTTAGATAGTCATACTTTATAGCAACGTGCTTTGTTTTTAGTGCATGATAGGATTCTTGGATATATTGATTGCACTTATACTGTCACAGAATATTGCAATCAATTTAGGTACATGTCCTTGGATTCCTTCCAATGTCTATTTTATCTAGATAACCTATATGTAATTAATCACTACAATAACATACTTAGCTTATGTTGTGGATTGTGAAATGCAGTTCTTCTTCTTGCATGTCCATGACACAATCCTTTCTCCAAGAAATAATCCACCTCCACTAGTGCTCTTTCTGTCATCAATGTTATCGGCCTAGTCTACATCGGTGAACAATTTTATATCAAAACCTCCTTTAAAAGGTTCAACCATAGATCATATTCCTCAGTATCTTTCAAATATCTAAAGATTCTCTTAACTCCTATTAAATGTGTCTATTTTGGGTTTGTAGAGAATCTGGCTACAATACCTACTACATGTGTAATATCAAGTCTATTGTGCACAACATATGAAAATTTTCCAATCATTGACCAGTACAATGTCTCATTGACTTATTTAGCATCATCCTCCTTTGATAACTTGTAGTTGGTTATCATTAGTGTGTGAACTAGTCTACATTCCTCCAACCAGATGATTTAAGAATTTCCTTAATATAATTGGACTCAGATATTAAAATACCTTCTTTGAGCTGATGGACTTGCAAACCAATGAAAAATTTTATAGATCCAATCATGGACATTTCAAATTCTTTGTTCATCTCTTCAGCAAAGTGTTTTCTCATTTTGTCATCTCCTCCAAAGATGATATCATCCACAAATATTTCAAAAATCAAGTTCCCTTCTTTACCAATCTTGAGATACATATTGTTGTTATCTCATGTTGTTGTGAATCCTATGGTCAGGAGGTATGAATGTAACCTTTCATACCAAGCCCTTGGGGCTTGTTTCAACCCATATAGTGCCTTCTTCAATTTGTACTCTGAACATTTTATGGGCAGCATAAGAAATTAGAATTATTACTCCTTCTAGTATTGCCACAAGTGCAAAGGTTTCTCCATAATCTAGTCCTACTTCTTGTGCATATCCTTTGTAGACTATCCTTGCCTTATTTCTCTCCACCTTTCCTTCTTCATTTAGCTTGTTTCTGAACACCCACTTAGTGCCTATAATATTTTTGTCATGTGGTCTGGGAACAAGAGTCCATGTTTCATTCTTTTCTATTTTCTCAAGCTCCTTTTTATCTCATGCTCCTCACAGTATTGAGTGAAATCTTGAGAGGTGTACTCACCTCCTCTGTCTGACCTTAAACACTTCAAGCTTTTACTGGTTTCCTTCTTCACTTGGGCCTTATAGATTTTGAGAATGTGAAAGGCCTCTGATTTTTCCTTAAGGAAGAGTGTCCACATAATCCTTGAAAAATCATCTACAAAGAGCATGAAATACCTATCTCCATACTAGCTCTTTGTCCTCGTTGGTCCACAAAAGTCTGTGTGAACAATATCCAACACTTTTTCCGCAGAAAAAGACTTGTTGCTAAAGCTAGTACTTGTCAATTTTCCTAACTGGCATTCTTTACACATAGCCCTATTGGGCTTGGTAATATCAGGAAGCCCTCTGATTGACTTCTTCTTACTTACTTTGACAATGCTATCAAATTTTATGTGGTAGATTCATTTGTGCCACAACTAGCTATTGTCCTCTTTTCTCATGAGGCAAATTTTCTTTGTCTCCTCATTTGTAGTAGCATTGAGGTGATCCCCCTTGGTTGATTTTAGGTAGAACAGGTTCTCTTTACTTTGTCTACTAGTGACAACATGAGCTCCTAATTGATTCTTAACAATAGAAGAACATTTCCCAAACTCCAACATGTATCCTTTGTTGTTTATTTGAGCCACACTCATTAGATTGTACATGAGTCCTTCCACCCATTACACATCTTCTCATACAGCTTCATTTCCAAGTGCTATTGATCATTTGCCTCTAATAGCACAGAGAGAATTTTTACCAAATTTCACTGATCCACCAGTATTAAGCTTCAGGCCGATGAACTATTCTTGTCACTAGTCATGTGGTGAGTGCATCCATTGTCAATGATCTAGTTGTCACATTGATGAGACCTTAAGATAAGTGTCATTTCACTTATCACTATGCTTTCTTCTTTTATTGCAACAAAGGAAATTTCATCATCTCTTGATTCTTCAGATTCATTGTCTATGACACCTTCCTCAGCAAGGTATCACTCTTTTCCTTTGTTCTTGAATCGGTTGAACTTTTCTTTATTTTCATTTTCTAGACACTTGGCAACAATGTGTCCTATCTTATTGCAAGAAAATAACTTCAATGGAAGTTTCCCTTTGTACTTCCCTTTTCCTCTTGGAAATCTCCTTGCGATGAGTGCTTCAAACTCATTCTACTCTAGTTCTTTTGAGGGTAGATTTTCAATAAAATTACTAGCCTTACTGATAGAACTATTACCAGACTCTCTTCCTTTCTTGGTGGAAGCAATATTCACACAGACTTAAAAGTAGCATCTAAAATGGGTAAGTTATTATCATAATTGCTTAATTCAAAAGCAATCAACTTGCCAATAAGACTAGAGTCAAGGGTGACTTGAGATGTTCTCACTGATCTGAGCTCCTGTATGGCTAAGATCTCGATAGCATATTGTGGCCTTAGCATCCTTAGTATCTTTCTTACCACATCTTTCTCACTCAGTGTTCCTCTAATGCTTTGAATGGATTTCATCACTTCTTTTATTCTATTTTTGTAGTGTGCAATGTCTTCTCCTTCGTTCATCTTCATTTCATCATATTTTCCTCTAAGGATTTCTACCTTTTCTCTTTGAACATGTGGGTCACCTCCGTACATAGTTTGTAGCTTTTCCCACATTTGGAAAGTTGTAGTTAGATGTTCAATTTCTACATAGACATGGTCAGGGAGCGTACTTGCTATCATATCCATTGCAACTATGTGTTCACTGTTGATCTTTAGTTGATCAGTTGTCAAGGTACGTGTGGGTTCGCTATAATAATTGATTACATGAGTCCAGAATTGATCTCTAATCATTTTCATGTACAAATTCATTATGTTGCACCATAAGGTGAAGTTTTCCTTAGAGAATTTGGGTCCTTCCTTCCTCATCATTTGATCTTTTCCTTGTTTCGATTAAGTAGCAAAGAAAATGAACTTAGCTCTGATACCAATTGATGGTCACAACTGGTGCTGAGAGGGGAGGGGTGAATCAGCACCCACTAAAATTTGAAAAATAATCTGATATAATCTAACTAAAACTGCATGTAGAATAAATTCTATCACTAAAATAGATATCACAAGATCAAAGCAATAGACAACACCAGATATATCACGTGGAAACCCAAAGCGGGAGAAAACCATGGTGTGAGTAGACCTCACAATTTTTTCACTCTTCTGAAGTGCGTCTTGTTAGGAGCCTTCCATGTTAAAGGATTACAAGCACATTGTCAGATACGACTCGGTTAAGGGATTTAAGAAATCAGGCATGTTAAAGCCTACCTTGTTAGAGGACTTTAGAACATTTGCTCGATGTCACCCGATTAAGGGATTTAATACAAGGGACCTATTAATGTCCACCCAAATACTGGGATTTTTACTATTTCAATTGTTAGAGAGAAATAGAGGGTTTGATCTTTTTGAGATGGCTTTGTTGAGCCTAATAAGATCATTGTGTTTATCAACTGAGAGTCATCACCAAGAACCATAGGTATTCTCTCTCCATATTCTTGTTCTTCCTTGCACACTCTTCTCTTCTTCTTCTTTTCTTCACATTTTTCATAGCTCTGATCAGCATACAAGTTCACTCTTTTTTTTCTTGGTAGAATGAAGGAAAATGATATTCTTCACAAAATGAAGAATAAATAGTCTTCTTGCTCTTTCCACTTTTTGCATGCACAACCTCTGCAAATATCTCCTTTGTATCCATCACCTAGTTGAGTCTCATTTTAGAGAGGAAACATCAGATGCATGCCATATGCTTTTTCTATTTTGTAAAGGAAACGACAGATGCATACATCATACTTTCCTTAACTTGAGATTCTGCCAAGTTTTAATGCCTTAATTCTCGGCATTAAATCCTTCAATTGTCCCTTGTCTTTTTCATAACAAAAATTCTTCCATATTTTGTGCAACAAATCTCGGTCAAAGAGTGACATAAGTGTTTGTCAACTGTGACTTTCACCAGTTCAGCGGTCTCAATAATTTATCATTAATTAGGGATGATCGGTTAACACCCTTAGGTAGTGTACAAGACTTTGTCTTCACCTATCACTCTTCCTTTCTCTGTCTATACCAGTTCAGTTCCTCAGTCTGGTCATATACTTACCAATCATTGCTCCGATTAGTGACTTTATTGGTCACAATACTTCTTTTTGCTTAATATGTGTCACTAATTTCCTAACCAGTCTCTCTTATTTACTGCACATGCTTACTATTATTGTCACCTGATCTTGTTTGAACAATATTAACCTTAGACATCAATTACAACACCACTTTTGCATATAATAGTTAATGCCAACAATATGCCAACAGAAACTAAATTTTACTATAAGAGTTAGGTAACTTTGGGTTTAAAGACAGTTAGTCCTGCATGGCTATATATATGTTTTAATAAGAATTTAAAAAGGTTTGAATTTTGGTGTGACTTATAGACTCAACTTTTTTTTAGATGATACTTTCGAAGAGAAATTTTATTTTTGAATAAAATGAATAGATGATGGTTGCATATTCAAATCTATGTGTCTAAATTAATGTGAAAGAATCTTTGTGTGGGTTTACTTTTTAATGCAATAGTTGTCTATGTATTTGAAAGTTAATAGCATATCTGAATGCATCTAGTTGGTTTATGAGTTCATATTAATTGATTTAATTGAGATTCAAGAAAATTTTGTGTGCTTTAATTATTAATATTGTCTATATTAAATTCACATTCATGGCATATTTATGTACATGAATAGTAGTATCCTTTAGTACTTTCTAGTGAAAAGTATGGTTATGATTTTATTTTCAGTTTGATTATTCATTGACTATCATAAAGGGATTTGTACCTCACTTCAATGGGCTAATAATATTTATTTACCCAACTTCTGGTCATAGGCTTAGTTCTTGAGAAGGGTATAGACTCAAATATATGTTTATGATATTATGAGAGAAAATATGTTAACCAACAAGCTCCAAACTCTTTTCCAAATTCTTAAAAGTAAGGAAGCAAAAGAAAACATTGAGTATCTGAGAAGGCGATAGGAGCATCACAGACAAAACAAATATTCTAAATGCCTTCAATAAATTCTATAGTAATATTTTTACCTCATAGGATAATGAACAAGGTAAGAAAGCACCTAGAGATGAGATCAAAAGCATTATCCCCAAAAAGATGACTAGAGAAGACTTGGATAATTTGAGTAAAGAGATTACTTTAGAATAAATTAATAAGGTTATCCTTGCTCATACCAATTATAAATCCTTGAGGCCAAATGGACTACCTGTAGAATTTGACAAAAAGAACATAGCATGAATTGGGAAAGAGTTACTAGAAGTGTATAAATAAGCCTTAGACAAGAGGTAGGTTGGTGAAGAAATCAATAGTGGTCTCATCAAACTAATACCTAAAGATGGGATCTCTCATTAAAAACTGGAGTTCCATAACTCTTCTTAACATATCTTATAAGATACTAGCCAAGATATTGGCCAAGAGATTGGAGAGTGTTCTCCCAAAAGTAGTAAACCCCACACAAACTAGTTTTGTGAAGGGGAGGTATATATTGGAAAACCTCTTCACCTATTGGGAGGCTATGCGCTTGGAAAAAGAGTCAAAGGAATCTATATCTATGTTGTTGATAGATTATGAAAAATCCTATGACTACATAGAATGGAACTTTATCTTTATGATGCTTGAGGTTCTCAGATTTCCTAAACAGTGTTTCCTCATGGTTAATTTAACCGTGATGCAGAATGCTAAGCGAATAGTGGAAGTCAATGGAATGAGATCTAAGATTTTTAATCTCACTAGATCCATTAGGCAGGGTTCTTCACTTGCAATTGATATCTTGTCATAGCTATTGATGCTATGCATTGCCTTTTGAGAGATAATATATTTTCTCCAAAATTTAAAGGCATTCCTCTCCCCAATATGGAAGACTTTTCTAATATACCATTTTTCAATGATACAACTATTTTGGTTAACCTTGACAAACAAAATTTAGCTACCTTGATGACTAAAATGGATTTGTTCTATGAAGCTTCTAGGAATAAGAATTCCTTACCCAAGTCTATAATTATTGGCTGGGATTTTCACCCTCCATCCTAGTTTTCTAAATACCCCCTAATGTTGGGGGACCAGAACATCAAGTGAGGTATCTAGGTATACATGTTTTCGTTAGCCCAAGTCTTAAAGAAATATGGAACTAGATCAAAGAGAAATTTGATAAGAAGTTCAAAAAGTGGAATACAATATCTTTTTATGGTGGGTAGAATAAAGGTTTGTCAGAAAATATTATCCTCATACAATATCTACGATTCTGATGGTAGAGGCAATAAAAATAAACATGCAGTGAGATGGGCTCGGTGCACTATGAGCAATAACAAGGGGGGTCTTGGATTGGAGGACCTAATGTTTCAAGGAATTTCCCTTGTAGCCAAATGGATCTTCAAAGGTGATGAGTCTTGGAAGATCTTAATTAGATATAACATCTCTAAATCTACCTCTAAATAGAGACTACTTGGAAAGGACTCCCAATTAGTGACCTCATTTTTGGGCATTTTCATGTCAAACCAGCTTGTTCAATTGTATTTAAATCAATTTGGAAAGCTTGGAATTGTGTTAGAAATCTTATCTCACAAACATCATTAATAAGAACAACAAACTATGTGGAGAAGATTAATTTGGTGGAGCCTAAAGCATAAATACAAGCCACTTGCACTCCTTCAAGAGTGCTCGGCTAGGAATTGGGCATATAAAGGAATTAAGACCTTCGGTGATATTATAGAATGAGGTCACCTAGTGTAATGGAATGAAATTTGTGCTAAGTTTGAATTCCCCTAAACACAATGGAGGACTTACATTGTGCTTAGAAAGGATTTGCCCTTCACTTTCCTTCCCTAAAATATGTGATCGATTTGAAGATAGATTTATATTTCTTTATTAGCTAGATGCATCCTCCTGCCTAATGTTAAAGCTAAAACCATTTATTCCCACCTTGCAGACAATAATGATATCATTCTCTGCATCTCTAGTTGTTGGAACTCATTGCTTGATCCCTCCTCTTGGTAGAGTACTCTAAACAATATTTGGATCAAACCCACTGAGCCTAAGAAAAAATGATTTATTTGGAGCCTTGTTTTGTGTAATCTATCTATTCTTAAGCTTGATGGGGATGTCGATTTTTGTATTGACTACAGGTTCCCTGAGACTGTGAATCACATTTCATTTGACTGACTTTTTGCCAAGGAAGTTTGAAATCTTTTTGGAATCTTTGTAAATAGAAATATCATTATTTGGGATATCATTGTGGGATGTGTCTCAAACCTTAAGTAAGATACTAATAGTTTTTGGCCTATTCTCTATAGTGATATTTTATGGTTGATTTGGAAATTCAGGGATAATGATATTTTTAGTGGTTGTGAAAGAGTGCTTACTGAGTCTCTAAGGAGACTCATAACCCATGATGTTGTATGGAAAGTCATAGTTACAATGAATTTTTCTAGGGAAAAGTTTGAAAAGCTACTGTAGGATGGTAATAGAAAAATGTTTTCTGGGGAAATTTCACACGGGTTCACATGGTCTATATTTTGTGGAAAGAACCCATTTTGAAATTGGGCTTTCCAATTTCATGGTTGAGTTGGAAGAGAATAGGAGGGAGGAAATAACACAAGTGGGTGAACATTCAACTATAGAAACAGATCCAAATATCCCTATTACAACAGTAGCACCAATCCCAATGGCAAAAATTGTAGTGCAAAAATAGATTGATGGAACATTAGGGTGGACTGTGTGGTTTTTGGAAACTATTGAAGATAGGAAGATCAAAGACAATATTCCATGATGTTATATACTTTTGTATTTTGGTTTTGAGATTATGGGATGTAATCATTTTGTATCTTTTTATATCATGGTAAGTAGATTTCCACAATCCATCAGAATTATTTGACTTTTGACTCTAGATTCGATTGTGTGAGTATTTTTTCATCGACATTTTGGATCACACTCTGTGATCCATCATCGGGATGAAGAGATAAGGATAAAATGAAAAAATTGATATATTGGTGATACCATTTTGTCAATAGTTGTGTAGGACGATATTTGATATATTGGTGATATCAACTACTTTCCAATATACTTAAGTTTCTAATATCTCGAGAACTTAACAATAGATCTATATTGTGTCTTTATTATAATAAATAGGAAAAAAAATATAATTTTTTTATCTTCCTTTAAATACAATCATAAAATATACTAAAAATACACATTTTATTAGTAAGCATCATTTTAAAATTAACAATATATTTATTTTTATAATTCCAGTTATAATGTTTGATCATATTTACACATTACTTATATAAAAGTGTAACGAAACTTTATACTTATATCTTAAATATAATAATGAATTTATATGATTCTAATATGCCTAGTGTTGTGATAATCCAATGGTGATATTCATTTATATGCAATGATGGTGTGGAAGTTAAAGTTATTTTATAGCTCAATTTATTGGCTTGCACTGCATGTCATTTTATCTTGGTATATATTTTGTTAATTAAATGTCAGTCCTACGGGTTGGATAAGGCAGGTGGCTTATAAGAGAGACATTAGACCTGCAAAATTAAATTAGAAATCACCTGAAGACAAGTTCTTATTTCTCTTTTATTTTTCTTATGTGAATGTGTCTTGAGTTAAATTAAATATTGAAACAAGGGTTAGAGTTTCTCTTAATTGGGAAACAATGCCCCTTTCTTGTCCATTCATACATGATTGTAATAGAACATTATACCACATTTTTTATTTGTCACAATAATGTCATCTCATTAGAAAGATGTATTTATTGTTATAATTATTTGAATTAGTTTAAAAATTTAATAACAAAATAATTCAAATTAGCTTTAGAGAAACTCTACAAGATAAAAAAAAATATAGTCATAGACTAAAAGCTTTAGCAATATATAAGAACTATAGAAGTTGAAATTCTATACAAATAATTATCTAAATATCATGTTAAGGATCACAAGAAATAATTATTAGTAAAATTATTAAAATAAGAAACATATATGATCTATCAATTTATCAATTATATAGATTAGACATTTAAATATAAATAATAAATATACAAAGGTATTAATATCAATATTTTTGTGTGTGTGTGGTTCACAAGAACCCATATCTCATGAGAATGAATGGAACACTCATTGCAACTTGGTGATGCTCACGAAGGTGAAGCATTGGACCTTTTTGAGAGGTCACCCATCTAAGTACAATTCCCAACTCAAGTATGCTAATCCACTTAGCTTGCTACCCCATTTTCAAAACATTCATAAAGTGTTGTACCTTATGAACCATTCATTTTAGATCCTCTTTAGCTCATCAATTGATAAGTAGGAGATATTTTTCATATCAAGTCAAATTATAATATTGCTATCAGGATTCGACTGTGTAGTTTTCAAGTCAAATTCATTGACACATGTTTCATGAGTAGTGGTTCACAAGAACCCATCTCTCATGAGAATTTATGGAATACTTAGCACTCATTGCATCTCGTGAGGTCTCCCATCCTAGTATGACTCCAACTCAAGTGTGCTTAACCATGGAGTTTCCTCCAAGGTTAAACCCACTTAGCTTTCTACCCCCACTAACAAAACCCTCCACAAGTGTTGTGCCTCATGAACCATTCTTTATGGAACCCCTTTAACTCATTAATTAATAGGTAAGAGATATTTTCCATAGTGTCAAATAGTTCTCAACACACCACTTGCTAAAGGTTTTACAAATGGGGTAGCAAGCTAAGTGGGTTTAACCTTGGAAGAAACTCCATGATAAAGCATGCTTGAGTTGGAGCCATACTAGGATGGGTGACCTCCTGAGAATACCCAAATGCTTCACCTTTGTGAGCATCGCCTAGATGCAATGAGTGTTAGGTGTTCCATTCATTCTCATGAGAGATGAGATCTTGGGAATAATTCATCATGAAACATGTATCAATGAGTTTGACTTGAAAACTATACAATTGAATGCTAACAACAATATCATAATTTAAATATTGTGGTAAATATCCCCTACTTATCAATTAATGAGTAAAGGAGCTTGATAATGAATGGTTCATGAAGCACAATATCCACTAAAGGTTTTTCAAATGGGGTAGCAAGCTAAGTGGGTTTTACCTAGGAGGGAACTTCATGATTGTGTGCTTGAGTTGGAGCCATATGGGATGGGTGACCTCTCATGAAGGTCGAATGCTTCACCTCAGTGAGCATCACTTAGATATAATGAGTGTTGGTGTTGTGTTCATTCTCACAAGAGATGGGTTCTTGTGAGCCACTACTCCTAAAATATGGGTAAATGAGTTTGACTCAAAAACCACACATTTGAATCCTAATAGCAAGATCACTATATTTAAAAAAAATTTATTAATTTATGAAAATATAAAATATAAAAAGACATTGAGATAAAATATATAATTAATAAATATATATTTTATTATAAGATTGGGGATCTCAATATGTGCAATAGTGGACTTGTCATTCAAAAATTTGATATAATTTTATGTATTAAGATGTGTAATTTTAAAAAGTGAACTTTGCACTTACGAATTTTAACATGAACCAATCGAAGAAAAAAATAGAGACGATCTTTTATTTTATTTAAAATATAAAATAAATATAGACTACAAGAATTTTATTTAAAAAAATTATATGTGATGATTGGCTAAGATAATGACAAAATTTAAATTTAATGAATACATATGTATTCCTACCTTACAAAAAATAATATTACAAATTCTATTAATATATAATTGTGCTTCATATATTAACATCGCCATCATATCTTGTTATTTTATATTTGGTGTGTGATAGTGTATTACAACATATTTACTTTCCAAAAAAAAATTGTTGAAATTGCATGAGCTTTGCAACTCTTGTATTTTCCCACTCATTTTTTCAAACTGCATACGACCATGGCGGCAAGTTCTTGGAATCTGCCTCCCCCCCCTCCCCTACCTCATACAAATAGGATTCCCTCTATGTAATGTCCCCTTTTGGGGGCACACTATTTTGTGTCGTGTTGTTATCCATTTCATCATGGTTTGGTGGGCTAACCGAGGCTTGACAGTGATCAGTGGGACATTTGACCTAGGTGATTTTAGTTTCAGGCCAATCGAAGTAGTTTCCACAGGGTTTCCAAAGTACTTACTATTTATAGTAAGTTGGTGGAGTTTAATTTTCTTGGCATTTTAGTATTGGACTTGGAGCGTCTCACTGAGAGCTTTCCGGCAAGCTATCAAATGTCGTCGTCTGAGTTCATTTGGTCCTCTGTTTTAATGTCAAAAGATTCCTTACTTTATTTATTATGTCACTTTATAACTTAATGGTTATATTTATTTAAAAGTGACTTAAAGTGGGAATATGAAGAGACAGAGTAGGTAAACTGAAGAGCCATAGCTACAACTTTAAAAGAAGGCTTGGAGTCTCATTTGGACATGCTCATTTTATGAATTTATTTCTCTTGGAGAATCCAGGAAGCTTCATCTTTCAGTTCTGAAACCTGAGGACAAAAACTTTAAGGCTTTCTCAGTGGATTGGATGGAAACCCAATTCATCTTTGGTGCGGATTCATAGCAGAGTTCACCATTGTATTTAAAGGTTCTTGATCATCCAATCTTGTTGTAGCCTTTTTTATTTCAGATTGGATTATTGTAGTTTCATTGTTTCATATTGTTGTTGTAAAATACGATAACATTTTCTGAATTATTTTTATGGAATGTATTGTTGGTTATCTTTATGAAATGAATAAAATATTGCATGCATGTGTTCATTTTTATTTCTAAGAATTATTTGAGTAGTTCCGGGAAAGAATATTCATCTAGGGATATAATAGTGGTATCAAAGTCTGCCAATCTGTAGGGTTGTCAATTTGCGGAATTTGAATATTTCAGTTCGGAAGTAATTTATCTATTGTTGGTGAGTCAAGGGAATATTTTATTTTGAAATATCAGGTCATGAGGTTTTCTCAGACTATTATAAGACTCGGGTTATACAATGATTTGAGGGAAAATTCATGAGTCCTTGTTTGCAGAGAATGAAATATACAGATTGAAATACCTTGTATCTCATTGGAAACACTTTGGATATATACTGTTATGGAGAAACTCATGTTTATTAATTTTATGACAATGCAAGTATTTTAAATCCAATTTTGATACATGTAAAGCCACTGAACCGAGCCTGACATTCACGGTGGAAGGAAAAGGTTGTTTATATTTCAAAAATCTTAGCGCCAAGGACTGGACTGCAGTCATTACTTTCATTCTTCAACCTCACATAAGTCCCTACACTCTGCAATACACACTCAATCGAAGCATCATTTTCATGATCAATGGTTGACCATTGTTCGTATTGGCCCACTGGGTACCGAGCTGGGAGGCGGTGAGTTGATTTGTGTTGGCTACAGTCGCAGCATACTGTGCGCATGGGAAGGGAAGGTACATTGTTACTCACACAGCATGGTATATATTGTTACTCACAACAGCACGCGCCTTGTGAACGGAAATGCACATCTCATTATTCACGGTGACTGGACCAATTTTGAGAGGGTAAGAATTTAGTAGCGGGCCTGTTTGAGTCGTATCACCTTTGTTAGAATACGCACCCATGCCCAGACTATTGTAACAAGACCAGTGTCGATGTTGGTGGATTCTGGCATTGCATACATTGGCTGGAAGACTTCCAAACATTCCTTATAGCTTGTGCAATCCATATAACCCGTGATTGTTCCCAGTCGAGAGCATCTAGCAGTTCGCCCTCATCCATTTCGCATTGGGTATCACACGTATTGGGAAGCATTCTGCAACCAGTAGCGGATAAGGAAGGAAGTGGCTCAATGACCAAATTGTGTTCGTAGTTATCACATGAACGTTGGGTGAGCTAACCAGTGAACATGAGTTACAGTCGGATGACTGTTATCCTTATGGTGGCTAAGACTTAGGAAGGCCTTTGGCAGAGCTAGAGATTTCCTTTAGGAAGGACCGCTGTATTGGATTCTTCCTCTTATTGACGCGCAACTGGCTAACCACGCATGGGTCCATGGTGAGAAAGCTTTACACATAGTTGTTGGAGTAGTGCGAAGTACTTCTGGTTAAGTATATGTTTCCTGAGATTGTCATCATTTTGATTTCATTGTAAAATCAAGGAATGTATTTCCAGACTTAAAAGTAGTTGGTTGTTTATATTCAAAATTTTATCTTGTATTCTTTATTTAAATTTTTTATATGTGGAGAAATATGGAACACGCAAATATAACAAGTACTGAACAACAGCATCCTAGAAAAGAGAACGAAACTCTTACATCCTGAAAAATAAATCAAATACATGATCTTCTGAAAACAATTAGTCAGCCACTAATCATTTATGAATACATACAATCTACCCATCATAGATTAATAAGAAACAGGAACAATTGGTGATAGATTATTTCATATCAGAATGGTGTAGAAATATTAACTAGACTATGAGAGGAGGGAATTATTTGATCATCTTTAGCTAGAATAGATCAGAAATTTTATTGTGATGATAGTGTTTCTTAGCTACAAAGGTTGATTGTGTTTAAATGTTATTCATTCTATTGCACAAACTTTGAAAAAAATTGAAGGATGGAGACTTTGGAAAGCCCAATATTCTCAAAAGAATTCAATGACACATTTTACAGTGTGCAACTAAGAGATATTCGAAAGGAAATTAAAATTGGAAATGAGTTATGTTGTCTTGGATGGCAATTGGAGGAGAAAAAAATTATGGGAAGCATGCTTGCCAAATTAGATGAGATAAATTCGTATCTATTTAGGATAGATCAATCTGATTGCAGGCTCTTCAATTGGGCCATGCATCCCTCAATGGTTGCCTTGGTACAATGCAAGTTTATGAATCATCCACATAGAGATGTTAGGCTTGCAGTCGCCTTGTGTCTCAGTGAGATCACATGGATTACAGCACCTATTACTCCTTATACCGATCACATTTGGAGATAGGTATTACAACTTATTATGGATAGTTTAGGTGGACTGAAAAATGACAGAAATTCTACTTTTGGTAAGCAGGTAAAAAATTTAGAATTAATGGCAAGTACTAGGATTTTTAGTCATATGTTGAATCTCAGTTTTAATAAAATGGTTCAACAATTATTTCAGTGCCTCTTAAGTAATTTCAGGAAGCGTCATCCAGATGAGGTGAAGAGGAGCATAAAGACTACCATATCCTTGATCTTAGATGAGGACTATGACATATGCAAACAATTGCAATCAGAATTGTTGGCAATCTAGAGAGGAGGAATAAAGTCCTCATCCGTGGCATGTGATCTTTCATCTAAATTGATTAAGCTTCAAGCTGAAAGATTCAAGATTTTATTGACTGAAAATGAACAAGTATCATTAGGCTTACATGTTGCAGGATCTCTAGTAATGGGCAAGGACCAAGCGATAATAGGGAAAAAAAAAAAATTATGCCAAGAGGGCTGGTCACAGGGGCATGTTTGAAATATTAATCAAGGGGAAGATAAATTGCAGCCTAGTGATAAAGAAAATGCAGTTGTGACTACATCTCTTTTCAAACATAGTGGAGAGTGTTCAGAATTCTACTTTGGTGACTTGGTGGTTGAGTTTGATAAATCCATAGTTATATGTTGTGGTAACCAGTTGGATACTTTTAGCGACTCATGTAATGAGGAATCGTGTGAATTTTTTAGTAGCACCTCACTCATGCTTCATGTTGATATGGATGACCCATTTTGTAGTACATCCCATAATAACATTGATGAGAAGCATGTCTTGAAAAGTCAGTTGAAATTCAGTGATGATGTCATTATTGTAGCTTTTTTTCACCATGATAGCACTCACCAAATTATTGATGATCTATACAGGAAGGGTCAGAGGGATAAAGGACAAGATAGCATAAGGATTGGATCCTATGTTGCATATTTACAGAGGGTCAAAACAGCATTTGAGGATTGGAAATCAGAATATATGTGCTTACTTTCAGATCGTGACCACATGTTATAGGTTGGTGGAAGATATGCTGAGGAGTTAAGGGAAAAGGAGGATGAGGTTAATAAGCTCAATAGGGAGCTTGGTGCTACTCAGGGCACTTTGGAACACATACATATTTCTCTATAGAAATCAAGAAATTAGATTATTGTCTCTAGCTAGTACAGGGAACAGGACGACAAGGAAAGGTCTGAATTATTTCAGAAAGTGATTCGAGAGCTTGATAGCATATAGCAGACTTATGACTTGGATAGTTGTCCCAAAAGATCTTGGGGTCACCCAACATTTCTTTATGAGTCAGATCACTTTCAGGCAGTTAATAATTCCTTGTTTGAGATGGGTGCTAAATTGACATTTGATAATCCCCTCTTCAAGCTAGATGAGGAAAATATTTCCTACTCCCATGATGAGGATGAGATTGGTTGTAGGATATGGGACCCAAGCTCAATTACTAGAGAGGATTCTTGGGCACCAGATTGGAGTATTAGGGTGAGCTCAGCTATTGATCAGTTTAGTTTCTACATCAGCAGTTCAGGATGGGAAAGTGTGTCTTATTGCATGATGGGTGATATGTCTTTCCTTGCACTACCTCTCGTTGATGGTGAGATGTCTTGTGTTGGTGAGAATCCCTTGATTCATTCCTCTCTTCACATAGCTCTAACTCCACTACATTATCATACTGATTCATATAGTGCTTATGGTAATTTTATCACCACATATTTTGGGCATGATGATGGCGGTTGGGTAGAGTTTATTCAGTATGGGGTTATTGAGCTCGGTATGATGATTATGCTAGTTGGTGTGAATTTTTCACACAATAGTGTGCATTGTATGGCTCTAGGTATAGAGAGACAGCTATGGAATCCTAATGCTGATTTAGGATTTCCATTGGAGTTGATTAGTGCATCACATTATGGCCATGTTGTATGGGATGCATTTTGTTTTCCATTCAGCCCACCTATGGAGGACTTTTTTTTTTTACTATTGCATAGGTGTGGGATGAGTGATTGGTTGGGTATGCTTCCCTTCTTGCATGAGGAAGCCTTTTCCTACAGTCTTGATAGTTTTTCTCTTCAACATAGTTTCTGGTTTGGGCTACAGTTCAGGGGGGTAGTGTTATGACAGTTGGACATTTTGGGTGATTCACTCATTATGGGCATGGAGCGACAGGATATTTTAGCCAACTGGGGAGATGGATGGCCTTTTTGTTTGTGGGATCCAGGAGGGACATACTCGCAGTTCGTAATTATTTAGGGAGCTGATTGGTATGATGTTTGGTTTCCCCCTTCATCTGACTGTAGAGGTTTTGGTGATTTCAGTTGGAGTGAGGTTCTCAGTTGGATTGAGGTTTTTCTCATAGATGTTGGCAGCATAGGGCAAATTGATTTAACCGATTAGACACATGGGGTGATTTGGGATCCTGGCATTGGACTAGTTGGTGTATTGTTGTTGTGTGAAGGGCTTCATAGGTCAGGGCATAATGTTTGTTTCAGTCTTACATGACATATTGGTGGAGCAGCTTCCTGGAGGTTGGTATGGGATCCAGGTATTATGGTCATAGCATATAGATAATGATTGCTTGAGAGCAAGCAATCTTCGGGAAGGGATGATTTGTAATGTCCCCTTTTTGGGGCACATTATTTCATTTCATTTTGTTAGCCATTTCATCATGGTCTGGTGGGCTAATCGAGGCTTGGCAGTGATCAATGGGACATTTGGCCTAGGTGATTTCAGTTTCAGGCCAATCGGAGCAATTTTCACAGGGTTTCCAAGTTACTTACTATTTATAGTAAGTCGACGGAGTTTAATTTTCTTGAAATTTCAGTAATGGACTTGGAGCGTCTCGTCGAGAGCTTTCTAAAAAGCTATCACACGTCATCATCTAATTTTGTTTGGTACTCCGTTTTAATGCCAGAAGATTCCTTTCTTTATTTATTATGTCACTTTATAACTTAACAGTTATATTTATTTAAAAGTGACTTAAAGTGGGAATATGAAGAGACGGAGTAGGGAAATTGGAGAGTCACAGCTGCAACTTTAAAATAAGGCTTGGAGTCTCATTTGAACATGCTCAGTTTATGAATTTATTTCTCTTGGAGAATCGAGGAAGCTTCAGCTTTCGGTTCTAAAACTTAAGGATGGAAACCTTAAGGCTTGCTTGGTGGATTGGACGAAAACCCAATTCATCTCTAGTGTAGATTCACAGCAGAGTTTGACATTGTATTTATAGGTTCTTGATCATCCAATCTTATTGTAGCATTTTGTAATTCAGATTGGATTATTGTAGTTTCATTATTTCGTATTGTTGTTGTAAAATATGATAACATTTTCTGAGTTATTTTAATGGAATGTATTGTTGGTTATCTCTATGAAATGAATAAAATATTGCATGCATGTGTTTGTTTTTATTTCTGATAATTATTTGAGTAGTTGTGGGAAAGAATATCTGTCTGGTGATATTACACTCTACAAAGGCACATGGAGTGTTTGTCAATTCCTTGGGTGGGGTCAAAATTCCTAAGGTTTCCGTGGAAACCTTGATTGGAACCAAAGTTTCTAGGGCCTCAAATTCCAACAAAAATCATGAATCTGTTGCAAATGAGCCCCCCAAGACAAATTGAAAGGGTGACCTAGTGGGAATTCATAACAATGCCCTGAACTCTTTCATCGGTGATATTTCTCAAACTAAGGTGGGACCAGAAATCTGTTTCCCAAATACAATAATGGACAAGATTGTCTCAACAATGCATTTGCCTCTAGTTGGATGGTTCTTTTCTTTTATACCCATTGTAGACATGGTGCGAAGGTGGGCAAGTGTCAATGGAATCTCAAGGGAAGCGTCGGCATTTTGGCCATGCTAGGGGGATTGTTCCTTTTCAGATTCACCTCTCATGAAGACCACATATTCATTATCTCTTGTGCTTGGGCTTCTAGAAAACATTCCTTGACCTTGGCTAAAGGTAAGCCTAGCTTTGAACCCTTCTGCAAAGATGAACAGATTGACCTCGGTGTGGGTTTCTTTTCCTAGCCTCTCGTTCGAGTCCTGGAATGAAAAAATACTTCGTTGGGTGGGAGACTCTTTTGGCTAGTATGTTACCGCTGATACTATCACTCTTGCCAAGACAAGGTTTTTATTTTCCCTCTTCCATGTGAATATTTCTATTAATAAATCTCTCCCTAACTGCATTACTTTAAAGTTAAAATAGGGAAAATGGACCCAAGCGCTTGTCTATGAAAATGCTACCCTCTACTGCCAAAGGTGTGCAAATCAAGGCCACACTATTGCAGAATGCAAAGCTCCTACATCTAAGGATTCTAAATGAAGGGGAAATGCTCCTCCCCACTGGTTGTGACCAAGCCCTAGGAGCTTCCTGAGCCCACTAAGGATAACTCCAAATTAATTCTTGAGGGATTGAAAGAATACCCTTTCACTAAAGATTGTATACTTTACTGATATCCCCAGGCCCTGTATTGCAAGAGACTAAGAAAAGGAAATGAAGGAGGGATCCCAAGATACCCTAGAGGAAGGGGAAATTTTTCCACAACATTGGGAAATAAAGGAATCTTCCCCTATTGGAGAAAGACCCATTGTAGTGGTGCTCGAGGAAGAGAAGACTACTTTTTGTTCTTCCCCTGATCTTACTGGTGACAACTTAAGATAGGCTAGTTCTATCAAGGATGTTACTAAGGTCTTACATCATTGTATACCTACAAAACTTGGGAGACACGTGACCCTTCTGCACCTACCCCCAACTTCCCCTTGTCGATGTTGTGGTTAAAGAAATTACCAAGTCGATAATTTCTTCCCCTAATGGAAAGACCCCCTAGTCTAATGAGGAAAAGGAGGAATGGCAGACACAAAAAAGAAAAACTAGAACAAAGAAAGGTGATGTGGGTTCTAAAATAAGACCTGGCAGACCTTTAGAAAGATTGTCAAGGTAGAAAGACACCTCTAGGGACATTGGCAATGGGAGGCAATCTACCCTTGATGCAACCCATTGCAATAAAAAATGAAATTCCTCTCCTGAAATATGAGAGGACTAAAAAGTCCTCAAAAGCAATTTCTCTGAAGAAATGTATCTCTAATCATAAGATTGATATCCTCCTCATTCAAGAAGTGAAAATGACTTTCCATGTTTTCTCTCTAGTTGCTAACAAAATTTGGTCGAGGTCATATTTCTACTATAGTGAAGCAGATGGGGCCTCTGGAGGAATTACCACTGTGTGGGACCCTAAAAATATTTATGGGGAAGCTTTCATTTTTTCTTAGTCTTATCTTTTTTTAACTTTTAAACTAGATAATTTTTCTTGGCATATTTTTAACATTTATGCTCCTAACTCCAGGGGTGGTAGAAAGGCTCTCTGGGATGAACTCCTTTCTCTTTGTAGGGCTAACAAGAATTATTTGTTCATGATGGCTGGAGACTTCAATTCCCCACTTTTCCCTTCTAAGAATTTGGGTGGATTGATGGACTACACTGACAGCATGAATGACTTGTATGACTTCATCAACAGCTCAATTCTTCTAGATTTGGATTTGAAGGGCTCCCCCTATACTTGGTCCAATAACAAGAAAGATAATCATCTTATTCAAGTTAGAATTGATAGGGTTCTTGTTTCTATTGGTTGGAAGCTTGGTTGCAATGCTTCCCTTTCCTCTCTTCTTAGAACGGTGTCAAACCATAACCCCATCTTTCTCCAATGGTTACATAAATTGTCTGCTAGTTCGCACCCCTTCCGTTTTGAGATCATGTGGACTAAACGTCCAAAATTTTGTGACCGCATAAATCACTAGTGGAATTCTTTGTTTCCAGGCTTTTTATGAAAAGAATATCATGCAATCTTAATATCATTAAAAGAGAAGTCAAAGGTTGGTCCAAATCCTCTTTTGGATATATTTTCAAGAAAAAAAAACATATTGAAGTCAAACTTGTAGCTTCCAACTCAATGGCTCACACAGACTTGTCACATGATCTTCATGACAAAGAGGATATGTCAAGGAAAAAATGGAAAGATAACCTCAGCAAGGAGGAAATTTATTGGAAACAAAGGTCTAGAATCCAGTGGTTTAAGGAAGGGTACTGCAACACCTCTTTTTCCCATACAATGGCTAGTACTCACAAAAAAAGAAACACCATTACCTATCTCCTCAATGACTCTAACCAGCTAATTAATGATGACAGTAAAATTGGAGAAATGGCTACTAATTTTTTCAAATGAACCTTTGATGAACATGGGAGTGCCAATTCAAAAATCCAAGATAATTTTTTAGTCCACCTCCCTATTGTGGTGAATCAAGATGATAATAACCTCCTTTTGGCCCCTATCATTGAGGAGGTCATATCTGCATTTTTTTCCATGGGGGCCTACAAAGCCCCTAGCCCATATGGCTTTCCTCTAGCTTTCTTCCAGGCATTTTGGGATATTGTTTCCTATGATGTGACCCTGGTGACCAAGGACCTTTTCAGAATGGGCAAACTACTAAAGAAGCTAAACAAAACTTACATTACTCATGTTCCCAAGATCTCAGAGCCCGAGTCCATGAATGACTTTAGACCTATAAGCCTTTGTAATACTATCTATAAGATCTTCTCTAAAGTTTTGGTTAAAAAATTGAAACCTCTTCTGGATAAATGCATTAGTGGCATCCAGAAAGGGTTAGTTCCTAGCAGAAAAATTCTTGATGCTACCATTTCTACTCACTAAATAATTCATTCAATGGACAAAAGACAAAATCAAGGTATGGCCCTTAAACCTAATATCTCTAAGGCTTATGATAAGGTTAATTGGCAATCTTTACAAAGTGTTAGCTAAGTTTGTCTTTTGTGACAAACTGAATACTATTATTTAGGTCTGTATCGAGGTTGTTCAGTACTCTATCATTGTCAATGGTATACCCTAGGGATTTTTTAAAGCTAGCAAAGGCCTCGGGTAGGTTGATCCTTTATCTCCTTATCTTTTCATCATGCTTGTGGAGGTTCTTAGCAAAAATTTCATGATTTTTTTCCACCCTTGGACGCATTCAGGGTGTTAGACCTACTTCTTCTCTCCCTCCTATTATGTAGCAGTTTTTCAACAACACTTTCATCTTTGGCAAGTCTTATGTGGTGGAGGCCAAAGAGTGGAAATGTATCCTGTAGGATTAAGCATGTGCTTATGGTCAATGCATCAACTACCAAACTAGTAAAATTTACTTTTTCAATACCAGGGATGACCTTCAACTCAAAATCATAGATATTATTGGTTGTTAGAATGTTGTTCTTCTTGATACCTAATTGAGCCTCCCCCTCACTATCAAGGAAGTTCCTGATGCAGTCAAGGATGGTGGATCCAATTAAGGACAATACAAACCTTGCAGCCAATAGAATTACATAGCGAAATACTCAACAAAGTAACACAAAGTAATTATTTAACACTGATTTTCATTAACATGCCCGGCTATAAGGCCTTTTGGGTTAGGGCCAATTACAATCAAAAAAACAACTCTGCAAGATCCGACAAGATCCAATACAATCTCATCTAGTTCAACTCTGAAGACAATCAGAAGTTGATGGAAACCCTAAGGCAGATCTAAACTTGAGCTCACAAGCCTCCAAGAAATCTCCTTGTCTCCAAGTATGCAACCCCTAGCTCTGCTACAAACAACTATCAGATATCAATCTGATCTGCAAGAGCATCAATAACTTTTCCACAACTTCGCCAACTTTAGTTTCAAAACCATAGATCTGACTCACTAAGTCTTCAAGTCATGAACTTCTCTTCTCCTTCATGATCTACCAAGTTGTCCCCTAAACATCTACTCAAACATCCTATAAATACTAATCATCAGCCAAAAGTTGGCAAGATGAAACCCTTAACTCCCTAAAATAAATAATTAAATTCCATACAATTCGACTTACAAATGTATACAAACATTTAATTCAGCATGTCGGCCTCTAACAATAGCTACCAACAATAAATGCACCAAGTCGGCTCAACAAATCACACAAAACTCCAGTCGGTAACCAAAACTACCGAGTGACAGTGAATTAACCGAGCAAGTCAAGCATCACCGAGCACCGCAGGCATGACCGAGTAACACTTTCATCGAGCACTAGAGACTACCAAGTTCCTTGAGTGACTGAGCTTCCTTCAATAACCAAGACCATCAGTCAAGGCTACAACTAAGTAACACCTGCCAAAATACTAACACCCCATGCAGTTTCACCGAGGACACAGAATGCCCCTGCCTTAACCTTGGATGCCCCTGCATCAGACACCCCAGGTTCCAAAAGATGTTCATATGTGAGAAGAACATCTTCCAGGATTCAACACATAAATCTCGAACTGGTTCTTCACATACAAGTCCTCCACCTTTTCTACTTGCAAACTCTTCCACTTCAGTTTCCTCTGTCTCTTCAAGTCTTTCCTTGACAATGTATAGGTTGTTTCTCCATACTGATCATTCATTTTCTCTAGATCCATAATCTCAACTCGACTACCAATACTTAGGCTTCTCCTACCAAGCATTGTATCCATCAAAGGCATCAGTGAAAACTTCATGTCATCCTTCTCAACAGTAAACACATTTTGGACACAGTCATAAATAGCTCTACAATCATATTGCCAAGGTCTACCGAGCAATATATCACAACTATTCATCTTCACAATGTCACATAACACAAGATCCTTGTACTAGCCAATCTGAACATCAATGAAGCATTGTTCTCTAAATTCCAAAGCATGAACATCTTGTAACCAGCCAAGCCTATAAGGACAAGGATGCTTCATTCTATTCAAACCAAGTTTCTAAACCAAGTCCTCAGCAACAAGGTTATTAGTACTACCACTATCAACAATAACATCATAGATTTTACCTTCAATCTTGCATCGGGTTCTAAACAAATTACTCCTCTGACAAGGTTCATCCTTTGTACCAAGCAATGTTCACCGAAGCAACAAGTTCTCTGATTTAGGTTCATTTTGAATGTTCTCATTCATCACAGCAGTTCATCAGTCAACATTCTTCTATGTACACTCAAAATAACAGTGTCCTTCCTCTCCATAGTTATAGCAAGTACCCTTAAAGATAACTCTACATGTATTCTTCTTCAGTTCCACAGGTTTCTGTTCATCTTCTGCATCAGTTGGCTTATCCTTTACCAAGTGATCAATCTTTTCCTTCCCTCAGGAGTTACTAGGTTGTTTCCTCTTCAACTTATCTTCTACCTTCAGACCATACTGATAAGCATCTTCAACAGAATCAATCTTTAGCATACCAAGCTCATCCTGAATATTGAATCTCAGACCATTCACATACCAAGCTACCTTTTCCTCACCAAGCTCTCGGTGTCCAGACTGAATAGTAAGTTTGTAGAACTCCTCGGTATAATCTTCAATAGAAAAATCCTTTTGTTTCAGATTCTGCAACTTCTTAAACAAGTCAAGATCATAGTCAATCAGTATGAACTTAGCTTTCAACTTAGTCACCATCAACCTCCACCGATTGATCTTTGTTTCACCTTCATCTTCTCGGTCTCTTTGTAGTTCTTTCCACCAAAGAGCAGCATGTCCTTTCAACTTTGTCTATGCTAATCTCACCCGAAGAGGATCTTCAATTTCTTCGAGCTCAAAGAAATCTTAAAGTTCACCAATCCAATCAATTAGATTGTCGAGATTCAAAGTACCATAGAAAGTAGAAACTTCCATTCGGTAATTAATAAACTAAGCAGCAAATCTAGGTAACCAAGCAGTTCTATCTTCACCATATATGTTCCTCTGGTCATCACCACTAGATCCAGTAGTTTCAAATTCTTCAACAGCTTCTTCATAGCCATCCTTAGTACCAACATTCTAAGGTATACCAGTAACAGCTCTCATGATCTCGGTGACCATTTCATTCTTCATCAATTCCATCTCAGATCTAAAATCTGATTTCACTTTCTCTATGATCCAGGATTCAATAGTATCACAAAGATCAGAAATAACTCTAGGGTCCAATCTTCTTGGAGGCATCCTTAAAGATAAGAGAAACCCTCTGCAACAAACCCTCACCGACCACCTTGTGATAATTTCCAAGTTGTAAATAAGTCTGATCGCAACCAGCAATCTTGCAAACAACTAGGGCACAATTCCACAAGTTCAATGCTTCAGATCTGCAATCCAGATTGCTCACAATCTCTTCACCAGGAAGATCAACTTCACAAGATCAGCCTTGCTAGGTCAACATTCTACTCCAACAAGATCAAACTCTCGCTCTGATACCACCTGATGCAGTCAAGGATGGTGGATCTAATTAAGGACAATCCAAACCTTGTAGCCAATAGAATTACACAGCGGAATACTCAACAAAGCAACACAAAGTAATTGTTTAACACTTATATTCATTAACATGCCCGGCTGTAAGGCCTTCCGAGTTAGGGTCAATTACAATCAGAAAAACAATTCTACAAGATCCAACAAGATCTAATACAATCTCATCTAGTTCAGCTCTGAAGATAATTAGAAGCTGATGGAAACCCTAAGGAGATCTAAACTTGAGCTCGCAAGCCTCCAATCAATCTCCTTGTCTCCAAGTATGCAACCCCTAGCTCTCCTACAAACAACTATTAGATATCAATCTGATCTGCAAGATCATCAAGAACTTTTCCACAACTTTTCCAACTTCAGTTTTAGAACCTCAGATCTGACTCACTAAGTCTTCAAGTTGTGAACTTCTCTGCTCCTTCATGATCTACCAAGTTGTCCCCTAAACATCTACCCAAACATCTTATAAATACTAATCATCAGCCACAAGTCGGCAAGATGAAACCATTAACTCCCCAAAATAAATAATTAAATGCCATACACATTGGCTTACAAATGTATACAAACATTTAATTCAGCATGTTGGCCTATAACAATAGCCACCAACAATAAATGCACCAAGTCAGCTCAATAAATCACACAGAACTCCAGTCGGTAAACCAGAACTACCGAGCGACAATGAATTAACCGAGCAAGCCAAGCATCACCGAGCACCAGTGTCGATCGAGCACCACAGGCATGACCGAGTAACACTTTCACCAAGTGCCAGAGACTACCAAGTTCCTTCAGTGACTAAGCTTCCTCCAATGACCGAGACCATCGGTCAAGGATGCAACCGAGTAACACCGGCCAAAATACTAACACCCCATGCAGTTTCATCAAGGACACAGAATGCCCCTACCTTAACCTTGGATGCCCCTGCATTAGTTGCCCCTATCTTTTGGAATGACATTTTGGAGATGATACAGAAAAATTTGGTCGGATGGAAGGGGAAGCTTCTCAGTAGTGTTGGTAAGCTTCACCTTCTCACCGCTTGCCTCTAAGGAATTCCTATTTACTTTCTTTCCATCGTTGGAGCTATGGATGAAAAAGTGGAGAGAATTCAGAGGACCTTCCTGTGGATCGGTATGGAAGAGAAGAAAAGAATGGCACTTGTTAACTGGGACACGGTTTGTCACCCTAAATTCCAAGGGGGGTTGGGAGATAGAAAACTTACTAACCTAAACAAAGCTCTCATTACCAAATTGGGGTGAAACCTAGCTATTGGAAAGGCAGATTGGTGTAGAATAATAAAAACTAAATCTTAACCATGAGTGCTTCCATAAGGTCCTTAGCTTGAATGGTCTTCCTACAAGCTCAAAAATTTGGAACAACATTACCAAGTGTAGATCCTTACTGAAGGATGGCCTCAAAAGTCTTATTGGAAATGGACAGACTAGACAATTTTGGGATGATAAATGGTTGGAAAATAAGCCCCTCGTAAACACTAATTATGCTACTCTCATGAGGCGTGCCAAATTTTCCTTAGGGGATAATGTTGCTAACTACTTCACACCGAGGGGTGGATGGAAAAATCTTTTGTAATGTTTTTCCAATAGACCTGACCTTTTCCCCAAGGTCTCTGACCTCTAGCTCCTCTTGAGCCGGGTTAGATTTCATTTATTTCATAGAGAGGATATATTTATTTGGACTATGCATCCCTCTAGTGTTTACTTGGTCAATTCAGCTTACACTTTGTTGTTGAAATTCAATAGCGACTCTAATTACTAGAAAAGAGTGTGGAATGCTACTTGGTTGGTCAATATAATCCCTTAGTAATAAAGGATTGGACATCCTTTTACAATGATCCCATGGTTAAACAGCATCAGGTGTCATACTTAAGATAGCACATTGAACTCATTTAGTGTATCAATCCAGGAGCGTAGACTTGAAACGGTGGCTGCAAAATATATGCTCTAGTCTACCTTTGAAGTCATTAACTAAAGTAAAGACAATGGTGCAAGAAATCTATGCTAGAAATGGAAATAACAACTAACTTCAGAGCTTAAGATAATGCTGCAAATGATAAACCTAGCTATGCATCTAAGCTGCAGGAAAACAACCAGTGGTTCTGCTACTAGTGGCTACAAGAGAAACAGAGTAACTACTGTGAGGAAGTAAAATTCTAATTCCTACTTAAGCAGAAACTAAGCTCACCTTTCACGTGGGCCCCCACGAAAGAATGAACAGATTTAAAACTCAGAGACTAAAATCCAAAGATATCATATATTCATTCATGAAAACATCAACATAAGTACATAATAGAAGATCAAAATGTATTCACTTCTTTTCTGGATTACAAAATGGATTCCTTCAACATCTAACTAACTCGGAATCACAAACTCTAGATTATTAAGAAACTAGAAAAACAAACTCCTAAGAACTAGGATCCTCCAATCATGGGTACAACAACTTTTAGCAACATGACATTAAACGCAAAAACAACTCGCATTCAAATCCACAGGAAAATAGGAACGCACAAGCACTAGATTTCCTCTAAAACATTTGGTAATTAGGTTGACTCGGTCTATAACAACAACTGTGGTTGATTAGTAGTGGAATCATAATGAAACTTGAAAATAGTTACTTGACTTAATGAAGCCACTTTGATGCTGAGTCTTCATTACCTGCTGACTTTATCTTTCCCTGGAAAAGATTAGTGCACCAAAACCCACAACACAAACTAAGATAAAGATCCATAATGATATTTCCTATTTTAGCACATCCTCATCACACGGCTACAAGACCACTACCCCATTAATGCAAAGAGGAAATAAATACCAAATTTCATCATAATATCCACTTAATCTATATATATATATATATATATATATATATATATATATATATATATATATATATATATATATATATATATATATATATATATATATATATATATATATATATATATATATTCAGCATATATCTTTAGTCTTAAAAGTACCAAATACACACATAGTCATATCATATGAACATAAAAAGTCAAAAGTTGTTTATGAAAACCCATGAGATACTTAAGCCTAAACGAGAAAATCATAAACAAAACAATCCATAAACTGGGCTCATCATTGCCCCCCAACTTAACCCTTTGCTAGTCCCACAGCAAACATGAAGTTCTTAAGCCTGGATGTCATCCTGTAATCAATAGTTGTCTTCTGTCCAACACCTCCCTTGTCAAAGCTCCAGTAGAACCCTTTACTCTCCCTATGCCTTTTCTGTTAGGAATGGGAACACTGAGAGCGGGGGTGAATCAGTGTTCAATGTATTTTATCTTTTCTCTTAATCTTTAAACTGAACTTAAATGTTTAAGTACTGAAATGAACATCCACATAAACATGAAACATGAAATCAACACATAACACCAATATGGTTATGGGGAAACACAAATAGGTAAAAACCCCGGTGGGAATTGACACCTACTAACATTTTATACTAGTGTTTTATGATCCTTGTTAGAAGATCCTTAACCCTGTTAGGAGTTTCTTTACAATGTATCAAGTACAGTAGACCTTGTCAAGGGTCAGACCCTGTTAGGAGTCTTTTACAATAAACCCTGTTAGGGGTGTGGATGCACTTTCCTAGAGCTCACTGCTCAAGTGGTGAAGGCTACAACCTTCTGATCTCAAATACACACTATATCTGCTAGATGAACAATCACTGTGACACTACTTGTCTGATCAGTTCCTTTGATGTGCTGATGTTTTGACCTCTTGCAAAGCTCTAATACATCTTATAGACTCTCTACACACTTATGGTCTGCTTATCTCAACTATATATCAACTTCCATACTAATTACAATGGTCGCATCTCATATTTATATACGCATACAAAACAAATAACTAGGTCAGCCCTTTAACCGATTACATACAATGCTTCGAATTGAATTGGCTCAAGCGTGTTTAAAAATAAACATATTTACATGTCAGCAACCTAATTACAATAGGCACATAGCCTTTACAACATTAGAATATGACCACAAATCAAAATACTAACAGTCAGCTGCTTACTCTATTCTTCTCTGGCACACACTGGTTGTGTAACTTCAACTGTCTGTAACTTTGGCATACTTGCATATCTGATCATGCGCTCATATACTAAGCATGAATATAGTCTAACCAACTTATTTTCTAGGGCGCACACCATAACTCATTCGTACGCATGTCCATTGATGCTCTGAGCTTCAGGTACTTTGTACACTATCCAGTCTTCAACACTTAACCGATTTCTAATCTTCTCATCAAGTGCGCTGACTCCAAACTACTATATGACTTTGTTGCCATAATGACAACACTATAACAAGTCTTATACACCAGTATAGCCAACTAGCCAACAATCTCCTCCTTTTTCATTGATGGCAACAAAGGAATATGGCCAAGTTGCTAACTATTCCTTAATACAAAAAACTTTTGTCTTATATCTCCCTTATACATAACTTTCTATCTTATATCTCCTTATACATATCTATACCATATTCTATACATACTCCCCCTTTGACATTAATGACAAAGGTTCTTCAAAACTGTATATACAACTACTTACTATGATAAAACATCCAAATATGCTATCTGCAAGTTTTGGATCTCCTTCTTCCAAAATGTGATCAGTGAATTTACAATCTGGAGATGGGCGCATAATGCATACTGTATCTTCTCCATCTTCTCCAAATCTGTGCTAGGACCTTGATCATATGTCACCATGGTGGCATAAATCTCCTTGATATTCTAATTAAGCATGTCTAATGAGGACACAAGAGCATTCCTTAGAGTCTTCCTAGCCCTTATCTTGGTCATCTCTTTTTCTGCCTTCTCAATATTATCTATCTGTCCTTGGTAGACATTATTACACATGTTCACATCAATAGATGGATCTTCCACTGGTTTCCTTATGCTTTCTATCATGGCTTCTGCCTCTTGAATCTTCTTGTATAGATCACCAGTCAACTTGTCCTAGTTCATACAGTCAACAATGATCTTTCTGCCCATTGCTGCAAACTCCTTCAAGGATGCTTGACCAATCTTTAGTGAGCTTAGGTCAAGTGCATAGTTGCTAACCAATTCACTAAGCCTCTTCTTCAAATATTTCTCTTCTGCAACTAGGGATGCAAATTCTTCTAGGCTAGAGAAATTACTCTTAAACTGAGAAATGACTGCACTCACATCATCAACGGAGTGTACATTGGACACTTTCTTGTCTACTAGTAACAATTTGTTCAGGATGTTCACTGACTCTACGAGGGGATTCCTCATCACTTGTTTCTCCTTGGCCTTATCCATAGCTAAGATGATGAACTTAATCAGGTCTTCTTGTCCCCATGAATCCAAACTGGTTGTGTCAGGTATCAAACTTGACAACAATGTTGCTGAGGGAAGTGGAGTGATAGGAGTACTATCCATCACTTCCTCTTTTACCTTGATCACTTCAGCTGATGGTTCATTTCTCTCTACTTCTTTTTCTATTTTTTTTTCATTTTTTTCTTCCATCTTTTCTTCTTCTTTCTTTTCATTTGTTATATCCTCAATCAGTATTTCTTCTTGATGAGTGGGAGGAGTGTTACTACACAAGTTCTCAGTGTCTTGAGTGCTTACAAATGCCTCTTCAAACTTGTTCAGATCCATGTCTATGGCCGCCATAGTAACTTTCACATTGTCAATAAAGATAGAATCATCCTTAGGTGTCTCTGTCATGAGCGCAATCTTCTCTGCCTCTGTGGATATATTAACTGTATGCGTTGAATTTTGTGGACCTGTAGATTGTACATTGATGTTCTCTTACTCTTTGGCAACCATTGTGGGTACTTGTGTTGTAGGCGTAGTAGATGGATACATGTGCCTATTCATAAAGACCTTCTCAAAGGCTTTCTCTATTTCTTTTGCAACTAATTCATAGTTCTTGTCCATAATGTGCAAAGTCCTTGACTTAGTTCTAAGGTGTGGCTTCACCAAGTCTAACAACAAGGATTTCTCTTCTAAGGAACATACTGGAAGGGTATAATCTAGACTCTTTTCCCTTATCCTTAGATCTTCAATAGCTTGTCTCTTTTGGAATTCTAAGATGTTCCATACATTATCAGGAATCATGGTCTTTAGTTCCAAGATTGTCTTCTTGAACTTCAACATGTGTTTGACAGTCATTCTGTGTATCTCTGATTTTTCAATCTCACAGTATTTCTCATAGAACTTTTCTACTTGATCAATTATGCCTTTATCAATTATTTTTTAACTTAGCACACTGAGACTAGGTTTGAAACATACTTCAAGAGGTCCTTGTGACTTCTTTTTGTTCCTTGTTACTCTCGAGGATGGATGACCAATGCTAATCTCTTTCTTCCTCTTAGGAATTTCCTTATACTCAAGAGGAGCAGTAAGGTCAATGGTTTCCTTGGGCGTAGGAGTAACAACACTTTTACCCTTCTGAACATCAGATTTTTCTATATTCACCTTCTTCAACTTAGGATCATCTAATTTAGTCTTTGTTGTTGTTGCGCTCTCAATTTCCAAAGAAATATTTTGTTCCCTTGCTTTGTCTAGGTTTGCTTGAGACACTCCATGAATTCTCAAGATCTCTGAGGTGACTTTGGAAACCTTTCTTTTAGTTGCTACACTATTCAAGACTGCATCAACTTCTCTTGTTTTCTCTACACAGGTTCCCCATCTTGGCTCATTAGGGTCTTTAGGGGATGACAGCAATACTTGTGCATATGCTTCTAGAATAGGATCTTCCACTTCATATGCTAGTGGATGAATCCACTTTGTTCTTGGTTCAACTGCCTCCATGCATGTTGTGTCAGTCTCAACCATGAAGCAAATAGTATCCTTGTATTTCTCAACAATGTTCTCTGGTATCCTGTACCTCATATGCATTTTAACCCTGAATGTCTTCAACTCTAGTGTCATGTAGTCCTTCAAAGTGCTCTCAATACATGCCTTGAGAGATATATGTGGCATTGTGGGAATGGATTTGTCTAGATACAAATCAGATACCTTTCCAACAATATGGAAGTACATGTATATGATCAAAGACCCAAATCTGAATATCTTGGTCTTATCATGCTTGATTGCCTTGATGTTGTCAATTATTTGTGTGTGCAATATCTCACATAGGTTGAACTCTCCATTCTCATTTACAATTCTTATGGCTGCAAGAATTGTGGCCGCAGACACATTGTTTACCCTGCTGGTATGTTGAAACCTGTATCCAAGTATCATAGACATCAATTTGATGTCATCTTTCTCAATAGGCTCGATAGTCATACCGCACCTATCACTTCATGATTTGCAAGTCTGTTCAACAATCTTCCTCACATCTTTTCCCATTGGAAGGATAGCGCCTGTCCTTGAGAGGCTTGTCATCTCATGAATTAGGTCACCAGTAATTCTGACCAACACTTTACCTATCCAAAATAGGTCATCATGAATCCTGCTTAGTAGAATCTTGATCCATTCTGATTCATAGAACTCATATGTCGTAGCATACTCCACTATAGGGTGATTATCCCACTGTGCATACTCATCCATGAAGGTTTTGTCTAGTTTTATCATTGTTTCCATGTACGCTCTCAATCTATCCAATCCTACTAGTTCTTTCTTATAGTGAATGTATGCCCTAATGTCCTCGACATGCATAATGCCCACAGGTGTGTGGGAGAATGCCCCTTCTAGGTCATCAAGTGTTGATTTAAACAGATGCCTCTTAAAGACATATCTTTTCTTTTCCGCAACATCAAATACTATAGGAGTAGCCATCACTTACTTGGATATCGCTTTCCAAATGATCTTGAAGACTTCTTGAATCAGCACGATGAACTAGGGTTTTCGCAACTGATCAAATGCATAGCAAATCACTTGATAAATCAAACTGCAATCCTTCTCAATCAAATGCTAGGGCTCTTCTCTCCAATCGCTCTCAATTCGAATGCAATGAGATATTTTCAAACTTCTATGTACTTTAAAGTGGAAAATATGTCATTAATGCTTGCCGCGTAAACTAGGCTATCACTTGAAATTTTCTATCTTTCATTCTGCAAACAATCAGCTAGTGCACTTTTGCACATAGGTTATGCTGGTCTCCAAAAGCTTAAGTCCAAAGGCGCATGCTTTGAGAGTGAGTATACCATCTGCGTAGGGGGCTAGAGCTAAATTAGCTCCCCCTATGACCCTGAGGGCCATTCATCCAGATGTAGAGGGTGCGTCCACTGTGGATGCATCCAATACATACTCATCAACCTTGTCCTTCTTTGCTTCTAACCAAATCAAGCTCACATCCTCTGAAGCTTTCACAAAATTGACTTCTCCTTCGGGATCCAAAACTGATTTTTTGGGCTTTTTAGGGATTTCCTGACCTTGCATCCTTGATCTACAAAACTTTGAGATGTGTCCAACCTTATTACAAGAGTGACAAATGACTAGAGGACTTATATTCCTCAGCGCATTGACATGAGTCACCATCTAACATTGTCTAGTTGAATGACCATTATAGTTACATATCTGACATGAACATTCTGAGAACTTCTTACATTTGACTGATTCTGATTTCTTTGATTATAATTAGTCTTGTTCTTCTGACTTGTCTTGCAATTCATAGCTCTATGACCAAATTTATCGCATGAATAACAGTAACCATTGAAAGGTCTTACCTCTGTACAGTTCCTTGCTATGTGTCCATGCTTGTTACATGCATAACAAGTGTGGTCTACTGGCTTGCACTCACTCTTAGGTGGTTCAATATGATCCTTAGTCTGAATTTTAGTCTCATTAGCATCTGAGGTGCCTTCTGGTGCTTTCATTCTTTCTCGCATGTTGTCAATCTGATTTTGTGCTTCATTGTATCCAATGCAACTAGTATCTCCTTTAGCTCTTCTTGCATATAACTGAGATTCTATCAAATCAAAACTGGTGTGTAGTTTATCAATGTGATTCTTAGCATTTATCAATTCAGATTCCAAGCTTTCTTTGTTGTTCCTTAGCTCCAATATTTCCATGTTTTCTTACCTTAATTCTTCATTCAGTTGAAGGTTCTCTTTGATCTGTTCATCATAGACTTCTTGATTGTTAGTCAGCTTATCATCAAATTCTTCAAGTTGTTCTTTCAAGGATGTATTTTCTTCATTCAGCGTCTTGATCATTGTCCCTAGATCACTGGTAGAACATTCTTTCAAATCCTTTCTTAGCCTTTTGATGACTAATTAAGCATCACTGAGTTTTTCTTTTAGTTCTTCAATTTCTCTTTCAGATTTGTCCAGGTCTTCAAGAGCAGCTTCAAGATTTATTTTTAGATGTTTCATTTCTAATTTGTCCATGATCTCCTCAAGTGGTTAAACTTCTTTGCTGAGGACCAGAGCTTTGATACCAATTGTTAGGAATGGGAACACTGAGAGAGGGGGGTGAATCAGTGTTCATTGTATTTTATCTTTTCTCTTAATCTTTAAACTGAACTTAAATGTTTAAGTACTGAAATGAACATCCACATAAACATGAAACATGAAATCAACACATAACACCAATATGGTTACGGGGAAACCCAAATAGGTAAAAAACCCGGTGGGAATTGACACCCACTAATATTTTGTACTAGTATTTTATGATCCTTGTTAGAAGATCCTTAACCCTATTAGGAGTTTATTTACAATGTATTAAGTATAGTAGACCTTGTCAAGGGTCGAACCCTGTTAGGAGTTTTTTACAATAAACTCTATTAGGGGTGTGGATGCATTGTCCTAGAGCTCACTGCTTAAGTGGTGAAGGCTACAACCTTCTAATCTCAGATACACACTATATCTGCTAGATGAACTATCACTGTGACACTATTTGTCTGATCAATTTCTTTGATGCGTTGATGCTTTGACCTCTTGCAAAGCTCTAATACATCTTATAGACTCTTCGCACACTTCTTCTCTTCTTATCTCAAATGTATATCAACTTCCATACTAATTACAATGGGCGCATCTCATATTTATATGCGCATACAAAATAAATAACTAGGTCGTCCCTTTAACCGATTACATACGATGCTTCCAATTGAATTGGCTCAAGCGTGTTTACAAACAAACATATTTACATGTTGGAAACCTAATTACAATAGGTGCATAGCCTTTACAACATTATAATATGACCACAAATCAAAATGCTAACAGTCGGCTTCTTACTCTGTTCTTCTCTGGCACACATTGGCTGTGTAACTTAAACTGTCTATAACTTTGGCATGCTTGCATATCTTATCATGCGCTCATAGACTAAGCATGAATATAGTCTAATGAACTTATTTTCTAGGGTTCACACCATAACTCAGTCGTACACACGTGCACTGATGCTCTGAGCTTTAGGTACTCTATACACTGTCTAGTCTTCAACACTTAACCGATTTGTGATCTTCTCATCAAGTGTGTTGACTCCAAACTACTATATGACTTTGTTGCCATAATGTAAACACTATAACAAGTCATATACACTAGTATAGCCAACTTGCCAACATTTTCCACCTGCTCTCCTCTACTTCCATGTCATAACTGTCTAAGTTTTCTAAATTTGCTAATAAAGGAGACATTAGCAATGGTGGTTGAAAAGTAAGTGGAATCCAAAAGGTGTGTCATTCTCTCCCCAAAGAAATGTACCAAGGTGCTCACCTATTTGTCATGCTGAAATTAAGGGGTGAATGTGGCTCCTTAGCCCTTAGCTCCTTTGCTAAACTAACCCAATGCCACTGAATGGCATTGCTAACTTCAAGCAACTCAGAATTAACTAGCTGTTCATACTCATCAAATGTTACATTTCTAAGTGGATAAATGAGCTTACTGCCTGAATCTGAGGGTGCAATTCTCAACCAGTCATAATAGCAGGTTTTGGGGTCTTTAGTTTCTGGTCTCAGATATAAGGGAATCTCCTCCTCTAACTCTCTATATAACTTAGCTTGAGACTCCCAACTGGTTTCATTCTGAACCCAAGACATAAGAGCCCTAAGATATCCCCAACATAGAGTAAAGGATTCCACACCCGATCATTTGGAACTGCCAAGTTATGAAGAAAGAATTCACACAGTAAATTCTTAATGGCTGCAGGAGAATTATTAAAAGCCTGGGAAAAATGCATGGGGTCTTACAATGATGGGGACCTATCTTGCATGACACAAGTCAATTGGTAGTTCAGCAGTTGTTCCTTTAGGAATAAGGCATATACAGGTGATGGGGACCTATAGGCCATTAACTCAGGGATAATAGATGTGACTTTGCTAAGTTTCACATGCAATTTTTCTACTGTTTCTTCCTACTCAAGATTCTCCTGATAGTGTTGGTCTATTATCCTATTCAATTCTTTTCTTTTTTGTTTCCACTGTTCTCTTTCTAAATCCAATTGCTTGGATAACTGAAAAATAAGGGATAGCAAAGACATAGAACCAGACTGATCTGACATAGAATTAATACAAGAATTTTTAGCTGAATTAGGAACAGGGAGCTTACCATTTTTTAGACTTATCCCCTTCATAGGATCTGTCCATACCACCATGGCTCTTTGAGTATTACAACATTATTGTGCAGCAGATGCCAATGCATCCAACCCTTCACTCAAAATCTACTCCAAAACCTTATTAACAAGCTCTGCATTAACATCAAGCTTCTCTTCATACGGATTCCTCTCTGCTACAGGAGATAATCTCAGCTCATCTTCTTCCATTATATAGCATCCCTCAGACATCTCTTCACTCTCTGAGTCACTGCAACTGTCATTTATCTGAGGATTCTTGGAGGATGAACTTCTTCTCTAAAATACATAAGCTTTCTCTTCGGAGCTAGAGTCATCACCAATTATAATGACTTCTTCATTTATTTTCTTACCAGGAACCTGTTCTTTTTCAATCTTAGGAAACTTTTCCAATGTTGTCTGCTACATAATCTCAGGCTCCTCTTTTTGCTCAAAAATTTTAGGTTGTGTTTCCTACTGAATATTCCTAAGTTCTTCTTCTTTCGGCCCATAGGTTTCTTGTTCAACATTTGACCCTTCAAGAGGTATATTTGTAGTCTCCTTCTACTTCTTCCTATTACTCCTCAATAGATTTTCTTCCTTTTTATCTAGGGCTTTTTTCTTTTTATAAGTGCCTACGGCTACAAGAGATTGTTTCTTTGCCTGCGGACTAGAACTAGGACTATTTTTCTTCCCTTTGTTCCTCTGAGAAACTCTTTGCAACTTAGGAGTAGACTTCTCTGCAAAAGTATTTTCTCCTTCCTCATTCAGGACTGACTTTGAAGTAGAGGAGTGAGGAGAACCCTCAAGAGTTATAACCCTAGATTTCTTCCTAGAGGAAGATCCTGGTTCAAGTTCTATAATAATTTTCCTAAACCCTTTGTCGGTTCGAATTCTCTGCCCAACCCTTCTCCCAAAAGGCTTTGGAGTTGGTTCTTTAAACCCTTGCAACAAAAATTATTCCCAAGATAACTCTGACTACTCCCTTAAGGCCTTTTCAACTATTAACTTAACCAAACAATGATGCGAAATAGAGTTAAGTTTACCCTCCTGAACTAAAGCAGCTTGCTTCTTCAAAATGTTAAACATGAAGCTAGGAACATTTATGGGTCTATTTTAATGTCGTAGACAACTTAGAAACTTGAAATGAATAGAATGTAAATATGACTGTCATCCCTCACAAGTGAAATACTTGATAACATGAACTGCACATTATCTAAATGGCTCTGGTAAAGACATTTTGAATGTACCTTGCTTCCTGTCAACTTCTAGAGGTGGGTCTGAATACAGGGTAAATTGCGTTGTAGACGTTGTTGGATCAAGAATTTCTGCATATTATTCCCCTTCCTGCAGCAACCCCATGACATCCGCAACCACTGCTTGTGAAAACAGTACCCTCAAGCCCTTTACTGTGGCTACTCCTTTCAATGTGCTCAGAAATTGCAATGCAACTTCATCATCCCAACTAGTGAGCGTCAGGATGTAGTCAAGCCATCCTCTCGCCTGAAAATATGGCCTGCAAGCTTGATCTTCTAACAAGATATTGTGCACTGTGGGTTCCCTACGGATAAGGTCACCCCCCATCTTCAGGTTGTCAAATTACCCAAACAAGGTTGTAGGAAATTTAAACACTTCAAAACAAGGCTCAGACAAGGATTTTTGAATTGGCAAGTTACAAGAAAATGTCAAATACAGAAAGTTCTAGCATTTTTAGAAATGAGCTCCAGTGTAAATATGAGTGCAAATCAAGAATATCTCGCACATTAACTACTCATTATTATAGAACCATAGACTTCATACTTAGCACGTACTTGCCACCCTTACTTAATATGTACGAAATAAAATCATAGCACACAGCTCTTAAGGATTGTCAAATTATGACAAGAATTGTAAAGTACAAATAAGATAAAAGAATAAACATAAAGATTTGAAATGAATACATAAGACAAAATAATTTTATATATATATATATATATATATATATATATATATATATATATATATATATATATATATATATATATATATATATATATATATATATATATATATATATCCCCCCAGCTTATGTGGCAATTGGTCCCACAATTGCACATGTGATGAGGCATTACTAAAAAGTTGGAAAACAAATTAAGGAATAAATACCTTGGTCAGTGTACGAACCTGAAATGTTGTTGAGGGCATCGGTTGTCGTACCATTGATGGAGAAAAATGAAATGGATGGGTGAAAGACAAGAAATGAAGTGGATTTTTATTACGAAGAGAGAACTTTCGCGAAGAAAGCATTTATTATGGAAGTGATGAGAATGTTTTAAAGTGAAGAATGTAAATGAGCGGGAAGCTCATTGTCAGAGGCTGTAGGAACTATATCGCCATCAACGAAGGAGAACTGTTGTAGGAACTCTTCTTTACTTTGTGGTTTGTGATACAATTTCAACCTATGCCCATTGACTAGCAACTTGAACCTAACAGGATCAACAGTAGAAATTTGGACCGCCCCATTGGAAAATACAGTAACAATTTCATATGGGCCTAACCAAAGTGTTTGAAACTTCCCTGGATTATGTTGATACCGGGAGTCATAAAGAAGCACCCAGTCACCAACAGAAAATACTTTATCCTTAATATACTTTTCATGTCATTGCTTTCGATGTTGTTGTAGGAGTTTTGTATTGTGCAATGTAGATTTGCACCATTCATCTAGTCCATTCAAACTCATTATTCTTTTTTGATGTGCTACAGTGAGATCCAGACCAAGGTCAAGAGTTGTCTATAAGGTTTTGTGCTCAAATTCGATAGGCATAACAGCTGACCGACCACAGACAAGCTCAAATGGAGAGAAGCTTGTTGTAGTCTTCTAGGTAGTCCTGTAAGCCCAAAGAGCTTTAGGAAGGCGTGTGGCCCAATCCTTCTTATGGAGCGCTACAGTTTTGGTAAGAATGGATTTCAACTCCCTATTAGTAACCTCGACTTGGCCATTTGCTTGAGGATGATAAGGTGAGGATTTTCCATGGCGAATTTTATACTCTTCCATCAAAGAAGATATCAAATTGGAAGTAAACTGAGGTCCTTGATCAGATTGCAACTCCCTAGGCACACCAAATTGTGTGAAAATAAACTCATAGAGGAATTTAGCAACATTTCTATCCTTAGGATGCTTCATTGGTTTGGCATCGGCCCACTTAGTAACATAGTAAGTGCATACAAGGATATAAGACTTACCTTGTGAAGATGGCTCAATAGGACCGACAAAGTCAATCCCCCATTTATTAAATGGTGCTACAATTATCTGTGGTTGCAGGGGCATCTCATTGGTCTTAGTGGGTCATCCCATGCGTTGGCATTTATCACACTTCTTGGTATACTGAACAGCATCTTTGTGTAAAGTGGGCCAATAATATCTTATTGTTAAGATCTTGAATGTGGTTCATTTGGCAGCAAAATGACCCCCGTAGGGCTCATCATGACATGCCCGTAGGATATCATATGTTTCATCCTCCCTTATGCATATACAGGTTACTTGATCAGGTCTGATATAAAACATGAATCCAGAAATCCAAGAATAATTAAAACTTTTCTCAGCTAACATCCTTCTTTCTTTAGCAGAGAAATGAGCTGGAGTCTTACCAGTGGTGAGATAATTAACTAGGTCGGCATACCAGGGATTATGTGCAAACAACAAAAAGAGGTGTTCATCAAGAAAATTGTCGTCAATGGCTGCAGGATCATTAGGGACATGCAACTAAGAAAGGAACTCAGGGACCACATTGGCCTTACCAGGCTTTTCTACTATGGTGATATCAAATTCCTGCATACGGAGCAACCAGCGAGCCAGTCTTCTAGATATGTCAGGCTTATTCATCAGGTACTTGATAGAAAAGTGGTTAGTATGCACAAAGATCTCAAGTCCGATAATGTAGTGCCTAAATTTATTGAGTGCGTAGATGACTGCAAGTAGTTCTTTCTCAGTGACCATGTAGTTGAACTCTGCTCCTTGCAAATTTTTACTGATGAAGTAAATAGCATGTTCAACGAAATCCACCTTCTGACCAAGTACAACACCAATAGCATAATCTGATGCATCTGTATGAATGTGAAAAGGCAATTCCCAATTAGGTCCTCTCAAAATCGGAGCTGTAGTGAGAACCTCCTTAAGCTGCAGGAAAGACTTTGTACACTCAGAGTCCCAAGTGAACTCAGCATCCTTTTTCAACAAATTATATAGAGGTGCTGCAAGCTGACTGAAATCCTTTATGAATCTTCGATAATACCCAGAATGTCCAAGAAAACTCTGCACATGCTTCTGCTTTGCTAGTGTGGGTAATGTACTAATTACTTCAATCTTGGTGGGGTCCACTTGAATGCCTTTGGAAGAAATGAAATGGCCTAGAACAACCCCTCTTCTATCATCATAAATCATTTCTCATTGTTGAGAGAAAGGTTGTAATCTCTGCATCTCTGGAGAACTTTGTTCAAATTTACCTTAGCTTCATCAAAGGTGTTTCCATAGGTAGTAAAATCATCCATGTAAATCTTCATGCAGTCAGTAGATATATTAGAGAAGATACTTATCACAGCTCATTGGAAAGTGGTAGGAGCATTGCACAAACCGAAAGGTAAGACTGAATAGGCAAATGTCCCTCATGGACATGTGAAAGTTGTCTTCTCCTAGTCCTCAGGAGCTATCTGTATCTGATTGTAACCACTAAAGCCATCCAGGAAAGAGAAGTATTTCTTGCCAGCTAGGTTATCAAGGACTTGGTCAATGAATGGCAATGGAAAGTGGTCCTTCTTAGTGGATGTGTTAAGCTCCCTATAGTCAACACAAACTCTCCACTTCCCTCCTTTCTTGGGTACTATAACTAGAGGTGAGACCCACTGGCTATCAAAAATGGGATAGATGAAACCAGCATTTAACAACTTCTGCAATTCATTCTTGACTATATCCCTTAAAGCTGGATTAACCCTCCTTTGAGGCTATCGGACAGGGTTGCATTCAGGGTTGATGTAGATCCGATGAGTGCAGAGTTTAGGATCTAGGCCTTTCATGTCTGTATAGTCCCAAGCAAAATCTTGTTGATGCTCTTGCAGTAGTTGTAGGACGACTTTCTATTGTGGAAGTGATAAAGCACTGCTTAGATTCAATTGTCATCCTGGACCAACTTCTAGCTTGATGACCTTTTTTGTCATTGAAAGCTGAGCCATAGGGAGAGATTCCATCTCATGAGGTAGCAATGAGTGGAGGAATTGTGAATTTTCTGCATACCAAGGTGTATTTGGAGGTGGTAGCATAGTTTCCAGAATACAGTCTATTTGTGAGCACTATTGAGACTACACCCCATAATCATGATTATGGATGAAATTATCTCATCCTCCTCCCTAGAGGCTAAAAATGGCTCCTGAGTTATCATCATAAGCTGGAGGATGGAATTGACCTCTAGATCAGCATCACCCAAATCTGGCCAGACTATTTGATCATCTTGCAATAGGGGTTGAGCAGGGGAATACAAGGTCAGGTTCTTAGTATTAACACCATTGGATATTGTCATTTTTCCTGACCGACAAGCTATATAGGCATCTGCAGTAGCCAACCGTGGCCTCCCTAGAATTATTGGATAACCACCCATATTAGCTTTGGGAGAAAGGACAACAAAGTCAACCGAATATTCGCAAGAGTTCAAGGTGACTATAACATCCTCAACCATCCCGTCAGGTGTGATGGTAGAACTATCAGCAAGCTGAAGTATAGTTGGTGTCTCTCTAAGACTGATGATATGCAATTGAGACATTACCTCTTTTGTCATGATATTTATGGAGGCACCTAAATCAACTAGGGAATTTTGAACTTGTATTCCTTGAATGGTGACTGTAACCACAGGGCTTCCAGGATCAGAATACTTGGGTATACTCAGTTTTTCCAACATGAGATCAAATAACTGTCCTAAAACATGGATGGTTTTAGGATCCTTTTTCTTCCTTCCTGATTGTTTTAGACAAGCCTCCTTAATGGCTTTGGTATAAGCAGGAACTTCTTTGATGGCATCTAACAATGGAATTTTGACTGTCATCTGCTTTAGTTGGTTAAGCAAGTCTATCACTGCTTGGTTTCCATAGGTTGAGCTTGCTCTTCCAACCTATGAAGAAATGGGGGCTCCTTAGCTACAAGAGAGGCAGATTTAGTTGGCACATTTGTTTGCTTAGTTGAGGGATCCTCAACTAAGGTTATGATAGGCTATTGAGGAGAGGAAAGGGTTGTGCCCGACCTTAAGTGAATATCATTCAAGGAAATAGCATAGCTTTGTTGTTGTGCTGGTGGTTTAGCATTGTTGGGATTAGGGGTAGGTTGAGCAGGCAGCTAGGTCTATTTAGGGGGAGTAGTGTTGGTTGCAAGAGGAGGCATTAAAGCTTGTTGCTGAGGTGGTGGGATCAAAGCTTGTTGGTTTGATTGGGTCATCCAATTGTGTGGTTGCGTCCACCCCTACTGGGATTGTTGCCAACCTTGTTGAGGTTGTTGCCAACCTTGGTGAGGTTGTTGCCACCCTCGGTGAGGTTGTTGCCAACCTTGCTGAGGCTGTTGCCAACCTTGTTGGGGCTGTTGCCAACCCTGCTAAGGTTGTTGCCAACCTTGCTGGGGTTGTTGCCAATTATTATACCCACTAAAGCCACTATGTTGTTGATTTTTCCATTGACTACTACTATTAAAATTTTGTAGAGGATCCTGAAGCATACCTGGTCTCTGTGCCCATGGTCTACATTGGGCAATGTAGAGTACCTCTCAATTTTTGTCGATGGCCTTAAACTCAGTAGGCATAGGTTGTGACTCCAGGCTTGCAACAGATTTGCACTGACAATACTTTTTCTTCTCCCTACAGTGCAGATAGTATTCTGCTAGCATGGCATCAGCTTCATCCTTCTTTCTTCTCGCCTGCATGGTGTCCAACTATGTAGAAACATCATTAATGATGTCTTTCTTGAAGTCTGACAACAAGTTTGATAGCTCTACTTTGGACACCCCCGCACCATTAGACTTATGAGGTAAGTCTCTCAGTCCTCTTCCTTTCTTGACGGTAGCTCTAGAATAGTTCAAACATATATTCTTTATTTCAGCCCAGGTTTTCTGAGTAATGTCCCCCCTGCAATGAGGTCAAGGGCCTCTATGCTTCCATCATGCACACCTTTTAGAAAAAGATTCTTTTGGGATTCCACATTTAGCTGGTGTTGTGTATTACGTTGCAGGTTGAACATGAACCTGGAGACATAATCTTCCAAGCTTTCATCTTCTTTATGGGACATTTTAAAAATGTCATCCCCTTTTAAGTCTCTTCCCCTACAATACTCTTTATACTTTGACAGGAACAGATTGCTCATTGTGGGTCAATCTGCTATAGCATTGGCACCCAAGCTCATGAACCATCTTAAAGCAACTTCCTTTAAAGTAGAGGGAAACAACTTCAGCTTGTGGACATCAGTTGTGTAGTCGTAGCTTCTGCAAAGGATGTCAAACTCAAAGAGGAATGTCTCAGGGTCCTCTGTGGTGAGGCCATAGAATCTGGGTAATGCAGCAGTAGGTATATTCTTCAAATTTTGGTTAACCTGCTAATTAGGAATAGGAAAAGGGAAGGTAGGTTGAGCCATTCTTGGAGGAGGACCTTGTGGTGGCGGTTGGTAGATGATAAGAGCAAGTGGGTTGTCTTGATATTCTGGGTCATCAAATAGGTCATTCAAATGGTATGATTCCTCAGAGGTTGAAGGTGAAGGCAATTGTTCATATGCATCCGCAAATATGTTCTCGAATGGTTCTTCTTCTTGTATGTTCTCGGCTTGGGGTTCCTCAGGTTCTGGGTTAAAAACCTCAAATGATTCTTCTAGGATAATGCAAGAAAGAAATCTCCCAAGATGGTCCCTACGTCTATGCATGCAAAATAACACAGAATGTAACTAACTAAATGACTTCAGGGTTGAACTAGATTGACACCATCCTCGGCAGCGGCGCCAAAAATGGTTGGTCAATATAATACCTTAGTAATAAAGGATTGGACATCCTTTTACAATGATCCCATGGTTAAACGGCATCAGGTGTCATACTTAAGATAGTACATTGAACTCATTTAGTGTATCAATCTGGGAGCGTATACTTGAAACGGTGGCTGCAAAATATATGCTCTAGTCTACCTTTGAAGTCATTAACTAAAGTAAAGACAATGTTGCAGGAAATCTATGCTAGAAATGGAAATAACAACTGAACTTCAGAGCTTAAGATAATGCTGCAAATGATAAACCTAGCTATGCATCTAAGTTGCAGGAAAACAACCAGTGATTCTGCTACTAGTGGCTACAGGAGCAAGAGAGTAACTACTGTGAGGAAGTAAAAGTCTAATTCCTACTTAAGCAGAAACTAAGCTCACCTTCCGCATGGACCCCCATAGAAGAATGAACAGATTTAAAACTTAGAGACTGAAATCCAAAGATATCATATTTTCATTCATGAAAACATCAACATAAGTACAGAATAGAAGATCAAAGTGTATTCACTTCTTTTCTGGATTACAAAATGGATTCCTTCAACATCTAACTAACTCGGAATCACAAACTCCAAATTATTTAAGCAACTAGAAAAATAAACTCCTAAGAACTAGGATCCTCCAATCATGGGTACAACAACTTTCAACAACAGGACATTAAACACAAAAACAACCCACATTCAAATCCACAGGAATATAGGAATGCACGAGCACTAGATTTCCTCCAAAACATTCGGTAATCAAGTTGACTCGATCTGTAACAACAACTGCGATTGATTGGAAGTAGTGGAATCATAATGAAACTTGAAAACAGTTACTTAACTTAATGAAGCCACTTCGATGTTGAGTCTTCATTACCTGCTGACTTTATCTTTCCCTGCAAAAGATTAGTGCACCAAAACCCACAACACAAACCAAGATAAAGATCCATAATGAGCTTTCCTATTTTAGTGCATCCTCATCACACGGCTACAGGAACACTACCCCATTAATACAAAGAGGAAAGAAATACCAAATTTTATCATAATATCCACTTAATATATATATATATATATATATATATATATATATATATATATATATATATATAGTCTTAAAAGTACCAAATACACACATAGTCATATCATATGAACATAAAAAGTCTGAAGTTGTTTATGAAAACCCATGAGATACTTAAGCCTAAACCAGAAAATCATAAACAAAACAATCCATAAATTGGGCTCATCACTACTCATCCCGAAAGTTAATTTTTTTTGGTGGGCTTCCCTACGTGGAAATATATTAACCCTTGACAACCTTATCAAGAGAGGGTTCCAACTTCTAAACCGATGCTTTCTTTGCAAGAAAGATACTAAATCAATTCCCCACTTGTTCATCCACTGCAAGTTTGCTTCCCTAGTTTGGCAGCACATTCTCCAAAAACTTAATTTGCAATGGGTTTTCCAAAATGACATGCACTAGTTTATTCTGGACTGGAGAAGCCCCTCTCATGTCCCCCTTCTCAAACAGCTTTAGCAGTAGATACTTCCACATATTTATTGGTTTCTTTGGAAGGAAAGAAACAATAGGGTGTTCAGAGATAAGGAGCAGAGTGTTGATGGACAATATCTCTCTGTCAGTAGATGGACAACCCCTTCTTAGCCTCCTTCACGGTCAGATTACTTGTTAGCCAATTCCTAGAAGCTCCCATAGGACTTTATGAATTTTGATCATTCCAAGAAGATTTTGAGAGCGAACACCCACTGACAACCTCCTCTCCTTGGTGTAAACTCAATTTCGACAGTGTTGTTATAAATGGCTTGGCTTCTAGTGGGGGGATCATCGTAAATCACAATGGCTCGTTCATTGCTTCTTATTCAAGTCATCTATAGGACTCTGCCAGCAACCAGGCTAAGGGTATGGTCATGTTATGGGGAATCAAAATTGCCCTTTCAATTGGCTTTCATACTCTTGTGATTGAAGGGGATTCTCAATTTATTATTGAAGCTACCAAAGGGACTCATTCCCCTGGTTGGTCTGTTCAAGGTGTGATTGATGATATTCGCGCCCTTCTTAGTGGCTTTAATGATTTCATCATCCAAGATATCTACAAAGAAGGTAACACTGTTGTTGGCCATCTAGCCTCTGTTGGGTTGGTTTTCACTGGTATCAAATGTTGGCGAAAGGAGAGCTCTCTCCCCCCTGGGACTCTCACTTTCATGATAAAAGATGCCCCTCTGTATCCTCATGATGGTTAACAAAACTAAGACAAGATTTTGGTGCAGGCCTTTGTGATGATGATAGAGCTTTTTGGCAGGCTTTTAATTTTTTGCCCGTTATAGACCATTCTCTATCATGATTTAAAGTGGACATTTGGGCATCCTATTTTGTGCTTACATATCCCCTCTTTACACCATTATGTTTTGGCAAAGCGAAGGACTCGTCATTTTTTGTACCACCTCAATAAAGGTGAGACTTTTGCTAAGCAGGTGAATATTACTAAAACCTGCACCATATCCGAGAATATATTTCCCTTCAATACTTACCTTTTGAAAGACTTATTGCACGAGGAAGCTACTAGTTTTGAGTTGGGTGATGCTAAGGGCACAAATTATAACAAATATGTTCATGATGACCATTTATCTCACCTCTTCACGATTATTCCTAATAAAGGTTCTAACTTGGGCTTTTTTTCTCGAAACATCTCTGAGAATTTCTTGAGCCCTACTCTCTGCAACTACTCCAGTTTGTTATGTTTCACTATGGGTGGAGACCATGTGCACGTTGAACCCGACAAGTGCAATGAATGTAAAAGTGACAAGACAAATTGGCAAATCTAGAAGGAAGGTGGCATTTCTCAGTTTATGGAGGCCAAAAGGGTTTTATAGGAGGAATCTCTTGTGAGGTCAATGAAGATGTGATTGTGCAGACCACAGGCCTCTCCATTGAAGGTCACAAATGGAAGAAGACCGCCAAGGTTTCCGACACTACTAGCCTTAACCAGTTCTTTTGTACTGTTGAAGAACCTGTCAAGCTTAGGGGTGGTTATGATCATGATCAATTGTTGGAGCCATGGGATCGTGTATGCCTGGTTGTGGTGAAGTATCTCATGCTAGAGGGAAGGTTTGATGTTTACTACTATTACCGCCTGCCTTTTTTATATCACTTTAGAAATCACATTGCTATTTCCATTCCTTTTTACCTTCTACATTCAATTGAGAGCAATGTTAAAGATGTTTATGTGACCAAGAACCATGATAAAAACTTCACCATTTTACACCGAGGCCTTTTGTTTCATCTCTATTATTTCCACTTGGTCCTCTGCCCTCCCTACCAAATTTTTGGTCAAGAGGTGCCTACTTCTCCCACCCCCCATTCTACTACTCTCATGGACACTCTCAGCCCTAGCAGCAAGCAATGCCTTAAAAACCCTAGTCTTAAAATCAAACAAGAGACCTCCCATGTTTTGCACAAGGGTAAGCAGGATAAAAGCAAAAAGAGGGTTGCCACACCTAAATCCAAGGCCAAAGCAAACAAAAATGTCAAATACATTATTCATTCTGATGTTGAAATTACTGAGGAAACAAATACCCCCCGTAGGTCCACCCAACTTGCAATTACACCTAAAAAAGAGCTTACTTTAAAAGAGGCCTCAAACTCTAATAATGGAAATGATAATGAAAACAAGGCCACTGAGAAAAATTATGATAAAAACGAGTCCCTTTTTGCTTCTGATAACAATTTGACTCATGTCTCAGCAAGCATTAAATCGGATCTTGGGGAGCCCACTCATGTGCCACTCATGTGCAGGTTAAGGAGACCACAAAAAGTTCCTATGGCAATCAAAAAGGTAAGGCCCTACTAGATAGTGACTGTAGCAAGAAAGACCCGATTTGGAAGGAGGTTGACAAGTTGAAAAAAAGGATGGCAAAGGTGGATGAAAGGCTCTACAGTGTTTGCCACTTTTCTTTGAAGGTTATGCACAACTTTACTACTGCGTTGTGCATCCTCCAATCTGACAGCAACAAAGGCACCAAGGAAGTAGAAGACCAAAAGGAACTCTTCAAGTTCTTGATGAAGGACTGGATGACTATGATGCTCACCAACAAATGGAAAAGGAAAAAGAACTAGGGTAGAGCCCTCTCTCCAATTTCTTCATTTTGGCTAGCATCAGCATGCTTGGCCATGTTATGTTATGTTTATGTTTATCTGATTTCTTCTGGACTAGTGCTTTCTCTGTTGTTGGTTATGACCCTAAGTGGTCTTGGTTAAAAACTTTTATTGTTACTATGTGAGATACTATGTTGCTTTATGGTGATTTTTTGATCTCTATTAGTATGGATTACAATACGAAACTAGTTATTATGCATACCACCAATGATAATTTATTTTTTTCTGCTTCAAAAGGTCCAACTATTTTCCTTTTTGGTTTTGATAGTGATGCTAGGGCGGCAGGTTTTGATTCTCTCTAGATGGTTAATATGTTGATTATGTATAACTAATGATGATGTTATTGTGTTGATAACGTTCGTCTGTTGTTGATGTTGTTTTTGTTGTTATTTACCCTTTGGACTGGGTTGTAAAGGGACAGCACCCTTGTTTCGCTGCATTACTTCATCAAAAACATATTTACTTCGCAATAATTTTAATAATTTGTATTTTGTTCCACTAATATTCTAAAAGCTCTTTGGAACATTGCTCACAATTTTTTTTCTATCTTGAGTATTTTAAAAAGCATATATCTAATACCTTTGGTTGTAACTAATGAGCAATTCAACCTTGCATACAATGAAGATTCAGACCATGAGATGGTAGAATGGTATTTGATTGTAGTGAAAAGAGGTTGATAATAAGGATGATAGGATTTTACATTATAATATTTATTGTTATGATAATAATGCTACTTTTATATCTAAAATTTAAAGATTTGTAACTTTATATTATTGTTATCTCCATATTGATAATTGGAATGTGTTTAAATAATCATAGAAATGTCAGTTTATCAAATTAAAACTATAATCTCGAGTACATTGATATATTGATTTTTTTTAAAGAGTTGACAAACACAAAGTTGCTAACAAAATATACTACATTTTATATGGGTATGATTTTATATTAGAAAATGCAAACACACTTCAACTTGATCTTGTCTCCAAATCTTTCTAGCAAATTATAAATCAAGTTAGTTCACTCATGCAAATGTTCAAACTGCCGATTGTACTGCACTGAAACAATCAGTTCAGAAGTGCATGCCAGTTATTTAATCAAATTCTTAGCTGTCTTAAGGCCGGAAAAGAATCAAAGTGCTCATTATGGTCTAATTCTATTATTGGGAGATTCGTTTCCGTATACATGAGATTTAATAAATCATACTTGTGCAAGGCAAAGTTAAAAGCTTGCTGCGTATATTAAGAGAGTTTTGACTAGCCAATCTGTTATTACACCAAATCCATAAAGAAGCTATGTGCAAACACTAAAAAAATTAGGGTACGTTGTTGCCAGTGAACACAAAAAATTAAATCTGTTTTTTATTCAAAAAGTGCAGCCTCAACAAGGCAGGTTACACATCTAGGCATTCCTTCAGAAGGCATTTCTTAGATATTTCAATGCTAGAAAAGAAAAAAGACTTCCCAGCATCCTTGTGTTTTGAAGTGCACTCGATGCGTAAGGAATTATATTCTAGAGGCGATTTTCTGTAAACAAATCTATTGGCTACAACCTGAAAGGCAGATAAAATTGATGATCTTTTCTGTTTGGTTACATAAACAGTTCTCTTATTCACAATTATTAGCAGAGGCATAAAACCAATAGTGAGCATGAACAAAGTATCAATAAGAATGGAAACAGATCTGAACCAGTGGTAGATGTTCACCCATAACTCAGAGTCTCTTGAAAATGAAAACAAAAAATTGATTAATCATCAACCAATCATAATTCCCATGAGAAGTTGAAGTGCACCTTAACCTCCCAATGTCGACTTCTTATTAGGAACAGCTGAAAACTCCTCGAATGTTGGTATACTTGCATAAAGAATTGATGCAAATGGAATGACATATATGCATAAGTCCTTTGTACACAATAAAACTTGAGTGGTTTGCAATTTAGACAACTCAGAGTCATGTAAAGAATCATTAGGGTACTCTAGTAGATAGGAATCCTCCTTCAGGAAGAATGAAAATGACTGATCACATTATCACTCCAAAAAACAACATCGATCTGTACATTTTTTGTATTTTGAAGGAATTCAATTTACATCTACACATCTATGGCAGGTGAGAGTGGTACATCAAATGTCTTGTCTGGTGGGGGATCCTGTAACAAGGAAAAACCAGGAACAATACAAACAATTGATTAAAGCCTCCAAAACTCTTAAATGTCATGCCTAGACAAGCTCCAACTCAACCATATAAATCTTTTAGAAAAATAACTGACGCTAAAAATATTGTGAAATTTGAAAAAGACAACTTACTTCTGCAGGTGACTTTGCTTCATATAAATGAATATTGTTGGGATCAAAATCCAAACCACTGAACAGAAATTAAAGATTTCATGAGAAAACATGAATATTTCTACCCTCAACAACAATAGACTATCTGATTTAAGCGCATGGTTTTGCACAACATGAATAATAGAATTGGGTTATTTAGTCCTATCTCACATTGATGACAAATAAATATAGCACAATAACCAACAGTAGAGTTTCAGATTCAATTTTGTAGGGGACAAGAAAAAATTGAAATTAGAATTTTGCCTCACGAGGTGTACTACCAAACTGCTAAACAGAAACAAAGATTCCATGAGAAAAATATAAAATTCCTACCATCTGCATACATTATCACATATAGGCAAAAAGTCTTGGACTAGATGACAATTGAGTCACTTAGTCCTATCCCACATTAATGACAAATAGATACAGCATAATGCAACCAAAAGTAGAGTTTTCAGGTTTATCCAATCTACTTTTCGAGGTGATCAAAAAAAAAATTCAAATTTTGCCCTGCAAGTAGCACTACAAAAAAATGGAACTCCCGAGGAGCCCAAAATCATTTTATAGGCTTCAGCTACTTACCTTTCTGAAACAACCAACTTCCACACATATGGAATAAAGAACTCCTCTGGATGAAGCTCTTGTTCGTATGTGAATCTTAACTGGGTAAACATCTTAAACAACACAAACAAGTATCTAAAGTAAGGACTAGCAGAACTAATTCACCTGAAATTATGTAAGATATTACCAAAATAAATTCAAATATGAAAAAACAACAGCATATCAGGAATTTCTATTCCATCACACCACTCCAATTAGAGTTGTAGATAATTTAACCCACTATATTACCTTCATCCCTTCACCCCGCCATGACCTGCAATTAGCAACTATAATTTGCAGAACTTTTTCTACCGACCAGTCCTCATCTATACGTTGAGCATCCATGCGGCTATTGAAAAAGTCCAATACCTGACACAAGCAAAATGAGACTGGTAATCATTTCTCCACATCCACAACAGAAAAAGAGTTTTAGGAACGCCATAAAAGTTAAAACCCTTTGTGGAGAGAACCAAATGGCATGGAGTTAAAAAACGGACATAATTAAAAAATGGTATAGGAAAACAAACTGTATAAATGTTGTCCACAAGTTCATAAAAGCGTGGATGGTCCCTGAAAGGTTTGAAAAGCTCCTGTCTATGCAATATTGCATACACAACCTGCTCCAAAGGGAGAGTAAAATTTCTAAGTTATGAAATCTCCATTCAATGAGAAACTTTCAAAACATATGCCTAGCATATGTAACTGAGTAAGAAGTCATTAAAAGAACCCTAGAAAAGAGCATTACCTCTGGATTACGAGGCAAAGCATAAGTAAGAATAGCGTTGATGATTTCCAAAACAATTCTTAAGAAGTCTGTATAAATATGCAGCTCAGTTGGCTGCAAAAGTGCACAGCATATTTTTAGTAATAAATGAAGAAAGAAAAAGGGATTCACAAATATATTTTACAACAATCCATAGTACTATAATTCAAATTTTGTAAGCATCAAAATTTAAAAAGTATAGAAATAATACCAACATGTCTATGGAATCTGCATAACTATAAATGGTTTAAAATCATTTCAGTGCTATGGACTTGACAGAACTATTAAAAAACTATTTGGTTGTGTAAAACTGACCATATCCTCAGCCGAGTCTTTGCCTTCCAATGGATTCACATTTATTGTAAGGATCTTGCTGTTATTTGCCTCTGCTAATTTTGTGTACCTTCAAGTGCAAGAAAAAAATTAGATAACAGACTATGAAAGAAATGCCAACACCCACAAATAAAAGTCATGGTTGACTGACAGAATGTGCTGCTAGCCATTTAGTGGCAACAAATAGTGGGGAACAGAGCATACTTGCGTGATAGCATGTCGAAAAGACTAACAAGCCTTTGTGATGCATATGCATTCAATCTGTGGACATGTGGGGCCATGTTTGCCAAAGTTGCAAGGCAGTTTGTATGAAGATAAACATCCTGCAAATTAAAGAAAAATAAATTTAACCTTTCATACCGCATAGAGGAAACATCTTACAAAAATTTATGTTGACAGATCTGTAATAGCTATTCTTGAAGACTAGTTAGCTCACCCTCAGTTTTGATAGATTATACTTCACTGTCCTTATAAGAATCACAACCATCAAAGAACCGAGTGATGTTCGAGACAATAGTTGCTCTCGGTACCACGGAACACTTGGCAGTATCTGAAAGAGAAATAAAAACAAAGACAAAAAATAAGTAACCCTGACTAGTTCTAGTAGAATAAATTATTCAATGTGTTAATACTTTTTGAAAGGAATAAACCTTACTAGCTTATGGATACTAGCATTAAAAGATGAATCTTGGCTAAGTATCAGGAGAATGATAAGCAACATATATATCTGATTTGAAGATCTTTGAGGTGCACCATAAAGCATCTCCAGAACTGGCATTAACTGTAAATGTGAGAGAACCATCAATGAGGAATTAGAGAAGTTAAAAATCACCTTTCCAATTCTAACCTAAACTTAGAAAGAATATATAGACACTTAAGTATATCATTAGAAACTGGCTAAATAATGTAAGAAAACAATAACATCAAAACCTGCATACCAGTGTATCTAAATCTGTTCGAACCAAAACATATTCCAAGAAGTCAGAATTCCCATGGACCAAAGAGTAGAGCAGCAAGATAGAACTCTCATCTGTCATGCAGCTGCAACAACATCATATAATAAAGATCATCAATGTCTGGAATTAAAGCACATATTATACTCCAGTAACCAATTAAGTTTCCTAACGCATCACAAAAATAATCTGATCCCTCTCATTTTGAAAGAAAGCTCAAAGCTTCAATTACAAAACACACAGGAATATTGTTGTCCTTTTTCTTCTTCTCTAGTTGGAATTTATACTCAACTTTGTAGATGTAAAAATTTAATAAGAATGAAAAATTCGGAAAGCTTACAAAGGTTCAAGGAAATTCCATTCTCGCACATTTGATACGATTGAATCATTCTAATTCAACTGATAAATCTCCTAGAGATATCAAATTGATGCCCTACCTTGTGAGAAGTAAAGGAGAACAAATTATGGATGAAAAATGTATAATATGAAAGAAGAAACCAAAATTTGGGTCAAGATGCTAGGTCATCTACGGACAAGAATATAAATTATATTTCATGCCCCAACATTTGGTTTCTTCTTTTCATCCAATTGCAATTTCCACCAGATAATTGTTTTGTATGTATTTAGCCGATTTCATATTTTAATACAAGTCTTGACACTTACTATTCTCTATCAAAATTATTCCTTTCCAAGATTTAAAATTTGAAATAAGACAAATTCAGTATGACATATATTTAAGTAATATTGTAATATTTAGTACAATGGTCATGTAAGTAACTTTCTTCTAAGTCAGTCAGTTTTTAGTATTTTTTGATATTTTAGTAGTCTAGTTAGTTTAGTAACTTCTATTCTCAATCATTTCCATTATGGAAAGATTTTGTAATTGCTTATTTAAAAAATATTCCTCTCCTTTGCTAAATATGAATATCAATCGATTATCAGTTAATGGTATCAGAGCATAGGTTGGTTTTTGGCAAATTTTTCCAATTAAACTCGTGATTTAATTATCTAGAAATTCCAAGGAAATTTCTAAAGTTTTTTGCCCAATTTTTTCAAAACAAAAATTATGGGGTTTTTTTGGCTGATTCTTTTATAGAATGAAATTCATTGTTTTTCCTGAATATTTTGTGAGGAAATTTCGAGAAGATTTTTTGCTCGATTTTTTAAATAAAATTGTGGTTTTTGCAAGGGTTCTCTGTTTTTTGACGATTTTTTCAGAAAATCATGTGTGATTTCAACATTGCACCGAGGGTTTGCCACAAAATTGTGGTGTTGTCTTGCAGCAGCATCTTTCGACAATTTCTAGCAAAATCGTGGTTTCAAAATTTTTTGCCAATATTTTATCAACAAAAATTGAAGTTTTTTAAGACATTGATCTCAGTCTTTGGATAAGGGGAGGGATGGCTTGGTTACCCAACTCAAGTTGGAAGGCACTCAACTTGTTCTTGTTCATGGTCATATGAGGAAGGTCTGTAGAAAGCAGTTGGCTGATCAGAAGTCCAACCAGGGAGGGTCTAAAGAGGCGTAATGGCCAAATGACCTGCAGACTATGTCAAGTCTTCTGTACATAGGTTAGTGGAATGACCATTAAGGGAAGGTATTAAAGTAATATTGTAATATTTAGTATAATGGTCATGTAAGTAACTTTCTGATTTTTAAGTTGTTTAGTTAGTTTAGTAACTTTCTATTCTATCTTCAGTCCTCGATCGTTTCTGTTATGGACAAATCTTGTAATTGCTTATTTAAGGAGTAGTCATCTCCTTTGTTTAATATTTAATATCAATTGATTATTATTTCATCATACAATTAAGACTCAAATATGATGGCCTTACTTGATTCTTATTGTCCAATAAACTTAATAAGGAAATAACCTCCACCAACCCTAAACTTCAACTGGCATAGTACCAGGCTAATGAGCATTTTGGATATCTGAGGCAACAACCTAACTGAAGCAATAAAATATCATCAATTTAAAGAGATAAGGATTTCACTGTCACATACAAATGTCAATGTTGAAAGAAAAATCAATAGCATAGTTTTATATTCCACAATTAATGAGTGTCAATGATTAGAATGGGTATGGTCTACTGAGACTGTAACAAAGAAGGATGATGGCATATTTCTTTTATTTCTTATAAAATACAGAGTTTATATTTCCGTGGAATAAGTAAACTTCTCTGTTAATTACACTTAAAATGTCATCTTATAAGAAGGCTGATAAAAGGTACACAAAAATTCTGTAAAATTTGGAGACAAATTGGAATAAAAAATGTGCTTACCCTCCAAGAGTGTCGAATAAAGATGCAAAAGGCAATCTCACAATCAGACCAGCTTGTGCATTCCCTTCAATGTCTACACGGTCAACTGCAGAGAATAGAAAATGAAAAGGATTCAATTATTGATAGTACAGGAAGTACAGCATGTTGAAATCAAAATATTTGCTGTAAGTGTGGATGAATTACATTCAATGTCCCTGGCAGTTTCAAGTGCATTAGAGTAAGGATTATGATGAAAGCTCGAGTTGTCTCCCAAGCCTCCTGTATTGCTACCATTTGTTTCCAATGAATTTCCTGATGCTTCCTCAAGTGGCAAACTTTTGCGATAATGTATAAGAACAAGAAGCAAAAGAAGGCTGTTATCTGCCAAAGGTCTTTTTGGCATTTCTCCATTTGCATTCACAAGATAATTAAAGGTGTAATATGGTAACAACACGACACTGGCTGCAAATTAACAAGCAAGCAAGAAAACTTGTAATCAGTTATTGAAATACAAACAATAGATGACCAGATCAACATTATTATACAAAAAAAAGATAATAATAATAATATTTATTTTGTATTATGCATTCAAGAAAATGTGAATATACATCAATTTTAGCAAAAAAATCTCAGTCAAATACAACCATGAAAGGACAAAACTCGCTGTTCAGACATCTACCAAAGATAAATTCCCACATATGTAAGCACTGAATGCTTACATGATCCCAAAAAAAATATTTTTACACTAAATCAAGGAAAATATAGGAGTTATAATTTAATGGCCTTCCATCATGATAGAATATTCTATCTTGATTTGAATTTTTAGAAAAATATGTCTTACAACAGAGTTTCATGGAGCCACCAAGCTTTCTTTGTTTTAGCGACAACTATAAATATTTTTACTTTAGGAGATTTTTGGGGAGCAAATAGTCCCGTGGTTTTTTTCTTTCTTATTTAAAGAAGTTTTCAAATAATAATCTTTTTTTATAATTATAAAATTTAGAAGATAAAATCTAAAAGCAAATAAAAAATTGGAGGGAAGACAATATATGCAGCCACATGACAAATATATGGTTAAGCAGTGGCTGCATAACTTAGTGCCATCTGTCCACTGACAGCTGTCGCAAATAGTCCTATGGTTTAATTCCTGCTTATTTAAAGAAGTTTTCAAATTATAATCATTTTTATAATTATTAAATTTAGAAGATAAAATCTAAAAGCAAATAAAAATGGGAGGGAAGACAATATATGCAGCTACATGACAAATATATGGTTAAGCAGTGGCTGCATAACTTCAGTGCCATCCATCCACTTTCAGCTGAACTTTCAAATCCTATACCAGAGAAGATTTCAAATCATGTATTGTGCAATTTTAAAAAATTCATGGAACCACCTGCTCCTTCAAATTTTTAGCTGTAAGTGGCTGCATGGGACCATGCTGTTAGACAATAATGTCTGACGTCCATTTCACCCATAGTTGAAAATATCATTATCGGCAATTATCGCCAAGGGCCAAAAATAAATTGGCAAAGAATTGGAGATTGATTGGCAACTTATCGGCAAAAAAATCTGCAACTTAAAAAATTGCTTAAATTTAATTAGAAATGCATTTTTTTTGCAAAATTCAATGAGGAGATGCATCTAATGAGTCAGTAAATAAGTAAACAAAAGAAACAAGCTGAGTCTAGATATATTTAAATGCAAATAGGGTGCAAAATGGCATCCTCATGTGGAATGTTGATGGCTAGTAGCCATAGCCTGATAGTCTGAACTTTGAAGCAAACTAAAAATAACAAATTGTCTTTGTAAAACTATAAGTAAATACAAGTACAACATCAAAATAGTCTACAACTTCCTCTTCCCCTTACCAGCGGTTCTAATAAAAACTACGGGAAAGGTAGGGGGTCTAGTCGTAGGAGTCTGTTGTGGATGTGCCTCCTCCCTCTACACAACTGGCTATGACTCGACCTCCATCTTGGATGTAGATGGTGTTGGCACTAGCAATGACTCCTCATCATCCTCAACCTCCTCTTCCTCTCGAATGTCATCCAATCCCACTGCGAATCCACCCTCCTCCACATCCTACCTCTCCAAATTGTAGATCTCATCCTCTGTAAACAATGGAGGTTGCTCCTGTGATATCCAATCACAATAAGGATCTGTCATCCAAATCAAGTGGACCAGTCGGTGTTTCCTCTACCTTTCTTGTGCGCAACCAAAGGTTATATTGCACAAAGACAAGGTCATTGAGGCGTTTCTAAACTAACTTGTTCCTCTTCTTCGTGTGGATGGCCTTGAACAAGCTCCAATTGCTCTCACAAATGGATGAACTACAAGGTTGCCATAAGATTCAGAGGGCAAGTCTTTGCAGATTTGGGGCATTTCCACCCCAATTTTGCCGCCAAGCATCTGCAAAATAAAATATTGAAGAGTTAGAAAGCAAGGTGAAAACATATTTTAGTTTTTATCTACTTATCATGCATGTGAAAGACTCAAAAATCCAAATATTGTACCTAGGGTTTAAGTGTTTCTTCCTCTCTTCGCCATGTCTGAAGAGAATAGCTTGCCCCTTGCATTCTAATTTTTGACACAAGTCCAATTCGGGACAAATGAGGTTTGTCACCTCAACCTCAGGTATCATCCTTTGCATGCATTTAGTGAAGTCCTCCATGACCTCTCCATTGGGATCTGAGTAAGATGGAGAAAAGTGAAAAACGAGGGTTGAGGAAGTACCCCGCTGCATGAATGGGTTGGTGGAGCTGATTGTTCCATCTCCTATCAATAATTTTCCATATGGGGTCAAATTTGAGGTTCTCCCCCTTGTAATAATTTTTGATAGCCTCTTTGGCCCTATCCATGACCTCATAAAGAAACCCCATTGGGGTTTGATCCCCATCTACCAAGCGGAGAACTCTAACCAAGGGCCCAACACCTACAATTGAAAAATAGAGAAAGATTATCATTAATCATTAGGGTTACAAATTAATAATGAAAGACTTGAATACAAAAAAATTAAATATTCAACTTTTGAAGTTTCCAAGTTTCTTTCACAATTTTTGGAGCTTTGTGCAAATTGATTGTTGAAGACAATGTATCCAACATTTTCTCCGTTAGGCTTCTTTGAATAACTTGAGTCTAGCCATGCTTGACTCAAACATTTTCTTCAAAGCCATCAAATAAGTAAGAATACTTTGCAAGGTTAAGAAAATCGTTGCAAACTTTGTGACTCTCACTCTTACCAACTCCTTCCCTTGGGTGTGTTCTCTCATCAATCAAAGAGCCCAAGGGTGATTGTAGATGCATTTTGTGATCTTTCTTACATCCTCTACAATCGGTCTCACCCAATCTAGCTTTCCTATGTCCTCCAAAAGAAGGTTAGCAACATGCACTGCACAAGGAGTCCAAAAAAGGGTACTATATTTTTCTTGGAGTCACTCCATTTTACTTTTACCTTGACTTCGTGTGGAAAAGCAATCTGAATCAGCCAACTGTATTAAGACGGAAAGAGTCACGGGATCACACATCTGACCCATTGGCTGAATTTTTTATCCCCCATGTCTAAAATCCAACTTCTTATTAGAATAATAATGTAATGTTTCTCATGATCGTCTTTAATAAGTTCAGTTTTACTAGTTAGTTTCTATTTTTGTATTCAGTTAACAATTGTTTCGTTTAGAAACATCGTCCTGTATTTTTCTATTTAAGGAGACTTCAACTCCATTGTTTAATATCGAACTATCAAGTTTTATAATATGATATCAGCAGGGGTTTGGGTCTAGCTCCCTCACGGGAGGCCCATGGTTATGTGGGTTGCATATACTTCCATGTTTGTTGCATGTTCTTGCATGTGTTGTTTTACGCGTGAGGGTTTCTCAACTCTATTGAAAATCTCGTAGTTTTTGTTATCCGAGGTGTGACAGATCGCGAGTTCTATGACAGGTTGTTTCCTGCGTGAAGTGTTTTCTTGTTTTAACGTGTGATAAAGTTTAGCTGTTTTCTAGGGTATTAACCTAAGTTACCCAGTTCAGCGGTTTTATGATCGGACCAGGCTCTGGTTTGAACCGGGTCCAAGTACCACGTTGGTACGATTCGGAGTTCGTCGTTGACTGACTTGCTATATTTCTAAATTGTATTTTACCGTCTCCTATCTTGACTTTGCCGCACTATATTTCTGAATTGTATTTCACAATCTCTCATAATTGTGCCCTTCGCTGCAAGTCTGAATCTCCCACCCATATTGAATGGAGCAGACCACCACCTTCTGCACTCAAGATATACTTTGAGGAATTATTATTATCATTGGCGGCCCGCGAACAGAGGGCTCTGTTCTAGAGTGAATATCGGAAAAGAGAATCAAATTGTACGGAATCAGATTGAGTGGTGACGTTTGTTACGCCATTCGAACTTAGACATGATAATAGATCTTTCCTCGAAGCATAAACGATTGCGAAGGACTTGAACAGCAACAAAACCATGCAGATTAAGAAGTTCATGATGAGCAATTATGTTTGACCCATTGTTTCCACAGTCTCCCATGATGATTGCCTTTCTCAGTTCGCTTCTCTCGCACTAGGCAAACGGATGTATTGCTCGTTCCAATAGTTTAGTCATGTATGGTCACAACTTAGGAACATTAACTAAATTAATTTAATCTATGGTTATAATTTATCAATAGATAGTCTGTTCAAGTGATTTATTGACATTGGTTTATTAATGTAGTGTATATTAATAATAAATAAAACTAAAATTTGTTAAAGGTCCATCTATAATATGAATAAAGTTTATTAATATTAAGGTTTCACCAAGTGAAGGTTTCTGTGATGGGTTGTTTTGTTTGCTGTTGCTGCAACCTGATTTTTGCAATGGAAAGGTTTTGCATGATTTTGTCCTAAAAATCATGGTATTCCAGGGTTTCTAATTTTTGTCCTTAAAAAATTAGTGTCGGATTTTTTATAATTTTTTCTCCTTAAACAAATATTCTCGTGAGATCATAATTTTTTTCCTTAAAAAATTTCTGATGGGTTTTCATAATCTTTTTCCTTTAAAAATTCTAGAAGGGTTTTCACAATTTTTCCTTAAAAAATTTTGGGAGGGTTTTATAATTTGTCCATAAAAAATTAATGTGGGTTTTGTGCATTTTTTTGCCTCAAAAATTGTTTTGCAAAAGGGTTTTACTGTTTTTCCTCAAAAATGACGTATTTTGGTTCGTGTCTTGGATTTTGTCTTGGGTTTTGATCGAGTTTTCTCCTTAAAAATCGTGTTTGGTTTTTTCTATTTTTGAGGATAAAATTGAAAAAACCAAACATGAGTTTTAAGGAGAAAAATCAATCAAAACCCAAGACAAAATCCAAGATACAAATCAAAATACAAAAGTTCGTTTTCGAGGATAAACAATAAAACCCTTTTTCAAAAGGTTTTTTGATTTTTTCCAAAAAAAAATCATTGGAGGGTTTTGGCGATTCTTTCCACAAAAATCATGGTTTCTTGCAATTGTTTTGGATTGCACCTAGAGTTGCTAGGGCAACGGTCTGTACAAGAGTCTGCCAATTTTCTCTTCAAAATTGTGGTTTTAGTTTCATTTCGGTGTCTCTGGCTATAAGGAGTGATACCTTCGTTTCCCAACATTAGGTTGGGTGGTTTGTGATTATCTTGGTCATTTCCGGAAGTTTTGCAGATTCAAGAAGGGTCTTGGCAGCAGGCTCATGTCACAGAGTGTTCTAATGATAAGGGGGCAGCCTTCTATGCATTTGTGACCATTAAGGGAGGGAATTAAAATAATAATGTAATGTTTCTAATGGTTATCTATAGTAAGTTCAGTTGTATTAGTTAGTTTTTATTTTTGTATTCAATTAATCATTGTTTGTTTAGAAACATCATCTTGTATTTTTCTATTTAAGGAGACTTTGTCTCCATTATTAAATATCAAACTATCAAGTTTTATAACACTTCTAAAAATAGTGCTGTGAAGTGCAACTACCTTGAGTCTAGACTTCTTGAAGTGCATAGAGTTGGTCTCATCTCTTTTACCATCGAAAAACAAATAAGATATTATTTTAAAATTCATTTGCTAATTAAATTGTTGTGATATCGTCCATGTGCACGGCATATTCTTTTCCAAAAAAGACAGTTTAGAAGTCCTGATAAATGTTTTGTTTGTCCTTTATAGAGCCACTTTCATTTAGAGAGAATTATTTCTCCTCGAATATGAACAAGCACATAAGTATTATATGGAAGCAAGCTCCTAGCATTTTTATAGGTAATGAACTTTGCTAATCGAACTGCCATTTAAAGTTGGGAGTTATCATAACTGTAGTTAAAAGTTGTTTAAGTTATTGGCATTTAACATTAAATCTGTTAATTACTAGTATTATACCTTTTGCAAATTATAAGTATTTATATATATGCACCCAGCCATACCAAAACTTGGGGCTACAAAGGAGGATGTGGGAGCAGGATCCATCCTATGCTGAACTCAAAACCATTGATAGATAACCATAGTAACATAATAAGAAATAAAAGTCAAATTAACCAATTTACACTTCAATGACTGGAAAAGAAGAGTAGAAACTGAATAAACAATCATACCAGCTGCAGAGCCAACTTTTTGTAGAACTCCTGGCTGACTGCCTTTTGAGATACTTAAGTACATAGCATTTGATGGAACCATTAACCGTGCAATATATGAAATTAATAGCTTGCGAACAAAGGGCCCTACAAGCGTACTTTCCTGCACAAAAATATGAAATAAGATTTAGAAAAAGAAACTAAATTGAGGCTCAAAATTAGTGCTAGAAACAGTCAAACACAAGCTAACAAATACAAGAAAACACATTAACTAACATACCACTTAAGGAAGAGATCATTAAAATTCATACCTGCATCATTGCAGCATCAATGAATGGGTGTATATCCTTCGGACCAGGGGACGGCCCAGAATGAAGCTGAGTGGACATGGCCACTAGAAGCAGATTGACGACTTCAACATGTAGAAGATATGAACTTGGACTGAAGACCAAAGCAATTGAAAGCTCAGAGATACAAACAAAATATATAATTTTCTCTAATTTTTTATTAAAAACTATAAATCCTGCTACACCTTCAAAATTCAAGAAAAAATCAAGAAAAACACTTTTTAATAGTTTTTATACATACGTAACATCTGAAGAGCCAACAAAACCCAGTAGCCCTTGCATAAAAAATTCTGTGACGCAGTGAACTGCAATAATTGAAACCAAGATGATACATCGAAGTTACTAGTAATTCAGAAAAAAAATAAGAAAACGTGAGTACGTGTAACCCGAAAAACTTGACATGCATTGAATACCCAATGATATTAAAGAGACAAGACAAAAAAATAAATAATTGATATTGAAATTCTCATAGATTTGAGATGTTTGGAAAGGAGCTTATTCTGAGAAGAATAAGCTTTTCTAAGGGACTCCATAAAAACAGATACAAAATGAAACAAGAAACAAATTCCATACATGCTGTTGTGATGTTGTACTAGGATTATAACCACCAATTGTATAGAATAATTCTAGTCACCTAATTATATCAATGTCTTTAATGTATCTTCTCAAATTCAACAGGGTTGGCAGCCAGCAAGCAACTAGTACAAGCAAGAAGCACACCATAAGATACTAGCATTGAGGTTGTGTACCACACTATCTCATATTGACAAGGGCTGGCAACCTGCATGAGACTGGCTTAAGCAACAAGGTCATAGTTAGACCATAGGTAACTAACATTGTGGATGTGTACCAACAATATCTCTACTTATTAATAATTATGCATTGATGACATGCAGGCAACTAGTTCAAGCAAGGAGTATGCTTTTTGTTGCCTTAGGGATCTAATGCCATGGCCACAGTTACAAGACTCGCCCAAACTTGCAAACTCATTGAAACAAAACTTGTCCATGACAGTTAGGTTGAAAATTTTAGAACATTCAAAATGCTTAAACATAAAACATGTTAAATGATCTTTACCTCTTCAAAAGTATATTCACTTCATTTGCAAGCACAATCAAGAAGAAAAAAACAGTAGTCAACTAGAAATACTACAAACAAAACCAGTTAAAATAGTTAGGGCCTAATTATTTTACTATGGCTTGGACATTCGCATTTTCTAGAGGGATTGGAGCTTGGTTGAAAGTAATAAAATTGTCAAAAATGGCATGTGTCATGATGGTCTGTGTGATTTTAAAAGCTTTCATTTGGGCTTTATGCTTGGGGCTCCGTGTCCTTCAACCTCACCCTATATTGTGGCAAGGAACATGACTATGGTGTTGCCCCCAAACACTACCCTACCTTGCTAAGGAAACTACCCAAACCCTACACAAGGCACTGTCTATCGACCCCATTGGGAGTTGTTGTGCCCAATCCCCACTCTAGTTTTAAAAAGCAAAACATAAGAATCATTTTGGGCTAGGCCAAATGGAAAAGACAACATTTTTATATTCTTTCAACTTTTTCCCAATTTAATCCTGAGTAATTGAATCACATTCATGCTTTTGGTTTGCCAAGTCCATCCTTATCCTTACTAATGATACTATGGTTGTATCAGCATTTGTAACATATGGGGAGTGCCCATATGAGAGGCATATTTAATATTGAGATACAAGGCCAAGCAGTGTTTGCACACACTTTTGTGTCTTAAAAAGCCTAATATCCCCTGTTTCCATAATTATGGCTGCCAAGGAAGCAAGGACCATCCCCTTATCAAAGTACCTCTTCTTTCTTGCATCCTATCCTTTTAAATCCTCCCACACTATGTTCAAAGCTCTTTCACAAAATTTCAAAGATTCCATTGAATTGTCAAAGCTTCTTTTCCAGAGATAACACAAAAATTTCTAAGACTATAGACCTATGTGAATGCTTGAGTATCTTGATGTAAACGGTAAGGGAATAAAGATGAATTGAAATTATAAAATTCAAAGTTTTAACAGCACAAAGGGAAATTGATGATCTATGATAGTGATTTCTCAAGTTTGCATAAAATCAAATAGCAGAGAACTTTGGCACAAGTTGTTAAGCCAAAACCTAAATGAAACACAACAATTCAGGATATATAATCTAAGTTACCGGGTTCGGCCCTAGACCCCTCCAAACTGGCCCGGGTGCGAACTGGTCCATGGTCCGAGTCCAGTTCGCCTGTGGGTCCGGGCAGGGTTCGATTTTTCGGACCCAGTTCGAACTGGTGGCCCGGACGGTCAAACCCGGGCAGACCAAGACCAAAATTTGCGAACCCCGAACGAACTTGGGCAAACTTCGCCTCTTGGGCGTCACCTAAGTGATGGAATTTGCAAAATTTTAATTTTTTTTGGCATCCGGAACCCTAAAAGTTCGTTATGAAAGGCTAATTTGTGCTTCTCATTATCATTTGTTGTGTGCAAGTAGGCTATTTGAGTTCAGCAAGAGCAAAAGAGCAAGTTCTTGATTGTGCAAGGAGGAGTTGGAAGATTGGTTTGTGAGCTTTCTTCAAGAGTTTGTGCCTCATATGTACACCTTTGCAAGCTTACAATGAGTAGAGGTAAGTTATTGTTTCATTTGTTTTTTGTTTTTGTTTAAGTTTTTTAGTTTTTTCATTTCTTTTTCATTCTCCATTAAATATTTCATATTAGCCATTTTTTCGATAATTTTTCATTCTCTTGCTTTTAAACTTTAAAGTTTTAAGTTTTATATTGAATAATGAATATGTATACAATTTGAAATTTCTTCCCATAGGAAAAAGAACTACAATGGCATCTACCTCATCCTCAGTAGGCAATACCGAACAAAGAATAGAACCCAACTCTGATTCTCCTTTGTGGAAACATGTTGATATTATTAGAGCCCTTCCCGGAGGTGGTGCATTCCATTGGAAATGTAGGGGTTGTGATGTAGAAAGAAATAGCTCATATTTTCGTGTAGTAGGCCATTTGTGTGGATACCCTAGTAGAGGAGCCAAGAAATGCCCTGGAAAAAGAGGTGTACCTGTACCCAATGAAATTGTACTAAAGTATATTCAAGAGCATGAGGCAGCAAAAGAGAGAGAAGAACGTAGGCAAAATTCAACTGATGGCATTGGCAATAGAAGTAAAAGTTTAAAAAAAAGCAAGGGTAACACAACCCCCCACAGATGTTGTGATAGAAGACCACCCCTTTTTTACTACCACAGCTACCCGTGAGCTTGAAAAAGAACCCCTTGGCCTTACACAGAAAAGAAAGGGACCACTAGAAACTGCATTTCAAAATCAAAGTCGGGAAATTGCCGACATTAATGTGGGAAGATGCTTGTTTGCAAATGGGCTGTCTTTTAATGTTTCTCTCTCTCCATATTGAAGACAAATGTTGAAAAGTGTCAATGAAGCTCCAAGAGGGTATCAGGGCCCTGGTTTTGAGAGAATACGAACCACATTGTTGGATCAAGAGGTCAAGTGGATTGATGATCAATTGAAGCCCATAAAGGACTCATGGATCGAGACAGGGGTAACAATTGTTTCAGATGGGTGGAAAGATGCTAGAAACCATCCCTTGATCAATGTCCTAGCGGTGTCCCCTAAAGGGGCAATGTTTTTGAAAGCGGTGGATTGTGAGGCACAAGTAAAAGATGGGCAATTTATTGATAATATTCTCATCTCTGCCATTGAACAAGTGGGTGCTAGTAATGTTGTCCAAGTCATAACAGACAACACAAAGAATTGTAGAGCTACTGGTTTGTTGGTTGAAGAGCAATATCAGCATATCTTTTGGACACCTTGTGCAATCCATTCACTCAATCTTATGCTACAAAAGATTGGGAACACAATTGGGTGGATCAAGGAGGTGTATGCAGAGGCTGAGGACATCCAGATGTTCATCACAAACCATCACATGACTCGAGGAATATTCAAAATGTTCTCATGTTTGGAGTTACTGAAGGTAAGTGAATTTTTTTTAAAAATTAGTATCTTCCAATTTCTGATTTTTTTTTTTTTTATCGTGTAATGTGTATTCTTTTATAAAGCATGTATCTAATAGTTGTATTTTTTTGCTCTAATTTATGTTACAGGTTGCTAAAACTCGTTTTGCATCAAATTTAATCGTCTTGAGACGACTTGTGCAAGTGAAAGAGACACTTTGCAAAAAGGTAATCAGCAACAATTGGGCTATATGGAAGCAAAGCAACAGTGAGAGGGCAGCTTCAATAAAGAGAAGGATATTGGATGACATATGGTGGGAATATGTGGAATATATCATTAAGTTCACCGAGCCCATTATGAGCATGCTTAGGTACGCTGACATGGATAGGCCTTGTCTTGGAGAGATCTATGATGGCATAGACTCAACACTTGAGAAGATCAAGAAAATTGTAAATGAAAAAGAGCAAGATCCCGAAGAGACCGTCTTCAAACAATTGCAAGCAATTATTGTAGAACAATGGAACAAAATGACCACACCTCTTCATTTGCTTGTCTATGCATTGATGCCCAAATATTATAGCAACCAATATCTTGATCTACCAGGAAGGCTACCACCCTATAGAGATTTAGAAGTGACTAATGGATACAAGGCAGCATTTGAAAGACTTTTTCCTGATTATGATATGAGAGATATGATTACGGATGAGTTCATAGAGTTTGTGAATGCAAGAGGTCTAAGTAATGATGCTCTTCGTCATTAGTTTAGAAAGGATGCTCATAGTTGGTGGTACCTCCATGGCCAAAGATTCCAAACATTGCAGCCCCTTGCAATAAAAAGTATATCACAAGTTATATTTTTAATTTACTTTATCTTCATGACTAGCAAGTAATTTTTATAATTTTATTTTAATTGCTTACCTTGTCTTGTCTTCATAGGTTGCTAGTTCATCTGCATCAGAAAAAAATTGGAGCACATATTATTTCATCCACTCAGTGAAGCGCAATAGATTGCAATCAAAAAGAGCAGAGAACTTGGTATTTGTGCATTACAACTTGCGTCTTCTCTCACACAAGACTAAAGAATACAAAGAAGGGGACATGAAGAGGTGGGATGTAAATGCAGAGGTTGCGGACTTGGATGCTTCCACTTCTCAGCTTGCACTTTATGATTTTGCAGATTTTGACGCCAATACTATTGTTGTTGCTGCTGATCCCATTGGCCTTAGCTCTATTGCCGAGTCAACTAATGTTGAAGATGAAGATGAAGATGAAGAGGAAGATGAAGATTAATACATTTTTAATTCATTAGTTGAACTTGAAAGTTTGAAACAATGATACTTGAACAGTTGAACTTGATGTTATGATAATTTTAGTTTTAATGTTTTGAATCTTTGATGTTGAACTTGAAGTATATGATGGTATGATCACGATTCATGATGCTATGATTATAAGTTTATGGTGTTTTTGTTGTTTAAATGTTGTTTTTATGATACCATGTGACATTCTAGTTTTAACTCATGCTTCTAGGCTTCATAAATATGTATATATATATTTTTTTAAAATCTTACATGTTTTTTCGAACCCGAACCCAAACCCCTTTTCAAAATTTTGTCAAACTTGCGAACCGGTTCTTCGAACCTGAACTTCGAACCAAACTCGAACCGGTAACTTAGTATATAATGATTCCAAACACCAAGAAAGCACCACCACACATCAACAAGATTGTCCTCACAAAAAATTTGAAGTAAACTCATTCCCAAATACGTAAAGCAGGAATAAATATTTCAAAGAGTGCAGGATACTTACATGTAAGTAAAATTAGAAAGGGGATTTTAAAATGGATAACCTTTGGTAGGACCAAAAACCACCGAGGCAAAAAGCTTTTAAATTGCAAGAACTTGAAGCTATAAATTTAAAAAAATCTTTATTAAACAAGCCTAGAACCAAAACTTAAGAAAAAACTGTTGTAAAATAGAAAGGACAAGATTCGGTCAAGGAAACTTAGACATAGCATTTTATTAAAATAGGAAAATGACAAATAAAATTAACTTTATTGGAGTAGAACTCCTAAGATTTATTAAAATAACAAATGAACAAAAATTCCTAAACCTAGAACAAATCTGGAAAAAAAAGCTTTATTGACTGGAAGCTACAGACATTTGACAGAAATATTAATATATTAGAGAAGTCACATTGCAGAAAAACTGATAGCTGCCCCTCTACATTTACTGTCATTTAGTGAAACAATAAAATGACCATCTTTGTCCATGCAACATTTAATAGTCAATCATTCATGTTGTTTGCCACATGCTCTAAGTTGCAATAAATTCACAATCAAGATTGATGGCAGAATACACTGACAGCCTTGTGTCAACTTCTCAGTCACATTGCAGAAAAACTGATAGCTGCCCCTCTACATTTACTGTCATTTAGTGAAACAATAAAATAACCATCTTTGTCCATGCAACATTTAATAGTCAATCATTCATGTTGCTTGCCACATGCTCTGCCCAAGTATACTGTTTTCTGTTTAAAAAAATATGTATGTGATGTTAACATCAGAATGACATTTCATAATGTTCATCTGTAAAAACAGAAAAACCAACAAAAACGTGTCTCCCTCTTTGCATTTCATTCTTGGAATTGCATCTACATCAATGCCATGTAGCTTAACAATTGCTATGTCTCCATTGTCCAACACAATTGTCAGCTCAATTTTTTTCTCCTCACCTTCTTAAAATATTTTAGTACATCATTTTCACCATCATTTGGTAGGCTAAACACCAATAATAATTTTACTGGAAGGTTTGAACTCATTACCTTGATATATGATATAACTCCATCATCAAGGAAGCATCTATAATTACCACAGTCATGGTAATCAATTACTATTTTCTTGCCTTCTGTTGCCACTCAAAGCTTTCATCATTTTCCCCACTTTTTAATGCTACCTACATGGGAGAAAGCCTTAACACAGCCACTCCCTACTTTCACCTTTCCCAGCTATTTACTAGCTAATATTGCTGATTGCGGTTATTGTGGAACCAAAATTCCTTCCATTCGTGTCTTCTGTTCACACATGGGATTTGAGCTAACAGGTTTACTAAACATTTCTAATCAATCTAGAACATATACTTCCCCTATGATACACATGATTGCACTACAAACACAGATTGAATATCTCATCATTTTTTATGGTACTGTACAAGTCAACAAGGAAGAAGTGAGATATGGTCATACAGTGCCTTACAACCAGCTTGACAACACACCCTTCTCAAAGGGATTCATGGACTTCCAGAAGAACTACAATGACAATGCAGCTGTGAACCAAAAGAAAACCACTGGAGCACATGGTGCAAGATTTCATATCAAAGCTGGAGATGACTTTGCTCTTGAAGAAGTTAGATCTAACAAGGAGGTGTCAGTCATATCATCTCCAATTAGTTGGAGGGACTTGGGCATCTACAGTGAAAGCAGGAAATACTAAGAAGGCAGTCTGTTATATTAAGCAATATGAATATGTCAGCTTCATATATGACTGAGTCCATGTTTTGTATATCAGCTGTATAAGGATGTATGGTTTTGTATAGCTTCATTTTATTTCTGTATAGCAATAGTACCTTCATTAGGCAGTTGGAGACTCTAGCTGGCTTAAGTTGAACAGAAATACTAATGGTCTCTATTTTGTTGTACAGCCCCATGGCTGATCTGAAACTTGATATTTTGTATATCTGTTTTCAAACTATCTTTAATATAAAATAATAAAATAGCAAATGAATTAATTTTTGTTTGATTTCTTATTTTATTGCCTCCCAGCCTTACAAGATTCCCAAGCGTTGTATTTTAAATGGTAATTCCTTTTTGCATGGTAATGTTTCATTTCTATCTTGGTTTTTTCATCAAAAGGACATGCATCACCATTTGTCAATAATGTAATATATTAAATGATTACCACATGCCCATGCTTAGATCGGGATTCATACCTTGTATGCTACTTTCTCTTTCATAATTATCCTCGTCAATCATCACATTGTACGTGGCATCTATTTATAGGTGCCCCAGGTTGTTTTTGGGTATTGATCTTCACAAACCTCATTATATCTTCAACCATTGGTTACAAGCCTCTTTCTACTAACCAATGGTACACTTTTTGCCTATATCAACCAAACTTCTTTCTATTGTGTTTGTCAACAGCCAATGGTTAATTTTGTCTGTCATCTAGCAAACAAAACTGTTTAGTTAATTGTGGACAGAATCGTGAGTCATCCTTTACCTTCATGCATTTTAAGGTTCCACAATCGCTTGATGGTAAACAAGACCTATGATCAGCATGCAGCGACCAAAGTGACATTTCAATCTATTGCTCTTCTTTTTCTAGAATATATTGTAATGATACAGTTAACTCCTGTCCCTTTTGGTATGATATTGCCTTAGTTTTAACTTTTGATAGTGTTCAATTAATATCAGCTAATTGGATTGGCCTGTTATTTGATACAGATAATTTCGTAAGTTCCTTTCTTTCTTTCTTTCTTTTTAACCTTTTTTGCATTATTTTCCAATGTATTTTAAAACTGGGACTTTGTTTAAATGCACACTCTATATATAATTATAATGACACTATTGTTTTTGTGCAGTTTCAATAGGCAATTGTGCCAACACCCTTTCTTATATAGCTTATTGAATTTAGACAGTATGTCGCATAGAATTTCTTATTACTTAATTAATCTCCCATGCCTACCCTCACTCTTAGTTCCAAATGTTCTATTGCACTACTTTCTTTCCATACAAAAGTTGAAAAGATGCACATTTTATATTTCTTTTAATAAAGTTCTAAACAACCAGTGTTGCCAGCAATTACCAGCCTAATAATGTTTATCAATACTGCAATTTTTATGAATTCTGGTGATCATGGATATAATTGAATCTCTGCTTTTCTATTCATCCTTGGAATAGTATGCAATTGACTTACTGTGTTTGATTTTCATATTATCTTTTTCTAAAATTATCTCATGAAATGTGTGAAACTCTGATCACTTATTATGCTCATGGGGAAATAAATTCTAATTTTGATGTAACCACAGAAGAATTAAGTTGAATATTTGTTGTATAATTAGTTAATGGTTTGACTTCTAATTATTTTCTCAAATACTCTAGTGTCATTCACAGAGATTTGCATCTTCCTTTCTTCAATAGATATTTGACTCTCCAACATGATTCCCTGTTTCTCAAATAATTCCAGAAGACCCATCTCACACAATTCCTGTGTCATTGGTGTGCATTGTCATATCAATAGTATCTACCTGGTTGTAGCTTCAGAACTTATATATTCTCTTGCATCACCTCCGCATGCTTCTTTTAGGATGGATTCCACTTCTTCCATCACATCTTCACAAAACCATATAACCACCCAAATGATATTAAAATCCATGGATCCATAGAAATGATCTTGATACAGAATTATGATTCTTTTTGTACCAGTATTCACTTCAGCTGAAAATTTTCAACTGGACACATATTCTTCGAACTCTTTAATCAATTTTGGCAATAATTTAATTTGAAATAAAATATAATCCACATACAACTCACTGACATCTAGAGGGGAATCCATAGATTCACATCTAAACCCTCTGTGCAAAATTCCCCTATTCTTTCTGAAGAAATGAAATATCCGTCAAAAGACTTCTACGTCTTGAATGTGTCTTTAGCTTGCATTTCTATCTTTCCATCAATTTGATTGGGAATCAAATCACTAACCAATCTCTGATGTCAGGTACTTCATTATAAAATTCTACCAAATTGTAGCTGAATTGGTGGCCTTTCAAACTTTGAGGTTCAATGCATCTATGACAAGTAACTTCAAAAGCATTAAAGTTTCTATATGCTTTTGTCATAGTCATCTAGATCTGCATTTGCTCATGTCTAACACAATCTAATCAAGGTCACAATATTCACAAACGATGAGCATCTTATGATTCCATACACAATAATTCTTCCTGGTCAGGTGCTGAGAGTCAAACAAAAGCAATGTTGGGATTCCTATCATTTTGAGATGCACCACTAGACTCTAGCTCAATGAAAACAATTGAAGTGAAAACTCTAGCTTAATGAAAACAATTGAGCTAGAACAAGACCAATTTATAAGAATGTTTGACACCCCAAAAAACACAAATGACAAAAAAAGATTTAGGAGGAACTCTTGATGGTTTGAAAGATGTTAAATCAATAGTATTTTTTCAGGAAAATTGCTTAACGTGCCAGGTTCTCATTGCGGTAACCCAAATTCAAATCCTCATAGGGACATCTGATGCGGAATTCTAATCTGTGATTCTTGGACTTCCATAATTAATTTCTAATGTAGATGTGATTTCTAAATATGTGAGTTTCTAAATAGTGACCCCTGGTCTTCCATAGGTGATTGCAAGTTTGTTTTCTTCTAAAGAGCGTGTATTCATCTCTAACAAGTGCAAAATATTTGTAAATAGTCTATAATATATAAAAATATTATGGAAACAATCGAAACAGAAGGTTTCATCAATTCTTTAGCAAAACCAATTTACAGGGTTGTTTACATGTCTATGACACACAAAGAGAGAAAGTTACAATGAAAAATACCCTCTCAATCAGAAGATTATAAATTGATTCTCTCCCAGTCAAATCTACGGCAACAAAAAAACTATTAAATCTATCGTTTTCATAAGCTTTTTTTATATACAAAACTTATGGCAACTCTAAACTTTAGTAAAAATTTACAACATTTGGAAAACATTACAAAAGTGTTATAAACTTGACTAAAAATCTTTGACTCAAGGCCAACTTTGGTTTATCCTAATTTAGTGAAATCTTAGTGTGATGGATATTGATGTGATCAGTGATCACTGTAGGCATTAGAGGGCAGAAACCACCAGCAAACTGCAAAACTATCCCAGAGCCTTAGCGTCAGCCTTGTTTCTCTAGCCAAAGAATGCATACTACAGTCATTTCATAATGTCATTAACCAGAATTGAGGAAACTGCACGTTTTGCTGAGATGATACAATGGTGTATGTTTGCATGGACCACACATCCAGGAATTGACTGTTGTACTTGTTTTGTTTCCGGCATCAAATAGATTTGCTCTTCACAAAACAGCACATTAAATTTATTCATTAAAGCTGTCTTTCCACAAATTTAAACAGCAAACCCTTCCCACCTCACAGGCACTCACAAGCTCTTCAAAATCAAGATGGCCCTGATACCATATTGATATTATAGCTATATATTTCAGCAGGAACTACAAACAGGTGGTGAAATTACTTGGAAATATACAGCTATATATAAGCCAGCACCTTGATAATAGTAAATACAAACAAAGACCGATTAACAACCAAGGACTGATTTAGGCATTACAAGTTGCTTATTATTAACCTAACCTGAACAGAAAATAACAGCTACATCTAACTTATCTAATAATTCCAACAAAGAAAAAAAAAATAGAGCTCTTGGCTAATCCATTCTCATGCCACCTTCACCAAAAGATGTCCAATTCTACTTCACACTAGAATATAACATATGTGAATGTTTTTCCCAACACATGATGCATACACACACGTAAAAAGTGGGACTCTTTCAGGTCAAGTGCAGCTTATGTCATACAAGATATTGTGAAAACTCTATAATGATATAAATGTGTAGCCCTTTCTCTTGTAGCTGGTGAACATTGAAAAACAGACCTCTTAGATAATATCAAAACCAGCAAACACACTTCTTGGAACCAAGGTCATGCCAAAAGGAATCAATCTAAAGAACAGTGAGAAAATAATATTTATAGAGATATTTATTGGAAACACGTACACTTGCAAACAATGAGCTCATTAAATCTTGATTCTAAATTTCCAAAACATTAATAACCATCTTAGTTTGAAAGACACAAGTTACCTTCTGGAACTCCCTCTTTTTTGGAATCTGTGCCTGTCAAACTGAGAAATAGTGATTCCTCAAAGTTATTGGTAGTTGAATTCTCTATTAAATATCTCAGAAAAACTGATGAGAGGCGTGTTGCATTTATGGCCTTTGCATAATCTGGACGTACCCCAGACGTTACGGTAACTGTCTCCTGAAGGCTCCATACCACGTGAATCAAAAGTTTGGCAAGATGCCTTGTGTATCTGTTATTCTGAGCTGTGAACATGCACAAGAAACAGGAGAACCAGCATTAATCAGTCAATTTCACCAAAATAGAACTTGACAGCGGAGAGGGGTTATAAGTCTGAAATAGGAAAAGATAAGACATTATATGTAACATGTAAAAGAAAATAGTATATAGAGCACAGTTTAATTATAATTTGTTCACTCATTTCCTTTCAATTCTCATTTAGTTCTATTACTTAGCTCCTTGTTTGACATGAAAAAGAGCAAATGGATAGATATATAAATTAATATTAAAAATATTGATATTTGCAAACATGCAACATTCAAAAATAGACTTAGCAGCCTGTTATAGTCAAGAACCAGCAGCTTCCTTGAAGATTAACTTCTTAAGTTTATTGAATAAATTGAGCAAAAATCCAGTACACATTCAGATTAGATGAACTAGTCACGTATCTCTCCACGTGACATCCCTTTGCCAATCACTAAGAATAAATTATTGATATTTATTCAGTTTATACAAAAACAACTTACAAAAATACTAGACATACAATTTTCTAACAGCATAATAAAGGCAATAGTGCATTCACCTAATTGTATTTTGTTTTGAACGGATTTAAAAGTCTACATAATAGTTGCACAAGGAGACATTTCAATTTTCCTCCAAAGAAATGACAAACATTCCACAATTATTAGCATATAGTAGCACTTAAGTAATTTTAAGAATCATTATTTTGCAATGATAAATACACCAGCATGCATTTCAAAAACAACAGAAACAAAATATACAAAATGATAGATAACAGATGAATAATGCAGTTTCAAGCAGACGGGAAATAGGTTAACAAATGTTCAACAAGGGCAAGATACATGTATATAACTGAGAAAATGCAAAATCTGAAGTACCAATTACCACCCCAAATAAATTCCTAAACTGAAATTTTTCACAAGTGCACAAAATGTTTTGCAGTTATTCAGCATATTGTTTGTTATCTGCGTTATAAAGTAACTCGCAAAATACGAATGGAAACTAAATTCTACATTTAACTAATGAAATTGTTGATTTCCAGATCGCTGCAAATGTAATAGAACTGCTGTGAAAGTATGTGCTTTCCAAATGCATCGATCTCTTGTATATATACATGGTAAAGACAAGAAGAGACATGTCCCTTCATGGGACATGTCTATTCATTAATCTAATTTATGAATTTAACTATATAATCATTATAAGAATAAATAAAATAATAACTTCATATATATATATATATATATATAATATCAAGTATTAAATATATTAATATATATATATGTATATATAATTAATCAATTCTCATAATAATTATATAATCAGTTTTATTAATCTGACCGATGCTACATACATCAACACTCCCTCTTAGCTAGGGAAGATAAAATCATATATCACATTTCTTGTGATAAGAAATCTCACATATCTCGTGAACACAGATATCACATAACATGTGATGATAAGTATCAATTAACTCGTGAGATGAGGAATCACCTAACATGTGATACCCATTTTTATATATATCACCTAACATGTGATTTAAGGAATCACCTAACATGTGATACCTAGTTTTACATATCACCTAACATGTGATATGAGGAATCACCTGACATGTGATACCCAATTTTACATATCACCTAACATGTGATATGAGGAATCACCTTAGATCGTGATACCTAATTTTCATATCACCTTGCTATGAGGAATCACCTTAGATCGTGATACCTAATTTTCATATCACCTCAGATCGTGATACAAAGATATAGTAAATAAGAACATTACATTCCATTTACATATAACTCTATTATGTTATGTGCACAGACATATAACTGTCTACCATAATGAATCTTTATTACAAGATCGTCACCTTGTAACATCAAATACAAGTGTTCATTGTCGAAAAGTCATCACCTTTCTCCAATGTTCACAGGAGGGCCCATAAGTCCTAGAGTCACACACATGAAATCCACCTTGACTCATCTTAGAGGGTGGATCCATCATGACTCATCCCAAAGGGTGAAACAAGGGCTTTCACCTTAGACTTCTCTCTCAAGGAGAAGAATGCAATAACATACAAGATAATAGATCACAGATATTGAAACTCCTTTTCATCTAAGGCTTCATTCTCCAACATGCCAAGTTTATCTCGAAGGTACACAACCTTACCTCTAGCAAGAAACTTGGTGAGAATATCAACCGTATGTTCTGTAGGGATAATGTACCTTGAATAGCATACTTATGCACTATATCTCTTATATAGTTTGCATCACTATAGGTGAACCCCAAGTTATGTAGGAGATAGCATAAACCCTTGAAGTTCACCTCCTCGTCCAAGGTTGTTTTAGATGAACTATCATACTCCCTCTTAATCTACTATCAACCTTCTGCGAGCAAGTCGTGTCTTTGTTCTTTAGTTTGCATTAAGATGTTTTCTTGAATTCCCAACCATCTATCTAGGAATATCATGACCTAGATATCTGCATAAAATCCTTCTAGTTCACATACATGGAATTTCACCATTTGAATCACAATTTTATTTTTTTAATTTTTTTTTAATAGTTTTCTAGTCACTAGGGAAACCATCTTGATATGGTTTACTCCCTCTGAATCAATATGACCAAGATCCTTGGAAATCAAATAAGACATCCTCTAGATGTTGTGCTGACTCCCTCTGAATCTTGAAGTACTAACATCACCATTTAACCTTCTCGTCCAAGGTTTCCTCTGATGGTTCATCAGACTTCTTCTGAATGTGATATCAACCTTTTGACCTTCTCATTCAAGGTTGCTTCTAATATTTGTTAGACTCCCTCTAAATCTGATAGCAATCCTCATTTTCCTTGTCACGTTGCGTCCCGTGATTGTCTCACTTTCTTTTATATTTTTGCATACTTGTTAAATCTCTCACATTATTCTTTTGGGGTCCAATGACTCACCACCTCAAAGCTTATTCCACGTATCCTGCAATTGATCACTTCATATTTATTCTTTTCATCGCCATGATATGCTTCTTCTAATGTGAGCTCTTATGGATAATGTTTTCCTTCCAAATATTTCATCCCACGACGACATTGAAACGACCATATCAACATCGTATCAAATTCAATACAACCGCTGCATAGACACAACATTGTACATCCACGGTTCATCTGACAAGTAAGCTCGGTGCCGACCTAGAGAGCCAACCAAAGATATTTTTATTTTTATTTTTATTTTATTATTATTATTATTATGTTTGGTTCCATCCAATTGCAGTGTTGTTCTCTATACCTCATCTTTTAGAATACAATTTTGGGTATCGAGAAGCCGAGCTCTCCTTATAATCTCTTCCATGGTCATTGATGATGGCTTATATAAGGTATAGTCTTTGAACTTCAAAATTATTTATTATTTCACATGAGCAAGGAGAGAGACAAGACAGGTGTGCAAGTCTGTCCTGCACAAGTTGGAATAAAGATCAATACATTGTCTCCATCTAAATCTCCAAGTCAAATACGTTATGGACTGTGTCGTATCCCAAACTCTACTAGCAAGAATCATTGGAAAATATCTATAACACGAGCATTAGTATTTTCCATTTATACATTAATTACGCTGCCAATAAACTGCAAATATATTTCTCATTCTATTTTGTAATGATCCCTACTAGATGATATTAAATTCACTTTTTGACGTAGGATCATATGTTATGCTCCACCATCTAAATCCTGATGACCGTTGTGATCTATGATATGTGTATGACGATTATTTTTGTATTTCTCCATGGATGGTGTACCTGTATATATGAGCCCGATGCTATGCCATAACACTCACTACAAATTTGCCTTTGATTGAAAGGATGTGTTACCCGATAATCAACCTTTTAATTCAGTGATTACAAACTGGCAACTACGCTATTCAAAACAATAACATTTTTCTTATCTTTGTCATATATCTTGATATCGGGGTCACTTCCAAATTCATCTAGAAAATGAAACAGTCTTACTTTGCATGGGAAACTCAGGCATCTAAGAGGATATTATTGCCATCAACATATTCCGACCACCACAGTTTGACTATTACTCTGAACTATATACTCTTGATAATACATTTACAATAAACAAATCACTAGCCAATAAATAATCAGGCCATGATCGTATTATCAGTCAAGAGGCTTTTTCCAGATTTGAGTGTGAACACTCTTCACTCATGTCGTGGTTGCTTTCCGTTGCTTCCCCCAAATGGCACCACAATGTAGAATGTGCCTGATGCAATAAATTTCTATATCCTTGGCAATGTATACACTATAATCAAATGCACAAGGAATATGAACCCGACGATGACCTATGAGTACTACTTCCTTCATGGGTTTCTCTGCCATTAATTCTTCATTTGACATGGCTCATGCAAATGTTTGAACTCCACAATATTCAACCTTCCTTTTGCAATGCACAGTTGAGCACTAAATAATGATGGGATATCAAGCTTTCGACCTGCGTACAGTACACACCCTCATCCGAATCCGACTCAGCCTGCACAGGTCCAACTCATCAATCCACCACGTCACTCAAGGTGTCAGCAGGAAAGGATGCCATATTAGCCTTCCAATAGCATATTGATGATGATTAGTGTTTGTGTTCGAAAGCACTCCGTTGAGCCAGTATTAACATCATTATATTGTTATCGGTGATCTGACCAATTTGACTAGAGAAACATCGATTCTGATCCAACCAAACATTGCGGTGACATTGGATCGCATCTGGCATCATAGTCCAATTAAACAACACTAGCCGAACGCAGTCAATTCTCTGCATACATCTGGACACAGGCTACATTGACAATCCATTGACAGTCCAGTGGTCAATCAAATCAGCAATGTAGAAAAGGCATGTCTTTGATTTTCTCTATTCTCCATTTGCAGCCTAACCTTGCTCTAATACCATGTTGATTTCCAGATCGCTGCAAATGTAATAGAATTGTTGTGAAAGTATGTGCTTTCCAAATGCATCAATCTCTTGTATATATACATGGTAAAGACAAAAAGAGACATGTCCCTTCATGGGACATGTTTATTCATTAATCTAATTTATGAATTTAACTATATAATCATTATAAGAATAAATAAAATAATAACTTCATATATATATATATATATATAATTAATCAATTCTCATAATAATTATATAATCAGTTTTATTTATCTGACCGATGCTACATACATCAACAGAAATAAATAAAATGCAAATCATAAGACTCATACTCCCACCCCAAAACATTCCTATGCCAGATTTTTTCAGAGTGCAAGCATTGTTTTGCTGTTATTCAATAGTGTCTTTAGAGTGCAACCTGCAATTTTATGAATGGGAACTAAATTTTTTATGCAATTCCGAAAAACTGCCTGCTATGTGAAACTTCAAATACAAGATAGATAAGGCAAATATATCAGGCATGCCTTTACAACATAAAATAACAATGTGCCAAAGAAATAAAGAAAATACTCATAAAAGCACTACATTAATGACTAAAGTTCAAAAACCAACAACCAGTCTTCCAAAAACTGTAGTGGACAAATAAGATTTCCTACAATCATTAATGATGGTTTACACTCTTCAACTACACCATGGCTGTTTTCCAATTTGCAGTTTTCCAACATAATTGGATTTTTATTAAGATGTCTGACATACACTTCTGGGATGTTAGATATGCATCTCACTTGGTAGGATCTTCCATTATCATCACCTGTCCAGGTTGTGTTCCACTTCCCTTATACAAGTACACAATCAACACATCTACCGTACCATCTTACATAGGCGTACATTTTAAAGATTACACTGCTTAATAATATTGTTTCACAACTAACATTATAAAAATAATAAGCTTGCATACATCATTTCTACACAAATTTTCAAAGCTCCCACCCTTTATTTGGAAGAGACAGGCACACAAGGAAATTTCATCAAACTTTTCAATATAAACATAAACCATATAGCTGACAACACTGGATGCCATTTATGCCCCACAAAGAAGTAGCTCATCTTGTGACTGACATAATTTAAAAAGCCGCAGGCTCAAATTGATTTTACTTTGTGCCTGAAAACATTTATCCATTATGAGACTAACTGTGATTAGTAAGAATCTTTTCTAGCCCCTCAACTCTCCAACCTGTTGACTTGGTGGTCAGCACCTCCTTGGAGATTCGTGACATGGCTTAACCGCCTCCCGTGGATCGAGTTAAATCTGACATTTGTATCGGGCATTGACAATTCGAGCTTTTGGTGAAACGGCAAATGATTCCAACAATTGGTATCAGAGCCTTGGGTCACGGGTTCGAGTCTCCCTTCAGTAGGTGCTGAGGGGGAGATTGTTGACTTGGTGGTCAGCACCTCCTTGGAGATTCGTGACATGGCTTAACCGCCTCCCGTGGATCGGGTTAAATCTGACATTTGTATCGGGCATTGACAGTTCGAGCTTTTGGTGAAACGGCAAATGATTCCAACACAACCAACCAACTCCCTGTGATCCCTCAACATCCATACATAAAACATAAAATTCCTCCCTAACTGACACATTATTAATTACTATTACCAATAAAATAATAGTAAGACAAATACTTTCCATGCAAATTGGAAATTTAAATTATCATAGGATTATTTGTACTGACTTGGACAAAACACCAGTTAAGGACAGCTTCCACAGGCAGTATGAACCATACTTGTATACTTTGTCATCCACACAAATAAATATGTAGTCTTCTGTCATAAGAGCTCAAATCATTCTCACATCATGCATTACTTGATTATTTTCCACATAGGGCCTCCACGGCTTAGAAATGCAAGCACATAACATAATGTAATCATCACAAAATGAATTTCATCAATACCAACGCAGTCACTTGCCATGTTAATTCTGTTATCAGACACAAACTGTGAATAATCGTCAGAATTGTACAGAAAATGTCACAAAATACTTGAGGAACATGGCATGCATAATGAAAGTTCAAAAAGATTATTACGAAGAACACACAAACCATCCTTTATGATCTACAGTAGCTGCACTTTAATAAATATGCAAGACACTCATTTTCACGGAACTGGCCTGCCCAACCAGGATCCAGCTTACTGTGAAGATCACAAACATTTTAATTCAGCTATAAATTGAGTGTCATTCATTCCAAGCAGTCTATTTAACTATCCCAACCCCTAGCCAGTCCTCACACAATGGCAGAGGAATGTGTTCCACAGCCCAATTCAAGGAAAGGACCAACTTTATTGTGGCAGTATCTTAGCTTACATGTACCAAACTTATAAAGTTCGCTTGTTAGATGTGTAACAGACTATAGTCCACTAAATCAAAATTAAGTGAACTAAACTGTGGATAGTGGAGTTGACCTAACAGTCATTGAAGCAGGAAATAGATCAACATGTTTCTGAAAAAATGTGCTTAAAAAGAAAGGTAACCTGGGAAACAACACAGATACCTATAAGTTGTGCTAATTCCAAAGAAGAGTTGTGGATCCTTGATATAGTATATTTACCAGTGTTCCTGGACTCGCCACGAGTCCTGCGAGTTTTCCAAGTCCACAAGCCGTGTCAAGGCAAACGGGTCATAACAACCCGTTGCCATGACTCGGCATGACTTGCCGAGTTCAATTATATCTTCTATTTTGCCCTAAAAGTCATTCTATTTGCTAGTTGTGAGAAGAAGAGAGTAAAAGTGGGAGAGAGGAAGGAAAAGAAGAAGCCATAGGTTTGCAACCAGTAAGGAAGAAGAGCATCAAGGTGTCCACACATCACATCGGGGAGGCCATAGGTGGGTTGACCAAGAGATATAGAGGTTGAGGTTGTGGCTACGGCAAAGAAGGATAGAGCACAATTAGGCGCCCGTGCAGCTGATGTTGATTAGAGTGGCACCTCACAGGCAGATACTATGGCTTGTCAGTCATCCAAGACCTACCTCAGACGCCTTTGTAGGGGGCAGACAAACTACTCTGAGGCTAAGCTAGAGCCTGAGCCATAGACTTGTTTTTGTTTAACTTTACACATATGTGTGGGAACATTTGATGTCATGGATTTCATGGATTTTATATACATTTGACAATATTTATAATTCTGCATATCTATGTTTTCTATTTTCTTCAGCTACAATTTATGTTTGTACTTATGTGATGGATGTATGTTTATGTATGTGATCAAATTAGCTTCTATTTGATGGTGTTATAGTGTCTTTAAGCTTTATTTAATAATGGGTGCATGAAACAAATTTTAAATCATTAAAAATCTCTAAATTTTAAGGGTTTTTTCATTTTGCCGAGTCATTGCCGAGTCGTTGCCAAGTCATAGCTGAGAAACGAATCGAGTCGGCCTTGCCAAGTCCGAGCCAAGTCCAAGTCTAGGAACTATGATATTTACACAATGATTAGTCCCTTCTGTAACCTTATTATCACCCCTTCTCTTCCCCATTCCTGCATCCACTTTAACTCAAAATGATCATGCCACTCTATTTTGCTTTCTTAAGATTATTGATAGCATAGAAATAACTTTTGGATAGGAATCAATAAAGGTTGAATGTTTCTTGTTGATTGTTTCCATTAATTATTTCTTCCTGTAGTGTCTTTTAGTTTGCTACAGGATCTACCATGGATGACCATTTTGAATAAATATCACCTAATATAGAGAAGCCAATAAAGTAGATTTGAGTAGTCAAAACAATGAGGGAACAAATTTTGTGCTTCACCAAGTGTCATAATTGTCTCACGCCTATTGCAAGGTGCTTCGTTCGGCTTCTTGTAGGATTTGTTTGGTGTAAGAAGAGTTAGAAAAAGGTAAAAGGGAGCGCATTCAGAGTAAACTTGAAAAACTCGAAGGTGGACATCATTATTCTCAAATTAGCTGCAAAACTTATTGTCAAAGATTCATCCTCTCCTTCATAGAAATAAGTTCATAACGATACAGCATGGTTTGTCCATAGGTAAGGACAGTACCATTGGATGTTTTGGGTGGCAAACTCGGAAGATTTACGGTGAGAAGGATAAATAGCACTGTTAATCTGATCCTAACCCCCTCTTTGCTTTCTTCAATTCCTTTGTAGTATGTAATTCAACTATGTCATTCAAACTTGGATTAAGGTTCACAGCTTTTGTCCTCTCCTTCATAGACATAAGTTCATAACTATACAACATGGTTTGCCCATACGTAAGGAGAGTATCATTGGATGTTTTGGGTGACAAACTCTAGAAGATCTAGGGTGAGGGGGATAAATAGCACTGTGACTCTGCTCCTAACCCCCTCTTTGCTTTCTTCAATCCCGTTGTAGTATGTAATTCAACTTTATGTCTGTGCAAACTTGGATTAAGGTTCCCACCTTAAAATTTGTGCTGAAACAGTAATGATGCTCGTGAGAACCAAAATGATACTTTTTCATTATTGCCATAAGTTATTTTAGAAATGGAATTTTTATTTTAAATAGTGAAAATCAATGACAAAAAGTAATTCATAACTTGCTTTAACAAATGAGGTATTTAAGCAAAATCAGAAAATTAACTTGGAAAAACAGAAGCATATCAACTCGTGAAGCTCAATATTTCACCCTCGGAAACTCATGTGGCGAAAACCCAGCGTTGCTGGTAGCAATTGCAATACTACTATTTGTTGCAATTAATTAAAAAGAACTAGTACGGCAAGTAGTCAAAACAATAATTGTCCTCTACTAATCTGTTTGTATTCTACAAACTCATTAACAGCTGAATACTTCTCATTCTCCTTAACACAATAATCAAATCAATCCTTCCATGAAAGCACCACCTCTATGAATAGTTAGTTGTTGATGATGTCAGAGCTTCCGCCTAGACTAAAGGAGACACCTCCAAAAGCCAGAGTGGAAAGGGTGTCATTTTGTTTTGTTTCTGAGTTTTTAACAATCGCAGCACTTCCACACAAACAAGCGCAATCCTATAAATCAATCCTGTAAAAATACACTTTGCCTGTGCAAATTTGCCTTTGCAGCCACAGATATGACCCAAGGCCCACATAAATGAACTTGTTCACAGAATGACCCAAGGCCCATATAGAAAATATCCTGCAAATTCACAGAATGATGTCGTCGTTCTCGAACATTACTAGATTTATTCACATGACTTGTCTTGATTATCCAAAGATTCTATACACTATGACAACCTTCGATATGATCGGATCTTCCTTCAAGAGGTTAGGCTTTTAAAGAAGGAACCTTGCTCTTTTACAGATTTTTTTTGCATAGACCTATACATAGTCGGTCATAACTTTTGAACCTAACATTTTCTCTCCAATCGCTCTGGTGAGATTCTTCTAAATTTGTTTATCACCAATATATCTATTAAATCCTGATAACTTGATCATATTAATGTTCTGATTCTTCAGATTAGACAAATCGAAAATGCATGTAATTTCCTTTATATATGGCCTCATGATAAATACATCTCCCTAGAACAGATCAGCGATTTGCTAGGCATATTTATATGCCTTGTATTTGACTATTGTAGTTAATTAATAATTAACTATTAGTTAATGGACAAGGGCACCGATTTGTAGAGGAATAGGTTGTTTCATGGAGGGCCGACCTAGAAAGGGTGTGTCTTATGAGAAGACAAAACCCTTGGTTAATATATAAGTAGGAGCAAGATTGTGGATAGAGGACACACAATACAATCTTAAGTCTGCTCTTCTAGCAATCTGCTCTTTGGCAATTTAGTACAGAAATAAAATATAATTTCCAAAATTTATTGCAGACTTCCAGAACAATAACATTCAGCCCAAAATTGTAGTAGATTGATTTGCAGCAAGGTATTAATACTCCATCAGTATTATATCTTCAGAATTTGCAGAAAACTTACATGGTATCAAAGCCAAGTTGTCAAACCTAGGCTCTACAAATTGACAATCAGATTTGAAAATATCTAAGCAACATCCTTCTACCTTCAATGGCCAACACAATCAGACCCGAAGACAGGTTTGATAGAAAAGAACACTTTGTTGCATGGAAATTCAGAATTATGATGGCAGAATTATGATGGCTCTTGAAGACAATGATGTAATACAGTTCGTTGATAAGGAATCCAAGCAACCTGATGTTGATCCTCATAAAACTAACTGGATTAAAGGAAACAGGAAAGCCATGAAAATCATATTAGATGGAGTTAATAGTACCTATGCTAATGAAACATCAGACAGCATTTAATATGATGAGTGCATTAATAAATGCATATGAGGTTAACAATGCAACTAGAACCCTTGCACTAAAAAGGCAACTAAATCATATAAAAATAAGGGAGAATCTATGAATTCATACTTCCTAAGGGTGGCTAGTCTAAGAGATGAACTTGCAAGCATAGGGACCATAATTGAAGACAAAGAGCTATCACTTATGGCTATAGATGGGTTACCGGATTCATGGGAAACATTCTCACAAGGAGTAAGTGCTAGAGACAAACTCCCAGACTTCAACAGACTTAAAGGAGACTGCCTTCAAGAAGAATCTAGGCAACTTAAGAAAGGACTGAAATCGAAAACTGGAGATGAAGAACTTCATGTTCTCAACACAAATTCCTACAAAGGAAAGAAGAAACACTTTAAGAAGAAGGCCCCTCAAGGCAATTACAAATTCAAGAGGGCCATATCTAAAGTCAAATGCTTCAAATGTGAGAAACTTGGACATTATAAGTCAGACTGCTCTGAGAATACGAAACAACAAGTAAATTTCACAGAGGTAACTAAGACAAAAGAAGACTATGATCCTGAAAATTATGTACTGTATTCAGCACTATCAAATGATGTATCTAGCAAACTCAACTCTTGGGTAATTGATAGTGGATCATCCAGACACATTACGGGGTATAAAGAAGTATTGGATTCAATGGCGGAGGAAACCGATGAAGAAGTTACCATAGGTGACGGTTCTGCACATCCAGTCAAAAGAGTTGGAAGCTGCACCTTAAAACTAAAATCAGGCATCTCCTTACACCTCAAAAGAGTACTATATGTACCCGGAATCAAGAGGAACCTAATTTCTGTCACAGCACTTAAGGATGATGGATATAAGGTAGCATTTATGGATGGAAAGGTAATGACTTGGCCTAAAAACTCTTCTATTAAGAAATCAAAATTGATTGGTCAAAGGAAGGGATACCTGTATGAACTATGTTCGGAACCTATTCAAGCCTTAGTTCATGAAGCTGCAGATATAAACGAAGTATGGCATAGAAGGTTAGGGCACCTAAACTTCAAAGCCTTATCAACTATGGAGAAGATGGTTACTGGTTTACCTAAGTTGAACAAAGATCATTCAAGCATATGCAAAGGATGTGCACTAGGTAAAAACACCAAAAGTCCATTTCAAAATAGCACTAGAAAAACTAACAATGTTTTAGAATTAGTCCACTCAGATTTATGTGGACCTATGTCTGTTCCTTCTCTCGGAGGATTTTTGTACTATGTACTCTTTATGGATGACTTCTCTAGGAAGACATGGATTTATTTCTTGAAATGTAAAGAATCAGAAGAAATCCTTAAAAGATTTAAAGAATTCAAATCCTTAACTGAAAATCTATCAGGACACAAAATTAAAACTCTTAGGACTGATAATGGAGGGGAATATACTTCAAATTTGTTTAAGAATTTTTGTAAAGAAGCAGGGATTAAGAGGGAGTGTACTGTTCCTTACAATCCTCAGCAAAATGGGATAGCAGAAAGAAAGAATAGGACAATTGTGGAAGCTGCAAGAGCTATGCTACTTGACCAAAATTTAGGATTCTATCTTTGGGCAGAAGCCACATGTACTGCTGTCTATATTCAAAACAGATGCCCTCACTCCCACCTCGGAGATAAAACTCCTGAGGAAGTCTTCTCTAATTCTAAACCAAATATCAGTCATCTTAGAATATTTGGGTGTCATGTTTACATTCATATTCCTAAAGAGAAAAGAACTAAACTTGAACCTTCAGGCAGAAGAGGTATTTTTGTTGGATACAGTGAAACATCCAAAGCATATAGAGTTTACATACCTGGTCAAAAAAACATTGAACTTAGTAGGGATGTAATATTTGAAGAAAATTTAGCATTCAAAAGAGCCCTAAGTTTTGAAGATCCTTCACATATACCTAGTTCTGAAGAAAATCGTGAACCTGAGTTTCAGAGAGAGAACATTGAAGAAATTGAAGGTGAAATTCAAAATCTTAATCTTGAGGAAACTCAAAATCCTAAGAAAAGACGACTTTGGGCCTCTAAGACTATAAAAGAAGCACAAGAATTCTCTGCACCAGAAGGAACCTTCAAAGAAAGCAAAAGACCCAAAAGATTCTCTAGCTATGCTGCAAACATGAGTGATTTATCTAAATCAGAACCAACCAATGTTTCAGATGCTATTAAACATACAGCTTGGAAGGATGCTATGACAGAAGAATACCAATCCATTATTCAGAATGATGTTTGGGAAATTGTTCCAAGGCCTGAGGGAAAATCTGGTGTTTCTTCTAAGTGGATATTTAAAATCAAGCATGCTGCTGACAGTAGCATTGAAAAATATAAGGCCAAATTCATAGCCAGAGGATTCTCTCAGGAGGGAATTGATTATGAAGAAACCATTGCTCCAGTTGCCAGATACACCTCTGTAAGAGCAGTCCTAGCTATTGCAGTATCGAAGGGATGGAAAGTACATCAGATGGATGTGAAAACAGCATTTATGAATGGAAAGATTACTGAAGAGGTATATTTGGAACAACCTGAAGGATTTGAAACTCATAACCCTAAAATCTTTGTTTGCAGGCTCAAGAAAGCTCTCTATGGGTTTAAACAAGCTCCAAGGGCATGGTATGAAAGAATCAATAAGTATCTCACCAGTTTAGGTTTCTCCAAGAATGAAGCTGATCCAAATCTCTATTATAAAAAGGATAAAGATGATATGATAATTTTGATACTATATGTTGATGATTTACTAATAACAGGTGATGATCATCTTATAGATCAATGCAAGAAAGATCTAATCAGAGAATTTGATATGAAAGATTTAGGACTCCTTCATTACTTCCTAGGATTGGAAGTATGGCAAAACTCTGACAGCATCATACTTAATCAAGGAAAGTATACATTAGACATCTTGAAGAGATTTGGAATGTGGAACTGCAAACCTATGTCTTCTCCAATTGAGACTAACCTACACAAACTTAAGGAAGCAGCAGCAGAATCACCCTCCATAGATTCTACTCTTTATAACCAGATGATTGGGTCTCTCATGTACTTGGTAAATACAAGACCTGATATTTGCTATGCAGTTAATGCCTTAAGTCGGTTTATGTGTGAACCAAAGGAGATTCACTTGGTTGCAATCAAACACATTATGAGATACTTACAAGGCACTCTTAACCTTGGGCTCAAGTATGAGAAAGTTGACTTGGACTTACATGGATTCACAAACTTCAATTGGGCTGGAAGTGTTACTAATAGGAAAAAGCACTTCAGGATGCTGTTTCAGTTTAGGATCAGCGATGATATCATGGATATGCAGAAAGCAAACATCAGTAGCACAGAGTTCCACAAAAGCTGAATACATTGCAGCTGCAATGGCTTCTCGGGAAGTAGTTTGGCTTAGAAAGTTACTTGTGGGATTATTTGGTCAACCCATGAATCCCACTATCATTCATTGTGATAATCAGAGTTGCATCAAGCTTTCTGTGAATCTAGTTTTTCATGACAAATCCAAGCATATTGAAATTCCTTACCATTATGTAAGAGATATGGTAGACAGGAATACTGTCAAGTTAAGATACATTTGTACTGTAGATCAGACAGCAGATATTCTTACCAAACCTCTCTTGAGTGAAGATAGATCACTTCAGAAAAAGACTTGGTATGGTTGAATTATAACTCATTTGTATTCTTTGATTATTAATAAAATAAGTTTGTGTTAAATTATTATTGTCAGGCTATTGACTATTATGGGCTTCACCATTTGTGTTTATTATCTAAAGAGGTGACGATCTCTGTGATAATGAATAGACATTATATGAGATGACGATCTCTAAGATAATGTTCTAAAACAGTAGGGAACTACTGGCAGATCTGGATGAATTAAAGATCATATTGTGATATAGACATTTCTATGCCTATGAGTCACATTTGGATAAAGGAAGAATTTAATAATTCTCCAGATTTTATCCTGTGTACTGGCAGATCTTAATTCAGGATCATATTGTGATATAGGCTTGTCAATGCCTATGAGTCACAATTTGGATAAAGGAAGAATTTAATCATTCTCTGGATTTTATCCTATGTATTGCATCACATGTAATACTGTTATCACAAGTATTAGTGATAATTCATATTACAGGTTTAGTAATATGACAAGTATCATGTGTACCATTATACTACATGCTTGGAAGAATCAGATAGATATAGAGTACAAATCTATGCTTAGTCATCGTAACGATGTTGCTAGATATGTTTCTCTCATTTATATTATCGAGTGAAGAGGGAGTGTTAAATCCTGATAACTTGATCATATTAATGTTCTGATTCTTCAGATTAGACAGATCTAAAATGCATGTAATTTCCTTTATATATGGCCTCATGATAAATACATCTCCCTAGAACAGATCAACGATTTGCTAGGCATATTTATATGCCTTGTATTTGACTATAGTAGTTAATTAATAATTAACTATTAGTTAATGGACAAGGGCACCGATTTGTAGAGGAATAGGTTGTTTCATGGAGGGCCGACCTAGAAGGGGTGTGTCTTATGAAAAGACAAGACCGTTGGTTAATATATAAGTAGGAGCAAGATTGTGGATAGAGGACACACAATACAATCTTAAGTCTGCTCTTCTAGCAATCTGCTCTTTGGCAATTTAGTGCAGAAATAAAATATAATTTCCAAAATTTATTGCAGACTTCCAAAACAATAACATTCAGCCCAGAATTGTAGTAGATCGATTTGCAGCAAGGTATTAATACTCCATCAGTATTATATCTTCAGAATTTGCAAAAAACTTACAATATCCAAAATTCAGCAAAATCCAACGGTGCATTTGTGAGATATGGTTCTCATACCGAGACTGTATTTTCTGAGATAGTCACACATTCACCATCAATAAACTACTCTCTTACATTTGCAACTTGGCTCTGATACCAAGTTAAAATTTTAGGATCATTGCAAATGTAATGGCACTATCTCATTGTATGTGTTTTCCAAATGCAAAAATCTCTTGCATTTATATTGAGAATGAGCCAAGAAGAGACATGTCCCTTCATGGGACATGTCTATTCATTATTATGTAATTAATATAATGACAATTATGATTATATATATACATATATATATATATATATAATATCTTGAGTATTATATTAATTTCTCTAATATTTAAATAATAATTATTATTATTATTTTGTCAATTTAACTATTTAGTTATTATGAGAATAATTATAATCTAACTTTATATATACATATATATCAATGTATATAGTAATATCAATTATTATAAATATTGATATATATGTATATATATAACAAATCATTATTCATAATAATCATATAGTCAATATTATTTATCTAAACGATGCTACACATATCAACAATGAGTATGTTTTGTCTTATGTTATATTGCTTCCACATTGTTATTCATTATTGATTGTAAACTCTTAAGAAAAAAATTATTCGGTAAAATTAGTAACATGTTTTAGGTTAGTTTCTCCTGGGTACCCTAGTGGGGCATTACACCTCTCCAAAATGAGAAGGCCCAATCGATGAGAATCTTTAAAGGAATCTTCATATGTGACATAGTATACAGTGGCAGAGATAAAGCAAGTTAACAACATATAATGCATATGTTGATAGCAAGGTTGAATATTCTATATCAGATGCAAGTTCAATGATTATCATACAATTTATTACAATATACATCATGCCACCAAGCAGATCAAGTATAGAAACTACAAATTAATATGTGTGCTTTTTGGATCTATATTCTTATTAGATTACTCATTAATGTCTAATACTCTCTTTCTTGTTCAATGCCTTCAACCAATGACTCCCTTCCCTATTTATCTCTTCATGAGGGGAGAGCAACTCTTACACCAAGTCACATCTCTTCACTTCTTCACAAACTTTTAGATCGCACCTTTTGGGTATAACAAAATACATAAAATGTACTTATTATTTATGACTTTTATATTGCTCATTAATCAAATTACCTATATCTAAATTTGCCAACATCCTTAATATATTTATCTAAAAAAACTGTGCTACACCAACCATGAAATTGCACCCCTCCTTCATCGTCGACTTGCTTCTTAATGTTAATTGTTGCACATTGGAATCATTGTGATGTATTTTAACCAAAGTTACAGGACTCGGCGAGTCCGAGGCTGAGTCCACCCAGGCGAGTTTTTCAGACTCTGGACTCGGGACTCGCCTGACTCGGCGAGTCTCGAGGCCAGGACTCGGCCGGCTGGCAGTGTTAAAAGGCGCTTTAAAAAAACATTTTTTAATTATTTTAAGTCATTTTTAATGTTTGACTTGGCATTTATATTATGTCTTTGACCTAAAAAGGTCATTCTATCACTTGCATAAGGAAAGAAGAGAGAAAAAAGGCTTGAGAGAAGAGGATTGGGGTTTTAGGAAGAAAACCGGTTGGCTCTCATTCAAGGATTGCTGATTGTTTGTTCAACTTTGTAGCTTGCATGTAAGCATTGAGAGGAGTTGAAAAACGCATTTGGAGGAGGCTTCTACAAAGTTGATTTGCATTTCCATTTCTAGAGCAAATTCCAAGAGGTATGTTACTTTCTTTTTGTTGTTTTGTATTTTTTTTTTGCATTCATGAATTTTTTTTGTTTCCATTTTGTTTAGTATTTAGTATTTACATTTCTTTAATTCTTTAGAATCTTAGATTTGTTCCTAGTGTTGGTAAACCGTAAAATTGATTTTCAGTTTCTATAATATATATTGTAGATGCTTATTTTGTTTTATTTATGATATATTGCAGCTGCCAACAGTCATCATGTCTCAGACTGCGGGTAGTGGAAGTGGAAGTATGCCTAAAACGAACCCGGATGCAGACCCTGTTGCCGTAGTAAGGGATGAGGCTTGGTTACATGCCATCCCTGGCCACAAAAAAGGAGTCGTTACATGTTGGCATTACAAGATAACACATAATGGGGGAGGCATTAATAGGCTGAAATATCATCTTGCACATATACCAAAGCGGGATACTAAACCATGTAAATTTGTTCTCGAAGATGTCAAACGCAAGATGATAGCTATTTTAGAGGCAGCTAACGAGAAGAAAGAATTACAGAAGAAACAAGCGGAAGAAATGGCAAGCTTAGCTACACAGGGCTCTTCAAGGACACATGCTACTACTCGGACTCCTATTGGCACTACTAGTACTAGTACTACTTCTGCGTCTACGAGTGTGAGCATTGGGGGTCGGGTTCGTAAGAACCATCCACACTTGATTCCATCTTTGCTCCACGCACAACTCCTCGTGCACAACCATCGCTTGAGAGCATGGGTTGGAATAAGGAGATGCATGACCAAGCAAAACTAGCACTTGGAGATTTTTTCTTCTACAACAACCTTCCATTCAGTGCAGCAAGGTACTTATTAATATATAATTTTAATTTTTAATTTCTATGTCTTACTTCTCTTGCTTTAGGTCTTCTTTTTAATTTATTTATTTAACTGCTTTTAGGTCTCCATATTGGCAAATTGCCATAGATGTTGTTACTGTTTGTGGTGCGGGGTTCAAAGCCCCTAATGATGAGGAGCTAAAAGGTCCTATTTTGTCCCAACGAGTTGCTGATGTACAAGTTGAAATTGAGGAGCAACGTAAGGTATGGAAGGCAAAAGGTTGCACCATCATGACAGATGGTTGGACTAATAGAAGAAATAGGACACTTCTGAATTTCCTTGTCTCCTCATCAGGTATGTTAAGTTTTTAAGCTATAAGACTTAAATTATGAAATTATGAATTAGATTGATCATAGTAGTAACTAGTAAGTACTACTACTAAATTGCTTTATTTTTTCTCAGGTGGTACAGTGTTTTTGAAATCCATTGATGCCTCGGGGAAGACAAAAAATGCTGAGTATCTTTGTGAGGTGATGGAGGGAGTGTTGAAGGAGGTTGGTGAGGAGAATGTGGTGCAAATATGCACAGATAATGCAGCAAATTATGTTGCAGCAGGTAAAATTATTTTAATTTTTAATTTCTATGTCTTACTTCTCTTGCTTCAAGTCTTCTTTTTAATTTGTTTATTTTTTTTGTAGGTAAACTTCTTATGGAGAGGCACCACCACCTAGTTTGGACCCCTTGTGCCGCTCATTGCATTGACCTCATGTTGGAGGACCTTGGCAAACTTCCTTGGATCAAAACATGTGTAGACATAGGAAGAAATATTTGCAAGTATATATATAATCATACTTGGGTCCTCAACCTTATGAGGCAACACACAAAGCAAAAAGAGTTGTCTCGTCCAGGGGTCACTAGATTTGCAACAAATTTTCTCATGTTGCAATCCATGCTCAAGTCAAAGGCCGGTGTGAAAGGCATGTTTGTATGTGAGGAGTGGACAAGATCATCATATGCAAAGACCACTGCAGGGGCTGCCATGGTTGACTTGGTTTTTGATGAGAGAACCTTTTGGCAACCGGCCAAAGAGATTGTTGATGTAATTTTCCTTTTTGTCCTCATTTCCAATTCCATTTCATATAATTATTTTTTGTTAAACACTTGTTTATAGCTTTATTTCATTGTTCAACTACATTTATTGCAACTTGTACGACCTCTTGTTGTTCTCCTACGGGTGGCTAATGGAGAGAAGCCCTCGATGGGATACATTTATGAGGGCATGGATAGGGTGAAAGGGGCCATTCGATCCTTTCATGCAGGAAATCAGGATAGATATGGTCCCCTATGGGATGTTATTTATAGGCGATGGCACAATCTACTTCACAGGCCTATACATGCAACTGCCTACTTCCTTAATCCAGCATACCAATTCAGCCCAAGTTTCAAGGCTGATGAGGAGGTGTGGAGTGGCCTCTATGATGTTATAGAGAGGATGTCACCTGATGATGCAATTTCCACAAGTATAGTCTGTGAGATAGAGATGTACACCAAAGTACAAGGGGACTTATTTGCACGAGAGATATGCAAAAAAAATCGAACTGCATTGATGCCTGGTAAGAATCTATGATTCCAAATTCTAATTTCTAATTTCTAATTCTATTATGGTTTACCACTTTAGAATCTAGATTGATAAAGTTAAAGTTATAGAACTGATTTGAAATTTTCTTGTTTCAGATGCATGGTGGGAGATGTTTGGTACTAAGGTGCCAAATCTACAGAGGATTGTCATTCATATCTTGAGCCAGCCATCTAGTGCTTCAGGATGCGAACGCAATTGGAGTATGTTTGAGCATATACACTCCAAGAAGTGCAACAGGTTGGCCGTGAAAAAGATGAATGATCTTGTGTTTGTTCACTACAACCTTCACCTTCGTCACAAACATATCTTGGGCACCGACACATCTCCAATTGTATTACAGAACATTGATCCACAAGAAGAGTGGAACACTGAGATGAATGATCCTGTCTTCAGTGATAGAGACTTGGAGTGGGTTGATCAGGTGGATCGAGAGGCAAAGGCAGTAGCGATGGCACAGGAGGAGGCTAGAGCACGAGGAGACCCAGTGCAGGACCCTGAGGCTGAGAGTGGTGGATCCGAGTCTGGTGATGAGGATTATGAGGAGGGTGATGATGAGGAGGATGATGATGATGAGGAGGATCAGGAGGGTGCCGAATCTGCCGATGAGCATGTCACTGAGGATCCTGTTTCGGTTCAGCCTCAGACACAGGGAGAGAGGATGGCTCTAGAGTCTTCCATGCGTCATTTTAGGCGTACTCGTAGGACATAGGATACTATGAGGCTATGAGCCTTTATTTTGAATCTTTGATATATGTTTTGAACTTCTGATTCCATGGATTTCATATTCCATGAATATTGTATACATTTTGATTTGACAGTGACACTATATTTCAGATTTCTATATGTTATTTGGTTTAACTTTAACTAATTTTCTTCAAAAATCCATATTTTTACTTATGTGATCTATGCAAAGTTGTGTATGTGTGCAAAGGAGTTTCTATTTATCTCAATTATTGTGTATTAGATGTTAATTGACTAAATGTTGCAGGAAAAAAACTTAAAATCCTTAAAAATCTTTGCATTTCATGGGTTTTTTGATTTGCCAAGTCTGGGCGCCGAGTCCGAGTCCGAGTCCATTTTGAGCTTGCTAAGTCCGAGGCTTTTGTTAAACTTGTATTGCTGCCCTATAATTATTAATTGCTGCTGCATTAGTTGACCCGTAATCTTTATTTGAGATGATCGCTGCCCATATACTATCGCTGTGTAATAATTAATTGCGCTTCATTTCATTTGTTGTCTTCTATTTAGAATGATCGCCGCTTTACATGGACAGCTGGATGCATGATAGACTTAAAGGATGTATCGATGTGATTTAATGTCTTTCTTTTGAGATGATCGAGGAGGCATTAGGCAGGGAATATGACAGTCTAACCTTCCTGAAATTGTTTGTCCTCAAGCAATGACAATTTAGCCAAATTTGTTCAATGTGAGGGTCTCTAGACTAATCCTTTATTTGTAATCTTTAGATCCTTTGTTTGCATAATTTCATAGATATCTCTTAATGTTAAAGAACGTCTATATTAAGATGAGGATTAAAAGCATAACATACATCTATGTAATGTTCTATGAAGATATTCTTTTCATTGGCCAAAGGAACCTTACGGGTTCTCTGGAGTGATCTCAAGTTGACATACTAGAAATTTTTACTATTGAGATTGGCTAGTCCATTGGTTTGTAGATCTTGAGCATAAAGGATGCAGTGACTACTAGATTTGCTCTTCCACAAAGCTCCACTTGTTTATTGTCCTTTTGTCTTTTGATTGAATGTTTTTCATACCTTCTTCATCTTACCTTGTTTTCTTGCTTGGATTTCCTTCCACTTCTTCGTCGGACATTACTTCTATGTTATGTACTCAACTTCCTTTCCCGCATGTGTCCTAGTCTCCATTCCTTTTTGCATTTGAAGCACAAATTTTGGTCTCCTCATCGTTTGTTAAGTTTTTCTTGATTACAAATGTACCCTTGTTCCCTTTTTTCCTTCAATTTGAAACATAATCCTTTTTTCATTCATGCCCTCTTTTCCTTGTAAGATAGGAAAGAATTTTGCCCTTTGTACTCTTTATGGAAAGGTTCGATTTGAGTATTTGAAGGTTGATTCTTTGCATGGTACTTGTCCTTTGTAGGTGTGATGTCTATAGTTAATGCCTTTTGAATTGCATCCTTAAGTGATGTAGGGTTGAGGGCACTTACAAAACCCTAAATAGAATCCTTTAATCCTTGGACAAATAAGTGGGCTAGTCTTCTTTGGGATACTTCGAGTTGCATTACGGAAAGTTAATGGAAGTGAGTGACATACTCTTCCACAGTTCCTTGTTGCCTTAGTAATGTGAGTTCCCTAAAGTACCACCAATGATGTTTTTGGTTGAATCTTTGGACAAGCTCTTGGGTGAACTCATCATAGGTAGTTATGTGTTGGTGATTCTAAGCAATGAGGACATGGTGCCACCAATCATGGATTGTCCCCTCCAGGTGGATCGTGGAAAACTTGATGGCGTTTTCTTTGGTCATTGGACTAATTGCAAGAGGTGTCCAATTTTTGGACCCAAGAATAAGTTGTCATTTTCCTAACCCATCAAATTTGGGGAGGGTCATCTTGCTAATCCTTTATTTCAGTCTTTGCCAAGATGCCTTTTTCTTTTCTTAATAGGGACAGTTTTCATTTTGGCATCACAATAATCCTTAAAAGAGACATTTCTCCTAATTTCAAGGTCAAGCCTGAAGTATGCTTTCACAATATTATCCATGGGTGGGGCGTTTGCCTCCCCCTCTTCCATGTGTTCCTCCCTATGTAAGAAGGGAGGTCTTGTCAACCTAGGTTTGCTACCCTTGGGGAAGCGTTATTATTCTAAAAGTGGTTGGAGTTAGTATCCCTCCCGTTGGGTGGGTTGGGTCCAAAATTATTACTTACATTTTGAATAGCTTGGAGGAGAAGTTGGGTAATTCTTTCATTTCTCTCATTCTATTCCATTAAGGCTTGAGCAATTTGCTCCATTAAGCTTCTCAATTCATTGCTCATCTATTAGATCATGGTGTTGTTTGGTGTAGGACAACTGGCAAATGTAAGCTTCCTTCTCTCTCTTTTTGAAACCCTTTTAGCACTTTGGTTAGATTGCATCAACTATTTCTCACAAGGTAGAAGAAAGTATGCTTTGATACCATTCATAATGTCCCCTATGGTGCCTTAACTCAATCTGCCCTAAAATTCTCCTCTTAGGGTTTGAATAATGCTTGGGAATAGGAATTGTCACTTTAGTTTCCCAATGTAGGTGCTGCAAACAAGTTAGTATCATAAGATAAATAAATATATAAGCCCAAATTATACAAATAGAATTCACTATTGTAATATTCCAAATGTGCATATGGGATTCTTGTGAAGTTCTATGCAACAAAGTCCTCATCATTATGGAGCACCAGTTGGGAGATCATACAAGGCGCCTCGAGCCATTCCACCCAACCCAGATGCACAGAATGACAACCTTCATCTAGCCTCCCAGCCCCACTTGGGGCATCTCTACCAGTATGGCTTCCTAGCTACTTGCATCCTTCGTATGCACTATAACTCCCCTCCAAAATGAGATGGCCCAATGGATGAGAATCTTTAAAGGAATGTTCATATGTGACATAGTATACAGTGGCAGAGATAAAGCAAGTTAACAACATATAATATATATGTTGATAGCAAGGTGGAATATTCTACATCAAATGCAAGTTCAATGATTATCATATAGTTTATTCCAATATACACCATACCACCAAACTGGACAAGTACAGAAACTGCAAAATTAATGTGTTTTTTGGCTATGTATTCTTATTCAATTACTCAATAATGTCCAATGCTCTCTTCCTTTTTCGATGCCTTCAACCAATGACTCCTTCCCCTATTTATCTCTTCGTGAGGGGAGAGTCACATCTCTTATACCAAGTCACATCTCCTCACCTCTTCACGCCCTTTTAGATTGCACTTTTTGGGTATAACAAAATACATAAAACATACTTATTATTTCTGATTTTTATATTGCTCATTAATTAAATTACTTATATCTAAATTTGCCAACATCCTTAATATATTTGCTTAAACAAACTATGTGTTACAGAAACCATAGAATCCCACCCCTCCATCATTGACTTGCTTCTTAATGGTGATCGTTTTTAACCATCTTTTAATCGCTGCATTTGTTAAACTTGTATTGCTGCCATGTAATTATTGATCATTGTTGCATTATTTCATTTGTTGTCTTTTATTTAGAACAATTGCTGGTTTACACGGACAGTTAGATGTATCAACTTGGTTTAATTTCTTTCATTTAAGATGGTCGCGGAGGAATTAGGCGGGGGATGTGACAATCAATCAAAGAACCTGCAGCCCTGAAATTTTTTGCATTGTCTGTAATGATTTGGACAACATTTTCATGACTCGCCATCTCTATGGACTCAATAATAATTTTGGAAATGAACTCTACATCTTTGATTTGACACTCCCAATCAACTGCCCTCAAAATCATTGCCCCTTTGGGGGACACTGCAATAAAATTTATTAATGGACGGTTGTTGCAATCTTTTCATCCATTAGAAACAATAAAAGCTCCCGATTCAACCCAAAAATCTCTAATTGGTTTTAGAGATATCTACAAAATTCTTCTCTCTTCCCAATAAGGTGGTGTACACCTTTTCATACCCAAGACATATGAAATCAAGAGGTGGCCTATTGATTGCTGCTGCCATTTCCCGCCAATATGGTGATCTCACCAAGTTGAGAGGAAGATCATTGGCATAGATGCAATGTGCAATTTTTTGCTTTGCAATATGTTTTGCTTCCATTTCAAATGCCTTGTCCAATGGGCCTCATTTGCAAGAAATATTGGGATGTTCTACTTCAACTTGCATAGAGGGTATCTCCAAGAAAGGATGTTGAGAGGCCATTATTAGTTGAGATCTATAGTTAAAGTCATCGTTTTTTTCTTTGCAGAAGGATGAGCTCTCAGTATTGCTCTCTCAACCATACCATCAAAATCTTCTTGTTCTCTAAGGAATCCCACTATTTTTTTGGCAGACAACCCCTTTATAACTGGCCCTTCAAAAATTCTAATCTCTTTCCGAGAAGGGCCATAAAAGTGAAGGTTTCACTCGATAATACGAGATCCTAAAATTGATTTTACACTTATTACAATTCCAAAGTGAAAGTTGTTCAAGCATTGTAGTATGTCTCCACAAAAGAGATCCTTCATCAATTTTATATTTTTGGTTTGCACCCACACCCACTGAAATTGGACTAGTGGCCATTCTTGCAAATCTGGTTTTGTTTTATAAGAAATAACACAATTTTAAATTAGGAAAAAAAATGCAAGCATACAATTTCAAAATGAAGGTCAAAAAACATTATAACAAAGAGTGAAACTTGTTTCTTTTTTTCTAAACAAATTTTTTTAAAAAAATTGGAAAAATTCATCAAAATCGTGAAAAAAATCATTAAAAGACTAGAGAAAAGGGTTGAATACATATCTTAAATAATTAAATCTCCTTTGTGCAAGCTATCTGCACTCCTTGATCGATTGCCTTCGAAAAATACTAGCTGCCCTTCAAAATGGCAAAATGAGAAAAAGAGAGTGAATAGACAAAATGAGCTTTGTCTAGGACGAAAAGATGCCTTTATGGTTAGATTAGGGATTTAGGCAAAAAAGGTAAAAACAAAAAATTCTTTTTGTGAAGTGTTTTATCTTTTTTTAACTCACAAACATTTTTTACTCCGGGTTCGTCACGAGCTCACCCCAAGTACTTCCAAGGTACGCCTCAAGTGTTCTATGGGTATGCGGGCACATACCCTCCACCAGGCAAACTCGTACCCGGGCACATCAGTACGCAACTTAGTTGTATACATATTACTATAGACTTAGAGTCATAGACCAATGGAGTGAAGAGATTAATGTAGGAATCACTAAAATTCCATCTATTAGCTATTAGTAATAGATTATTCAAAATAAATTAATAAATTGAGAAAAATATTAATAGAAAAATGAATTGCTAAGACTACTATCAAACTAACTAATCCTCAGTACTTTCAAGAAACATATGCATTGATGGTTATTTAATATTTATGAGTATTGTCTAAACTCTAAACCACAAAGTTGAAGTAATTGACAATTTCAATGTAAATAGCATTTCAAGTTGACATTCAGAGATATTCCTTAAGACAGTACAAATGCCTTTAGTTAAAAACAGTTTTTGGAGACATATAAGTTACTTCCTTCAAATTACTCAAGGATTTAAGAATTATTGCAAAACCATAGCAACTAAAGCCTTGGGATTTCCACCAGTAAAATATTACCAATTATATTGGGAATCAACTGCAGTTTTATTTAATCCTCTTTCATTTCCGATGTTTAGGATCTTACTCCTACACCCCCCCTTCAGGAACTATTTTCTTTTTTATAGGCTGAATTATATTTGCTCAAAAATCAGAGTAGTGTTCAAACAAAATGGTCTAATTGGGTGTCTACGATTAGAAGCCCTGATAAGGTTATGCGTTGCTATGAGATTGGAGTGTACTACGCAAGAGGATTCCAGTGTTCTCTATGCGTGTAGTGATAAAAAGGAAATGATTGTTGAGTTTAATAAGCAAAATTACCCAGGCCACAATGAGGTGTAAACTGCCATATCTGACAATTCTGATTTTAAGCTATCCCCGTAAAACAGATTACTCTAGCTTTAGGTGATTCCATCCAACCCCAGTATTATAATGAGATGCAGTTTGAACGTTTCCACTAGACTATTTTACCTGCATGCACTCCTGAATTCTTATTTTGAACACCGATTAATGTTAAAAAAAACTTATACCCTTCCTTTTACTTCATATCTTACTATTAAATCAGCCACATTTGCCTGAGCTTTGGGGCATAAATATTATCCATATAGCATTGTGTGCAGGGGACCTACGGGGATTACCATAGATATATTCAAGTGAGCAGGTAATTAGTGAAATCACTCTAATTGTATAAAGAAAGTTTGAGGTTGAGTTCTATCTGATGTTACTTTGCACTCCAAGTGTAGGTGGATTGGTAAATTCAAGCCACTCTTAAGCTTGATCATGAGGTCCAAACTGAGTATAAAATTTAAGCAATAAAAAAGAAACAAAGGAGGTCTCACATATCAAATTGATGTTTATTCTGGTAGAGGTATGAAAAGCTATGCTTAGCTTTACCTATAATCAAAATAAAGGAACCCTGAACCAGTAATGTGGCAATTAAAATGCGAAAAATTCGGGCTAATTAATCTACGAGACAAAATTCAGAAGAAAGGAAGGATACCCAGGCATTGACAAGCTTCGAGCACCCTAGATTGCGGCCTGTAAGCTGTGAGAGGATATGAGAGTAAATGTTGCCAGAATTGCGAATGAAGATCCTGCGGCTTATTCCCTACAAATGTCCCACACAAATACTCCGCTTTCTCCATGGGCTCTGCATCTCTCCCAGGTGTTGATGGAGCTGTCCCCATGCCTTCTAGCTTCTTTTCTCCCACAAATTTCCACGCATTTATCTATAGCCTCGCCATCATCGCGGATTAAATTTGAATGCAGCTTCAGCTTCAGCCTCTCAATCAAATTAATGTAACTGGATCACCAGCTTTTAAAACCTTGATATAACTAATTAAAATGAAACCCTTACAGAGGGTCAGTGTCCTTTGAATGCGGCCAGATTTCACACTCAGATTTCGTCTTCCTTCGTGATCAAAACCAAGAAAAAAACGCATTTCCGGACAAGATCCCGGAAGGAATTTGGAATTTTGCTCTAACAAGTTATACGAATAATTGAAGCGTTGCTTATTTTAATTTTTCCCTTGTTTCAAATGAAATGAAAAGTCTACGGTTACCCGCGTTAGTCTCCGTGGATTCGTTTTGTAACCCGGGGTTAGGCTCAGTTTCTTTCATTACGTGGTTGACCTATCATACTTTATGTAATTATTTTATATTTTATTTAATATTAAAGGGTTTTCAACGCGCGTTTTCGTCGGTTCGCTGCCTAACCTAATGTTAGGCTTCCCGTTGGTTTGATTAGGATCGTTGAGATATTTAGTAGAAGTAAACTCTACATCAGGCTAAATTAGTAAGACTATATTATAAATCAATGATCTAAATCATAATTATAAATATATGAAAAAATAATTGTCTAGAATTTATAAAAATATAATAATAGAGTTTAGTTTTACAGGTGATGAAGATTTGATTATAATAGATGTTGGTCATTGATTTGTTTTATATTTAAAAAATAGAATTGTAATATAAGGGTTTGAGCTTAATATGTTAAAACATTGAATTTTTTATATGGAGATTCAAGTTCAAATTTCAAGAGAACATCTAATATGGATTTTTAAGTGGTGACTATTTGTTTTCGAGTGTTGGTCTTCCATAAGTAGTTTTTTGTGTTGTTGTTGAGAAGGAGTTGGTATTATTATCATGGTTGTGGTTATATGAGCAAATGATTAGCAAATAGAAAAAAAGAATAAAATAATTTGTTAATATATTATTATTCATTATTGTAAGTTTGGTTTGTATTTTTGGAAATTAACAATTCAGTTTTATATAGATAAGCTCTACACATGGAAATAATTAACATGGAATTGGATACATCATGATCTTTCTTGTCTTGATGTCATAAACTTACATTTGAAATCGGATGATGTCAATATGCACAATCAAGGATCTTGTCAAGCTATGAATATACTCCTTTAATGAAATGCCTAATTTTTTGTTTTAATTTTTTTGGTGACCCAAGGGGTGTCCACAATTGACTCGTTCATTTTAGATGGTTTAAGAAACTTACAATCTATGCCCACAACACTTAGATTGGCTACCACTACTCCCCTCAAGGACGATTGAGAGGGCTTGAACAACCTAGTCATCAATGAACCCAAGCCCACGAGAGTTGAACCTTGGACCTACATTGGAAGACTCCAAAACCTTGGCACAACCTTAGTAGGTGTTCAAGCTATGGGATGTTATTAAATGAATGATTTGGCAGAGTGATTAAAAACTTACCAAAAAACACTTACCAAAAAACTATGTAATATACTTGTACATGTCTATGTGATCTCATTTGATATTATGCTCTTGTAATAATGAGAATGTGAAATTTAGCAAAACTCTCTCTTGTGGTTACCTATATGATATTAATAAATTAGGATTGGTCTTTTTAAACACCATTATATGTATTTTGAATATTTTTATGCTTTAGTCAATTTATAATGGGTAGTTGGAAAGGGTTTGCATGGGCCTAATTCAAAATCTTTAGTGTTGAATCTCCACAGCTGAATATAAATACAAGTTTATGTTTTACTATGAAACTGGCATAAAGTGATGGAAGGTTGAGACTGAAGATCATATACACATTCGTAGGATGTGAATGGATGGGCTTGGGTTATTTATTAGGACACTTGTGATGTAATATTTTGTTATTATGACTCGTTACATGTAGATTGCATCATAAGCATTGTAAAAATCATTATTAGTTATTTAGTTTAATGAGCTCATAGTAGGTATATGGATTTATTTCATAATGGTTGTACCTCATAAGTCATGTTATGTGACGCTTTTATATTGAGGTTGTTATAGAAAAGAAGGTCATCTTTGCTTCATACCTATATTGGACTATTGGGCTGAAGGAGGTTGTCCCCTAGGAGATGTTGAAGATGCTTGTTTATGATATTTGTATAAAGTCATATTTATACTTTTTCTTCAAACTAATGTGTTTATTTTTAATATTTTTAACTTCTCATTCATAATATTTTGGAAGCAATGTCATCACAAGCGGTATTGTAACTATTTCAAGTCTATCTTTCTCAACAACAAAAATTTAGTGGCTTATCATAACTACTCATAATATGATCTCACCTTTCCAATTTTTATAATCATATTATAGGGAAATGGGTGTTCACTAGATGATGCATGCAAACAAGGAACTAGACCTATTTCCACTTGATTATGTGAAGGAGAGTGGATCCACTTGGATCAACCTCAAATTCGATTGAAAAGGATTGGGCACAATTTGAATCCAATCACTCCTTGTCTGAGTTGAAAATGACTATGGAAACATGTAAATCAAATGCTTATTTTAGGGTCAGAGATGAGAACTTGAGAGCATTTAACATGCACATAAAATATTAGAACATATATGTAGACAAGGTTTATAGATCTGGAAAGAGGAGACAAAGAGGAACTTGTGTCTAAAATCTAGGTTGATATTAGGAGGTCAATGTTGTCTTAGGCACCATTGTCCCACAAGGTGCTCAATCTGAGAACCAAACTGGATTTGAGACCTTAAAAGACTGTATTGGCCCTTTGCCAAATATTAGCCTAATCTGGTAGGTCAATTGTACCAAAAGCACCCTTGATTAATTATTTTCTAATGAATTTTGGAGTGGAGGGCTCTTTGTCTCTGCGTCTTGAGCACTTTTCTATCTTTGGTCTATGTTGAAAGCTTGTAGCTGAACTCAAATCTACATAAAAGAAAAGATAAGTGGTACTTGGGGTTGTATAGGGGTTTTTCCTTAGTTAAACCTCGAGTTGGGACTCAACCCTACAATGATGATGAATTCCAATAGAAATGTAAATGAAATGCTTGATTGAAATGATTATACCTCCAATTGATGACACAATGTTCTTAACAATTATAGTCCTCCACATGTTCATGCAATAACATAGTAAAATTCATGTCGTGAAATCATATTGAAATATAATTGAAGATGCCTTGATGTAGCTTGTTTCTCTTTGAATCAGATCTTCCCTTAGAGAATAATAATTGCTCTTGAATTGAAATAAAACATGTAATGATGAGATGTTGTGTGTTGTTGAAATAAATTAGGAGGGATGCCTTATGTATGGATTTCAAAGTAAAATCACCTTTTGGATGACTTAACATCATAATATTTAAGCATCGAGGATAGTTATGAAAAGGACAAGACTGACATAATATCCTTCCAAAATTTTAGCCAAAAAGTGTTGGTCAATGTTGCCCGAGGTGGCATTTACTTAACCAAATTGGCCTAAAGTTTCAGGGATCTGAGATAATAGGGTCTTAATGACACAAATGTATTCTTATTAAAAGATATAATGTTTAGATGGAAGAAAATGTGTATTGAACTTTTAAATGACCTATATAAGGTTAAAATGAAATAAGCTAAAGGGCACATTCAAAATAAGGGCCTAAATAATAAAGTGTTGATGTATTAAAGTGGAATAGGACTCACAATATTAATTTAAATATCAATTTGAATCAATAAAGGTCCTATAATGCATAGAGGATTGGAAAATACTCAAATGGGTGCTAGAAGAGTGTGAATTGGACACCTTGACTAAAGGTGTACAATTTATGATGATACATTTTACCCCCACTTTAGTGGAGCATGATCCTACAATCATACTCACGGTAAAGTAGAAATGAAGAGATGGAGAATTTGAGAGCAAGACAAGCTAGGGATAGGATAGCACCAAGGGATGATAAAGCCCTCATGCATAGGATCCTATCGATCGATGCAAGTAACCTTCAAATATACACAAGGAAAACAACATTAACACTAAAACAAAAGGTTCCAAGTCAACTAGTTGAAGAGACCTTGATAATCAAACTATCTTAACTACTAATATCGTTCTCAATATGTTATTGCAAAAGCACAAGTGGGATTATAGATGTACAATAATAAAGTGTTTTCGATGTGTGTTGTTTTCGGTTCACTTCCTAACCTAAGGTTAGGCTTCCCATTGGTTTGATTAGGATCGTTAACTTGTATTGATATTTAGCAGTAAACTCTACATTAGGCTAAATTAATAAGACTATACTATAAATCAATGATCTAAATCATAATTATAAATATATGACTAGCATATCTATATTCTAAAAATACAAGTAAAATAAGACGAGAGATATCATTTTTAGAAGACTAAATATTTTCTAAACCAAAAATATAATGAATTTAATTGAAATAAATAGTAAAAATACTCATTTAACAATATTTGTTTCAATTAAATTCATTATATTTTTACTTTAGAAAATATTTAATCTTTATCTCTTTGTTTATATTACTTATATTTTTCAAGATATAAGCATGCTAGATTAAGTTAATATTAAATACAAATAGATTAAGTTAATATCTATGAAGAAATAGAACAAACTTCTCTTTTAAATGATTATTATATTTATTGAAAGTAAATTTAATCAACATTTTAAAATTGATGCAACTTTATTGGTCCTCCTTCCCACCTAGATTTTTCAAAAAAAATTGAATCCCTTATCACTCATGGTTGCTAAATCTAGGGAGATCTCTACCCTCCACCCCACAAAGTCAGACCCTCCTACCAATACAACAGAGGTGCAAGCTCACACTTTTTCTGAGATAATGCAAGAAGATTCTGGTAGTCTTTCAGGTGTCATTCAGGCTACCACTAGAACCCCTAGTCTTGTGGGGTGTAAGGACAATGATGATGCTTTGAAAATGGATTGGAAGGGTGCTTTGGTTGGGCCTTTGAATAATGCCTTGGATTTTATTATCTCAAAGATTGTTCAAGATGCAAAAAGACTAGAAATTTGTCTTTTGGATATTGTCATGAATAGGATCATCTCCTCTATACATTTGGCTTTAGTGGGGAGATTCTTTGCCTTTCAGCCAACTATAGATATGGTTTGTCATTAGGCTATTGCTTGTTGGAAGATTAAGGGAAGTGTCACCATAACAGTTATGTTTGGATGGTTATTCTTGTTTAACTTCATAGCAGAAAAGGATCTCATCTTTGTCCTCTCAGGGTCGTGGATGTGTGGTAAGTATTTCTTAGCGCTTTCCAAGTGGAAGCCTAATTTTGACCCGTATGTTGAGATTAATGGGATGGCTTTGGTCTAGGTTCGATTGTCGGGCCTCCCACTTGAATTTTGGGATGAGAGAATCTTATGTTGTATCAGTAACTCTTTTGGGAATTATGTTACTGCAGATGCGGTCACCTTAGCTAAGTCCAAATTATTTTATGCTTGCTTATGTGTTAATGTTGCAATAAATAAGTTCATTCCTAATTTTATTATTTTGAAATCCAAGTGACGAAATTGACACAAGCTATTGTCCATGAAAATGCGACCCTATTTTTTCAATGTTATTCCAAACAAGTTTGTTGTGGAAGATTGTAAAGTATGGGCCTTGAAGGAACCCAAGTTAAAGGAGAAGGATTCATCCCATGTTCAATTAAGGGAAGATGTGCAGACAAACCCAAATCCTTCTGAGTAGGATAAATATCCTTTCAAAGATGGTCTTTTTGAGTTAATGATATCATGGGATCCCAAAGTGTAAGAGGCCTCTTGGAAGCAAGAAATGGTTTTTCCCTTTGGATCTCTAGAAGATGGAGAAATTTCCCCGGTTGGGGACTGTATTTTGTCACCTTCTAGTGGACAACCTATGGTTGTGGAAGGTGTCAGTGAGGGTTTTTCCTCCCCACTCAAGTATGTGAGAGTGGTAAATAAGGAGGTTTCTAATGGAAATCCTCTATCTAGTGGTTCCCAGAAGGTTTATTTTGAAAGGAAGTAACTACATAAGGATGTAGTGGTAGTCACCCTTGTCAAAACTAAAATGATCAACACAATTGTATTTGTAGTTGAAGATGATCTTTCTTTTGAGGTTACTAAGTTGATGATTCTTATCCTCGATTATAAGTTAACTACATCATCCCCTAATGGCTCAAAAAAGGATGAATGGCGTATCCGAAAGAAGAAAACTAGAACAAAAAAGGTTGATATGGGGACAAAAAGTAAGGTTGGAAGACCTTCTAAAAGGGTGCTCAGGCATAAGGCTATGGCTAGAGAAATTTCCAATTGGTGGCAACAGACTCTAGATATAAATCAGAAAAATAAGAAATGAAGTTCCTCTCATGGAATAAGAGGGGACTGAACAACCCCAAAAAACAATTTTCTCTCACTCAATATATAATAGAATTTAAAATTGATGTTTTGTTTCTTCATGAGGTCAAGATGTCCTATCAAACTTTTTTGAAAATAGCAGAAAGATTGTGGTTGGGCTTTTCTTTTTATTATAGTGAGGTTGATGGAGGCTTAGGAGGTGTGGATACTTTGTGGAATCCTACCAAGCTACCTTGTGGTGATATTTTGTCTCAGTAACTTCACTTGAAATTTAATCAATGTTTATGCCCCTAATACTAGGGTTAAAAGCACTAGTGTGGAGGGAGATTTCTTCTATCATCCTTGATGATCAAGAGGCTCCTGATATGGTGGCAAGGGAATTCAACTCTCTCTTATTCTCTTGAAAATAGATGGGAGGGTTAATGGATTTTAGTGACAATATGAATGATCTTTTAGACTTCATCAGTAGGACTGACCTTTTTTATTTGGAGTTGCAAGGTAATCATTTTGCCTTGTCCAATAATAGGAAAGGTTCTCATCTTCTTCATGTCTGATTAGACATATTTTTGGTCTCCTCCAAATGGGATTTGGGGTGTAATACCACCTTTAAGGCCCTCTCTAGAACTGTCTCAAATCATTCCCCCATTCTCCTATAATGGGTGGATAAACCCTACTCAGACCCTCTCCCTTTTAGGTATGAAATAATGTGGATCTCCCAACCATATTTCAAGAATTGTATCCAAAGCTAGTGGGCTACTCCTATCCAAGGCTCTACTATGTTAGGATCTTGCAAAAAATTGACCTTATCAAGAGGGAAGTTAGGGGTTGGAATAAGTCTACATTTGGGGATATCTTCAAACACGAGAAGGAAATTGGCTCCAAATTCAACCATATTAATAATATGATTACCGTGGGTAGTTTTTCCCAATCCCTACATGAGGAGGAAGATGGTTGGAGAAAGAAATGGAAGGACAACATCATTAAGGAAGAAATATTTTTGAAGCAAAGATCAAGATTCCAATGGCTAAAGAGGGGGATAGGAACTCAGACATTTTCCATAGAATTACTAGTAGGCACAAAAAGAGAAATATTATCAGGTCCTTAGTGGATGAAAGGAATATAGAGGCTACTGAAGGGGATAAAATTTGGGAACATGCCTCCCATTTTTTTATTCAATTAACATTTTGGGGAATTGCAAGACAAACTCCTCTCTCACCTCTCAACAATCATTGGGAGGATGACAACAAGTTACTCCTTGCCTCATTTTTGGAGGAGGAAGTTAAAGTGGTGGTGTTTTCTATGGGAGAATACAAGTCCCTAGGGCCTTGTGGTTTCCCACCTACTTTTTTTTAGGAATTTTGAGAGATTTTCTACTATGATGTGACAAAGGTTGCAAGGGAGTTTTTTAGGACTAGTAAGCTCTTGAGGAAACCAAATAACACATATATTGTGCTTGTTCCTAAGGTCCATGACCCAAAATGTATGGTTGACTTTAGGCCTATAAGAATTTATAATACCATATACTTTTTTTGTTCAAAAGTGTTAGTTAATAAGCTCAAACCCCTACTATAAAAATTCATTAGCCCTTCCAATAAAGTTTTTTCTCTAGGGCGTCAAATCTTGGATGTTTCCATTGCCACCCATAAGATTGTACATTCGATGGACAAAAGCCAAATCCTAGGTATGGCCTTTAAATTGGATATTTCCAAGGCTTAAGATAAAGTTAAATGACATTTTTTTAATTCTATTTTGCTCAAGCTTGGCTTCAATAATTGAGTGATTAGGCTCATCTAAGATTCTATTAAGATTGTCCACTACTTAGTTTTTGCAAATGGGACTCCCTAGCACTTTTTCAAAGATGGAAAGGGGCTCAAGGAAGGAGACCCCTTGTCACTATACCTTTTATTATGGTTGTTGAAATCCTTGGTAGAAATTTTCTTAATCTGGCTTGGGTGGGTAGGATCCATGGAGTTAAAGCTGCTACCTCACTACCTTCTTCCATTTTGCAGCAATTTTTTAATGATACCTTCCTTTTTGGTAAATCCTCAATTTTGGAAGCTAAAGAATGGAAATGCATCCTCCAGGATTATACTAATGCTTTGGGTCAGTGTATCAACTACGGAAAAAGAAGCATATACTTCTTCAATACCAAGGAAGATCTCTAGGCTAACATCACAAATATCCTTGGTTGACAATGTACTAACCTATGAGGTACCTATCTAGTCCTACCTCTCATTGTTAAGGAGGTAACAATTGACATTTTTTACCACCTTTTAGCCCATCATAGATAATTGATCTGAGAAATTTTCAATGGGATGAATAATGTTACAGTGGGTTAACACCTCATGTTATCTTCAAGGTGAGATAACACATGGTGTTATCCCCATTTCACGATATTGCAGAGTTCCCTTTTGACTCTTGTGAAATGGAAAACCAATCAGACTTTTCCACATGGCTCCATTCGATTTGGTGATGTGGGCCAGTGGTTTCCCAAGTTTTAAAGCCCATGCATCTTCATTCTTCATCAACGGTTGTGGTTTACTCTACTCTGTCGTGATTCTCTTCAGGGATTAATATGACGGATCATGGGGTTAACCACATGGTGGGGTTAACATTTTTTGTTATCCCATTTTGGTCTTCAGGGAGCAATGGCATCTTGCCAAATGGAAAGATCTTTCCATTTTCTTTTGTTGGTTGTAGCGGAATTGCACCAGTCATCTGATTTAAAATATTTTATCCATCAACATTGGTGTTTTAAGCTTGCATTGGGGGTTTTTGTGGTGTATCTCGGTCATCCATTCAAACCTAAATCTTCATCAATGGCTCTTATTTTTACTGGTGGCCTACATATTTTCCACATGTGACAGTGCTACTTACAAGTGTGCGGGGTGGTTTAACGCATCGTGTTATCTCATCCCAACAATTTTCTACAAGCATTATGATTTGACTTTTTCTAACTCGAGCACATTAATAGGACTATTATTCAATGTTGAGTGACTTATTTGGCTATTTCAACATGATGCATGTGCATCCCATGCTTATTTATTGACTTATAGGGGTGATTTGTCCCTTTTATCTATCGACTACACTCATTTGGGCCTCTTTCTATCACTTCCATGGATCAAGTTACATACAAGGATCAAATTTTGGATTGATATTTATTTATTGTTTCCCTTTGTAATCTAACTCCATTTGGTTTGGGTTTGAACTTCAAGTTGTAATCTGAGTTATGCCTGAACTCTTTGAAAGGCAAATTTATGTACATATTTTGTGTTCTCCATTTTTCCTCGTGCAATGGTCATGCTTTGCACTTGTAAATTTGTCTTTGCCTCACATAAATAGAAATATCTATTTTTTACCTTTTCATCACCATTATGTTGTCTTGTGCATGTTTCTTGTCGTGTAGTGAATGTTTATTTTTTGTCTTTCAAGTTTGTATGTCATGTTAAACCTGCTCATGAATGTTGTAGAGTGAATGTAACTTTCCTTGCATGATTTAATTAGTTCAGACCTACATATGAGTTCTTGGGAGGTAGATTAGAGTTACAATTTTTGTATGTTAGAATTTTTTTATTGATATTATGTGTAGTTATAGATAGGGAGAAATTTTAGTCTCAATCTGGTGCATAATCCCCTTTAATTTAATGTGTACCTTCCATTTTCTCTCAAAGTTGTAGTTAGGTGCATCAGGATTATAAAGGATGTTGACCTTCTCCGAAGATTCAATCTCAAAGTGCAAGTCCCACACTTGGAGGTTGTTTCCATGTTACACAGGGTTTCTTGGGATAACACGTCAGGAAAGTGTACAAAATTTTATATTAATAGTTTTTGGCACACCAGTGGGACAAAGATTCAGATTAGTTTAAGAACATCCCCTGGTGGACCATTCTAATATTCATTCACTGAGGATTTTGGTGTTATTATCAGTGTCAAAAGACTTTCGAGGCATTCAATAAAACATCATGATGACTCTAAATGCAAATCTATTGGTTTCAAGCACAAACAATGTTGGTATGTAACTAGACAAATTTGGTCTTTCATGTTTCTTCAGACTTTCTATGAAATCGTTTGTTTAAATGCTTTAACATGGATCCCTTTCATAGATATGCCTCCCATTTCCCCCCATATCATGATAATTATACCTCTTCACTCTCATTTTTTCATCTCAGTAAGCGTTATAACCTAGTGTTGCCCCATGTTTCAATGCTCAATCTTCTAAATATCCCTCTAACAAGATTACCAATCTGGGAGTTAAATAACTCTTTGACCACATGTACAATGTGGGATTTGAGTTTGTAGGCCTAGGAATAACTTTTGGTTATGTTTAAAATCCATACTTGGGTCATCCAAATATGGGGGGATATCCTTTTATTTGACTTTGTATGGTCAGTTGGTTCAAAGAATTACAAGAAATTAGGGAGCAGTGGCATTTGATAATCAAGTGTGTGAGATGGTATCTAAGGTATAAAATATATATACTAAGGCTTGGAAAAGATACCATGAAGAAAAACTCATCAGGCCTATCTTAAATAGTAGTAGGACAATGAAATAAAATGAAGGTGATTCGAGGAGGACCTTGCAAGAAGGACTGATATAGTCGAGGAAGAAACAAGGTTCAAGCTTGCTCAAATGCAAGAATCTAAATCATAGGAGACTCCCAGATGTAATTTTGTTAGCTTTAGATAGAGCACATCTTCCCCTTTATAGGTTCCTAAACAAGAGCCAAAGGTCCACTCACTCACCACATTTTCAAATCCACCATCTGAGGAAGATTCATCAAAACACAAGTTTGCTAGCTTCAGAAGGAGTGAGCCTCCCTAGGTTTCCATTTCAAGTTGCAAAGATCCTCAGCCTATACCTCAGACACCTCTAAAGGTTCATGTTTGTGAGTCTTCATATGATTATTGTACCTTCTTCATTGATCTTGAGGAGGCAGACATACCTTTTCTCACATTAGAGACAATACAAGAGCAACTGCCAAGAGTAGATAAATCAATGTTGCAGTAGGAGGTCAAGAAGGAAGAACATCACAATGACATCCATGTCCTTAAAGAGGAACACATTTGTATGCATGAGGTGGGTCCCCAACCTATGCATAATGTCATAGTATATCACATAGTCAAAGAAGAAGAGTTTTTTGCTTCTTTAAGCCATCGTAGGGACTGTTGTGACATGGGGATATCATAAAGGATGTAGGAGATGGATTTGTATGAGCTTAAAGTCTCAATTCTATCCAGTAAGCCATCATCTCATACATTGGAGGAACATAAGTTTCAACAACAAACAAAAGAGACACGCATAGTAATAGTCACACCATCAGAGCCAGTCCCTGTTGGCCATCAAGATGAAGATATTCTAGAGAACAACAATGTGGTCCTAGTTGATTACTTTGACCAAGTGCCATCAAGAGGATGCCCCATAAGGCACCTAGTGTAATACCCCAAAATTGGCACCTATTTAATTTCATCAATTTTGGTGCATTATCTTGATTTTACATCACCAAAGTCCTAGTTCCCTAGGCAATTTTCTCTCTCATATCTGACTTAATTTGACTTGATGTCAATTGCAAAGACCATAAATTGCAATAATCAAATGCTAAAATAATTCCTAAGTCCTAGACTTTATTTGGCTAAATAATCTCTATGATAAGTTAATTTAATTATGAAGTCCTAAGTACTTTTAATTAAATTAAACTCCACCCCCTTTAGCTAAATACCCTTGAAAGGAATTAATAAATATTTAGTTAATTGAATGGACACCTCTTTATTTGAATTTAATAATTCAAATTACTCGAAAGGTCACCTCCCCACATGTGGCAAATTCCATTCTTTTAATTAAATAATTCATTGTCTTTTTGTCTCAATTAGGAATGAAGAGTCCACCGTTTCGAATCAAGAAACTCTTCATTCCTCTTCTGGCTTGGTCTATTTAATGAACCTCTTTTTCTCATTCAAGGGAGCAATTTTGGAGAGCATCCTTACTATAGCACTTTTTAGTCTCATATCTCATTATTTTCAAAGCTCTTTTATTGCATTATCTAGTTTAATTTCTCATATTAGTGTAATTGCATTTCACATTTAGATTAAATTTGCTTACTTGTTCTTAGTCTAATATCATCTTTATTTCAAAATCAAATAAAAATCTGCATTTCATATTTCTTTCAAAGTTTTCTAGATTAATTGCATCACATTCTAGTTTAATTTCAGCTTTGCATATCTTCATTATAGCTTTCAAATCCTCCATTGTTGAATTGGTCTCACGGCTGTTGGCTCTCGTTCTGAGAGTATTCAAACACCCCATTCACATAGGAGGCAACAGGTCGCCTCACCATGGAATTTGGATTGAGTTCTTCATACTCTCTCTCAAATTCTATCAAGTGAATAATGACCATGTTGTGTTGTGCCTGATTTAGAGGTCACATTCAGTCACATACATTTTGGCGCCCACCGTGGGGCAGAAAAGATCAATTTCTGGCCTCATTCTTGATTGGTTTTTCAGCTTTACTGTTGGTTTCATGCCTTGTACGGCCATTTACAGATTGAAAATTTTTTAATATAGTAATGGATGGATATAATGATGAATCCTCTTTCTCATGCTTTTTGTTTGGTTTATTTTTATAAAGAAATGAATAAGTTATGATCATTTTGGTGAAATTGGGTATTTGCAGATTTGAGATTCTCTGAATACAGTCAGATTGAAATGTCTGGTGCGGACAAATTATGAACAATCAAGATCTATAATAATATTCATTGGAAAGATAATTGAATTATCTTTCATTTCCTTTTGGTTTGAGTCATTTTCATGCAGATTTGTGAAAGTTATGGGCATTTGAGTAAAAACTGATTTTTAACAATCTGTATTGGAGTTGCAGGCAATGATTTATTCATAGAAAATAATTTATGAATGGGAAAAATAAATGGATTACATATTTGGAAACTAGATTCATTAATAGTTACTTTGAAATTGGTTTGGTTTCATTTGAATTATTTTTGAGAAATATATGTGACTCCCTAGGCAGGGCCTGTTGTTTTAAATCTGATTTATGACAGAAAAATTGCAGTTTGAAAATATTATTGGTTGAGGAACCAAATGAAATCATAAGACCTTGTAACTTTGGGAAATGATAGTTCTTGATGTTGTCTAAAAACTTCATTCTTTCCAGAAATTTTAATATTGTGATTTTATGGGTCAAATAAATCAATCTTTAAAGACTGTCTTGAAGATAGCAATGTTACATATCTTACGGTTTGTCATTGATTTGTCTTGATTCTATACTTTTGGATGTGTGCTAAATGCTGGATTGCAGATCTTTGGACCTAAGGTGAGTTCTTAAAATCTCTAAAACATTTGGACTTTGAGATTAAAATTAATCTCTCATGTGTTTGGCTTGAGTGTTTACATGCTTTCATAGAACACATTTTTTATGCTCTTAATGGGAAATAAAGGAACATAGATTTGCTTTCATACAAGTTTGTGTTTAAGTGCATGCTTGTCTTTTACACCTTAAGTAATTCTTGGTTTCAAATATCAAAATATCTCATTGAGTAATTGAGGGCATGGATTCATTCCTTGTTTACATGAAGAGTTAAATGCACCACTTTGTGGACTCACTTCATGTTTACTTGGAAAGTTAAATATTCCATGATTCAAACCCTCTTGCACTTATGAGTAGTATTGATTAGCAGTCTTAGATTACTTGTGATTGATCTAGATTGCTATCTTAGGTTATTGGACTCGCTAATCCGCCGGCCCCTCATTTCCGCCCTGTGGTTGTAATCCCAGCGCCACATTAAAGGGGAGGGGTCTATAGGAAAGAAGCGTTAATTGTTCCACTTGGCAACCCTTTTGTGCTTTTTGGAACTCACTTGTTTTCTAGGGTGTGGACTCACTTTCAGTTTGTGTGAGGAGTTAAATGCACCACTTTGTGGACTCACCTCACATTTACTTGAAGGGTTAAATGCACCACCTTTAGTGCTTTTCAATACTTTTTGATAGAGAATTACTTACTTTTCATTTTTTTAGAAGGCCTGCTTGGGGATTTCATCACCTCAAGGGACGACCTTAACTCCTGTGTTCCGGCGGAGTATAAATATCGGGAGGTGAATCCAAAGACACCTCTCTTGGGAATGAATTAGATTTCACTCTTGGCTAAGCCTCAAAGAACTTTATACCTTTGAGAAGTGAAGGAGGAGATTTGGGTTACCGTCTCCCCCCGGCTGTGTGATTTCTAATTCTTCTCATCTACGGATTTGTGCCTCACGTACCTTGCGTATATCGAGGACTCCCTTTAGAAAAGCCATGTATATCCTTGTAGACAACTTGTTAGGATGTTGTTGTGTTTTAAGTGCCTGCTAAAACATTCTCAAGAACATACACAAGTAGAGTCTTTAGGGAGTAGAAATACTAAGTCACTATTCTTGTTCATGCGCAAGGTTGCTTTGTCCCTTGCCCATTGCTTGAAGACTGTTTGATTGAACTCCTTGATTGCTGTCTTATGTGCTTGATCAATGACATAAATCTGATCTGCCTTTTTGTCCATGATTTGTTTTTCTATTTTCCTGTCGTTCACCGTCAGAAAGTAGTTGTCTTGAGTTAGGAATCAATCGATCTTTGCTTTGACTCGTATTGTCTCTCATTAGTCTACCTTATCTCATTGTGCTCTTGTACCTTGTGTTGCGATTGTCTTATCTCGGCTGTTCTAGCCATCTCTTTTTGACAATTCGTACCAGGTTCATCTTGCATCTTGGCTGTTCTAGCCATTTATCTCCTTTCATTATCTTTGAGACAGAGTCTAGCTTTATCCTGAATCTTTGCTCGTTACATCTTCATTTATGACTGTCACGAATCGAAGTGGCAAGACTTATCCCATTCAAAATACTGATCAAGATCAAAGTAAACCTCATAATCAAGACATAGGTCATCCTGAATTTTTTATGAAATCTGAACTTCGTGAGGAATCCTCACATTCCTCCTCATTCCAAGAGCATTACAATCCATTGTTTCAGATACAGTCTGACTTATTATTTCAAAAATATTATAACCCATTGTTTCAAGACCAGCAAGACTCTGAAGGGTCACTTTCTAAAATTAAACCTATTGATCCTTTTGAACCTATCAACTCTTTCACGATCTCTCATAGTACTACCAACAAGATGGGAGATCCAAAACCTTCAAAGTTGGTTTTCAATCTCAGCTCTAACATGCCAAAACCTTCAAAGTTGGTTTTCAATCTCAGCTCTAACATGCCAAAACCCTCAAAGTCTGTCTTTAATCTCAGCTCTAACATACAAATAGTCAATGCCACTGAGAAAGCTACAACAGAAGCTCTACCGCCTTCTAGATTTGCTAGAAACAAACCTTGGATCCCTCATTGTGACATGATCATTGCTCCAAGGAGTGAGGATACTCCTAAACCCAAAACTCCCTTTGTCTTGCGAGGCCCTGCATCTCCCTCTTATAACTACACAAAATCTCCAGCTTGTGTGAATGCTATCCCTCGATCTCATGCAAAGATTGTTCTCAAAGGTCCCGAACCTTCGACATCTAGACCAAAACTATCTATGGATAAAGCCCTCACTGAGGTAAACATCCCCAAGGATCTCAATCTCAACCAGTTTCAATCTATGGTGGGTCATTTGACCTCGCCTCATTATTTATCATTCTCTGAGGAAGACGATCACTTGTTGAGCCACCCGCATAATGCTCTCTTGCACACTGAAGTTATGACAGGCCCCAAGAGTATCCCCCACATCCTCATTGACAATAGTGCTAGCCAAAATACTTGCTCTGCTAAGATGCTTACCAAAGTGACAGATAGCTTTGTTCCCACCAATAGAGAATCCACTGAGTTCTATGATGCTAAGCTCAAAGAAATAGAAAAGACCTTGAAGATCAAAGATATTGAAATGGGAGAATATCAGATTGAGTCTGTCTTGTCATTGACAACTCTCCCTCCATCTCCACACTCCTATGAGGAACCTTCTGAAGATGGATTTGGTATTAGCTATCAGAGCTATGAGCTTGACCAACCTAGCTACAACTTTCACTCATGCAAGGATTCAGATAATGAAGAAACACAGATTCAGCCTATGACACATGAGAGACCCTTGAATGATCAAAATTCTAATTCAGACTACCAGAAAGAGTCTTATCTACCTTCTCAAGTGCTTCAAGAACATGATCTTGGTCCTCACCAGGAGGATTTTATACACTCTACTGAACAGATTTCTACTACTGCAGCTACTACTGAATATGTCACTACCTCTAATGGCACACATACTGATTGGGAGCAACTGTTGGATGCTTCCCTTATCTTTGGTATGCCTCAAGGTATGCCTATTCTAGATTGTTCTACCACTTCTACTGTTGAACAAAATCCTACTATTGCCAACTCCAATGATACACATACTGATTGGGAGCAACTGTTGGATGCTTCTCTTCTCTTGGGTATGCCTCAAAGTATGCCTATTCCAGATTACTCTGTTGCTTCTACTGTTGAACAAAATCCTACTATTGCCAAGTCCAATGGCACACATACTGATTGGGAGCAACTGTTGGATGCTTCCCTCCTCTTGGGTATGCCTCAAGGTATGCCTATTCCAGATTACTTTGCTACTTCTACTACGGAACAAGATCCTACTGTTGAAGAAACATTTCCTTTGTTAGATGATAGTGATGAAGAAAGTCTACCTCCAACTATGTCTCTAGCTGAATGGGACTCCATATCAGATGCTACTACAGAAATACCAGTTGATGCTATGCACTTATATGCTAGTCTTAACAACTCAGAAAGAGGAGAAAGTTATGATCCTCCAGATCAAGCTATTGATGATGATCCTTTCCACCCTCCTGTGGAGATCATTCCTATGACTCCTAGGCCATCTACTCCAAGCTATACTCCTACTACTCCAGCAAATAATGGGTATGTAAGACCCCATTCTGTTACAGCTTCATTGAATATTGGTAGATCCAGAATTGAAATGGTTCCTATTCGTGCAATCTTACCACCTGAAAGGGGACCTGACTCTTGGAATAGGTTATCTTGGTTAGGCTCACATAATATTCCTCCAAACTTATCTGACTCTTCTAAGATGACTCACAATCAACAATTCTCTATGGAAGATTACTTTCTTGATCTATCTAATGCATTCATGAATGATGAGGATGATATTGATATATTTTCACTTGAGCCCATCCCATTGACTTTTCTTCCTCCTTCATCTCCCAGAAAAGTGGCCCGTCCACTTCCATCTCCATCTCTCCACCTAAACCAGTCATATAAGCCTCTTTCATCCACAATTCCTGAGTCTTTTGGAAGTAACTTGGATGTACAACATAAAAGAAAAAATAATGAGAATCCACTTATATCTCAAGGTCACCATGTCCCATCTAATCGACATGTGACTACGAAGAAAAGAAAGAAACAAAGGTGTTCAAAAGATCACAAAGGTCCTCAAAAAGAAGAAGACAATCAAAAGCCAAAAAATAAAATAAAAAATGGATCTCGAAATCCATTCTACAGGCATTGTCATCAAAAGCACCTCAAAGTAAAGAAGAAAAAATTCAAAAGCTATGTGGATTCCAAAGAACGAAAAAATCAAAGTTGTCATTCGAGCTTCCAAAATTCTCATGCTTCCCTCCATTCCATCACCCTTGCCTCTCATAATTTACCCTCTTCACTCCATCTTGCCTTTTCCCAAAGTGCATATCAGTATCTCCTTATTGCTAATGACATGACTAAGAGAAATCTAGAATGTACTCTCCCTAAGCATTTAGAGCGTGGGAAATCTGATAAAGAGTTAAGATGTGTCCATGAGGATATTTGTGGGTCTCACTTAGGTGATCTTTCCTTGACTATGGATCTCTTGACTATTGGACACTACTGGTTGGTTCTCTCCTGTTACTGCTACAACATCTGGTTCTGATTCTGCAACTTCTCAGCTGGCTACTACTACAAATGACTGTGTTCTCAGAGATTCCTACTAAAGGAGAGAAACTCAAAGAGCCCATCAACGCTCTTCATCTAAGAAGTTCTACAGCTGACATTCTCAGTATGCTCATGTACATACTTATTGATCCTGAAAAAATCCTAAAAATTGATATATTGCAAAAAATCCTAAAAATTGCAAAATGTCCTGAAAAAATGATCATCTTAGTGAAAACCTGGCAAACAGGTGCTTTGATGTATCTATTATCTTGGTGAAAACCTGGTAAACAGGCGCCTTGATAATACAAAAAAAATGAAAAATTTGAAAAAATACAAAAAAAAATAGAAAATGTGAAAAATACAAAAAAATGAAATATTAAAAAAAAAATACAAAAAAAGCAAAAAAAGAGAAAAGTACAAAAAAATTGAAAAAGAGAAAAATGTGTCATTGATGAAAACCTGGTAAACAGGCGTCATGGTAGCAAAAATAGAATCTCTGCCAAGATGGTGAAAACCTGGTAAACAGGCGCCTCTTATTTTCCTGAAGTAACATCTCATCTCAGCATCGCTTGGCTCTTAGTTTCTTGCTTTAGTTTGCTTTCCAGCTTTAGTTTGCTTCCTTTGTTTCCTGCTTTAGTTTGCTAGCTCATGCCTTGCTTTCAGTGTCTTCGAGATTTTGCTCGACTCTTCATGGATTGGAACTGGTTCACACTTGGGGGGCACCTGCCTGGTCTAGGGGGCATTGTCCTATCACTTTTGGAAACTCTTTTGAGCATTGGTCGCCAGTGGTTCTCACTATGCCTGCCTGCGGATACCTAGCTTTTGTTCGATCTCTCTTCTTCGGGATTTCTCCCTTTTATCAATCACCAGTGATTCTCATTACATTATCTCATTGAGACTTCGAATGTTATCTTTCCGAATTGACTTCAATCCGCTTGCACACGAACTTAAACTGAAACTAAAACTAAATGTGTGTTTCTTTGAGGCATGTTGAGCTTTGTTTTCTTTGAGTGTTTGTTTGTTTGCTTTCTTTGCTTTCTGCTTGTTGGTTTAGTTCCAATGATCCAAAGAATTCATTTAAGAGGGGTGTCTGTCTGTAAGAGCCTCTTTCTCATATTGGATGGCCATGCGTACCTCGACTCCTTTTATATGGATGCTTCGGTGAGGTTGGTTCTTCTCCTTGTCTTTTGAGTGACTTCTCTTTGCTACTGATGAAATTGTAAACGCTCGTCCTGTTAAGTGAACGTAAGGGTCACTGCGAGCAATCTTTGGCAAAAGAAGGAACTCCTGCGTGCTTGGTGTGTTTGTTTGCAAGAGACATTCAGGTCATTCTAGCATTTATGCTCTAATGCTTATGTTAACTTGCTAAATTAAAAGGAATAGGTGTTCAGGTCATTCTAGCTTCTTGTGCCTTAATGCTTACACCTCATTCCGACAAATTTAAGACTTATGTCATATTCATATTCTCATGTTGGGGAGAATTGTATGGCATCTTGCGATTGTCCCATGCTTAAAAGAACTCAATGATGATAAATACGATGAGTCCAACAGCCGAGTTCGGAGGATTGTATTTGTTCATCCTAGGCTTGCATTTAGACTTGCATCTTTCATTCTAGGCTTGCATTTGGAGTGCTTTCTTGTTTCTCTCTTGATTGCTTTCTTCTGGATCTGCTCATCAAAGGTTCTCATCTTTTGTACCAGTCTCATCTTAGCTGCATCCTTTTTCGGGATCGAAATCAAAATCTGACATCTCTAAGTGGCTCAAAATCACGTTTTAAATATTGGACTCCTTTTGGATCGGATGCTTGTGCAGTCAGCCTTCTGGTGTCATCTTTGCATCATGTTCTCAAATCTTTTCTCTTTTCATCAAAGTCAACTCAAGTTAAATTTAGTCAACCATGGTCAACTATTGCTCAAAATTGGTCAACAGGACCTCTGCTTTGCTCCGTTTCACTTCTGTAGCTTCGCGAATCTGGTCTAATTGCTTTTGCTCTGCAATCTCTTGTTGTTTATCATCCTTCTAACATGTCATCTTTCGATTTCGCTCCCGAGGGGGCAGGATGATTACATCATTTGAATCTTATCGAATCTATTCTTGAATCAGTCTGATTTGAATCATTAGTCCTCATTGCTAGGGGCATCTTCACGCCTCACATCTTGTTATCTGGAAATCTATCTCTTAGGTATCTGAGCAATCTAACTCAGATCCTCGAGGATCATTCTTCGTTCTGGAGATGGTTCTTGAAATCTTTTGGGTATTGGGGCAATCTAACCCTAATTCCTGGGAGTTAAGCTTCGTTCTGGAGGTGACTCTCAAAATCTCTTTTAGACCGTTATCTGGGCAATCTAACTTGGGTCTCGGAGGACTAAGCTTCGTATTGGGGCAATCTAACCCTGATTCAGAGATAGTCCTAAATCTACATCTTCATCAATTGGTATTGGGGCAATCTAACCCTGATTCCGGTTCTCTTCTAAGATCGTTGTCTTCGCAATCTAACTTAGACTTCGAAAAATTTATGCTTTGATCTGCTTTCATCTGTCACTTCAGACTATTCTTTGAATCAACGCGCTGTTCGCACATCAATTCAAAGAGGGGCAAATGTAATACCCCAAAATTGGCACCTATTTAATTTCATCAATTTTGGTGCATTATCTTGATTTTACATCACCAAAGTCCTAGTTCCCTAGGCAATTTTCTCTCTCATATCTGACTTAATTTGACTTGATGTCAATTGCAAAGACCATAAATTGCAATAATCAAACGCTAAAATAATTCCTAAGTCCTAGACTTTATTTGGCTAAATAATCTCTATGATAAGTTAATTTAATTATGAAGTCCTAAGTACTTTTAATTAAATTAAACTCCACCCCCTTTAGCTAAATACCCTTGAAAGGAATTAATAAATATTTAGTTAATTGAATGGACACCTCTTTATTTGAATTTAATAATTCAAATTACTCGAAAGGTCACCTCCCCACATGTGGCAAATTCCATTCTTTTAATTAAATAATTCATTGTCTTTTTGTCTCAATTAGGAATGAAGAGTCCACCGTTTCGAATCAAGAAACTCTTCATTCCTCTTCTGGCTTGGTCTATTTAATGAACCTCTTTTTCTCATTCAAGGGAGCAATTTTGGAGAGCATCCTTACTATAGCACTTTTTAGTCTCATATCTCATTATTTTCAAAGCTCTTTTATTGCATTATCTAGTTTAATTTCTCATATTAGTGTAATTGCATTTCACATTTAGATTAAATTTGCTTACTTGTTCTTAGTCTAATATCATCTTTATTTCAAAATCAAATAAAAATCTGCATTTCATATTTCTTTCAAAGTTTTCTAGATTAATTGCATCACATTCTAGTTTAATTTCAGCTTTGCATATCTTCATTATAGCTTTCAAATCCTCCATTGTTGAATTGGTCTCACGGCTGTTGGCTCTCGTTCTGAGAGTATTCAAACACCCCATTCACATAGGAGGCAACAGGTCGCCTCACCATGGAATTTGGATTGAGTTCTTCATACTCTCTCTCAAATTCTATCAAGTGAATAATGACCATGTTGTGTTGTGCCTGATTTAGAGGTCACATTCAGTCACATACACCTAGCTCTGCAATAAACTTGCAATTTTCCCCCAATCATGCTTGTTTCAAAGCATGAGGGTGAATATCACAAGAAGGATCAAGCCCATCTTTCTCAAGAACACAATGTCTCAGTGTTGGAGAGCTTCTTTGTTTTGAACATTTGGAGGGTATTACAACAAGTTGTTGTATGTTTGTCATGCTTGCTACCCTGCCTGGTTTCCCATATGCATGAAAGGAGAAAAAAACTTGTAAGGAAGGGCAACTACTTCAATAAGATAATCAATAACTTTGTTTAATTTATTGTATTGTAAATCCTTGTATATAGTAGAGTGGATTTTATATGCTTTCCAAGAAGTGCACAAGCACAACTATTTCCCTCTTGGAGATAACAAATCTTGTGTACTTGATGGTTACAGAGGTTGCAAATTTTTCATGAAGTTATAGGTGGCCAATGTGTTGTTCCAATGTTGTTGACTCCATATCAATTGGATTTCTTATTGCCACTAGTCTCATGCTTAGTAGGAAAGCATCCCCTTCGAGTCACCATAAATGTTGACATTTTTTACCACCTTTCATCCGAACACAGATAATCAATATGAGAAATTTTCAATGGGCTGAATTGTGTTACAATGGGTTAACATGTCATTTTATCTTCAAGGTGGGACAACACATGGTCTTATCTCCATTTCATGATTTTGTAGAGTTCTCTTTTGCCTCTTACAAAATGGTGAACCAGTCAAGCTCTTCCACATGGCTCCATTTTGTTTGGCAATGTGGGCCAATAATTTCCCAAGTTTTAAAGCCCTTTCATCATCATTCTTCATCAAAATATATGGTTTACTCTGCTATGTTGTGATTCTCTTTGAGGAGCAATATGATAGATTGCAAGATGTCGAGGGTCAACGAGACAACACCATGTGGTGGGGTTAACTTTTCATTTTATTCCATTTCAATCTTTAGGGAGCAATGACAGCTTGCCAGATGGAAAAATCTTGCCATTTTCTTGTGCTGGTTGTTGTGGAATCAAGCCAATGACCCAATTTAAAATCTTTTCTCCATCAACGGTGGTGTTTTAATATTGTATTAAGGGGTTTTGTGTTGTATCTAGTGATCACTTCCTATAAAGGCTCAGAAACTAGGTATAATTCCGAACTCAGGGATTGGACATCCAACCGAGTAGCTTATCCTCTTTATAGAAATTCATTTAGTAAGTCAGACCAGGGACGTATCACTTGAAATGGGCTAGAAAAGTATATGCACCAAGTATCATTCAGCCACACATTATCATTGTTGCAAGGAAATGTTGAAGGAAAACTATACTATGATTGCAAGAAATGAATGCTAAAGTAATGTTTAAGCTAAAGTTTGCAGAAAAGTGAGTGCTGGAATAGAAACTATAAAAGTATAATTGTTAATAAGACATGTAGACTCTTACAAATGATGCCATGATACTTATGTTGTTCTACGACTTTGGCTTCAGGAGGCATTAGCTGATTTGTATCTTTGGTTGTAGGAGTAGTTCAACACTTGGCACTTAATCAATGGAAATGTAGGAAATGATTCTAGCTAATATGAATCTATCTTACTATGGATTTCTCACCAAGAGGGCCCCCTTGGATGAGAATCCTAAATCACAATTATACTCAATTGAATATCAACACTTCATTTTATTGATTGAATGGCAAAGTACATAATTCTCATAACACAGTGAAACTATCTAAAAACTATTTCTATAAAATTGACAATGCCCTTCTCTGTTGTGCTCACGCAAGAGTAGGTCTTTATTTAAAGGGAAAAACTCCTAACTACTTTCTAACCGCATCGTAGAAATAGGCAGATCTTTATTACAATATTAATGACTAGAAAGAGGGAAAGCTTTAAAGACTAAACAAATTGAACCCGAAGCGGAGGAGAGAATTATTGTGACAACAAATCCAACTCCCATTTGTGCCTAGATCCTCTCAGAGAAATTAACACACTGCCTAACTCATCACTGAGACTACCACCTTATTCCTTCAACTGGCGCTGCATTGAATGTTCTTCCACTGAAAGCTGTAGGGAGATCGAGCGGAACACTCCATGGATGAATGCACCAGACCTGGTCAAAACAACATTCACTATTCCAATGCACTATGCCTTTAAAGGTTAGGATAAGATATTTATGATAGTAATTACCAGAACACGCATAATCAATCACATTCAAACATCTACCCTACTTATTTGAAACACAACAATATCTTTCAGAACAAGAAATATAGCATTTTATCCAAGCATAGTATATTAAGTATGTTTAAACCATATTAAATGTCTGTTGGAAGCATGCCATATAGTAGCAGAAAAACATAAGAGTCTTGTGGTAAATGTATCAAAATGCAACAAAAAGGTATAGCAAATATTATCCTAAGGCATTCTAAAGTATGGCATTAATATGCCTCATCATTTATGCCCCCTACGAAGACTAGTGCCTGTCCTCAGGCACTGAAGAGTTTTTAATCTTCGCTAGCACTCTGAAGTCACCTTCCTTTGTTTTCTCGGTCATCAAACTGTGCACCTTCCAGTAGAATCCATTCATCCTATCCACCCTAACACGTCGGCTTAGTTCTGCATCCTCATCTAGCTCATCATCTACATAGCTATACAATGGACACAGGAGCACATGAGGTTGGAATGTGAGAGGCATCCAGCATTTGGGTCTTGGTTGTCGGCCCAATTCTATGTACCAGCAAACTCTTTGCATGACAGCCCTAAAATTTATGATGTTGTGGGGCTCTACCTTTTTCAGAGACATAGGCAACCTGGCCCACCTCTTTTATAACCCATCTGCAGCCCTGTTTCCATCATCTAGAGATAGTCTCTCAACTTCTGCATGTACATGTTCCTGGTTTGCCAGAATTCTTCTTCTATGGTTGGAATCATTAAAACCATAGACTATGTGTAGCCAGTCACAATAAAGGCGTCTGGGTGTTTTACTTTTAGGGTGTAATGGAAGTGAAATATTCTGCTCAAATGCCCTATACCTAGTTAGTTGTTCTCCATAGTAAATTTCATTGTTGACCCAGGAGAGTAGTGCAGAAAAATGTATGTTGCCTATAAACAACAAGGGATTCCATTATGTGTTTGAGGGAATGACATAGTGATGCAAGTACAATTCACAGAGAATATTTTTTATGAAGTCAAGTGACACTTCGTATGCAGCCATAAAGGACTTAGGAGTGTCTATGTTAGGATTTAAATCTTTGACAATTCTCATAAACTGAAACAGTAAAAATTGTTCCCTTAAGCATAGAGCATACACCCTTGGAGGTGGTCAGCACTCTATGACCTTTGGAACCAACTTAACAACTGAATCTATCTTTTCCTATAGGAGTGTAATTTCTTGTTTTCATTGACCTATTTCCCTTTTTAATTTGTCCCTCTCTATGGCCAACATTGCCCTTTCATATTGTATTTGCTGAAAATAATCCAAGGACAAGGAATGTATGGTTACCTGATCTTGACTTTTCTATGGAACTAAGTGCCTTGGTTCTGTCTCATGTTCCTTTTGGTGAACTAGTGCAGACACTGTTGATATGTCATCTATTTGTGTATTGCCTGGATGAGAAGAGGAAACTTCAGAATCATTCATTTTCGCTGTTTCTTTTGGCACCACGGTTGTAGGGCCTTTCATCATAACATCTTCTTCCATGGTTGGATTTTCTTCCTACGAGTCTAGATTCATAGGTTCCTCATTCGAAACTTCCTGACTTGAGCCAGTTGTCTTAGGTGAGTTCTTTTTCTTTTTCTTTGAATTCAAATGGACACTGCATCGTACTGGGTGCTCTTTTGACATTGTTGAACGCTTCTGCGAGGTTGATTTTACTAAGGCAGACGTGGCTACAGGATGAATAGGGCTACCACCTACTTTATAACCAGACATTTTATCTTTCCCTTTTTCATTTTTCTTGGCTCCCTTTGAACTATGAGTTTCTTCAAAACCCCCAATGTTTTCTTCCCCCAGATTAGGGTTTTAAGCTTCTTCTGTTATGTCTTCTTGATGTAAAGGAGGGTTTTCTTGAGCTCTTTCTAGACTAACTTCAGTAGTAGGATTTTCTTGTGCTTCATGATGCTCAGGATGTGGCCCTACAAGTTTTGGTCTTGAACATTGGGAACATTAATTAACCACCCATGTCGCAAATGGATCAATAATTTAAAATGCACAGCATGCAAAAATGAAAACCTTCCTTCACAAGTAATATATCTGATAATATGAACAACAAATTGAGGGAAATCTCCTGGAAGAGAGAACCTTTTAGTACCTTGTTTACTACTTTCCAGTGTGGTGTCTGCTGGCAGGGAGAATTTGGCTCTGGCTGTGTGGGCATCATGACCATCTAGAAAAGGTTTTCTGGTAGCAGGAAGTCGAGAGACTTTTTTCTATTTGCACTTCTGAAGCTTCAATTAGCAACCCTTTCACATATGCTATGCCATTGTTGAATGTCTACAGGAATTCTATTGCAACAACCTTGTCATAACCATTTAACCTGATGAAGTAACTGAGCCAACCCACATGATTAAACTCACGAACACTAGCTGGATCCTACAACAATGATGTGTGACTTGCTGGCTCCGATCGAATAGGCTATCCACCCATATTTACTAAAAATATCTACAACCCCCTATTCTCAACTTCAATCTTTTCACAATTTCTCAGCTCCCAAAATCCTTACTCTAGACTAATTCAGAGAGTTTTGCTATTTTTGTGGTAAGGGTGAAAGTGAAAGATGTAGAGAATGTGAAAATTGAAGTTAGCTTTGGTTTCTAGGGTTTTTATAAAAGAGACCAAAATCCAAGGTTGGTGTATTAATGATCAGGCTTACGGCTTGCGTTCTATTAATGACAATTAATTCAAAATCATGGGCAAATTAATTCAAAATCATGGGCAATTTTTTTATCACATGCCAATGTACTACCCCCTACGAAAAGGATGCAGGTGTCCTCACATGCGTGTTTTAAAAAGTACAGTCATGCTTGGATATACCTACTATATTAAATGAAGCATAAAAGATAATTATGTGTAAATAAGTATAGAGCATTTGAAAGAATAGATGATTGCGTACCTGATGTGAAAGTGTCATAAATGCTGAAATCCAAAAATATCGGATGACGTGTATCATACAATGAGAAGTATGGGGCATAAAAGACATGACATGACAGATGAATGTGGAGTGATGAGAAAGGTGATGCGATGGAGCATTTATTATGGAAGAGAATATTTTTGCTAAAAACAAAAACTTTATTAGGACTGCATGCATGCGTAATTAAAGTGATGATTAGATGTTTGGTGTGGCGATAGGAGAATCACCCATAGAAGGAGGTCCATATGCCTTTTGAATGTCTTCGGCTGGAGGAGGTTTGAAATGTGTGGTGGGTTCAATGGCCGCAGGATTGTGATTTACTGTAGGAGGTTCAACATCGGTAGGAGAAATCTCAAACTGTTGCAGGAACTCATCTTTTGTTTATGGTTTATGATACAGACGGAGTCTGTGCCCATTTACCAATAATTTGAAATGAACTAGGTCGATTGTTGATAGCTGAACTGCACCATTAGCATAAACATTTTCTATTTCATAGGGACCTAGCCATCAAGTAGTGAGCTTACCTTAGTTGTCTTGATAGCGAGAATCATACAGGAGGGTCCAGTCACCAGGAGAGAATCATTTATTCAAGATGTGGGAATCATGCCACCATTTTCATTGGACATGTATCATCTCTATGTGTTGTAAGGTGACCTTTCTCATTTCATCGAGCTAGTTGAACTACAGGATCCTATCGCATTGTGCTATTGGAAGATCAATGTTCAACTGTAATGTTGCTCTCAATGTTTTATGCTCAAACTCTATTGGCATTACAACATGTTTTCCATAAACCAACTCAAATGGTGTGAAACTAGTTGTGGTTTTCTAGGTTGTCCTATATGCCCATACTGCTTCTTGCAACCTTGTGCTCCAATCTTTCTTATGTAGCTGCACGGTTTTGGTCAAAATAGCCTTGATTTTCCTATTTGTAACTTCAACCTACCCATTCGCTTATGGATGATATGGAATTGATGTCCCGTGGTGAATTTTATATTCATTCATAAGTGCAATAATCAGTGTGGAAGTGAATTGAGCACCCTGATTGGTAACCAGTTCTCTTGGAACACCATATTGTGTGAAGATCTCTTCATACAGAATCTTAGCAACTTTGTTATCTCTAGCATGTTTCATAGCATGGACTTCCACCCATTTAGTTATATAGTCAGTACATACAAGGATGTAGGAGTTATCATTGGAAGATGGAGTAATAGGTCCTACAAAATCTAATCCCCATTTATCAAATGGAGTTGCTACCACCTATGGAAAGAGAGGCATTTCATCAGATTTTGTTGGTCTTCCTATCCTTTGGTATCGGTCACATTTCCTTGTATAGTTGACTGTGTCTCTATGGAGTGTTGGCCAATAATATCCTGTATTTAGTATCTTTATTGTCTTTCTCTTGGCTACAAAATGTCCTCCACAAGGCTCATTATGACATGCATGGAGGATGTCATAAGTTTCATCCTCCCTTACACACCATCTCAATATTTGATCAGGCACATTATAGAATAGACAATCAACAATCCATGAAAAATTAAAGGTCTTTTCTACGAGGAGCCCTTTTTTTTTGGGTGAGAAATAGGGAGGTACCTTTTGAGAGACCAAGTAATTGGCAATATCTGCATACCAAGGTGTTTTAGCTGAAATAGAGAATAGATGATCATCAAGAAAGTTGTCATCAATAAGTTGTGGATCATCCATGTTCTACAGTTGTGAGAGGAAGTCCACAACCACATTGGATTTTCTTGGCTTATCTACTATAGTGATATCAAACTCCTGCAATAATATAAGCCATCTAGCTAAGTGGCCTATGATGGCAGGCTTATTAGCAAGATATTTAATGGCTACATGGTCAGTGTGCACAAAAATCTGATACCCTATTATGTAGTGGCAGAATTTATTGAGTGCATAGATGACTACCAGAAGCTCTTTTTTTGTGACTGTATAATTCAATTCAGCTCCTTGGAGATTCTTGCTAATGAAGTATATAACGTGTTCTACTGTATCCTCTTTTTGGCCAAGCACAACTCCTATGGCATGATTTGAGGTGTCAATATGTATATGGAATGGAAGTTCCCAATTTGTTCCTCGCAAGACTGGGGCTGTTGTAAGGACTGTCTTAAACTGCAAGAAGGTTGTTTCACAAGTTGAGGTCCAGTTAAATTCAAAATCTTTAGTAAGAAGAGTGTGAAGGGGGCTAGCCATTTTACTGAAATCCTTTATAAACCTTCTGTAATAGCCTGCATGTCCAAGAAAACTTTGGACATCTTTTTCCTTGGTTGGTGTGGGAAGGTTTTGAATGATCTCAATTTTGGCCAGATCCACTTGTATTCCTGTTGCAGATATACAGTGGCCAAGTACCATCCCTTCTTACACCATCATGAAGCATTTCTCACTATTGAGGGATAGATTATGTTCTTCACACCTTTTTAGGACCTTGTCTAGATTGCTTAAGGCTTCCTCATAAGTTTCAGCATAGGTTGTGAAATCATACATATAGATCTCCATAAAGTCATGAGAGATGTCAACAAAGATGTTGATGGCAACTCTTTGAAAGGTTGTTGGAGCATTATAAAGACCAAATGGAAGAATAGAATAGGCAAAAGTTCCCCAAGGGCAAGTGAAAGTTTTCTTCTCTTGATCTTTGGGAAAGATTCAGATCTGATTGTACCCACTATACCCATCTAGGAAGGAAAAGTACTTTTTGCCTGCTAGAGAGTCCAATACTTGGTCAATAAATGGAAGAGGAAAATGGTCTTTTTTGGTTGCATTATTGAGTTCCCTATAGTCCACACACACACATCATTTGCCTCCTTTTTTTGGCACAATTACTAATGGAGAAACCCATTGACTATTGGATATTGGGTAAATGAATCCAGCGTTAAGAAGTTTTTGCAATTCTATTTTAATGATTTCTCATAAGGCTGGATTCACTCGCCTTTGGAATTGCCTTACTGGAGGTTTATCTTCTTTTAGATAGATCTGATGAGTGCATAGTTTTGGATCAAGACCTTTCATGTCAGAATAATCCCAAGCAAATGCTCTAGTATGGGCCTTCAGTGTTTCAGTCAAAGATGTTTGCTGCTGAGTTGTTAATTTTCCATTGATGTTCAGGTAACGGTTAGGGGAAACCTCTATTTGCTTAGTCATCTCTATCATGGATGTATCTGTAAATGAGGGTGCTTGTATCTCATGGGGAAGCAATTGGTGATAGAGCTCTTTAGTTGTAGGAGAAGGCCATTGGCAATCTAGGTTTAAAACTTGCAGAGAGCAGTATTTGGAAGAACAACCCAGTGAATCCGAGCTTGATCCATACTGATTTTGTAGGATATGGGTGATTACCTTGTCTTCATCTTGAAGCTACAAGAAGGGGTCCCTTTATATCATCATTAATTTTGACACTGAATTGATAACCTTGGCTTCTTCTCCTATGTCAGGCCAAATTGGTGAGGATAAGTCCATTTGGGGTTGAGCAGGAGTATATAGGAAAAGAGTCTACATATGCTGGCCATAAAAAAATGGTCATATCCCCTAAGAGACAACCAATGTGAGCATCAACAGTTGCTAGCCAAGGCCTGCCTAGTATAATTAGATATCCTCCTAAAGTAGCCTTTGGTGACAAGATCATGAAATTTGCTGGGTATGACCAAGTTGCAAGGTCAACAACTATATCCTCACTCATTCCATCAGGTTTTATAGTTTTGAACTGTCTGCGAGCTGCAGGATAGTAGGAGTGGTTCAGAGGTTATATATGCCAAGTTGTTGCATTATATCCTTGGTCATTACATTTATAGCTACTCCAAGACCTACCAATACATTGTTAATGGTGGTCCCATTAATAATGACTTCAACAATAGGGCTGCCTGGGTCAGAATATTTTGGGATGGTAAGCTTGCCTAACATGATGTCAACGAGCTTTCCTAACACATGCACCATCTGAGGATCCTTTTTCTTGTGACCAAGCTTCTTAAAGAAGGCTTCCTTTATGGATTTGTTGTAGGTGGGTACATCCTTAATTGCTTGGAATAAAGGTATTTGGACATTGACATTCTTCAATTGATCAAGGATATTAAATTCTATTTTTGAAGCAAGATTAGGATTGGTTGGTTGCAACCTTTGTGGGAAAGGTGGTCCAGTAGGGTGGCTTTCATCAGTCATAGGTTGTGTCGCTGGAAGAGGAATAGTATTTTCTTCTTGTACAGGCTCCTCTTGGGACACTTTAGCTATGATTGGATGTTCAGGAGTAGGAAGAGTAGTCCCAGACCGTAGGTGTATATCATCAAGGGTGATTGCATAGGTAGGATATTGCATGGGATACTGCATTTGATCAATATTATACACATTTTGTTGAGGTGCAGGAGGCCTATTGTTCGGGTTTGGCTATGGTTATGCAGGCAATTGGGTTGGTTTTGGAGGTTGGGTATTAGCAGCTAGTGGTGGTAAGAGTGTTTTCTGTTGTGGTGCTTGAAGAGGCGGATTCAGATATCCTTGGGATTGAGGTGGCCATTGTTGGTTTCCTTGCCACTGAGGATTCTGTTGCCAATTACCTTGTGGTGGTTTCCAAGCCCCTTGGGGTTGTTGCAAACTCCCTTGAGGATTCTGCCATTATGAACTAGGGTAATTTTTCCATTTATTTTGATAGTTGTTCCAAGGAGGATTTTGATAATTCATAGAAGGTTGCCATTGATTGTTATAAAATGGATTATTAAATGTAAGTGGGTCCTGAGGCATACCTTGTCATTGTGCCCATGGACATCTTTGAGCAACAAAGAATAGTTGTTCATCTGCTAGTTCAACTGGCTTGTAGTTAGTTTGCATCTAGGTGGCCTCCATATTGTGCAACTAGTTTACACTGGCAATCTCTCTTCTTCTACTGACAGTGTGGATAGAATTTTGCTAACATAGCCTCTGCATCCTCATGCTTCTTATTGGCCTATAAAGTATCTAATTGTGTGGCCATATTGTTGATGATATCTTGGTTGAAGTCAAATAAGAGATGAGTTATCTCTGATCTGGAAGTGCCTGAACCATTTGTCCTTCCTATTGCTGGTTTGTAGCCTCTTCCTCTTTTCCCAGCAACCCATGAGTATTTGAGGCATATTTTCTTTATGTCATCCCAACTGGATTGAGTTATATCACCTCCTGCCATCAAATCTAAAGCTTCAGTGCATCCATCTTGTATTCCTCTGAGGAATAGTAGCTTCTAAGATTCATCATTAAGCTCATGCTCTATATTTCTTTGTAGACTATACACGAACTATGAGATATAGTCTTCAAGTGACTCATCCTCCTTTTGAGTCATTTTAAAAAGGTCTTCTCCTCTCATATCAATTCCCTGAAAATATTCTTTATACTTGGTCAAGAATGCTTCCTGCATCCCTGCCCAATCATGGACAAAATCCCATCCTAGGCCCATGAACCAATGCAAAGGAGACTCCTTAAGAGTTGCAGGAAAGAGTTTGAGCTTGTGAGCATCAGTGGTGTAGTCATAACTTCTGCATAGGATATCAAACTCGAAGAGAAAGGTATTCAGGTCTTCTATTACTAAACTATAGAATTTTGGCAATGCAGAAGAAGGTATGTTCTTAAGGTTGTTATTGTCCCATTGGTTAGTAATAAGGAATGGAAAAGCAAGGGGAATAGCCATCCTAGTAGGATTTATAGGTTGTGGAGGTGGTGGATGATGAGGAGGTTGGTATACGACCAACTGTAATGAGTTTTCTTATCTGATTGGATTTTCAGGAAAACAGGCTCTCATATGAGAGAAGACATCTGCAAATGCATTAATTCAGGTTGCTCTTTAAAAGAATCAACATGTTCTTCTTCAGAGGATGAGGAGGATGATGCAGTTTCAGGGAGGCCAATGGTGGCATCAACAAATGAACTCTCTTCCTTAAATGGATGATTGAATTGGTTTGGCAAGTACCGTCCATTGGCGTCTCTTCTTTAGTTATGCATACAGGTAGTAGGGAGTGATGTGATTTACATAGTTCTCCTAAAAGTAATGTATTCTAACAAAAGCTAAAAATGAAACAAAGTCTAAGAATAGATTATTGAAGACTTGGTTCGGCACCATCCCTAGCAACGGCGCCAAAAATGATCACTTCATATAAAGGCTCAAAAACTAGGTATAATTCTGAAATCAAGGATTGGACATCCAACTGAGTAGCTTATCCTCTTTATAGAAATTCATTTAGTAAGTAAGACCAGGGACGTATCACTTGAAATGGGCCAGCAAAGTATATGCACTAAGTATCATTCAGCCACACATTATTATTGTTGCAGGAAGGAAATGTTGAAGGAAAACTATACTATGATTGTAAGAAATGAATGCTAAAGTAATGTTTAAGTTGAAGTTTGCAGAAAAGTAAGTGCTAGAATAGAAACTACAAAAGTATAACTATTAATAAGACATGCAGACTCTTACAAACTATGCCATGATACTTCTCTTGTTCTATGACTTTGGTTGTAGGAGGCGTTAGTCGATCTGTAGCTTTGGCTACAGGAGCAGTTCAACACTTGGCACTTAATCAACGAAAATGTAGGAAATGATTCTAGCTAATATGAATCTATCTTATTGTGGATTTATCATCAAGTGAGCCCCCTTGGATGAGTATCCTAAATCACAATTATACTCAACTAAATATCAACACTTCATTTTATTGATTGAATGACAAAGTACATAATTCTCATAACACAGTGAAACTATCTGAAAACTATTTCTATAAACTTGACAATGCCCTTCTCTGTTGTGCTCATGTAGGAGCAAGGCTTTAATTAAAGGGAAAAACTCCTGACTACTTTCTAATCGCATTGTAGAAACATGTGAATCTTTATTAAAACATTAATGACTAGAAAGAGGGAAAGCTTTAAAGACAAAATAGATTGAACCTGAAGCGGAGGAGAGAATTGTCATGACAACAAATCCAACTCCCATTTGCACCTAGATCCTCCTGGAGAAATTAACACGCTGCCTAACTCAACATTGAGACTGCCACCTTATTTCTTCAACTGGCACTACATTGAATGTTCTTTCACTGAAAGCTGCAGGGAGATCAGGTGGAACACTCCATGGATGAATGCACTAGACTTGGTCAAAACAACATTCGCTATTCCAATGCACTATGCCTTTAAAGGTTAGGATAAGATATTTATGACAGTAATTACCAGAACACGCATAATCAATCATATTCAAACATCTACTCTACTTATTTGAAACACAACAATATCTTTTAGAACATGAAATATAGCATTTTATCCAAGCATAGTATATTAAGTATGTTTAAACCATATTAAATGTATGTTGGTAGCATGCCATATAGTAGCAGAAAAACATAAGAGTCTTGTGGTAAATGTATCAAAATGCAGCAAAAAGGTATATAAAATATTATCCTAAGGCATTCTAAAGTATGGAATTAATATGCCTCATCATCTGGGTTATCCATTCAAATCTAAATCTTCATCAACGACTCTTATTTTTACTTGTGGCCTAGATCTTTTCCATACGTGGTTGTGTTACTTACAGGTATGCGGGGTGGGTTAATACATCATGTTATCCCATCCTGATAATTTTTTGCCAATGTTATGATTTGACTATTTGCATCTCGGGCACATTACCAGGACTATTCTACTTGGTTGGGGTTTTAACTTCAAGTTGTAATCTGAGTTATGCATGAACTCTTTACAATGTAATTTTCTATACATATTATAGGTTCTCCATTTCCCCTCTTGCAATGGCTATGCCCTACACTTGTAAATTTGTCTTTGCTTCACATGAATATGAATCTCTATTTTTTACCTTTTCCTCACCATTCTATTATCTTGTGCATGTTTCTTGCCTTGTAGTGAATGTTTCTTTTATGTCTTTCAAGTTTGTATGTCGTGTTTAACCTACTCATGAATGTTGTAGATTGAATGTAACTTTTCTTGCAACATTTCATTGGTTCAGACCTACATATGAGTCCTTGGGATGTAGATTAGAGTTGGGATCTATTTATGTTAGAGGTTTTTATTGATGTTATCTGCAATTATAGATAGGGAGAAATCATGGTCTCAATCTGGTGCATCACCTCCTTTAATTTAATGTATTCCTTCTTTTGTTTTCTCTTAAAGTTGTAGTTAGGTGCATCTTGACTGTAAAGGAAGCTGATCTTCTCTGAAGATTCTGCCTTAAAGTGCAATTCCCACACTTGGAGGCTTTTTCCATGTTACACAAGGTTTCCTGGGGATAACACACCAGGAAAGGGTGTGAAATTTTGTGTTAATATTAACCTCCACTTCTAGAATATTATTCTGGAAAGAATTCAAAGTAAATTGGTTGGTTGCAAGGGAAAATTGTTGAGCACTACAGGGAATCTCCAAGTTCTTTTAACTTCCTTACAAGGAATCTCAGTCTATTTCTTGTCTCTTTTCAAAATCTTAAGGGTTGTGGCTAAAAACTTGGAAATAATCTAGCAAACCTTCCTTTGGACTAGGATGGAAGAAAAAAAGAGAATGATGCTTGTTAGTTGGGAGACAATCTATAAACCCAAGTCAATGGGTGAACTTTAGATTAGAAGGCTAACAATTTTAAACAAAGTCTTAATTGCTAAAGTCGACTAGAACTTGGTGGTTGGTTTGGTAGACTAGTGTAAAATCATGAAGGAGAAGTATTTAAACAATGGCAGTTTTTATAGGGCCCTAGACTTTCATGATTTATTGTTAGGATAAAAATTATGGACTAACATCCTTAAAAGCCAATCCCTTATCAGGGAAGGGTTAAAATAGAAAATTGGTGATGGGCGAACATTCATATTTTTGGATGACTTCTGGCTTGGAGACAAACCACTTGCTACAAGTCCTCTCTTTCATCTAATCAGAAGGATGAAGACTTACTTTGATTGCAGACAACATCACCCCTGGGGTAAGTAGATTTTTCTCAAGAAAAGTTTCATGGATAGACCCCACCTCTTTCCTAGGGTTGAGCAACTGTAGTCTTTTCTAATGGAGTTGAAATTTACCTTGTTCCCTAGGGAAGACAAATTCATTTGGATGAAGAATTTAATAGGATCCTTGTATGTTAAATCTTCTTACAACCTGTTGATCAAGCACAATGCTGAGATTGATTATTGGAAGTGTAATCAGGTAATATGAGGATCTGTAGTAACCTAAAATAACTTCAAAATCTCAACAACAAAGAGATTGTTATATCAATTGGTACTCCCAATATCAAGAATGGATGCAAGATAAACAAAAAGAACAAATGATAATCAATTTGAACTCATTTCAATACAAACAAATATGCAAACCATAAAATCCTTCCTTGTTGTTTTCCTTCTCTATGTAATGTTGGGCTCGCAGATTTGAACTCAAGATTATGCAAGCATGATAATTCAAAGCAATTGTGGTTACTAAAATTAGAGATTTAGCTCTCTATTTATAATATTTTTAGGAGTTTCAATCAAGATTCCTTGATTGATGGGTTGGTTGCCTATGATTGAAGAGTTGAACTTAGAGTGATTGAGAGTTCAACTTAATTGATTGCTTTATTTTACACGATTGATTGATCTACCAACAAAATAAATTAAGAGTTGACTAATATGATTGAAGACTTAACTGACAAGGGTGGAATAGAAGACTGATTTGATTGAACTGTTAACTGACTTCTGAGGGAGGAATAATCAATGTTTGATTGAATAGTCAAAATTTGTAATTGAAGAGTGAAGTGAAAGTTAGTATGAGTTAGATTTGGAAGAATAATCATGATTAAATAAAATAATTTATTTATTTGCACATATGGGAATTATAAATAAATAAATAATATTTGTTTATTTATGAGAGAGGAATAATTAATTTAATTAAATAAATATAATTTATTTAATTATGAGTGGAGATTTGATTTAATTATTGCATAAATGTAATAATTAGAAAGAGGGAATAGTAATTAAATAATATGTTTTATTTAATTAATTATAATGAGATGGGTATACTTTAATAACGTTAATTATTTAATTATATTATAGATGAATAATTGATGCAATATTGATTAGACGCTCAATAATTAAAGTAATTAATTAAAATCACTTAATTATGAAATTAAGGGGAAATGATGATTTTGAATTTAAAATATAGTAGAATTATGCATATTGATTGAATGATAAATATTATTTAACAATTTAGGAGGAATATTAGTAATGTCATTGTGCTTAGAGCAATAGGCCATTTTTAAGTGTCTACATTTTGCCTCTCTTTATTATAATGCTTTATAGGCGTTGTTTCAAAGAAAATTTGATAAAACATAATGTCCCAGTATGCCCTTGCAAAAAAGAATTAGTAACTAGGTATTATGGTGCCCCCTCAAGAAAATGAGTGAAAAATAAAATTGAGGGCTCATTTGGTTGATATCATGATGAGGATCACAACACAACTCACGATTTGAGAAATGAAAGTCGTATGCAAATGTTATGGACTCTGGAAGGTGAAAAGCATGGTAGCCATTAGAAGTCAAAAGTGTACATGTCCAGCAACACATGGTGGGGTGGGTATAAATAGGAATTTGGGGTCATTTTCAAGGTCATTGTGCACTTTGAGTTTTTGGAGAACTAAGAATGGAAGGAGTTGTTTCTGAGTGTTTAGAGAGTGATGGTGGGCTTTAGGGATGAAAATAATATTGGAAAGAAGGTCAGGACCTATCAACATCTAGTTGACGCCCCACCTCTGGTATGTTGCATGCTTTTTGCTTTTATTTTGTCTCATTTTGTGTGTCGTTTCATAGACCAGGTCAAACAATTTTAGGGTAGAATGTGGAAAATGTAGGGCGCAAACTCTGTACATGCTAGGTTAAAACACCACAAATGTTTTGGTTAGTTTAGGGCTCAAAACTTAATTAAGTCGCATATGTTACGATAAGGTGACACACATGCATACACAATCAATGCAAATGAAAGGATCAATAAATCACACATAAAGTGTGCAATCAACACACTCAGAGTGCATGATCAATACAGTTGTTTGCGAATAATGATTTTTTATTTAATGTAAAATCTAAATTAAAGCTTTATGAATGTATGAAATTTTGTTTTAATGTATGTATGGTAGGTTATACATAATAGTAAATGTCATTGAGCTTATTTTATTTTATATGTGAATGCATAATGATGGATATATTATGGACTTAGAGAATAGTGTTAGTGTGAATTTCTATATACATAGAGACTGACTAGAGATTTGGATTGGACTCATAAATTAGGGATGATGTCATAATTACTCAGGAGAATCATCCTCTTGTATTAGCGTATAGACATATACTAACTGACGATGAGAAAGAGAATTTGGTGAGCTTAGGATTATTGTATGTGACATTGATACCCAAGATTAGGGCTAACAAGGGATTGGTGATTGTGCTTTGTGAGAGATGGCACTTAGAGACATCTTCCTTCCACTTACCTATAGGAGAGTGCACAATCACCTTGGAGGATGTATAGCAGAATTTGAGGATTTTGATTCAGGGAGAGAGGGTTGCATACTCTGTACGGACATGGAGAGCATCTCTATGTGACTTATTTTCTTACACTATGGAGGAGCTAGGGGTTAAGGAATACACCATTAGATGGGTAGACATGTTTGGATATGATCCATACTTTGTGATGTGCAAAATCATAGCAAAGGTTTTGGTTCTCGATAGGAGAGGTCATGGATTTACTATCAGTTAGGAAGAGATTATATTGGTGATTGGATTGATAATAGAGTGTATGCATGGGGATCTTGCATGCTATCTATGGTGTATCATAAAGTGCACGAGATTGCTTATCACAAAGGTTAGAGTTTGGGATGCGGGGTCACACTTTTACAAGTATGGGACTTCAAGCATATAGTTGTGTTTCATCTAGTTTTTGACAGACTAGTGATACACTCAAGACAACCTTATGTGTACTATTATGATGTAGTTGTCCATAGGCATATGGGATATGTCTGATATTGGCAACATTTATTGGATACCTTGAGAGTGTTTACATGTATACCTTTCATAAGACTCCCCACATGGGATGATGAGGATGAACATCTTCCTTTTTGTATATAAGAGACATACTTGTTAGGTTAGTCTACTTAATACTTGAGGATAATTGAGATACAACTATCAGGTGGAGCTTTGAGATAGTATAGAGAGAGACGGGGAGTACCAATTGGATTGACACAATTTTCTAAATGTGTGAGTGATGTGAGAGGCTAGGTACCAGTGACCCCCATATCAAGAGTAGTGGAAGAGTTTGGGGATTTATCTCCTATGAGGTGGGATTAGAGATTAAATAAAGAATATTCAAGTACTACAAGTGAGTAAGATTCATAGTGGGCTATGCATATTCTTATCGCTTATATAGATCTAGGTGTATTGATTCCTTTAAATATGGGTTGATGAGTGAGACTACCTTGGAGGAGGCATATAATATGAGGAAAGAGAGGGATAGGTGATGGGGATGATAGAGGAGATGGAGGTAATGAAGGTGAGGATGGTGGAGATGTTGGTGGTAGAGGAGGTGGATGTGATGGAGGTTACGGTGGAGATAGGGGAGACAGAGATGATCGGGGAGGTGGAAGAGTTATTATTGTAGCTACCCTATTTATTCCTCTAGGTAGAGTGCCAATGGAAAGAGGTGGTGATGTAGACCTATACGTGATTGGTTGTAGCTCAAAGGAGACTAGAAGTAATAGTGGTGAAAATAGTTCTTCAAGTGGTGATGAGGAGATGAAGGAGGCGTCTAGTGGAGAGCATGATGTTGGACTTATGGATGTATCTATGGGAGGAGATAATGCTAGATTGATGGATGTGGTGATGGGGGGTTTTGATGATCATGCATGGGATGTACCTGTTAGACTGAGAGGAAATAGTTTTAACATAGACACTATAGATATAGGAAGTTTGAGGCAACATTGCTAAGATTTATAGGGGCAGGTTAGATAGTGTATGGAGTAGAGTGACATGTGCAAAGGATAGAGTTGTGGAGACAGATGGTAGGGTTACATTGACAGATGCACAAAGTCATTGGTATGCCAAGAGAGTGAGTACTTTGGAGAGAATGATAGAGAGGATGTAGAGTTAGATGGATGCAGAGAGGGAGAGCATGAGAGTATAGATATAGGTTGTTGAGGTCAGGGCTCAGGTGACACAGACTAAGGTGAGGGCCTTCATTGTCGATGTACAATATCTCACTTCATAATAGTTGATGAAAAAATCCTATAGGCAGGTACAAAGACTATCCAACAAGCTCAAATATACAAAGAGAGATAGACTAATAGGGAGGGGCCTATGAGTAGGTGGTGCTTGTTTCATAGAGTGTACCTAGTTACTGTAAGGAAACTCAGGTGTGGAAATAGCTTCCTACACTAATCTCTATAGGAGAGTATTGTGCAAATTCTTTTAAATCCTTACAATTTTAGATTCGTTAACTACTTTAACAAAGATATTGCAACCACATACCATACATATAGTAAAATAGAGAATGATACAATGATATACCCTGGGGAAACCTTTCGGTAAAAACCCCAGCACTCCAAAACCTGCACAATGTATTGATCAAAACTATTACAGCTTACAATACACTTGCAATGCAAGTTCTTTCATAAGATTTCTAAACCCTTGAAGACAAATCATGATAGCATAAAACATTCCAACAATACCCTCACATCATCTCTCTTCACAACCCTAAAAAAGCTTATATCATGCGCTTCACTTTTTAGGGCTACTCCCAAAGATAACTGTATTAGGGTTTTACCATTCTCCGAGAAAATAGGAACCCCACGATTAGGGAAGAGTGTACAGTACTCAAATTTATCAGTTTCCACATGTCTTCACGTGTCATTGAATCTTCCTAACATAGCTCTTACGTGTCATAGGAATCTGTCATAACCGTTTTAGCCATGATCTCCTTACACACAATTCAAGACGCTGACACATCAACATTATTTGCAAGAAATACATTTTACAAAACAAATAATAAGAATAGGAATTATCCAAGATTGAGACACCTTATTCCTAATAGTTACACTCCTCATGGGTCTCAACATACACAAAGATATCAAGGTAGTGGTGCAATAGTATAGTCTTAGAGAGCATCCCCTTTAGTTATAGGTGCTCTTTGGGGATAGACTGGGGTAGGTACATCCACTTTAGTACCACCTAGGCCTCATGGACTAGAGGGTGAAGGCAGTACAAGTTGATTATCTAGACACTTTTTTTGCATATATTTTGCAATCTTGAGAGAGCTCCTTATAGCGCAAGGAGAAACTTGAATAGCTAGGTCCAAGAGCACACCTAACTATCCAACCACCTTATAGAGTAAAATCAATGAAATAAAACAACACATAAAACAAAACCAAGGAGAGAAGGAACAACAAATACTTTATTAATTCATCCAATTATCCGCATACATGCCCGACTATGAGTCCTTCTGGGTTACGACCAACAGGATTTATGAAATTCCAAACATAGACCCTATCACTTCTTTCCTATATTATCTATCTCTCCCTACACATAGACACCCCTATTTATACTTGCCAAAATGGTTTATATAAGATTCTAGATCACTACACAATATAAGGATGACCTCAAAATGGTCTGCACACATCCCAAGACAAGATCCTTGTATTAAATTCACAACCTAAATTAAATACATAAGTCATCTCCAACTAAGAGCCAATCAAAGAAAAACTTGGTCAAAGAAGAACTAAGCATCAAAAAACATCAATTTCACTCGACACATGAAGGAACACTCGGCCAACACTAGATAACTCAACACATACAAGAATGCTTGACACATACTGGACAACTCAGCACATACATGAATGCTCAACAATGACTAAAACTTAGCACTTACTGGTAGAATGAACAAAGATGAGAAAGATAGCAAGGCAACCCAAGATGCTCCTATATCAGACAACTGAGGTTGAAAGAAATGATTCTCCCGAATCATTGAGATGTGACAACCTGAGATGAATCCAACTCAGGTTGATAAATCCATGTAGCATCTTCAACTGGTCTATTATTACACTTCACCAAGTATGCATATTAATATTTTCCTCTTGTGCTTTTACCAATCCTCTAATCCAATATATGTTCAAACTCTTCAACCTCTTCTTAGGATAATCATCTGGTATAAAAACATCATCATCTGACTCATGATACTTATGCAAATCAACAATATTGAATATAGGAGATATATCCATGTCATCAGGTAGCTCAACTTCATAAGCATTACCACCACCAAAATTCCTCAAAATTATACAAGGACCAAACTTTTTCATTTTTAGCTTACTTTATGTTCCAACAAGAAATCTACCCTTCTTCAAATGAACCATCACCTTATCACCAACTTCAAAAACATGATATCTCCTAGATTTGTCTGCATTTTCCTTATATTTTTGATTACTTTGTTCCAACTTCAACTTCACTTCTGCATGTAAAGACTTCATAAAATCAACAAATACTTCCCCTTCAATACTTCTCTTTTCTTCACTAACAATATCTCTCAAATCTGATACTCCTCTAGACTGCATTCCAGTAACAATCTCAAAAGGTGTTTTTCATGTACTCCTATTCACAAAATTATTATAGGCAAACACATCTTGTGCCACTACCATATCCTAATTACTCAACTTATCTCCAACTAAACATCTCAACAAATTACCCAAGCTTCTATTCACAACATGTGTCTGTCCATCTATCTATGGATGGAATGTAGAACTAAACATCAAATCAGTATCCATCTTCTTCCACAAAGTCCTCAAAAAATAACCAACAAACCTGTTATCTCAGTCATATATAATGCTTCTTGGTAATCCATGCAACCTAACAATCTCTTTAAAGAGAATATCAACAATATGCATTGCATTTGATGTCTTCTTACATTGTATGAAATGTGCCATCTTAGAGAATCTATCCACAACAACAAATATGGAATCATACCCTCTTGCTATCTTAGGTAATCCAAGAACAAAATCAATATTGATGTCACTCCAAGGTTTCTCAGGAACATAAATAGGTGTATACAATCTAGTATTCAAACTTACTCCTTTTGCAACTTGACAAATTCCACAACTCCTTACAAACTTTTGAACATCCTTATACACATGTGGCCAATAATACTTTTCCTTAAGAAAACTCAATGTCTTATCAATTCCAAAATGTCCAACCAATCCACCACAATGATTTTCCTTAATCAAATTAATTCTCATGGAACTTCTTGGTATACATAACTGAATTCCTTTGAATAACATACCAATTTGGATGAAATACTCCTCAAACTTGCACGGTTGTTTTGATAGATTTGGTGCTTTGCACTCTCTCCCCACCTCATAAAAATCAGGGTCAGTATCATACAACTCCTTCATCTAATCAAAACCAAGAACTGCAACCTTCATATTGGTCAACAAAGAATGTCTCTGCTCAGTGCATGTGCAACTCGGTTAGTAACTCCACTCTTATGCTTGATCACAAATGTGAAACTTTGTAAATATTCAATTCACTTCATATGTCTCTGATTCAACTTATGTTGACTAATCTTTATGATCAGTATACAACATAAACTCCTTAGGAATCAAATAATGTCTCCACTTTTTCAAAGCTTGAACAATAGCATAAAAATCTTGATCGTACACTGAATAATTCTTTTTAACATAATTCCACTTCTCACCAAAGAAAGCAATAGGTTTACCTTCTTGACTCAACACAACTCCTATTGCACTACCACTTGCATCACACTCAACTTGAACTATCTTATTGAAATTAGGTAAAGCTAACACAAGTAACTCGACAACCTTTGGTTTCAAAGTCTCAAAACTCTTGTCAGCTCCATGTGTCCACTTAAAATCCTTTTTATCTCCTCTCGTAGTCTCAGTCATAGCATTACAAACAAAACTTAAATTCTTAATGAACTTTTTGTAGAAACTAGCCAAACCATGAAATGATCTTACCTCACTCATAGTCTCAGGTGTAGGCCACTCCAGAATTTCTTTAACCTTCTCAGGGTCCATTTTCAAACCATCAGCTAAAATTACAAATCCTAAATACACATTCTCTTCTTGCATAAAGGAACACTTCTTCAAATTAATTAGTAGCTTATCCTCTTTTAGTCTTTGCAACACTTGTCAAATATGCTCAAGGTGTTCTTCCTTAGTCCTACTAAATATCAGAATATCATCCAAATAAAAAATCACAAACTTACCCAAGAATCTCTTGAGAACTTCATTCATCAACCTCATGAAATTACTAGGTGCATTAGTCAACCAAAAGGCATAACCAACCCCTCATACAAACCATCTTTTGTCTTGAAAGCAGTCTTCCATTCATCACCTTCTCTAATTATGATCTAACAATAACCACTTTTCAAATCAATCTTGGTAAAATACTTTGCTCCACTCAAAAAATCCATTATGTCATCCATCCTTGGCATAGGAAATCTATACTTCACTGTTATCTTGTTGATAGCTCTAAAATCAATACACATTCTCCATTCTCCATGTACTTATCTGTTAAGTTCATCATTCTCAGTAGGTGTTAATCAATACGACACTTTATTCAGAAAACTAGCTCTAGGAATTAGATCCATACAATGACTTATACTTCTTACTGGTGGTAAACCATTAGGAATATCCTCTGTAATAATCTCCTTGTATTCAATCAACAAGTTTTCAATTTTTGCTAGCACTCAGTCCCTACTGTCTCCTGTTGCTCAGCCATTACTATTTTATGTCACTTGGCCATTACTACCACAACTTGGCCCCTTGGAAATTATATTAAAATAGACTTGGTTCTTCTTCATGTCTTTCTCAAATTGCTTTCCATTAACCATGCAAATTTTCATAGTAGTATAGTTTATCTAATCTGGAACCTCAATCAAAGGTAATAATGTTTTCTTTCTTCCATTCACCCAAAGAGTATATTGATTCAATCTACCATAATGCACAACATGTCTATCATATTGCCAAGGTCTACCCAACAGAATATGACGACAATCCATAGGCATAATATCACATAGAACTTCATCAAAGTAATTTCCAATCTTGAATTTCACAATACATTGCTCACTTACCAACAATTTATTCTTATCCTTGATCCATGAAACATGATAGGGTTTAGGGTGTCTCAACCTCTACAATTTCAACTTTGTAACTAGCTCCTCTGATGCCAAATCCCCTGAACTGCCACTGCCAACAATCACTTGGCAACATTTTCCTACCATCTTACACCTGGTCTTGAAAATACTTCTCCTTAGGACAGGTTCTTCATCAACTCTTTTATTACACAAAAGTTCTCCTTACCATCAGGTTTTCTCCAACCTCAGGTCCACTTGGTGAACCCTCAAGATCCTCTTGTACCATATAATTTCTATGAATTTGTTCATTTTCATCAGAGTGTCTACACTCGAAGGATTTATGCCCTTCTTTTCCACATCTGAAACAATTACCACTAAAACCACCTCTAGAATAAGAACTACCTCTTCCTTGGTATGAACCAGTACCTCCTTGGTAAGAACTACCACCTTTACACTCAATCTTGCTTTTATCTTTATTTTTCCACTCAAATTTGCCCTTATCTTACATAGAATTATCAGATCTTCCACCTTCACCATAGGATCTACCTTTGCCTCTCTGGAATCTACCACCTCTACCTCTTTGTCTTTGTTCATGCTTCTTCGTCAAGATCTCCTTAGCTTTCAAGGCATATTGTTATGCTTCTTCCACACTATCCAATTTCACAAAACTTATTTCATCTTGAATTCTAGATCTCAATCCATTCAGGTACCTTGCAACTTTCTCAACCTCATCATCCACATGTCCAGATCTGATGTCCAATCTATAGAATTCCTCAATGTATTCCTTCAAAGTCATGTCCTTTTGTCTAAGGTTTTGCATCTTCCTCAACAAGATAAATTGGTAATCAATAGGAAGGAACTTCTTATTCACCATTTTCACCATTTTCAACTAAGTTCTGATGTTTTCCTTTCCCATTCTTTGTCTATTAGTTTGCAAATGCTCCCACCACAGTGAGGCATGACCTTTCAACCTAGTGACTGCAATTTTCACCTTCCTATTATCAGGAGTGATTTCAAACTCAAATAACTTTTCCATATTAGAGATATAATCCAACACAACATTAGTATCCAACTTTCCATCATAAAGAATAACTTCAACAACATTATTTGAATGTGCCCTAGTCAATACTCTCAACAATCATTCCTCATCTTGATCATCCTCAGGCTCTGGATTAGGGTCTGATGCCATTGCTTCATCATCACTTACATCATCAAGATGTGCTCCTCTCCTTTGGGATGTCTCCACAACATCTAATTTGGCTATAATTTGTCTTAACATGTCCATTATGACATTATCAACATGTCCTCTACCTCGAACCATCTTGAAAAATAGGTTCCTACAAGATCGTAACCCTCTGCAAGTTATAGGTCAAATCCATAGATCTGGCACCCTACAACCAATTCCAACTTAGGGTTATACATGATACAATCTCCTCAAGGATGAACCTAACAATCTGATACCACCTAGTACAAGGAGAAACCTGAATAGCTAGGGCCAAGGGCACACCTAATTATCCAACCACCTTGCAGAGTAAACTCAACGGAAGAAATGAACATAGAGAACAACACCAAGGAGAGAAGGAAAAACAAATAATTAATTAATTCATCCAATTATCCGCATACATGCCTGACTATCAGGCCTTCTAGGTTACGACCAACAAGATTTATGAAATTACAGACTTAGACCCTATCACTTATTTTCTATCTTCTCTATCTCTCTCTACACCTAGACACCCCTATTTATACTTGCCAAAATAGCTTACAGAAGATTCTAGATCACTACACAATAGAAGGCCAACCTCAAAATGATCTTCAAACATCCGAAGACAAGATCCTTACATTAAATTAATAACCTAAATCAAATGCATAAGTTGGCTCCAATTAAGAACCAATCACAGATAAACTCAATCAAAAAAGAACCAAGCATCATCAAACATCAGGTTCACTTGACACAAGAAGGAACACTCAGCCAACACTGGACAAATCGACACATACAGGAACACTCAACCAATACTAGACAACTTGGCACATGCAGGAACGCTCGGTAATGATTGCAACTCGACGCTTACTAGTAGAATGAACAAATATGAGAAGGATAGCAAGAAAACCCAGAATGCTCCTGCATCACATTATGATTTTGTACCATGATACATTTATATATATATATATATATATATATATATATATATATATATATATATATATATATATATATATATATATATATATATATATATATATATATATATATATATATATATATATATATATATATATATATATATATATATATATATATATATATATATATATATATATATATATATATATATATATATGATGCAATTTTGGTGACATTATACGATTCTACATGTTCATGCTTATGATGCTTACTTTCTATGATGTTGATGCACATGTTCTATCTTTTCTTTTCATGTTGATGCCTATGATGTGATGTGTTTTTATATCATGCACTTTCTATATGATGTGATGCATTTATATGATGGATGAATTTTTTACATACCTTTGTTTTTTGAATTTTTTACATGCACTTTGTATGATTTGACTAGATGGATGTAGATTATAAAAAGTGAATATGTTCTATGTGCTTTTATATGATGGATGGATGCATCATGATATCTACTTATGTTGCATGATTTATGCTATATGTACTAACATGCTTATGTGGGATGTAATCTTTTTGTTGTATCATGATACTCTTTCATAATGATATATTAGGACTAATAGAGGAACTATTAGTAGTGAAGCTTTTTAGAAGATGATAGTTAGGGGATGAAAGAATAAGAATGAATCCTTGATTAAAACCCTCAAATTTATGGTAAATAGAGAGTTTTCACATTTTAATAACCATGCTTGAATCATAACTGAATTCAACTATTTATTTATCATCATTGAGCTGCTTTATTATAGCAAAAATCGATACCATCCTACCAAGCTATAAATGATCTAGGTATGACTATCATCTTGTATTTTAACAGGCACTTGGAATAGACAAGGAATGTGGGCCAATCCATCTAGGTCAAGAATTTAGAGTTGAGGTATGTGTGGCATATCATAACCAAAGTATCCATTGTGATTTCATAATTAGACATTGTATATGGATGTGAAGGCTCTTATTAGAGAAACCCAGATTGCTCTTTCAAGACTTCATGGAAAACATTCCACAAATAGTAGACAAATAAAAATAAGTCGTGAACCATCATGGCATCTCTAAATCACTTGTGGACATTCTAGAGATGCATAAGAACATGACTTGCAAAAATCAAGACATAAGAAGACTAACTTGACTCAACAAGTTGTAGTTGTACTAATTATGTTTCTATATTTTTCCAATGGTCTGGATATTGATTTTTGATGTTTTATTGATGCTATCTAATTTCAAGAATAAGGTATCTTGTCTAAGACTACTCCATCTATTTTTGAGTGTTCCTTCCCTTGTCTAAGACAACATGATTTGTGATAAAATTCTTTGTTGTTTTATTGGGTTTGATAGATGAGACAGTTTGGGTAGTGTAGTTGAGGACTTGTTGACTAGTTTGACTATTTTGATTTAGTTATGATGAAGCTCAGACTTGTTGTATGATGTCATTCAATGCCTATTTTTTGAAGTGTGAAAGAATTGGTTTATGTATAAAGGAGATTTATTCCAAGATTTTCTCATTTATTTCAATTTTTTTGTTGTTGTCTTGAACAATTTTCTCAAGTTTTTTTGTAAAACTTTTTGGTCCACCATAGGGTTTGTATGTTTGGAGTCAAGGTATGTGCGACATATCAAATAAGTGAAGGACCTTATCATAGACACTATAAACATGGTCACTATAGATGAATGTTTTATGTTTTTCTGATATTTTTGGTATTTTTTTCAGAAATTTTGTTGTTTTTTTGGTATTTTTGAAGGATATTTTGCACAGTTTTTTGTATTTTGAAGGGATTTTAAAAAAAAATTTAGGTATTTTTTCAAGAAATTTTTCAATGTGTTGGAATTTTTTAGGACTTTATATATCATGACATTAGGGTGACCCCAACTAGAATAGAATGGGCACTTTATTGTGAAATGACCATGATGGATGACTTCGTGTGAATGTGACATAATGTGCTAAGACAAAAGTAACTAACAAATCTCAAGCCATGATAGGTATGATGACTAATTTTATTATGAAAATGAGGTGAGATGACATGTGATATCTGGTTGGAGCAATGATAGATGATGGAGCAATGATCTCTACACATGGCACCAGATTGCCTAGTTTTCACCATTGTACTTGTCCAAGGGGCCACCGAAATGGTTTCACCATAGGATGAATTTATTTATCTTTTATTTCTATTTTTCTATTACAAAAGATGCCAGATTGCTAGGTTTTCACCAAGGTAACCATTTTTTCTTTCTTTTTTTTTTGTATTTTTTTGACTTTTTAAAAATGAGACTACTTTGAGAGTTATATATAGAAATTGCACATAGGAAAGCTATTGATCAGATATGAAATAGGCTTCCCATATAATATGGATATTTGATATGCTTTAGACCCCATATACCACCGAGATGATGTAAGGACCCAACCAATTTGGTTCAAACTTTCCTAGTTTTTCTCTTTCCACTTGATTTTTTAAATTTTCCATTAGTACCAAGTCACAAACTTCAAAAGATCATAGTATGACCCTCTTATTGGAGCTTATCTAGAGATGCTACTTATATGCTTGTAAGTGTGTTAGTGCATTTTGTCTTTTTTCATCTAGCAACTCTATATCATGTAGTCGAGATACTTGGTATTCCTCATCTGAAATGATGTGCTGAAGGGATACTCATAGTGATGGGAGTTAAACCTCTATTGGAAAGATTACTTTGGTATCATACTACCAACATACACTAGTGAATATGGAGTGGCTCTTGTGGGGGTACATAAACTAGTATGATAATGTCCATAATGTAGGATTGAGTTGGAGATGCCCGACCAACTTCATTGACTATCTTGTTCAATATTTTTATAATGGTTTTATTTGTAGCCTCAGCCTAGTCATTACCTAGGGGGAAGTAGTGCGAAGAAAAGCTATGATGGATGTGGATTTTGCACAAAGGTCTTCCATGTGTTTATTTTTGAAGAGGGAGCCATTATCAATAATAATATTTTGTGGGGCTCTGTATCGACTTGTGATATAGTTTAAAAGGAACTTGGAATTTTTTTTGATGATAGTATATGTCACAAGAATTAATTCGACCCACTTTTTGAAATACTCAGTGGTTGTAATGATGTACTTATGACCGTCAAAGGATAATGGATGGATATTTCCAATGATATTGAAACCCCATTGTGAGAATGGCCATGGTGAAGTGAGTGACTACAACTCTTGAGCTAGCGCATGAATGAGGTTCCCATGAATCTAACACTTTTTGCATTTTTGAACAAATGAACAAGTATATGTTTCCATAGTGGGCCAATAATACCTAATTCTTAGAAGCTTCTTAGCTAAGGTCAACCCAATAGAATGAGCACCACAAATGACCTTGTGTACTTCTAATAGCATTTATTGTGCTTCTCATGAGTTGAAACATCTTAAGAGTGTACCATCTAGACTTTGTTTGTAGAGTGTATTGGCAATGATAGTGTAATGGGGGGCTTGCCTTAACAAGGACTTATTTTGGTTGTGGGATAGATCTGGTGGAATGATTTGGTGAGTAAGGTAGGCATAAATGTATTGGTACCAAGGGGAATTGAGACTAACAATTTTACACACAACCTTAGACTTGGGGACTTAAAAAATAGGGACCATGAACTCACAGTGTGTCACATTTGGAAGTATGTCCAACAAATTTCCTATAGTGGCCATGGCATCACTGATTTTTTCTTGATCATGGGGATTTTTAAAAAATGATATCTGCTCAAAGTATATGTTTATATCTTCTACCATGGCTTTTGTTGCCCAAAAATTCCCTATCATTCATTTTTTGGCCACGGTCCTATTTTCCAAAGAAGTGCTCAAGTGTCGAAAACCTAGTGTGTTTTCTATCTTTTGGTCTGAAAACCTAGTGTGTTTTCAACCTTCTCCCCAAAATCCCTTTGTGTTTTTGACCTTCAAGTGCGCAACTCTGACCAGGTGAGTCCCAATTCCTCATAGCCATGCAAGTGTAGTGGAGATCCAACGGCTGTCGCATAATCTCATGGAATCTTTCGAGCCCATGAGATCATGCGACAACGGTCAGATTAGAATCTCAGTGGGTCCGCATTTTGAGTGAGGTGGCATATTTCCTAAGCGCGCTATTGTGACCAGGTGGGTCCTAGTTTTTAATGTTACCGCGGGCTCATCCAAGCAGTCAACAAGCAATGGTTTCATGTTGGTTGCATGATCGCATGGGATCTTTCGATCCCATGCACCCATGCGACTAACCGTCAACAGGTAATGGGTAGCATCTTGTGGTTGGTCGCATGATCACATGTGGCCTCTTGACTGCATGCGACCATGTGACAAGCGGTCAGCGGGGACTTCGGTAGTTGCTGGTGGGTCCTTGGGAGGTGATGTGTCCGCTTCTCAGTGGCTGGCTAGTAGTTAGCAGAGGTTGTTGTGGACCCAGTAGCATGCAACCACCATTGGATTCTAAGGGGCATTTCCTGTGGTGTGGTCATGGGTCCAGCTGAGGTGTTCGATTCTTGTTGGTCCGTGTGGTTGGCAATTTGGATATTTGGCGGGGCCATGTGTCTTGCGTGGCGATGGTGGATTCAAAGAGGCTTGTCACATGATCACATGAGGCTTTTTTAGCTCATGCGATCATGCGACCGGTGTTATTTCAAGGTGGTGGCAGTTTCTAAAGAGCTTGTCGCATAAAAACTTTTGAGCTCATGCGATCATGCGACCATTGCTATGTCAAAGCGGTGCAGCCTATTTTCGCGGGCTTTCTTCTGAGAGAGATGTTTGCAAGTGCGGGTAGGTAGAAATTGATGATTTTAGAGGTGGTTGCAGTTGGGAGAATTTGCAAAAAATTTAGACTACTATTTTTGGGTCCTTTCAAGGATCTGAAATTGAATTTGAGCATTCATGGCTTAGTGGGCTTGTAGGGAGGTAGATGGATCAAGGTTGTTGATCTGCAGGCAGGATCAATACAGGCATGGGCACACAAGGAGAAATATCTAATCAGTTGAGATATTTACAGAGTACATTTTTATGATCAGAAGTGACTGGTTTAGGGTTGGATTATTTTATGCATATCTATGTAGCCCTAAAAGTTTGATTCCTACCTGCGTGCAAGGGTTGTATATAATGTTTTTTGGAGCTTGTAGGGCTCAAAATCCAGCAATTGTAAAAAGAAGGTTTCTTTCTCAGAGAGCAATTTGTGGCATTTTCCTGCCCTTTTGGCTTTCTGCAATTGTTAAATTTTCATTGATTGTTCAGATAATGCAAAGCATTCTGTGACATTCTTGTTGTCCCTATGCTTTCTTGTATGGATTATCTCTTATTGGATCAAAGTGTATGCATGTTTTCAATGATATCTCAGGTTTCCTAATTCCTCTTGCTTTCTATAACTATGTGTGTTATTGGTTTTATCTGATTTAGATGTTTTGAGGATATATTTCAGCCCCTAGCAGTCTTGTCTCAATCCTACACCGAGCTACAGAAGTGAATGTCTGTTTGTAGGTCATAAGTGGTGTCTTCTATTCAGGCCCTCTTATGAAATACTTATGCAAGCCTATTCAGTAAGTTATGATCTCCTAGATCTATTTCCTTCACTGGTTTCATCCCTCTATACTGAGATCCAAACCCTAGTTTCGGTGCATCACCTAGTAGGATAGATTTGCTTTCAATCATTTCCCTTTCCATGCATTCCTTCTAACCCTTTCCCTCAAAAGTTTACTTTCCTGTTTAAAAGCAAATCAAGGTGATAATCCAAGAGGAACTAGCCTAGAACCTAGAGGTCTCATCTCGGTTAGCAAAAGGTCCCACAACCTTGAGATGATTCCCATGTTATACTGGATTATCAAGACCAAGAGAGCTTGAGATCAGAGGCGCAAATTCAGTGTATAACAACTTTATCTGGAATTAGTTTTTTTTTTTTTTATATCTTTGGTGTCGTAGATGCCATTGACTTGGTTGATAATCAGTTGATAATCCCTATATACATGTAACCATTGGATCTTCCAATAGACAACTATTTTGAGACCTATAAGTAGCACTTCATACTTGACTATATAGTTGGTGCAATCAAACTTCAGTCTATAAGATCTAGGAATTGAGTCTTTATGAGGAGTGATGGAGACTATGTCGATGCCTGGTCCTTTCTGTGTGTGAGAGCTATCAAAGTATAGTTTCCACTGTTTTGGCTCTATAATAGAAAATATTCCTTCATTAGGAGATTCTATCACCATTGGATGAATAGAAGGTAAGGGTGCATCCACCAATTGGTCGACAATTGCATGGCCTTTGATTTATTTTTTATACACATAGTCTATGTCAAACTCACTTAGTATCATGACCCATTTGGATAAGAACCCTATCAATGTTTTGTTTCTCAATAGATACTTTAATGGGTCAATTTTAGCAATTAGGATCATATTGTGGCTCAACGTGTAGTGTCTACATTTTTGTGAACCAAAAATTACAACCAAACATGCTCTTTCAATAGCAGTGTAGTTTAGTTCATAAGCCACAAGTGGTTGAATGATGTAGTATATGGATCTTTCCTTTCCATCTGAGTCATTTTGTTCCACTAATGCTCCCAATGAATGCTCTATTTATGAGATATACAATAGTAAGGGCTCATCTGGAATAGGTGCTATTAAGATAAGTGCTAATAGAAGGTAATCTTTTAGTATTTGGAAGGCCTTTTGACAATATTCTATCCATTCAAATTTTATGTACTTATGTAATAAGTACTGGAATGGGTGGCACTTGTCCGCCAGCTGTGAGATAAACCTTCTTACTAATATCGATCTTCCCTATAAGCTTCTTACATTTTTTAATGTTTTTGGGGGAGGAATTGTAATTATAGCTTGGACCTTTTAAGGATTGATCTATATTCCTCTATGGGAGACAATAAATCCCAACAACTTTCCTAATGTGACTCCAAAGATACATTTCTTTGGGTTTAGCCAGATCTTGTACTCATGAATCCTTTCAAACACTAGCTCTAATATTGATAAATTCAGGTTTCTTTCTAGAGACTTTGCCAATATATGATCATCATAATCTTCTATGGTGATATACATCATGTCGTAAAAAATGGTTGTCATTACTCTTTGATATGTAGCATAAACATTCTTTAGTCTAAAGGGCATGACACACTAACAATAGGTGCCCTAGGAACAATTGAAAGTAGTTTTGTGTTGATCCTCTAGTGCAATATTGATCTAGGTATACCTGGAGAAACCATCCGTGAGCAATACCATCTTATATCCAAAAGTGAGGTCAACTATCATGTCAATATTTGGCAAGGGAAAATTATATTTTGGACATGCCAAATTTAGGTCCTGAAAGTCAATACAAATTCTTATAGCTTCACAAGCTTTGGATAGTAGTACCAGATTAGAGATCCATATGACATAGTCTATAGGTTTTACAAAGCCTACATCAAGTAACTTCTTTAATTCTTCTTTGACCAACAATGCAATCTTGGGACGCATCTTGTGGAGTTTCTACTTTTATGGATTTTTCCTCGACTTTAGTGGAAGATGGTGAAGTACTAACTCTAGATCTGACCTAGGCATTTTTTACTATGACCAAGCAGTCAATTTGTCTATCGTTGAAGAACTAAATGAATTTTTCTCTTTCCTTTGGTGTTAGTGACTCTTCCAAGTGGACCATTCTTTGTATTTTAGCAATGCCAATGTTGATTGTTTGAGTTTTCTCTACCAATAATGGTGACTTCTTCTTAGTAATGGGGAGTATATCAATCTCTCCATTTGTGGGTGCCTCAGAGAGGTTTTCACTCTTGGATACATCTTTTTTTTACTATTTTTTATCTAGAGGGTGCCTTCTAGTTTTCACCTAAGAGCCTTATATTTTCATTTTCAATTTTATGACTAGAGGATTGATGTAACTCCCCAAAGTGCATTGTACTGCCTAGTTCAATGTTGAACTCTACCTTGTGGTCTCCCATATGTATGCTTTGTCTTAGTCTAAAGAATTATACAATTGCTTCATCATTCTCAAAAATGTCTACAGTTGGTGGATTTTGTTGTTCCCAAATGATAAGGTCAGGGTAAACCAAGGTTATGCTATCCTTGGTTTGGATGGATGAAATAGGTAGTTTGGTTAATGTATTAATATATCAATCATTTACCAAATCATGGGTCTTAGATGAGGATGAGGATGAAGGTTTAGATCTATTCTAGAATTATGAAACCTATGCTTTGCGATCTATGGATTTGTCTTGTAAAGATAGTTGGGAAATTTTTGTGTCAAATTGTAGGGTATATTTGGTACATAAGGTATCCCACTCATAATCATTCAAGTATGTGTCTAAATGGGACTCGTTAAATGTCTCAACTTTGTTGTAAACACAAGCATTAACATCACTGGGCAACATGATATTTGAGTTTCTACCTATAGGTGGTATGTAACCTAAACTGTGATGCTTTGGGTTTTGGGTAGGAGCAATTGGATCCATGATTCCTTGTTCATTGTTTCATAGGCTATAGCACCCATTATACCCTTTGTTTTGAAAAATGGTGTACCCCCTTCCATATTCGTGTGCTAGGATTATGTGTTATGGAGATTCCCCATCTATATACAATTAGCAAGATAGGTTGTCTTCTATGATCTCTTCATGTATATCTCCCCATCTTAATTTTTTGGGGTAGATAGATAATTTTTAGTTGTTGCTTCCTATCTAGAGGTTGCCTCAGTTTTCCATACAACTTGGGTGAGATAGGTAACTTTCCTACACAAAAGAAGTCTGCATAGGTATATCCTCCACATCCCTTTTCTTGTACCTTTATTTTTAGCTTTGATGTAGGTTTCATTGTTGGTTTTGCAAGATTTGTGGGATCCATGTTTTGAGAAGAGGAAATAGTTTATGCTTCCTAATTGTTGGGTACATGATTAGAAATGGATCCTCTAAGATTTATATAATATAGAAAGGGGTCCCTATCACTAGGTATGGTGATTTCCACTCCATTTTGAGGAAATTTTAGACACAAATGATAAGTAGATGATACAACCTACATGGAATGGATCCATGGTCTCCCTAGGAGCATGTTGTAACCTAGCTCTAGATCCAGTACTTGAAATGCAGTGTCTTGTATTGAGGGACCCAGTCTTATTGGGAGACTTATGACACCATTGAAAGGACGTTCTTCATCATAATAGGCTCTTATTATGATATTTTTGGTGACATATACACAAATATTAGAGTAGTCCAATGCTTGTACCAATTTTAGTGTACATATATTCAAACCTTCTCCTCCATCTATCAAGATTTTCCTAATCTTGTTGAGATAGATGAAAACTTCTAGATGCAAAAGATCATTATAGGATGGTTTATGTGCTAGAAGATCTTTCTTAGTGAAGGAAAGGTGATGTGGAGTGGAAACCATAATCACCTGAAAATGGACAAGATTATTTTAATGATAAATCAAGGCAAAGATCAACATAATTAAATACAATTAAATCAAATTGTTAGAATAACTGAGAGGGGGGTGAATCAGTTATCCATAGTCCCAATCACAAAATGTATATCCAAAAACAATTTACTAAAACTTCTGTAGCTCGGTAAACTGAAATAGTATTTTGTCTATGCTTTTATAGATTACTAGTTAATAACATATAATGATTATCGATCAAATCCAATATGCAACATGTAAAGTATGAATCAAACAATCATCACAATCAACACATAACACAAGAGATTTAACTTGGAAACCCTGTGAAGGGAAAAACCACTTGGGACCGGTAACCCAAAAATTCTTCACTCTTCTGAAGTGAGGTTGGTGAAGACCCAACCCTATTAAAGGTTACAAACACATTATGAGGTGTGACCTTGTTAGAGGATTTTAGACCAACTGTTATTGTCCAACCAACATTTACTATGGGGTTGATAGGATAACAAATGTACACTCTATGAATGACATTACAAGACTTTCTAGTCCACTCTGTTAAGAGATTTCTCTCTTTGCAATGGTTAAAATGTAACAATAGTTGATTTGATTACAACATAACTTCAATTGCAAATTATCAGATCTATGTTAAGCTCATTCAAATCCTCTGATGAATATTTCAATTTTGTTTCAATCAATATTTAGTAACTTACTGTCACTCGGTAATAGTTTTTTGATGCTCAGTAATCTCTATAGTTTGGTTCTCCTTAACCAGTCTGATCAGACATGCATGAATCTTGTTCACGTGATATCTTCTACAATCTCCTTCTTTTGACATGATTTCATTGTGAAATCCTAGTCTCTTAAATAGATGAGTAAACCATTTTAATTTCATCCATCAAATTTTGCCGCTTAATCTCCTTTGTTGATTTTTTCGCTTAAACCTTCCTCAACTGATGTGTTAGTAACACGTTTTGTTTTAATCCCTTAGATCTTCTTCAAATTATGTTAGCCGTTGATCTTTGTAACAAACATTATCTTCATCTCTGATTTTGAGGTACTTTACAACTCATCAACTTCATTGGCTAAACTAGTCATTTAGTTCTTTTCTTCTGCTTGGTTAACAAAGAAATGTGTCAGTGAACACAAGCGGGGTTTGTACTGTGATCGGTATACACTACACTGCGTCAGTGTATACTGAAATGGTTCTTTAACTGAGAAAACTGCCTTGTGCACTTTGCTTTGTCCTTCATCATAGATGAATGCAACATAATCAAGTTAATAACATAAGGTCATAGACTCATTCATAAGTTACCAAATGTATTCCTTATCCTTATCTGTCATCTCCATCTTCCTCATGTAGATATATTATGTTCTTCATCTCTTTTCTTCTTCTTCTACATATGTTTGGGTATAGTAACTTACAAGATAAGTAATGTCAAAACTAGTTGACATCAATGACAACATATTATTGATTTAATCATCTTAAATATCTAATCAGCAACGCAATGATCTTAAATCACATATCTTCAAGTTATACAATGTATTCAGATCAATTATAATTCATCAATCTCTCCCTTTGGCATTGATGGCAACACAAGCAATATGAAATATGCCATACACATACCAAACATGTATTCTACAACTCTGTCAATAAATGTTGTAACGATACAAGCTCTCCCTAGCTTAATATGTTTAATCACTATGTTACATAAAAACATTTGTAATTGTAGGCTAAGTTCTGTAGATATGATCTTTTCAGCTCCCTTTTCTGTGACTCTCTCCCTTTGTCTTTGGCACCATATTCTTCTCATATTCTTCATATTGATCTATCTCCCTTTGACAACAATGTCAAAGAATAATACAAACATACAACTCTATAGTAGCCATGTAACTCTCTGTTGTCCAGTGCATTCTCTATATCTTGGTATACTATTATGAAAATCAGTTCCAGTTCTTCAATTTTTCACAACGTTAGATAGAAATCCAAAGTGTGAACTCTGCTACATCAATAAGTATGATCTTCTGATAAGATTAGGCTGATGCAACCTCCAGATCACCTTAGTGACCGGTAGATAGGGGAAGGACCCCAAGTCTAGTCCTTAAGTATTCATATGTATCCTTCGGTAGAGGCTTTGTAAATATGTCAGCAAGTTGTTCTGTTGATTACTTGCTTCTCCTGCACTTGTTCCCTTAAGTAGTGATACTTAATTGATATATCATTTGTTTTAGAGTGCATCACTATATTCTTTGAAATATTAATAGCACTAGTGTTATCACAATATATAATCACCGGCTTAGTGATTACTTCATTCATTCCTTCTAACACTTGCTTGATATATGAAATATTTGAACAGATAGTAGCAGTAGCAACATACTCTACTTTAGTTGTAGACTAAGAAATGCAAGCCTATTTCTCACTTGTCCATGTAACAAGTCTTTCACCAAAGAAGAATGCTCCTCAGGTGGTACATTTTCTATCATCCACATTTCTAGCCCAATCAGCATCGGTGTATACCTTTAGTTCAAACTTTTCTTTCTTAGGATACCACAACCCATAATCTTCAGTTTTCCTTAGGTATCTTAATATTATCTTTGTAGAAATTATGTGTGACTCTCTAGGGTTTGCAAAAAATCTAGCAACTATTCCAACAACATGTGCTATATCAGGTCTACTATGAACTACATACATTAACTTACCAATCATGGATCGGTATAGTGTCTAATTTACCTTGGTAGTTCCATCTTCTTTAGTCATTTTACATCCAGTAGCCATCGGTGTTCCCACAGGTTTAGCATCTTCCATGCCAAATGTCTTCAAGACTTCCTTTATGTATTTAGATTGTGTGATGAATATACCATCATTCTATTGAATCACTTGTAAGCCTAGAAAGAACTTAATCTCTCCAAACATAAACATTTCAAATTCACTTTTCATTTCATCAGCAAATGACTTACATATTTAATCTTGTCCTTCAAATATTATGTCATCCACAAATATCTCAACAATCAAGATAGTATCATCAAAATTCCCTTTCATGTACAGATTACTGTTCTCACTTGTTCTAACAAATCCAATACTCAACAAATAGTTATGTAGCCTTTCATACTAGGCTCTCGGTGCTTTCTTCAAACTATATAAAGCTTTATGTAATCTACATACCATATCTTTATTTTTTGGATCAACAAACCCTTCAGGTTGTTCTATGTAGATTTCTTCTTCAAGTATCTCATTCAGAAAAGCTGATTTGACATCCATTTGGTAAACTTGAACTTTTTGTGAGCAGCATATGCAAGTAACATTCTGACTCCTTCTAATCTAGCAATAGGTGCAAAGGTTTCACCATAATCTATTCCTTCCTCCTGTGCATATCCCTTGCATACTAACCTAGCTTTGTTCCTTGTTACCTCTCCATTCTCATTAAGCTTGTTTCTGACTATCCACTTAGTACTGATAACATTCTTGTCCTTAGGTCTAGGTACTAAACTCCAAGTTTTGTTCTTCTTTATCTGTTCTATTTCCTCTTTCATTGCATTAACCCATTCATCATTTTATAATGCAACTTTTACATTATTCGGTTCATATTCACAAACTAGACTTGTACCTTGTCTTGCTTTACTTCTTGTTTGCATGCCAGCTTGTTTGTCTCCAATGATTTGTGTCTCAGGATGATGTCTTCTGAAAAAACTTGCCGGTATCTGATTTCTTCTTTCTTGTTCATCTTGTGCAGGTTCATTTTCTTGCTCGATGGGTGCTTCCTACTCGTCGGTTTCTTTTTCTTGTTCCTCGGTATTGTTTTCTTGCGAACCGGTTATCATTGTCTATTGCATTGGTAGGTACTCTGGTTGTTCAATGTAACTGAATCTATCGCAGTCTTCCAGTTCTTTAATGCTTTCCTTTGCATTCTTGTCATCAAACTCATCAACTCAAACATTAGTACTTTCAATCATTTTATTAGTTACTTTGTTAAGACAGTTGTATGCTTTACTTTTAGTGGAATATCCCAGAAATATCCCTTCATCACCTTTTGAGTCAAACTTCCCATTTCTTTCATCTTTCAGAATAAAGCATTTACTTCCAAAAATCCTCAAATAACTTACAGTGGGTTTGTGACCAAACCATAACTCATAGGGTGTCTTATTAGTGTCCTTCAGTTGTACTCGGTTCATAACATAAATAGTTGTGCTGACAACTTCCCTCTAGTATGTCTGAGCAACATTCTTTTGCAACATCAGTGTCCTTGCATAGTCAATGATTAACCTATTCCTCCTTTCATCTATTCCATTTTTTTGTGGTGTCCTCGGTGCAGAGACCTATCTTTTAATACCATGCTCATTACAAAAGTTAGTAAATTCATCAAAAATAAATTCACCACCTCGGTCAGATCTTAAACATTTCAATTATTTACCACTCTCTTTCTCAAATTTTGCTTTATACCACATGAACATCTTAAATGCCTCTGATTTTTCTTTTGAGAACATGACTGTCATTAATCTAGTATAATCATCAACAAAAAGAATAAAATATCTATCTCCATAGTAACTTTGAGTTCTCATAGGACCACATAGGTCGGTATGCACTAACTCAAGTAATTTCTTTGTTGAATAATCTTAGATTTTGTCATTTTACCTTTCTGACATTCATAACACATAGCATGATCAGGCTTAGATAAGTTAGGCAGACCTCTAACCTTTTTCTTTTTACTGATCTTAATCATGTTATCAAAATTCACATGACATAACCTCTTATGCCACAACCATGCATCTTCATCTTTCATCATTAAACAAGAAGACTAATCATTATCAAGATAAAACAAATTACCTTTCGACTGTGTTCCAGATCCAATAAGTCTTCCTCCATCATCATATATCTTCACTTTCTTGCTCTCAAAAGCAACTCAGTGGCCTGAATTGTTCAGCTGTGCCACACTTAGCAAATTATAGTTTAGACCTTTTACCCAATAAGCATTATAACATCTTATTTTATCATTTATCATCAAGGATCCTTTTCCTCTAACCATACATGGTGCATCATTACCCATTCTAACAGATCCTCCATTATGTTCTTCAAGATGATCAAATTTTTCTTCATCACCAGTCATCTGATGTGTACAACCACTATCTATAATCCATGTATCATTCTTATTAACCTTAGAGATAAGTGTTGTCTCTACATACCTTTCATCTTCTCCGGATTCATCTTCATTGCAACAAATACTACCTCCACATCTTCATCAGTGTCGGTATCGGTGACATCTTCTTCTACAATGTAGCACACCTTCTTGCCTTTGTCATTATTGTCTCGGCTATCTCTTTTGTAGTGTTGGTAACTTCTGTTGCCTCTTCTCCCATAGCTTCCTTTACCAGATCAATCTTTGTTTTTGTCATCATCTTTCCTGTGTGGACATCTAGCAAAAATATGACCAACCTCTTTACAATTAAAGCATGCTAAAGGTAATTTACCTCTATACCTTCCTTTACCTTTAGGTAACCTTCTGGCCATAAGAGCTTTAATTTCATCATGCTCATCATGAGTATTGCTATCACTATCATCATTCTTATTTTTGCTACTAGACTTACCAATCTTTAGAGAAGACATAAAAGCAGATTCAATAGATGGTAAAACACTATTATCAAAGTTATTTAGTTCAAAGGTTTTAAGCTTACCAATCAGATTATCAAGAGTAAGGTTGTTACCAGATGTAGACCTTGTTTCATAAATTGCAGATATTCTGATTGCATAAACTGACAATAAGGTCCTGAGAACTTTTCTTACCACTGTCTCTTCATCAATAACACCATCAGATGCTCTAATAGCATGTACTGCCTCTTTCAGTCTATTTGTATACTACACAATATTCTCACTTTCCTTCATCTTTATATCATCGAATCTACCCCTTAAGCTTTCAACTCTAGCTCTTTTGACATTCACATCACCACTATAAACTTGAGCAAGTTTATCCCACATATCTTTAGCAGTAGTGCAATTCTTAATATCTTCAAATTCAGCATCGGTACAGGAAACAACAATATCCATCATAGTAGTTGATCAAGGGTCAAGGGACCAGTGGGCGGTGTAATGTAGCCATTCTCTATTAGTGTCAGGGCAGAATTCCCAATTCCAGATACATGCAGCTTCATTTGGCTTTGCCATACTGTGAAGTTATCTTTGTTCAGCTTTGGCACTTCCCTCTTATACATTTTGAAATATTTGTGCTGAAGTCCTTAAAACTCTATTCCAAGCAACCAAAGCTCTGATACCAATTGTTAGAATAATTGAGAGGGGGGTGAATCAGTTATCCACAGTCTCAATCACAAAATGTATATCCAAAAACAATTTACTAAAACTTCTGCAGCTCAATAAACTAAAATAGTATTCTGTCTATGCTTTTACCAATTACCAGTTAATAACATATAATGATTACCGATCAAATCCAATATGCAACATGTAAAGTGTGAATCAAACAATCATCACAATCAACACATAACACAAGAGATTTAACATGGAAACCCTGTGAAGGGAAAAACCACCTAGGACCAGCAACCCAAAAATTGTTCACTCTTCTAAAGTGAGGTCAGTGAAGACCCAACCCTGTTAAAGGTTACAAACACACTATGAGGTGTGACCTTGTTAGAGGATTTTAGACCAACCGTTATCATCCAACCGGCATTCACTATGGGGTTGACAGGATAACAAATGTACACTATATGAATGACATTACAAGACTTTCTAGTCCACTCTGTTAAGAGATTTCTCTCTTTATAATGGTTAAAATGTAATAGCAGTTGATCTGATTACAACACAACTTCAATTGAAAATTATCAGATCTATGTTAAGCTCATTCAAATCCTCTGATCAATATTTCAATTCTTTTTCAATCAATATTCGGTATCTTATTATCACTCGGTAATAGCTTTTTGACGCTCGATAATCTCTGTAGTTTGGTTCTCCTTAACCAGTTTGATCAGGCATGCATGAAGCTTGTTCACGTGATATCTTCTACAGTCTCCTTCTTCCGGCATGCTTTCATCATGAAATCCTAGTCTCTTAAATAGACGAGTAAACCATTTTAATTTCATCCATCAGATTTTGCCACTTAATCTCCTTTGTTGATTTTGTCGCTTAAATGTTCCTCAGTTGATGTGTCAGTAACACATTTTGTTTCAATCCCTTAGATCTTCTTCAAATTATGTTAGTCGTCGATCTTCATAACAAACATTATCTTCATCTCTAATTTCAAGGTACTTTACAGCTCATCAACTTCATCGGCTAAACTAGTCATTTAGTTCTTTTCTTCTACTCGATTAACAAAGAAATGTGTCAGCGAACCCAAGCTTGGTTTGTACTATGATCAATATACACTACACTACGTCGGTGTATACTAAAATGGTTCTTTAACCGACAACACTGCCTTGTGCATTTTTCTCTATCCTTCATCATAGATGAATGCAACATAATCAAGTCAATAACATAAGGTCATAGATTCATTCATAAGTTACCCAATGTATTCCTTATCCTTATCTGTCATCTCCATCTTCCTCATGTAGATATATTATGTTCTTCATCTCTTTTCTTCTTCTTCTACAGATGTTTGGGTGTAGTAACTTACAAGATAAGTAATGTCAAAACTAGTTGACATCAATGACAACATATTACTGATTTAATCATCTTACATATCTAATCAGCAACTTAGTGATCTTAAATCATAGATCTTCAAGTTATAAAATATATTCAGATCAATTGTAGTTCATCACAAATCAAGATAAAATCAAAGATAAATTGCAATTGAACATTAATCCAAAATTAATTGAAAATCAAAAGCTATCAAATGAATTTAAATCAATTAAATCATGATAAATCAATTAATTATGTAATTAATCTAATTAATTACATAGTTCAATTTAAATCAAATCAACCCATTCAAGGGGTACACATGGCTAAACAAATTAATAAATTCAATGGATTAATTCCTATTTTATCTCAACACCACATGGGAGGAAAAAGCCTCAACCAATAGGAATTGAGAACCAAGCTCACATGGATCAAGCCTAAAATGAATCTCAATCACTCACTTGGAAAGAGCATCTTGTCCACTCATTTTGTCTTCTTGTCCCAAGCTTTGAGGACAATCCATTTAAATTTTCTCCAAAGGGTGGAACCAAGGACTTAACCCCAACTCAATCATGATCAACTCTACTACACCCCCTACCCTTGCCAAAATCTATAAAAGCAAGGTATAAATCACTCATTTATCATCCACAAAATCTAAGAATAGCATCAAACCTCTTGCAAATTAGAGCTAGAAAGGCAAATATAGAAGTTAATTAGCTTTTCAATTTGGAATTGAACTATTTAGCTTAGCTTATCATTCATTCTCATTCTAGGATTGTCATTAATGGAGGCTTGCTAAGAGATTCATCATTAACATCCCTAGCTAGAGATCCATAGAGTGTTTAATTGCTCTTATTTGATAAAATAGCTCTTCCTTTGTGGTAATTTAGTTATTTTATTCAATTATTTGCAATACTAACCCTGTGAAGGTACACATTCTAGTACACAGAAACATACCCTACCATAGCTTTAAACTCATCAACTTCTAGTTTTTTAGGATGGATGACTATTATAGGGTTGTATGGAAGACTTATTTGCGGTCAGGAGAAATAGAGAGCAATTCATAGATGGATATTTGTCTTGGGGTCTTCTTTAGATGGTCTAGAAAATTATACTAACCTAATGGTGGATTGGATGACTTACTTGGTATAGTAGTTTTTCACGTGACTCCTTGTACTATTATTTTGGTACGATGGGTGGCAAAAACACAATTGATATCTGGACCTTAGATGATGATGGTGTTTATGGTCAAATTTGGGTATGATTTTGTGTAGGTGAGGTTTGCATGGTTATTCATTCCTAAGGTAGAGGCCTTACCTTTGTCATGATTAATTAATGGGTTTTGGAATACCTTGTGATCTTGGTTGGTGGTGCCAGAATTAGTGACCACTTTGATCTCACCATGATTGATGAAATATTGGACAATGTGTTTTAGTTGCATACAACTGGCTATTTTGTGTCCCTTGGTTCTATGATAGTTACAATAACTATTGTCATCCCACCATGTTAGTTTACTAGGACCTTCATAATTCTTATCTCGATTAAAGTGATTGAATGAGAATGTATCAATTTATTCAGGAACATCTCAAGAGGTTTTGTAAGAGGCATAAATTCTCATCATGGAGGGGGATTCCTTCTTGCATAACTTTGTTTTTATGTGGTAGAATTGGCATGTTTGGTACTTTGTCTAGGAGTAGTGTTGCTAACATTATGATTTGTTTGTGTTTGTTGCATATGTTGGACTAGAGTTGGTGCTTGCACAAGTAAGAATGGTTGTGCCATCTTTGCATCCACAATAACATTGTTTGTTACATTCTTGTTTTTTACTAGTATTTGGTTTTGTTGTAGGATGCTATAGTACTAGTCTCTTTCTTAATTATTCATTTCAAAGTGAGGTCTCTTTCTACTTTCAACCCTTTCTCAACTAGCTCTTCAAAGGACTCAATGCTTTGGGAGTGTAGTTCACATATTAGGTCTAGTTGATAATTTTATACGAACCTGTGGATCTTTTTATTGGTCAATAAATGGAAAGATGCCTTAGAGACAATATTTTTCCTACATCATAAGAATTAAGAAAAGCTTTCCCCATTATTCTTCTTGGTGGTGCAGAGATCCATAAATGTTACTTCCATGAAAATGTTGTGTAAATAGTGGGATATGAACTTTTCTGCTAGTTCATTCCATGAATTTATCCCAGGAGGGAGTCTGGAGAACCAATCCATGGTTTTCCCACTAAGAATGCATGGAAAGAGTCTCATAAGATATATTTCATCATGGGATACCTCCGTACATGTTGTAAAAAACTCACTAATGTGATCATGGGGATCACCCTTTTCTTTGTACCTATGAAATTTAGGTGTGACAAAGTTGTGTGGAAAATGTAGCATATGTACAGTCCTATCAAAGGAATAAGGAATGAGGTCTTTTGGGGTATAAGACCTCTTAAGAGCACCTATTTGTAGGTTTATGACCTATTGTTGAATGGTTTGGAATTGTTGAACAAGTATATTAGTGGGTGTCAGTGTAGAAGATACTGTGTTAGGATCAACAAATGGGATTCCACTGTTATGTTGTAATGCCTCATGGTAGGGGGCTATATATCCCATGTTTGTAGATATTGGAGTCACATGAGGGTCTGGGACATATTTAAGTGTTGGGATATACAAAAGTATTGGAATGTGTTGGGATATTGGTATATACTATGGTGTTGGGATTTGCTGAGGTATTGGGATTTATTGGGGTGCTTGGATGTGCTAAGGTATTTAGAGTTTCTAGGGTGTTGGAGATTCATGAGGTGCTCGGAATTTCTAAGGTTTTTGAATTTAATAAGGTACTAGGACTTTCTATTGTGCTAGGAATTGCTAAGGTGCTTAGACTTGCTGAGGTATTTGAACTTGTTGAGGTACTCAAACTTGCTAGGGTGACAGGACTCACTGGGGTGCTAGGACTTTGTTGAGGTGTTGTCATGCTTGATCCATTTTCCATCTTTTTTTTGAAGAGGTTTATAAATATTAAATACTCAAACTTTTTGAGAGGTTCACCTTGGCTGATTTGGGGTTGTCTTGAATTGGAAGGGAGACCTTGTTGAGGAACATTAAGAGGTTGTTATTGAAGTGCCCCCAGTAGTGGGAGTCCTTTCTTAGGTTGGGGAGTTGTACTGGAGGAACTTGTTGCCATTGTTTGTGAGGTACTTTTTGGATGATCCAAGTTTTATATGGAAGGTGTTGTTGTCATAGTGCGTACACTAGAGGTGGGTGGAAAGTTGGAAAATAGGAGATTATTGTACTAGACCCCTAGGACATTGGAAGATGTGGTGACTTGGGATGGATTTTGTGTGGAATTGGTAGATGGTAGGAATAAAGTGAGTGGAAGGGGTGCTATTGAGGCAACCCAAGATGATGGTATGAAAGTGTCATCTACTATGGTAGATTTATCAAACCCAACATGTAACTTAGCACCTTTTTGTATGAGCATGTGAATGTATTTATTCAAATAAAATTCCATTAGGGACACTATGAAAACCATAACCTTTTTGTCATGTAAACCATCATCAACCTCTTCTCTAGTGCATCTAGCTTTAATTTCCTCAAGGGAGATCTCATGTAGTTATGAAGTATCAAATTGTGTTTGATTATGGTGCAACAATGTCTCAGGATCCTTGAAATCTAGTATCAAAGTTCATGGTGAAAATTCAATGTCCCGAGTGGGATCTTGGTTGTGGTCCTGGTTGTATTTCATCATGCCTTTACTCTTCTTAGATTGTGTATTCTGCATATGAAAAACAACTAGGGAAATTAAATTCTAATTCTTTTGGATTTCTCAATTTTGGAAATGCAAAGACAATAGGGGAAATGATAATAAGGGAAACTAATTTTTTTATTTTTTTTTATTTTGGGATGCTAATGTAAACTAGGAATGAATAAAAAAAATGATGCCTAGAGTGTAAGTACTCTACCCTAAAAGATATTCTAGAAAATTTTAAGGTAAACCCTCTAAGGAAATACCCAAATGATATTGAGGACTATCTTGACTCCAAAATGTAGGACAAAAGTGATAAATTATGGCAATATTATATGTCTAAGACAAGTGTTTAACAAAATGATAAGGTGCATATGCTAAGGCAAGTAGATAAAGATCGTGTTGCTTAAGTCAAGATAAAACACAAGACCACTATAGGAATTTCCTAGGAAAATGCACCCTCTAATTTGAAAAATGACTTTTACAAAGTGCAATACTTGACCCTGTTATCACTATATAAAAGTTTTCAGCTTCATGCTAAAACTTCAAAAAATCCAGTTTATAGACCTAATGGCAAGGTTTTATGGTGAAAACCCTAGGTTTGGTGGGAGCCCTAGTTGGTCTTTAAGCCTTGTTCTAAATTTGCATTACCTTTTTGCTCACTAATTCCCCAAATACCCATGTGTTAAATTACCCCCTTTAGTGATGACCACTTTACATGTTATGTCGTTAGGTTATCCGACGGGCCCCTTTTAATTAATTCTTTCAAAGCCTAAGTCCTAGGTAAATTTCTTCAATAGTATGTCACTTTTTAAAACTAGTGGCTGTCATTGAGCCACAACTCTGCTTATTGTCAGAATGTCTGACATACGCTTTAGCGATGAAGTGCCATCTATCCAAGCGGGCCCATCAATAAAGGTGTGTTGGAAATTAAACATCGGATTAATCCTATGGCTGTCGTTATACCGTTGGACTGAGTTGATAGCCTTTTAAGCATTGCACTTTAGCGATAGCCGTCAGATTGAGGTTTTTTTTTTTACAGCGGCAAGTTCTAGCTTGTCAGTCTCCGTGGCATTTCTCTTGGGTTGACATCTATCTTTGGTGACATAGTAAAGGTGGGGTCAGACTTTGCAATACCAAAAGTTTTGTTTGATCTTGCGGTTGTCATTATACCGCTGAGGAAAGGTGTTAGGATTTTAAGCTTGCGCTTTAGCGACAACCATCAAATTCTCTTAAAAGAAAAGGTTTGTAATGGGGCCTAAGGTGCTGGGTCACGACAATGTGTTCGCTTTCCATTGGTTGCTAAGAGTTGTGATCTGGCAGTTGTCAGGATGACTGGTATCAACAAGGAGAAGTTAAGGAGGCCCACTTGCTGGTTCTTTGCAATGTGGTATCTTTTGATTTGATAAAAAATAAGTGAGGTGTCAAAGTAGGGCCAGCCTTCTTGGATGGTTAAGGTTCGATAAGATCTAGCGGTTGTTATTATACCACTGGGATAAAGTGCATGATATTTAAGGTTAGTGATATAGTGACAGCCGTTGATCTTGTTAAAGATGAGGACTGAAAGGTGGGTCCTTTGTCGCCAGTTCTTGATGACATAGTCATTTCTAATTGGCTGGGAACAATGATGACATGCCAAGTTGTCAGTACACTTGACACCGAGGATAAAGTTAGGGTTTTCTGCCTGCTGACCTGTCCAACTTGGCATCTCCTGATTCGATAAAGTTTTTTAAATGGGAAGCTGTGGGGCCAAAATCTCTTAAAATATGAGGATCATCTAATTAAATAACATCAACGGTTGTCGTTATATCTTGATCTAATTTTCCTGACAGTTTTGGGTTAGCACTTTAGCGACAGGGTGACACCTATCCCCTTCGGGCAAAGTAAAGCTAAGTTTTCTCTTTTCCCACATGGTTAAAATGAAATGTTCTCATTGGTCAAGAACTAATTTGGGGAAAAGTAACATAGGGTTATGCCGTTTAACTTTTCAATCATTTGATGTGCCTAAAGGGAAACAAAATCAATGGTCCGAATTCAAATTTCTACTCTGTGATGTTTTTCATGTCCTGTGAGTGCTAAGGCCGCCAACTTTTAGTAATGGTGGATTTATTGAGCTACATGCAGATGGATTGTAAACGATTGAAAACATTATATATCAAAATTTGATCGTTGTTTCTCTTTACCACTCTCACACGCATTCTGGTGAACTGGATTTTTCCTCTAGAGTGATTTTAAGCGGAGTTCTTTCTGGTGCCTGGTAGGTCAACATTTTCTGAATTACAAAATTATTTAAGGTTTGTGAAAGAATTATGAAAGGAATTTTTTTTGCTTACTGTATTCTTAGGGTTTTCTTGGGTTTTATATATTGTTCTAAGAAGCCCTAGTTTCAAAATGCCGCCAAAAAGGAACCTGTCTGGTAAGACAGAATACAAGGATAGGGGAGTCTTTGAAGATTTGATGTAATTGCTCCCACATTCTGATAATGGGGTGACCAAATTAAAAGAATTGGTCCTAAGAAACCCTAGGGACTCATTAGCTGAGGGACTCCATGATAGAGGAAATTGGATGAGAGATGCTAGGGTGGGTAAAGATCATAATGGTCTTATTTTCTTCAGGTCAGCATACTCACAAAGAAATTCCTATGCCCCCCTTAGCAATATTTGGCAATTTGATATAGGGAAGTTGGTAGTCCCCAGAGTATTCATGGATGTAGAATTGCTGATCCAAATTGCCAAGTGTTATGATCCTGTGACAAAATGTGTCAAGGACATAAATGGGAAAGACCTAATCAGCATCATAGATGATGAGATCAGGGAGGTTTTTTCACTAAATGACCCTTCTATTGGGTTGGAGAAAATAGATTTCATAGAGTTTACAGAGATATATGAGGCACAGAGGGATTATTTGAGAGTAGGGCCTCTAAGGGAATTTCTGGAAGAAATTGGATCAATGTGTGTTGTTAGTGCAAGCACACCAGAGCCTTTTAGGCTAGACTTGTTCAGTAAGAGAGCATAGGGTTTCTATAAGTCTTTGACTTTGATTCTAGGGCATGATGAGGCCACTCATATGCCAATACCATATATGTTTATGATGGTACAATCACTACACCCCCAATTGGCACTGATTTTTTATTTTTCCTCTCATCTGGCTGATCTTATCCATGAGGGATTAATGGGGATCAAGAACATGAAAGTTAATAGGCCTTTTGGGTGGTATTCAATGCTTATGCATATGTTCCTATACAAGGGTGAGCAATTCTTCAGCTCAACAGTCAACATTGTGAAGGCGAGATATGGAGAAGCCCTTCCAGTCCAATTGTGGACTACAACTTTATCATGGGATAGAGTTGATGCTAGCTACATTGCTTTTGATAGAGACTTTGCTTCAAGACTTAGGACTCTGCTTTTTTTTTTACAATCCAAGGGTCCCAACAGAGTTGTTAAGGTTAATCATACCAAAGGATTACTGTCTGGACATCACCATAGTCCACAATTTTGGGGATATAATTATGTATCCAATTTCCACAGTCTTCAGAGTATATGGTTGCAAAGTGGCACCATACATTTTACCTTATCAGGTCCCATTGAAATTAGGATATGCTAAAATTTTGAGGCAAATTGGTGACTTGCAGGAGACTACTCTCACTGGTAAGGGAAGGGGAACTTTCTTCCCAGACATTACTATAGCACATTAGTATGTCATAACTAAAGGAGGATGGGTGCATTTGAAGCAAGTTCTATAGCCCTACAAAAAGACAATGACCACTATTAGATGTGCAGACACAGAGGGTTTCCTATCAAGAATGTTCAAAGATAAGGTAAGGTGTGCTCTCATAGAACACCAATTTAATTTTCCTGAAGATATAATAAGAAATGAGTTTGACCTTCAAACTCAGGAAATTAAGAAGGAGAAGTGGGTCATCTACAAAAAGAATATAGATTTCATTAGGAATTTTGATAAGGCTTATGACCCACTGAAGGGATTTGAACCCTGGGCTAGGAAAGTAGATGCCCTTATGGAACATTTTGAAGGGGTCATGCATGTAGTAAATGAAAAGAAATTCATGGTCAGTAAGGTAGAGCCTGAAAGGGCCAAACAAATTTTGAGTCAGCCAAGGTACATGAAATTGAATCCTAAGGGAACATACACTGTGCAAAAAAGAAGTGGTTATAGTGTCCTTTTGGTGACACAACAGAGAGGTGAGGATCTTCCTTCCACATAAAGAGGAAAAAGACCCATAGATGATCTAGTAATGTAGGCACCCTCTCCTAAGAGGCAAAGACAAGAAGAATCAAGGCCAGGAGAGAATGTCTATTCTCCTTCTCAGTCCCCTATCTAATTAGATGAACATGGGGTAGAAAAATAGTTAGTTCAGATGAGTAGTGAGGGAAACATTTTTGTTTCTAATGATGAGTTGCAAGAAGGAATACTGGAGGCACCTAAGGAGGTGGCTATGGATCTCACTATTACTGAATTTGAGGGTAAACAAATGGACCCTATTTTGAAACAAGCCAGTGATTCATTTCTTACTGATGACAAATTTGTCAAGACTAGGGCATTCTCCCAATTTTTGTGGAGAATGAAAATAAATCAATTTAAGGAGATTTGTGAAAAGAAAAAGGAAGAATTCCTTGATAGGGATATAGTAGAGATTGAAACTGAGACCAAAGGTGAGCTGATGAAATAGTTTTAAAAGGTTACTCCAAAAGAAGGAAGAGCTATGGTCCATACTATAGGGGTGCTGATTCTACCAAAGTGGGATATTGCTAATGCAATAATCTTTGATCAAGTTAGGAAGAGAAAGGTGAAGACTCTTGCCACTGCAGAATAGGCCCAACAAGCTGCTAGAGGAACTACTTTTTCAGAGGATCATGCTACCTTGGTGATGTGGTCCCTTAAGAGGGAGGAGAACAAAGGAAAGAGAGAGGCCCTCTCTATAGACTATGCAAGAAATTTGTTGGTACAAAGAGTAGGTGAGACTTTTGGAGTAGAAGCTTCAAACCTAATTTTGGAAACTGCCAAGTTCAATGTCAAAGTGGCAGAGAAAGATGCCCAAGAAAAAGAAGAGATCAGGCTCATTTGAAACTGTCCTCAAGTCTTACAATGAGCTCAAGATAGAGCTAATCCAAAGGGACAAATTAATTGCTGAGCTATCAGGACCCTAGGATCATAGGTCTCCCCAATTGGCAATCTCTGATAAGCCTGCAATTGCTTCTTCATCAAGCCCAATTGTTGAATTTCCACCATCACCATTCCCAGACACCAGTATGGATGCAAGAGTTATTTGGGAGAAGCAACAATTAACTGAGGAAGCTAATAAATTAAGGTAAATAAGGGTACAATTGGAGAAGGAAAAGGATGAACATATGAAGGCCATAGCTTTGGCAAACTAGAAATATGAAGAAAAAATGACAGATGCAATGATGCAATTTGCATATGATTTAAAACCCTCAATTTTCTATAATCATGTCATTAAGTTACATGATTTATTTACAGCTTTGAATAAGGAGAAGACTGAGATGTCACCAATTTTGAGGAAGTGGACCGAAAGGTCCCCAATGTGAAGCTTTTCCATATGTTGTCAAAGGGCCAGGAGGATCCTGACCCGCTGATTAAGCCAACACATCAAGCTGTGAAGAAAATAGTGCAGTATGGCATTGTTTTGGATAGTTTTATAAGAAAATCAAGTTTGATGAGAGGAGAATTGATGCTTTCAAATTATGAACTGGTCCCTACCATTCTCATAAAAAAAGGAAAATTTAAAGAATCATATCAGTGGAGAGAAGAGATGGATGCACTCTTGTTAGAAAGGGTGACTGGTGTCTTAAGTGACACCTATTCTTTTAGCAGCACCATCAAGCCATTAATAAATGCAAAATCAATGTTTGATACTATTTAGCACAAGGTCAACCAAATGGAGAATAAGTGGGAACAGTTATCAAGTAAGAAGGCTGAGTTTGCAAATTTGGAGTTCCCAAGCAAAGAGGTGTACAATAAATGGAGGTATCAGTACATACCTCATGTTGAGAAAGTAGATATTCTGCTAGCCTCTTGAAACAAATAAGACAATTACTTTCTGAGCAATCAGGGTTGTTGAGATGTAGAAAGGCATTTATTACAGGATTGACTACAAGATGGTGCAATTAGATTTTGATTCAAAGAAGCTAAAGACAACATTAAAGGCATAAAGCAAGGTAGCTCTTCTACAAAATATCTCATTTGTTTCACCGATGTATTTATTGTAAACAAAATAGGGTTGTTGTAAAGTTTTAGGGTTAGAAATTTTGTAAACCCTAGAATGATCGGTAGCTTGTTTGCATTTCCTTGTATATAAAGGAGTTTCCATGATCATTCTAGGCATTAAGAGTTTAGGAGTTGAAAAGATAGAGATTCTTGAGCCCTAGTCCTCAGTTGAGGATTGTAGATTTTGTATCATTCTTATCAAAGAAATAGAGAAGAAGTACATGTTGCTGTTGTTGTTTTGCAAGCTTATTGTTCAGAATATGATGTATACAACGTTCAAGGTTACACTTAATACAAATCTCAATTCTTTGTCTCTCCTTTAAGTTTATTATGTAAATCTTTAAGTCTTTCTGAGATTTATATGTATGTGTTTGGCTTTGAGTTCTGATCTAGGATTGGATTAAATATTGCTCGGGGTGGGATATATGTTTACTGAATCTATTTGAGGATTATCTATAAGTAGGAAAGAGTTGATGTGTTTGTATTTATTTTCTTCAAAACATCTTTGTATGCATTTTGTCTTCTAATATTTTGCCCAATGGATAGGGCACTGGCATGTATTTTCCTATCTTTCCTTTGTGTAGAATGATTGAAATCTTGTAATCCTAAAACATTCAATCAATACCAGTCTTTTACATTTTATTTTACTTTATATGTTGTTCTACCCAGTGATGGAGAGTCAATGAATAATAGGTTGTTGTTTAGTACTTTCTCACTATCATCTGTTGTAAGATCCAGTATTGAGTAAGGAACAGAGTTGAATCTATTGGATCAGGTGTACCCGCCTTGGTTTTGCAGAGCCAGAAGTGAAGAGGGCAGTCTTGTCCCTATAGTTGGTCCAGTTGCTTATAGATTTCCCATATTTGGAACTAACCTCTCCTTAACATTAGTCATAAGCATACTGGTATCTCTTGGAGTGTAAAATCTTTTGAAGAACCAATAGACCTTAAGATATGCAAGTTACATTTTTGGGATGTTTAGATTTTGAGACTAAAATGATGATAATGCAAAAAAGAAAGAGTCTAAGGATGAAGGGTGTGCCTATCTAAGTATGTCAATCTCAAGGAACAAAGATGAAATATCAACACATTATTTGTATGACCCGTGCTTGGATCAAATTTCTCTATGTAGGATAATGTTGCAGGATCAATGTTGACTCTATTTTGTTTCTTGGTAGAACAAATGTTTGTAGGACAAGTGTTAGTAGGACCAATGATAATTATATTGCTATGTTGTTGGACAACGCTGTAGGACAAATTTAAAAGATGTGTACAAAGTCAATAATCACACACTCAATATATAGTTGTAGGACTGACTCAGAAAAGAAATGATTAGTGTATGTTCATCAACCTTTTCAAGCTGCAAGTTTTGACATAATGAAAGCAATATACAAGCAATCTAATCTAAGGACAAATTGGCTTTAATTGTAATGTTATAGGACCATTTCTTGGATGTACATTGTCTCACATAGTTATATTGTCACACAACTAGAACATGATAGTCCTCTTAAAGGTGCTCATGTTTTTGCCTTTTCCAGGTATTGTTGTCATTTTAATGAAGATCTCTTTCATAAAATAATATCCCTGGGACATGTATGATGGGAATCTTGGGGGGGGGGGGGGGGAGATTCTTCCCTCCTCTTGTACTATAATAAGATAATGATTTAGGGGTGAAATGGGTGGCCTCTAATTAATAGGGTTTTATTCATATCTATGGACTTTCCCCAATCGATTTGTACACATGTGAGACACTTAAGTCTCTAGTTGACCATGTTGTTTGCTCAGGGATATCCACTTGATCCATATTATCATCAACACACCTCACCTGATATTGTGGAGATAAGACCACAGTTCACTTAGAGTCTTGTTTCAATACCAACTAGAGGGATTTATCAGTTTGAGGTCATCCTCTGTTGGGTTATGTGAGGCCCTACCCCGACCCGTCATAACATTACTTTTATATTTATGATGGACATAGAATTGATACCCTATTTTGATGCTCTTTACATGATAACTCTACATGATAGGGATTGGATTACATTTAGTTATGATATATTTCGACTTATGTTATATTTTTGTGTTCTTGCTTAGGAAATATTTAGATTTATTTGACATATATTTTCTATTAATGAATTTTATGAGCTTGGTTTTAGAAATTGATTTAACACTTATAAATTTTATGATAGAGATTTTATGTTACATCATGATATTGCATTTTGATGGATTGATTTAGATAAATGTTATGATAAGATTGAATTATAAATTTTATGATTAACCTATAAGGACATGTAAAATCATATGATGATTGGATTCTGCATATGCTTTCTGAAATGTCCTACATGTGATTCAATCTGATATTTTCTTATTGATATATAATGAATGTTCAATTGAATTCTAGACTAACTAAATCGATTGAAATAAGGGCACATGTATGACTCATTTGAAGTCTTTATTTTAAAAAAAGAACATTGTTGTCTGATATTTGTGAATTTATCCTTCGATATTCCTGACGTAAGAGTTCTTGAACCAAATGAAATACAAATATATAGTATTTAGATACTGAATACTAAAGAAATGGATTGAATTTTGGGCATACACTTCACAATATTTACAAGAAGCCAAATTTATGAACGACTAGAGAACTTCATCAATTTCAAAGAAAAATGTAAGCACACAATATGAGCCAACCTGGTATTCACGCTAGCCTCCAGGAAGATACACGTTCACTGTAAACAATCACAGTCGCAATGATAATGCTAGTGAGAATCTTTGAAGGTGGCTGTGTGAGGGATCTCTCGATTGGTGCATAGCTGATTCTACCTTCCTATCACCATACATGACTGCCAATAAGGGACACACCACCCGAGCTTTTTGACTGGGTCGTCTTAGTCACCCAGTGAACTTGGTGCGACCACTAGTGGTCACGCTGGGAAAGACCACCCATGATGAAAGTCTTCTCCTAGTCCATCTAAATGTGGATGAGCATAGAATGGGAGAGGGAGCCATAATAGTCATAATCACTCTGCTAGACACTCTCTACCTCCCTTCAATATTTACTACTCTTCTTCTCTGCCCGAGAATGTTGAGGGGTATCACTGTTGGAACGTGAGTCCTGGAATGAGGGTCGGTCAATGCAACCATTGTTCTTTGGATTGTAGAATGATATATATGGAGATGCATATGCGCTCAGTCAGAGTTCTCTTATATCCACTGCTAACAAGTTCACTTCCTTACTCTGCCAAAAAAATTGGGACTAAAAATAGTTTGTTATTGCAAAAACATGAACAATCCAATGAGGCTCAATATGAAAACTGAATGTTTCGACCTTGGAGAGAGCTGGGGCTACATCCAAATTACTCTCAAATTCCTAAGGGTTTGCGTCCTTGGAATAACTAGTCACAATAGTAACTATATTACTTTTCTTATTTTATAATATCTCATGGTGCTTTTTTTGAGATGTACTTTTCTCTTTTATAACCTCAAAGTGAGTGCAAGCACACCAAACTAAGCCATGTGGGATAAAAGATCACTTAAGTCACTTTTATAACATAAAGTAACTTTAAAACATAAAGTGACTTTATAACAACACTTTATAAAATAAAGTGATTATGACTATAGAAATAGAGTCCAAGTAATAAATATTTTCCCATGCAAACCTATGACTGGCTGGCATCTTCTAAAATGAAGCCATTAGCCTATCTAGATGGATAGATAGACTAATCAAGAATCTAAATGGCCTACTATTGGGAAGGGGACATTAAAGTCCTCCCTTCCTAGGATTGCTTGCCCTCAAATAATCTCAATGTCGAGTGTTGCAAAATTGACTCACCCTCCCAAGTGGCATCCTTGTAAGGTAAGTCCCTCCACCAAATCAAGTACTCATAGACACTCATGTTCTACAATTTCCTCTCCTTGACCTCAATGACCTCTTTTGGAACTAAAACCAATTTAACCTCCTCATCTAGTGGGGGTAATCCATCTAAAACCACTATCTATTGTCCTATTGCCTTCTTGAGGTAAGAGATGTGAAAAATATTATGGATCTTGCTATCTAATGGAAGATCTAGCTCATAATCCACCTCACCAACTCTCCTCGAGATGCAAAAAGGACCATAAAATCTAGGTCTAAGCTTCTCTGACCCACTTTGCTTCAGTGAGCTCTGTTTGTAGGGCTTTAGGAGAAGGTAAACCATGTCTCCTATCTTAAAGCTCTGCTCTATCCTATGCTGATCATCATGCATCTTCTATTGATTCTATGCCCTCTGAATGTTCTCTGAGAGATCTAAGTATATCCTGGTGATCCCATAACCAATCTCTCACAATCGGGGCCCTACTATCCTATAGAGCCAAATCTATGAAAGAAAGTGGCACACTACCATAAAGGGCTCAAAATGGTGACATCCCAATAGTCATGTGGTATATAGAGTTGTAGCAAAACTCCCACAAGTACAACCATCAGACCCATGCTCTCTGCTACCCTGCTACATAACTCCAAAGGTAGCCTTCCACCCATTTGTTTACAATCTCTAACTGGCCATCTATCCACGGGTGGTAACTGGTACTAAGAGTCAAATCAATGCCTGCCAACCTGAAAAACTCCTGCAAAAAGGTGCTAAGGAACTTGTTGTCCTTGTCGTTCATAATGGTCTTAGGGAGACCATGTAGTCTGAATACCTCATGAAAAAACAACTTTTCTACCTATGAAGCTAACTAATCCATCGCTATAGAAAAGAAGTGAGCAAACTTGGTGAGTCTGTCGACCACCACATAAATGTTGTCCCCACCCTACACTCTCGACAAACCACTGATGAAATCCATCAATATACCTTCCCACTTCTGAGCTAGAATGAGAAGGGGATGCAATAATCCTACTGGATGCTCATGCTCTAGCTTGTTCTACTGACAAGTCTGACACTCTATGACATGCTAGAGTACATCATCCTTGAGGCGCTTCTAAGATAACCTCTCTCTGACTTGCTTGTAAGTCTTGAAGAATCCTGGATGCCCTGCTGTGGGAAAATCATGAACAACCCTCAATATCTTAGCCTTAAGCTTAGAGCTTGGTACTAGGTAGATCCTATCCTTATAAAGGATAATATCATCAACCACCATGTACCTTCTGTTCAAAAACTGACAGTCCAAAACCTGACAAGCTTGAGTATTCTTAGAATACTCAACCAACAAAAGAGATTTCCAATCAGCAGAAATCTCTGATAGTACACAACAAACTGCTACTAAAAGTCTCCTAGAGAGTGCGCCAGCCATGATGTTATTCTTCCCCTTGACATACTCAATGTCAAAATCATATGCCTGAATCTTACTGACCCACTTCTATTTTCTCTCATTCAAATCCTTCTGCTCCAGGAAGTAGTGTAAACTATTATGTTCTATTTTCACGGTGAACTTACCACCCACTAGATATTGTCTGAATTTAGCCAAGGCGTGCATAATAGAAAGAATCTCCTTGTCATAAGTGGAATAAATCCTCTAAGTATCCCTGAGATTCCTACTCTTGAATGCTATGGGGTGCCATCTTGCATCAATAATGCACCAATCCCATTCCCTGAGGCATCGCACTCTAGGACAAAGGAGCGAGAGAAGTCTGGTAGCACCAAAACTGGACAAGTGCTCATGATAGTCTTGAGCCTGTCGAAGACTACCTCAGCCTCATCTGTCCACTTGGAGGCTCCCTTTTGAGTAGGATTGGTGAGGCAAGCCATTGTCTAAGAAAATCCCTTAACAAACCTCCTATAGTAAGAACATAGCCCAAGGAATCCCCTCAAATCTAATACATTCCATGGTGGCGGCCAATCCTAAATTGCCTGGATCTTCTCCTGGTGCACCATAACTTCATCTGCTCCTATCACATGCCCCAGAAAGAGAATCTCAGTCAACCACAACTCACACTTGGATTCTTTTGCAAATAGAGACTGACTCTCCATGATGCTCAGAACCTCATCCAAGTGTTGCAAGTGCTCTTCCCATGTCCTGCTGAAGACTAGGATGTCATCAAAGAATACTAGGATGCTCTTGCGCAACTGCATTTTAAAATTGTGATTCATGCAAGACTGAAAAGTGGCAGGTGTGTTAGTGAGCCCAAAAGGCATCACTAGAAAATTGTAGTGTCCGTAGTGGCATCTAAAAGCTATCTTATGGACATCCTCACCTCGAATATGTATCTGATGGTACCTAGATCGAAGATCAATCTTTGAGAAATAAATTGCCCCATGCAACTCATCTAGAAGTTCATCAATCCTAGGGATGAGGTACCTATTCTTGATGGTTCTATTATTTAGTGCATGGTAATCAATACACATGTGAAGAGTGCCATCCTTCTTCTTCACCAAAACTACAAAAGAAGCAAAAGGGCTGGAACTAGGTCTGATGTGCTCCATGTCTAATAGCTCCTGAATCATCTTCTCAATCTCCTCCTTGTAGTGCCTAGGATGATGACAAGGAGTGGTTATTAAGGGCTTGGCTCCCTCCTCCAACTTTATGATCTACTTGAAGCCCTTGTGTGGAGGTATACTTGGAGGGATGTCCTCAAAAACCCGCTTGTGCCTATCAAGCACATCCTGTATGTCAGTGTGAATATGTTGCCCTGAATTCGGTGAGGGTCTATAGGATATGAAGCATTGGGCTGCCCACTCCATGTTGTTGTGTCTGATGATGGCCTCCATCTTGTGAGCTAAAACCAGTCATGATCCACTATCTATCATGGCCTTAAGTGTAACCAACTAATCACCCTACATAAACTCTAACTGTTTCAGCTGGTGATCGATGGTATATCTCCCTACAGTCTATAGCCACTACATGCCTAGGATGAAATCAAGACTATCCAAGTCTATGACATAGAAATCTTCCACTAGGAGATAATCTCCAAAGTGAATCTAGAGTCATGAAATCCTCCCTATGCAACTCAACAAGTCTCCCCCAACCACCTTTACCTCAAACTCTAAAATTATATCTATTAGGAGTCCTCTCCTAGAAACCAAACCAACATTGATAAAATTATGTGTTGCACTTGTGTCAAGAAGGAAAATGATCTATTGTCCCCTAACCACTCCCTTGAGATGAAAAGAGTGATAGGTGGGAATACCCAAGAGGGATGCTAAAGTAATAGGGGGTTTTCCCGAATGAACCTCCCTCTTCTTCCTTTCTGCTGAATGCTCATCTCGAGCCTTCGCATCACTGCTCTCATCATTTCTGCCCTCCTATTGCTCATAATCACCATTAGATGCCACCTTAATTTAGTGTACCTAGCCTTTCCCAAGGCACCCATGATCTAGAACCCAAGGCTCTCTAACAGTTTCTTCCTTCTCAACTCATTCTGAGTCTTGAAGTCAAGTCTAGGAGGCGTGCTCTTATTCTAGATTTTATTTTTCTCAAAGGAAGAAGAACCCTTAAAGGTTTTCTTCAATGGTTGAAGTATGGATGATGGTGAGTCCAATTCATGTGCTAACTTAATAGTGGTATCTAGTGTGTCTGGCTTGAGGACTCTAACCAGCCCTCTGAATCTATCCTGTAGTCCCTAAATAAACAACATTACCTTCCTCTTCTCTACCTTATCTAGAACCATGATGGATATCCTCTAAAAATCATCAATATAGTGGTCCAGTGATCCACTCTATCTCATCTGAGCTAACTCCCTTTAGTAGACCTCAATGTCCTTCCTGTCAAAGCGAGTGATCAATTTAGTGTTGAAGATCTCATAAGATGCAATCAACTTGTGATCCTCAATGATGAGGCCATGATGCCACAAATCATATGTTGCACCATCTAAATGCATGGTTGCAAAATTTATCACCTCCATCTCTGACATGGGTTTCAGGGTTAGGAAGGTATCTAGCTTGTGAATCCAAGCTCTTACAAAAGTCTTACCGCTGCCATCAAAAGTAGGAAGGGTCAATTTATTCATTGCATGTTTCAGATCCCTATTCAGACCCCTGGGTCTCCTATCCTACTGTGCCTTTCCATAATCTCTCTTATGTGCCATGTACTAAACAAAGGTCAAGTCAACCTTAACTCTATCAGGTAACATCTCCCACTCATCGTGTGTGGTTACAATATTATTCAGGAGACTGGTTGCTTCCTTGGGCTGGGCTACCTCTTCCTCAACATTGTTCCCTATGAATGTAGGCATAAGGGGCCTATCTATAGTATGAGTGATTTCTCTATCAGCTCAGGGTGTTCTTGCTACACTACTACCACCATTGTGATCGCTTTGGGGCCTCTTGGCTGCCACTGTCAGCTATTGCATAACCCCTATGAGCTAGTGTAACACATTAGCGATTTGGTCCTATCCATAGCAAAGAGACCTCATTGTTTCTTTGACCTCATCTTCCATGCATGTACCTTGTAATGACCCTAACCGACCATTCTCTAATTTTTCATAAGTATATCTCATGCAGATTTGAAATAAATAGAAACATGTAGATAACCAGCAGATATATATTCAAATAACTAGCAATTACAATCTTATAAAACTTCTTAGAAAATGGTTTTCATTATACAACAACAATACAATAACCATGCATTACAATATCCAATCTAAAATATAGAAAATAACAGTAAGATCAGATGACCAAGAACCTAGTAAAACAATGGCAAACTCTGATGTGAATCTGCACTAGGATGAACTGGGTTTCCATCCAATCCACTGACAAATCCTAAAGGTTTCCGTCCTCAGGATTCTAATTCAAAAGCTGAAGCTTCCTAAATTCTCAATGAGATATAAAATTCATAAATAGAAACATACACGATGAGACTCCAAACCATGTCTTATGGCTGCAGCTATGACTCTTCAGTTTCTCCACTGTGTCTCTTCATATTTCCATTCTATCTCTTTATAATTCCACTTTAAGTCACTTTAAAATAAATATGATCGTTGAGTTATAAAGTGAAATAGTAAATAAAGTGAGGAATCTTCTAACATTAAAATAGAGGCCCAAACAAGCTTGAATGTTGATGTGTGACAGCTTGCTAGAAAGCTCTTAGCGAGATGCTCCAAGTCTACTACTAAAAAGCCAAGAATTCTTAACCTTGCTGACTTACTATAAATAGTAAGTACCTTGGAAACCTATAGAAACTGATCTAATTGGCTTGAAATTGAAACCACCTAGGCCAATTATCTCCTTGAGCACTGCCACACCACGGTTATCCCTCCAGACCAAGATAAAAGGCTAAAAACACAACATAAAATAATGTACCCCAAAAAGGGGACATTAAAAATCACCCCTTCTTGAAGATTACTTACCCTCAAGCAATCGATATCTATATGTTGGGATCATAATGCCTGGATCCCAAACCAACCTCAGGGAAGTTGCTCCACCAATCTGTCATGTGACACTGAAATAGTCATTATGCTCTGACCTGTGAAGCCACTCACACAACAACAAAACAATAACCAGTCTAATGTTGGGATCCCAAATCACTACAGGATCAATTGTGCCAATCTGCCCTATGTTGTCATCATTTGTAAGAAGGTCCTCAACCCAAATAAGAACCTCACTTCAACTAGGATCACCAATGCATCTACGGTCATATGCAGGGGAAAACCAATCCTCATACCGATCAGCTCCCAAAATGAAAAACAACCATGAGTATATCCCTCATGGATCCCATAAACAAAATGGCCACCTATCTTCCCAGCTAGCTGAAATATCTTGACACTCTATGCCCACACTGAGAGAAATACTAGAAGTGTCCATCTACCCTAATACTGCCCCTCTAATCTTTAGCCTGAACCAAAAACTCCATTGAAGAAGCAAGCTGCCAAGACTGTCGGACAAGGCTTCCATCTATAAGAAAAGAAGCATACTCAACCAATCACTCATCCCACCCCTATCCACTAATAAGAAAAGAAGGTCCCCTGTAGGTGGGCTGAATGGAAAACAAAATGCATCCCATGCAATAAGGCCAATATGCGATGCTCTAAGCAACTCTAATGGGAATCCTAAATCAGCATAAGGATTCCATAGTTGTCTCTCTATACCTAGGGCCATACCCTGCATACCATTATGTGAAAAATTTACACCAACCAGCATAACCATCATTCCATAAGACATAATTTCCCCTCTTGGACTACGGGTGCACAAACCACACTGCTCAACAACTGAGCTCATCCTGCTACTCCAACCTGGTGACCAAGGCTCACCTCTGATAACTACACATGGGTCCCAAAACCTGCAACCAACCTCACCCTCATCCTAAAAATAGGAAGTATCTCCCTCATCTATCTCAAAGAGGGGATTGTCAAATGTCAACTCGACACCCATCTCAAACAAGGAGTTATCCATCATCTGAAAGTGGTCTAACTCATCAAGAAACTCTCAGTGACCAAAGATCTTCTTGGAAAACTATCCAAGTAATAGGTTTTTTGTATGTTGTCAAGCTCTTGAATCACCTTCTAATAGAATTTAGTCCTATCCCTGTCATCCTTCTCCCTAAATTGGCTAGAGACCACAATCTAATTTCTCACCTCCTGTAGAGCAATACAAGTATGCTCCAAAGTGCCCTAAGTAGCACTAGGCTCCTTATTGAGATTATCAACCTCAACCTCCTTCTCCCTCAACTACTCAACATAATTATTGACAACCTATAACAGGTGGTCACGATCTGTAAGTAATCTCAGATACTCTTATTTCCAATCCTCAAATGTTGTTCTGACCCCCTGTAAATCTGTTGTATAGGATCCAATCCTTAGGCTGCCTTGCCCTCTATCCCTTTGAGCTATCTTGTGTAGATCATCAATGATTTGGTGAGTGCTATCATGGTGAACAAGTGTTGCAATAATGGCATCATTACTAACTTTCAGCTGACTCTTTAAGACACACTTCTCATCAGTGTTATCCTGAGATGTACTACCAAATGGGTCATCCATATTAGTGTGATGCAAGAGTGAAGTGTTGCTAAAGAAGTCACATGATTCCTCATTACTTGAATCGCTAAAGGTCTCCAACTAGTTACCACAACCTATAACCATGGAGTTATCAAACTCCACCACCAAGTCACCAAAGTAGAGTTCTGAACACTCACCACTATGTCCCAAAAGTGGGGTAGTCCCAACTGTAATGTTTCTATCAGTAGGATACCATTTATCTTCCCCTTGATCAATCTTGCAAACATGCCCATGTGACCAACCCTCCTGGCATAAGAAACAAATCTTCCCTATACTCACTGGGTCCTGGCCTATCAACAAAGATCCTGCAACCTGTAAGCCTAATGATGCTCATTCATTTTCAGACAATGAACTCTTGAATTTTTTAGCTTGAAGCTTAATTAATTTAGTTGAGATTTCATATGCCATGGATGCGTACCTTATTCCTCCTCTCCATATTACCAACAATTCTAATTGCAATTATTTGCATATGTCATAGTCCTCATCTAAGATCGAGGATAAGATAGTCATTATGCATTTCTTCACCCCATCTAGATGTCACTCCCTGTAATTATTTAGGAGATACTAAAATAATTGTTGAATCATTTCATCATAACCAAGATTCAACATGTGACTGAAAAATCTGGTGCTTTCCACTACCTCCAATATTTTTACCTTCTTATCAAAGGTAGAGTCTCTATCATATCTTAGTCCATCTAAGCTATCTGCAATTAGCTGTAACACCTATCTCCAAATGTGCTCAGTGTAAGGAATGATAGAGGCTATAATTTGAGTGATCTCACTGAGACATGAGGTGACTATAAGTGTAACATCTCGAAGTGGATGACTCATAAATTTGTGTTGCACTAAGGCAACCATTGTGGGATGCATGGCCCAATTAAAAAGTTTGCAATCAGCTTGATCTATCTTGGATAGATACAAATTTATTTCATTTAGTTTGGCAAGCATACCTCTTATGATTCTCCGCTCCTCCAATTGCCATCCAAGGCAACACAATTCATTTCCTATCTCCATTTCTTTTTGGATATCTCTGAGCTGCACACTGTAAAATGTGCCATTGAACTCCTTAGAGAATATTGGACTTTCCAAGGTCTCCATTACTTAATTTTTCTCCAAGTTTCTCACAAGGGACTGAATCAACGTTTGCAACTATAGAATGTTGTTATCACCATAAAATATTAGATTTGATGATATTGAGGGTACTATTGTTCAATAGTTGCATCTTCATCTTTCCAGATCTCCATTACTTAATTTTTCTCCAAGTTTCTCACAAGGGGCTGAATCAACTTTTGCAACTACAGAATGTTGTTATCACCATAAAATCTTAGATTTGATGATATTGAGGGTACTTCTATTTAGCAGTTGCATCTTTATCTTTCCAAATCTTAGCATCTAATGTATTCAAGCATAAGTGACATTTATGAATATAGTAGCAAACACTGAATACTATAAATTAGAATAACCAAGCTCAAGATGTTCTCAATGAGCATATTGTTGCACCAGAATTTGTTTTCAGAATGAAATGTAGTCTTTTTCATTGAGAACTAGAATTGAATATGTCATTACAAAACTTCTGTATTAAGAATAATCATTGTTGATTGAGGAACAATCCATTTTTAGTGCACGATCTCTAAATATTCCTTTCGTGGCTAGTAAATGAAATTTCTACAAAATCCCTGATTCTTGGACAGCTATCATGTTTAATGATTTTTTGAGTGATTCATGTAACTTATTTAAGAAATTAATCCATCACATCACCTCAAGCCAATTTCTGTTATCAAACTAAAATATTCTGACTGCCAGTTTATAATGTAGAGGTTGCAAATTCTCTTATTAATCTCTAAAGTGTAAACTTAATTTGCATGTGTGGGCCTTGGTCCTATCTGCAAGTGTAGACATCTTACTATTGTGTCACTAGCATGATCAATAGGTAGCCAATATCGAATACTGGTTAAGACTTCCTGTGCTTGACTACTGGCATCTATCTCTTAACTTCCACCGCACAGTCTTCAACCCAAATGACTAGTCACCATACACGTCCAAGCTCTTCCCCACCCGTGGTTGGTGATCAGACCACAACATACACTCCACTTGGTCAAACAAGCTATCTTGTGCTTTTCCTTCACCTGATGTATCCTCTACAGGCTCCAATGACTGCTGCATCATGAGAAAAGTCTGTGCCTACCGAGCTTCACACCTATTGTTGTTGTAAGGATGTTAGTGGTGGTATTTTCCACAACAAAAACTCACGAATAGTGCATAAGATTAGCACATAGTCTCACGTTGGCTTCTAAGCATGACCACATGCGAGTGTCATAGAGCTGGCACCCAAACTACTACCCACAATCTGCATGGACTTAGCCAACCAATGTCTGGCCGAGTTGAGTCTCCCAGCCATGCTAGAAAAACATCATGCATGGGCGAGAATAGTCCAATACACACCGAGAGACTATCTTCCTCCTTTCACTATGATTCCATGATGCAACAAACACACCTGCTAAAAGGAATTCCAAACATAGGAAGAGTAGCTCAAGTGCTAAAGGTAGTGTGTCACTTGAGCTTGGGCTACAATAGCGTGAGCTTCCTTGCTGTCTTAGGTTTAGAGGCTGTCGATCGACATCACTACATCATTTGTGGCTATTCAAGTTTGTTTCCAGTATTGAGGAGTTGCGGTCTCCCAAAGCCCACAAGAATGGTGTATGCACCCTAAAATGGTCACTTAGACTTTGGGCCCTTATTCATCAATTTATCAATTTCATGAATCAATGCCTTGCAAAATTTTTAATTTAAATCAATTTCCTTGATCAAATCGTAATTAATTCAAATATTTTAATATTTTCTAAAGTTTGATAATTTATCCTAAGTTTTATTTAATTAAGAGAACATGCTCCTTTTTAATTAAATAATTTTTTTTTAAATTAAATAATAAAATCACTTTATCCTAAGCCACATTTAATTAAAAGAATAAATCTCTTTTAAATAAATAAAAAATCTTTTAATTAAATAATGGAAACCACTTTTCTAAAAATAATAAATAAATAATAAAAGAAAAAGAAAAAGAAAAAGACTTTTTGTCTACACATTGAATGCACACTTTCCAAGATGAGTGGAATCTACTTTTGCCTCTTAATCTCTTCCACACATCTTTTTGTCTCTTAACCATGTCCGTTGATTTTGCTTCTTGAGAATTTTGAGCACATGGATGAACCAAGATTTAATCTCCACCATTGCTCATTTCTTTTTGCCTCTTAATCTTGACTGTCCATTCATTTTTAAAATCCTTTATAAGGAGCCCTCTCCTTCTCATTTATGCATGGAGATTTTAGAGATCAAGATTTATGTTATTGTTATGCAGGTTTGGAGAGCGATTTTGGAGGAGAATTTGAGCACTTGAGCTTGAACATTGCAACTTCTCTTTTCTTGTCTTCTTCTCTCGTGCCTCCATGGCAATCCATTTAGATTACTCTAACACTTGCATATTAGATTAGATTCATATTTCCTTTCATAGAATAATCTTCCATAAGCATTTCCTTTCATAGATTAGTTTGATTTCATGCATTGTTATCATATAAAATAGCTTTTATTTTCATTTGCATACATATTTGATGATCATGGAGATGAGCATTCTTGCTTTTCCTCTTTGAATCTCTCATTTTATGGTGTACTTGCATGGCACAAACTAGGTCTAATATGAGGGCCTCCATTATAAACCCTTGCACTCCATGAATAGAGAGCCATGAGTCGCCATTTGAGACCTCATTCTTGAGCAATCTTAGATTTAATGACTCATAGAAGTGTGTCAACATTTTAGCACATATTTTTGGCGCCCACCGTGGGTCAGTCCACTTTTACATGCTTATTTTAGTTATTTTTGGAGCTAACCCCTGTAATACCCCAAAAATGGGCTATAGGTTCATTAATCTCTTACATCAACAATTTGATCGAAATCGACATCAAAGTCCTAACCAAAGGCACATTTGCACATCAGTTTATCAAAACTTAATTGATTATCTTAATTCTGCATCGGGGAATATTCCTTTAATATTCCTAATTTATCTAATTATCTTTAATTAAATATTATTTGGTGATAAATCTCATTTATCCTAAATTTGATTAATTGAATATGATGAATATTTAATTAATTAGATTAACACTGCCACTTAATTATTTAATTAGATTTAATTCTATTTATTCCTAATTAATATTATTTTTATTTGACAATAAATCAAAATTCTTACAAACAATCAATTGGATATTTATTTAATTGATTTAAAATCAAAGTTGTCAAATTTAATGATTTAATTGGAATAAAGTTTGATTTAATAATTGATTAACTCATAAATCAATTGTTTTAATTCAAAATCAATTAAGTGGAAAATAAATCACTTTATTTATTAAATTAATTCATATTAAAACATGCACAATAAAAAAAAATAGTCAACTTTAAATCCACTTTTTCAATTTCAATTTGTTAACTTTCTAAACTCAACATCTGATGGTGAGTTGAAAAAGAGAACTAAAGCTCTATTTTGAGATAAAAACTGCTTTTGCATGATTTTATGAGTTTATTTATTTTGATTTCTTGTTAACTTAAAAATCAACCTGAGTTTATCAAGAGTGATTTATGGCTTTTCTCAATGCATCCTCAAGCCCTAGATTTCTATAAAAACAAAGCTCAGCTCTTCACAAAGAGATCTCTCAAATTTGCACAATATATCCCTCAAGCTTTCAATCTCACATCTCTCGAATTTGCACAATTACTCTGGTGAAATTACATACGAAGAATCAAGCTTTTGCGACAAACAATTTTGTGAGATCAATTCAAAGTTTTTGCATAGATTTTCATATCAATTCATATCATTGTTAGATTAATTTGCATATCATTTCAATTCATTCTAGATTAGTTTCACATCAAGTTTTTCATCCTAATTGCATACAAAATATAAAAAAATAGATTAATCTGCATTCATACAGTTTTTCATTCTTTAGCATTAAATCCTTCATTTAGGTGTTGCATTGTCACTGATCTTGATTTCAATCTGAGAACATCATACTCGCACCTACTAGAAGGCAGTAAATCGCTTGGTTAGCTTAGTTTCATTTATCTACAAATTTCTTTGATTTGCTAACCTCTAATGTTTTACTAAAGTGTTGTGTCTACAGCTAGGTACAAAATTCACACACACAACCCCCTTGTGTAGATTTGCTTGGAGACTAAAACCTTAGATTTTTCAAAGATTTGATCATATCTCCTAAATGGCTTGGAGTTTTGGTTTGAAATGTTTTTTGCAAGTTGGCAACATATCAAAAAAGCTTTAGTAAAAAATTCAGAATTTTCTGAGGTATTTTGAATTTTTTATAATTTTATCTTTATTTTTCATAAAAAAAATAATTTTTGGTGCAAATCAGCATATTTTTAAGAAATTTTTACATTTTAGGCAAGCTCTTGAAATTCTACAGGGGGTCCATTTTTGTGTTTTAAATTTGGATGCAATATCATAGCTCAAATAGTAGATTTATAAAAATTGGTCTGTTTTGGTAAAATGGGTCTCGACACAAATGAAGAGATTTTTCTAAGATTTTTACATTTTTGGAAAGCTCTCTATTTTTTAGTAGGGGTCTTTGTTTTGCATTTCTATTTTTGTGGCCGAAATCATATCAAAAAATCAGATCTTGTTGACTAGGTCAAATGCAAAAAAATAAAATTTTGTGATGAGTGTGCACTTATTTTTCATGGTTCAATGCATGATATGAGTTGTCATTTGGATTATTTGCTGGCTATTATTACTCATAACAATTGTTTTTCAGATTTAACCCTAGGGTTTGCATAATTTGGATATACATTGCATATCTTGTTTGCTTGTTTGCTTGTTGGAGAGTTTGTGGCTTACTTGCACAGAAAAGCTCAACAAAAATAAAAATAAGATAAAATCTACCAAGCACTTTGCTTTGAACTTGAGGTATTTTGTTGCATCTCTATAACATTTGGATTTTGGGAATAAAATGAATCTTTTATGTGTTTGGCTTGGGTGTTTATTGCTTTCATAGATCACACTTCAATTTTGCTATAAAGGAGATAATGAATCTAGATTTGCTTTCTTGCATATATGTCTCACATAGTAATTAGGCCCTATGAACACTATTTGTGGCATTATTGAGAGAGTGGGCTTCATTCGCTTATTTTGCATATGAAGATCTTCTCGAAAAGAGATCCCCTTGTAGGTAGGGAAGGAAGTTGTTATTATCTCATGGTCTTACTTGGTTTAGTCCTCAACTTTAATCGGTACATTCTCTCTTGGACCCGCTTAGAGAGATAGGTAGACATTGTTGTTGACATACGAACCTAGGTGAGGTGATTTCAATTTTAGCGTGTCAATAAATTTGCTTTCTATATTTGGGTGAGGTGAAGAGGCTAGAGGATTATGCTCTGTTCCCTTTTGGGTACATCAGAAACTCAAATCCTTGAATCTGAACTAAGTCCCCATGTGGTCCTTTTTGTGAGTCACCTTTTTAGAGAGGGTTAACCATAGCAGACATTCCCTTTATTGGGTCAACCACATGGATGGAACCTCAAGTGGTAATAGCTATTTTCACTATGGTAGCAACAACTACTATATAAATGTCCTTGTCGAAGAAATCTCCATGGTTGTAGTTTCTTGTTGGGCTTTCAGATCTCCTTAGCATCTTTGATTGATTAAATTCTCAGAATGTGTCAAAACCCCGGTGTGCCTGGATTGAAGTTTGCCCTCTTGAGATTACAAAATTTGCAGAGTTGACCATTACTATGAACCATAGTGCAACCAAATTTTTCTTTTCAGGGCTATGTGCGTGACTGAAAAACATTTTGAGAACATACACAAATAGAATCTTTAGGGAGTAGAATACTATGTCACTATTCTTGTTCATGCACAAGGTTGCTTTGTCCCTTGCTCATTTTTTGAGGATAATTATTTGCTTCAACTCCCTAATTGTTGTCTTGCGTGCCTGATTAGTGATAAAAATCTATTAATGCATCTAGTTGGTCACATTAAACAAACAAATCTGAGTTCTCAAATCTGAGTTCTCAAGTGATAAAAACTTCAAAGATCTCCCCAAAAGTGCTATGACATGTTGCTCAACATCCAAATGAACTTAAATGGTATCAAGTTGCACAAAATGACTCTTGGTCTTTTTTCTTCCACATCTCCCATGTCTTCCTAGTCTCCCATTTCCATCCTTTCTCTTCTTCCTTTACGCTTCTTCCTCTTCTTCCTAAAATCTTCACGTCTTCTTCATTATTTTCCTCTTATTATCTACTCTACCTTCTTCTATTCATCTCTTTTGTCACTTCCATGCTTGATTCCTCCTCTTCCAAAACCATGAATTTCAACTATCTTGTTATGGAACCTCTCTTGAAAATAGATGATCCCGAACTCATCGCTCAATTCGAAGAGTATTATTCCTCCAAAAATCACATGGGTAATAAATTTATGACAAAAATAAAAGAAAAATTGATTGAATCAGATGCCTTTGCTAGGATCATATGCATGATCATGTCATGACTTCCTTCTTCCAAAAAATTTTCATCTTCTAAGTCTTCTCATCCTTCCTCATCTTCCAAGTCTTACCACGACTCTTCTAGACATTATTCACATTCCTCATTATCCGAGTCTTTTTCCTCCACTAGGTCTTCACTTTCCTCTTCTTCATAATCTCATTCCTCTTCTACTTCTCCCAAGAGTCTTACTTCTCTTCTCAAGACATACCATAATGAGCAATGTGACAATCCTTGTGATACCTCTTCCACGAAGAGTGACATACCCAAATTTGATGACTATGATGATGGACAATGTAGTGATACCTATGACACCTCTATTCCTAAGAGTCCTCCTAGTTGTATGCTTGTGCTTACTGGAAATGGGTCATCACATTGGAAAGATCGTGATGGTGATCCATATGATTCTAATTTTGAAAGAGAATTTGATGATTCTTGTGAACAATACCTAGATGATGCATCTACTTCTATTGAGGAAGAGAAAGCTTTCTGCGCTAATTATAAACATAAATACTATAAGAATCTCTTCTCTAAAAACTCTCATGCTGAAAATAAAGATTACACTCTTGAGAAAGATTATGTTAATGATGGAGCTTTGTCTTGTGATGGTTCCCTTCCATCCCCTACTTCCTCCAATACCCATACATTTCCTAAAGCTTCCAAGTCTTTCAAATCTTTCACAAATCTTTCATCCAACAAAGGTCCTAATACTTTTCATGTGGTTCCCTATAGTTGTCCTCAAGGGCTACCTCTTAAAGAAACTCAAGCTAACCTTCACTTGGTTGTAAATACTTTCAATAATGCTAAATCTAAAGAGCCTAAGCCTTTATATGCTTTAATGTCTACTTCAGCTAGTCCTTCACCATCTCTTCCAAAGTCTTCCATACAATTCCAACATGCTTCCTTGTCCTTAGAAGTGGATCCATGTCAAGAGGACTCTAAAAATGATAAAGAAAAGAACATAAAGAAAGATCAAGATCAAGAACCCTCCATGTCATCTAATCCTTTTCATGATGTCTCTTATCCATTTCATGGTTATTTTGATCCTACACGCCTTTTCTCATTCATTCCACCATGTCTTAAGTCTTTTTCTAAGCAAGATCAAGCTACTACTTACACCATTGAGCTTATTGACAATCAAAATAACCTTATTGCACTTTCGCTTTCCAAAGATGATACTTCCATTAAGGTTATTAAAATAGTTTTGTTACTTCCAATGTTAAGCCTATTGAAAATCAAGAGAAAAATTATACGTGCATGCTATCCAAAGCTCCTTGTCAAGATCAAAGTCTTCCATCTTCTTGTTCTACCACTCCATGTTCACTTTCACTTTCTACTCTTCCTAAGTCTTTTCAAGCTCCGAACAATCCTATCAAAGAAATTTCTCCTATTGAAGATGTTCATGATCCTATTGCAAATCCTAATGCTCACTCTAAAGATGCTGATGTCCTTGGTTGTCATATAGATATTGATGAACTTATTGATTATCCTTTTGTATCTTCCACGTCCATCCTTGGACCTCCTCCACCAATACTAAGGGCTTCACATCTTTCTTCCATCTTGGGCCATTATGTACCTTCACTTTCCCCTCCCAAATCTCCTAATTCATCCTCCATCTTGGGTCCTTACGTACCTCCATCTCCTATCTTTCTTCAAGATCAACATAGATGCATACCATTGAATCCTTTTCATCCACCCACCCATCTAAACTAGTCATATCCTCCTTCTTCCACAATTCTCAAGTCTTTTGGAAGTAACTTGAATGTTCAATTCAAGTAAAATAAGAAATAAAAGAATCCATCAAAAAAATAAGATCACCATGTCTCCTCTAATCGACATGGAGGCATAAAGTCATAAGAGATATTTAAGAAGAAAACTACAAGACAAGTATGGGTTCCAAAATCCATCATTGAAGATATTCTCTCTAAATCATCAAAAATAAATGAAAAGCCTACGACTATATGGATTCCAAAGTCTCTCTTGAAATATTCTGATGTTGAGCAACAAGTGAAGTTGACATTCAAGCTTTCAAAGGCTTCCACTTCATCTTCTTCCAAAAATATTCTTCCATTCCATGCACCTAAACCGCAACCTCTGCTATTCATTCACCATATTCCTTCATTCACATTTCCTCCATCCTCTTACCACCCTTCAAGGTGTGTGTTGATGTTGATCTTTCCTTCCTTTCCATCTACCCTTTCACAATCCTTCCATTCATTATCCTTCTACCTTCTATCCTTTTTCCTCATTTGCCTATTCCTCCTATCTTTCAACATCACTCGCTTTACATAAAACCATATCCTCCATTTTTCTCTTCCATCTTCCTTTCCCTGTTAACATATTTGAGTATATCATTTTGAATCCTTGGCATATCATGGTTTATCCTTTCAAGGAAGCATTATCTAAAAAGCTTTCTTTCTTCCAATTTTTTTTTTTCACAAAATAGAAAAATTAAAAAAGAAAACAAAAAAAAAATGAAAAAAATGAAAATGTGCCTTGGTGGAAATTCGGAAACAGGCACTTTGGTAACAAAAGTAAAGAGAAATAAATTCATCCTATGGTGAAAAACACTCCCTTGTGGCGCCTTGGATAAGTACTGTGATGAAAACCTGGCAATTAGGCATCATGCATAGTTCTTCTACATATTTCATCCATTCTGTCTTCCCTCTTTGATCTTGACAATGTTGACTTATACATGAACATTTGGCTATCTTGTGAGCTATCTTACAATGATTGTGTTTTCATTCCATTCATGTTTAGCCTTCATATTTATTTTCCTCCATTCATTCTAGCCTTTCACTATCCTTTTTCCCATTGGTCTTGATCTAATAAAAAAGACTAAAACATGATGCTATGAAGCCTCTTGACATGTCTACTCTTTTGGAATGCATCCTTTCCTTCTTTTTCATTACGCTTTTGTGACTTATCCTATGCTGGTCTTTCATTGCTTGTCCAAATGTGCTTTACATGACAATTTTTCCCTAGCTAGGGTACTCTTGAGGAGTTTTCCCTTGAGGATTTTTTCCCTTCATTCTCTTGTCTTCTGTCTCTTCCACCAGCTTGCTAATCCCTCTCATTCTCCACTTTTCTAGACATTGGGACTACACGATGTGATTTTTCTGGGGAGTTTGATGCCCATTCTGTTTGGGGGCCTTTTTGTACATACTTATTGATCCTGAAAAAATCCAAAAAAATGGTATATTGTCAAAAATTCTAAAAATCTAAAAATATCCTGAAAAAATGATTATCTTAGTGAAAACTTAGCAATAGGCGCTTTGATGTATCTCAAAAAAATTATATATTCCAAAAATACCAAAAAAATAGAAAAATAGAAAAATTTAAAAATTCAAAAAAAAAAAAAAAGTGCCTTGGTCAAAACTTGGAAACAGGCGCCTTGGTAGCAAAAATGCAAATTTTTTTATTATAAAAAGTACTTAAAAAAAAAGAGAAAAAATTGTAATAAAATCCAAGTGGTGAAAACCTGGAAACGAGTGCTACTTGAGGCCTTTGCACCCCTATTTCTTAGCACTCATCTTCGACACTTAGCCTTTCTCCATCATACCTTGTCCTTGTTACCTTGGTTTGGAATTGGTCTTTGTCCTTGTCTAGGGGGCATAACTATATTAGCTTTGGTCTCTTGGATGCGTTAGTCTTTAGGACACTCCAACTATGTTTTTCAACACAACCCTTGGAATCGAGTGTTTTTCAACATTTATCAATTAGGTCTTACCCAGTTTTGTCATGTAATCTTACCGATTTGCAAGCATCCAATCCTTATCCTCAAACTCAGTATCAATTAACACACTTAATTTTTTTAAACACAACACTTAATGCTTGAGCTATGTCATGATCTTTTCTTTATGTGCTGACCGTTATTGATTTTCGTTGAGTGTCCTTGTCTAATAAGTCTCTCTGGGATGCATAGCTAGAGCACTTGGGGCATGGAGCATGTTTTTATTTGCTTTCTTCTTTTGGGTGTGGTCTTGAAACTCTTGAGTGTCTCTTGTTGTTCCCTTGAAACACTTAGGAGATTTGAGGCATCATCCTTGACTGTTTTTGCACAACCATTCTTGTGGTCATCCGGGCATCTTTGCCTTGATGAGAGCATGGTTTTGCTACATTAAATTGGGTAAGCTAACATCAAAGTCATCTTGACCTTTATGTCTTTGATGCTTATGTTATAATCTTTCCACATTCCAATCCGATATAAATCACATTCATATCTTCATAGTTGCGCTTGTGAGTAGTGTTGATTGTGTGATTTTTCGATGTCTGTTAGTAATGGCCCAATGATGAAGATAAGTTCCTTTACATTATCTAATGAATGATGAACACAAAATCCTATGTTATAGTTGCTTTATTGCAAGTACACCTTTGCATTTTCATGTAGCTTGCATTATTAGACTTCATGTTAATTTGCATTTTTAGGCTACATTATGTGTTTGAGAAGATTTTCCTTCATCTTTCTTTTGGACTTTTAATCAACTGTGATCACGTTTTGATCCTCATTTCCTTATCTTCTTTCGTGATCTCAATTTAAATTTTCTATCTTAAACAGTTGATTGATTTTGAGGCATTCTCTTTCTTAAGGCAAATTCTCTTTCTTCTCTCCTTTTCTTTTCACCTCTTCCAAACTTCTATCTTCCATTCGCTTTCACCCCACTTCTTTTCTTCTAGTTCAACCTTGGGGCATAATCTTTCTTGATGATCTACCTTGGTTCTGTGATTCTTATATCTTTCATCTTAAATCAAGAACCTTATCTTTAGTTCGATTTGATCAAATTTATCAATTCGCTATTTCTCCTCTATCTCATTTCGATTTAGATCATGAGGGGCAATACCTATCAAACTTCAATCCTTGATTTAGCTTTATCAAACCTATCAATCAAACCTTGCTTGAGACTTGACAATTACCTATTTACAGGAGTGTTGGCCTTGTCTTTTTCAATCAGCTTATCTTTGTTCTGATGTGTTCCCATCCGTCGATCACACGTCTGGGTTGTTTTCTGATCCCAAATCGATCTCACATTTTAACTTCATTCTTTGACTACATGTGTTCCCATAAAGATCATGCATTAGTCAAAGAGGGGCAAATGTATGCACCCTAAAATGGTCACCTAGACTTTGGGCCCCCATTCATCAATTTATCAATTTCCTGAATCAATGTCTTGCAATATTTTCAATTTAAATTAATTTCCTTGATCAAATCATAATTAATTCAAATATTTTAATATTTTCTAAGGTTTGATCATTTATCCTAAGTTTTATTTAATTAAGAGAACATTCTCCCTTTTAAGTAAATTAAATTTTTTTTTTAATTAAATAATAAAATCACTTTATCCTAAGCCACATTTAATTAAAAGAATAAATCTTTTTTAAATAAATAAAAAATCTTTTAATTAAATAATGGAAACCACTTTTCTAAAAATAATAAATAAATAATAAAATAAAAAGACTTTTTGTCTACATATTGAATGCACACTTTCCAAGATGAGTGGAATCTCCTTTTGCCTCTTAATCTCTTCCACACATCTTTTTTGCCTCTTAACCATGTCCGTTGATTTTGCCTCTTGAGAATCTTGAGCACATGGATCAACCAAGATTTAATCTCCACCATTGCTCATTTCTTTTTGCCTCTTAATCTTGACTATCCATTCATTTCTAAAATCTTTTATAAGGAGCCCTCTCCTTTTCATTTATGCATGGAGATTTTAGAGATCAAGATTTATGTTATTGTTATGCAGGTTTGGAGAGCGATTTTGGAGGAGAATTTGAGCACTTGAGCTTGAACATTGCAACTTCTCTTTTCTTGTCTTCTTCTCTCATGCCTCCATGGCAATCCATTTAGATTACTCTTGCACTTGCATATTAGATTAGATTCATATTTCTTTTCATAGAATAATCTTGCATAAGCATTTCCTTTCATAGATTAGTTTGATTTCATGCATTGTTATCATATAAAATAGCTTTCATTTTCATTTGCATACATATTTGATGATCATGGAGACTAGCATTCTTATTTTTCCTCTTTGAATCTCTTATTTTATGGTGTACTTGCATGGGCACAAACTAGGTCTAATCTAAGGGCCTCTGTTATAAACCATTTGAGACCTCATTCTTGAGCAATCTTAGATTTAATGACTCATAGAAGTGTGTCAACATTTTAGCACACAAATGGTACCTAGTAAGGGTGTTACGCCTCACTACTAGTATCGACCTGTCTATTAAGATATGCGGCCATACACAAACTATTGCAAGTGGGATTTTAAATCCCTTATGCCACCTAGTTGCTAATTGCCCAACACCTGAGCTGAATGCTTGGCTCATCTGTAGGTGCCTGTCATGACTTCCAGCTAAAATTTTAAGTTCAACTGCTAATACATAGTAGTGCGTACTACTCACAATTACACTTTAGCACTATAAATTTTAGTGCGTATGGTCTGTTGGAGTAATTTTAGGTTTTTATGAGAAAGTGTCTTTTCTAGTCCTTGCCTCACCTTTTCTCTATCTCTGCAAGCATCTTCATCCATTTAGGGTTTGAGTTTCAAAGTTCACCATGTGAAAAATGCTTATGTATCCTTTCCCTAGGTCTTTTTGCCCTCGGTAGGGTTTTTGTTCTTGAAAAAATTCTTAAGTGTGCCCTAGATCCTTATGTTTTCATGTTACTTTTTGAGCCATTTAAGTTTTCATGTTTGCACGTGGTCTTTTTTTTTTTTCCTAGTGGTCATTGAATCTCGGGATATAATTATTAAGTCACTTTTCATTCAGTGAACAAGCGACATGGTTTGGATCTCTTTCATGTTCTCTTCAATCACATGATCCCCAATTGATTTTGGTAGTTATTTTTTCTTTCTGACAATTCAGCAACAGTGTTGTCTCTTATTCTCTTAATTTTGGCGGTTAGTAAGAAAGAATTCAATGATCAAGCGAATGGTGTGTTCTCTTAATCTCTAGGTCCCAGTGGTTAAAGAGGAAAATGTCTAGCGATTCAGCGACAAGTCTTCAAAAGGATAAGGTTTCTTCAGTAGCGTGATCTCTGGATATAAGTTGATAATTAAGACTAAAGTTATTCAGTGACCTAGTGAATGCAGTGTTCGCTAAATCTCATGACAAAACAATTAAGCCTTAAAACATTTGGTGATTCAGTGATACCTGTGGATAGCAATGAAGATCAATGATCGATGTTTAATCTCAAGATTGAACCAATGTTAAGAGATATATCTGGCGAATAGGAGATTAAAGGTGTTCGCTGAATCTCATGATAGAACCGGGGTTAGTAAAAGTATTTAGAGAATATGAGAAGATAATGGTTGCTGAATCTCATGATTTACCAAGAGTTAAATGAGACATTTGGAGATTAAGATATGTAGTTGTTGCTAAATCTTAGAGAAGGATTATGGTCAAGTTAAAGTTCTTGAGTTTGAAGAAAGATTTTAGTTGCTAGATGAATGATAATGACGCAAGGACAAGGTGGCTAAATGCGGAATCAGGGTTAATTGAGATTTCTTAAACCCACAAACATGACCTGCAAAGAGTTACACACGGAAGCAATATGAAAACCACATGAAAGTAGTGAAAACACAATGTATATGAGACAAGCAACTGCTCGCAATACTGGTGCAATTATATTAAGTCTTTCAACATGCTCGGCTGTGAGGTCTTCCGGGTTTCGGCCTTATACAATAAGAATTATGAATTCAAAGACTCAGCTCACATATCATCTTCTCTTCTACTTCTACTACCACCAACTTGCTTCTAACTAAACAACCTAAGCTCCAAATATATAGCCAGCAAAGCCACAAGTTGTCCAGTCAGGCATTTAATTACAATATAGGTCCACTTAGGAGGAGAAACCAAAACTAAAGCAAGAAACAATAAAACATGATGCAAAGTTTCATTTAGGTCCACACATGATCCAAGAATAGATCCCCAACCATGAAGATCCAATTTCCCCACAAGGAACCACGCAAGATGAAATACCACACATTTTATGAGTAAAATTGGCAAAAAATCGATGCCCAAGGAAAATTGTGATAACTTCCAGGTCCAAATGAATTAGGACATGCACTCTTAGGAGAATGCTCAAGATTAGGTCCACATCACTACATTAAATTTTCAAGGTAAGAAACCAATAACAACATCGACGATAAAACAAACATTAGACTGGTACAGGAAATAGGAAACATTTCTTTTTGGTGATGCAAGATTGCTCAAGACCCAAGATGCTCCTACATCAGACACTTGGGGTGACAAAAGAACTGATGTCCACATCAAGCACTGCTCATATTCTGACCTGAATCATAAAGATCTAACTTAGCTTGTGTAATCCATGAACTATCTTCAACTAGCTTGTCTTTCTACTGAACTAGGTATTCCATGTAGTCTTTTCCTCTTGTACTCTTGCTTACTCTGCTATTTAAGATCTTCTCAATTTTGTCTTTATTCTTATTAGGATAATCCAGATCATCTTACACCTCATCAGTTGATTCAAAGTACTCAAATATATCAACAATGTTGAAGATAGGTGATATATCCATGTCCTCTGGTAATTCCACTTCATAAGCATTTCCACTATCAAACTTCTTTAGAATCTTACAAGGCCCAAACTTCTTCATTTTCAGCTTGTTGTAGGTACCAACTGGAAATCTATTTTTCTTCAAATGAAGCATAACCTCATCTCCAACTTCAAAAGATTTATATCTCCTTCTCTTATCTGCTCTCTATTTATATTTCAGATTACTATCCTCCAAATTTCTTTTAACTTCATCATGAAAAGTTCTCATGTATACTACGAAATCCTCAACTTCAACACTTCTTTTGGTCTCAGTAGGTAAATCTCTCAACTCTATGGTTTCCTTAGGATGAAATCCAATAACAATCTCAAATGGTGTTCTCTTAGTGCTTCTATTTATAGAATTATTATATGTAGACTCTACTTGTGCCAAAACTAAATCCCAATTAGTAGGCTTATCTCCAACTAAACATCTCAACAGGTTTCCCAAACTTCTATTCACAACTTCAGTCTATTTATCTATTTGAGGGTGAAATGTAGAACTAAACTTCAAATTAGTATTCATCTTTTTCCAAAATGTTCTCCAAAATTAACCAGTAAACTTAGTATCTTTGTCTGAAACAATAGATTTAGGCAAACCATGCAATCTTACCACTTCTTTGAAAAATAATTCAGCTACATGCAATTCATCAGATGTCTTCTTACAAGGTATGAAATGAGCCATTTTAGAAAAATTTTCAACCACTACCAAAATAGAATTATTACCTCTCAGAGTTCTAGGCAATCCAAGAACAAAGTCCATACTCACATCTTCCCAAGGTCTATTAGGTATAGGAAAAGGTGTATACAATCCCAAATTCTGACTAATTCCTTTTGTTGTTTGGAAAATTCTACAACCTCTAACCATTCGGTGTACATCTATATAAATATGTGGCTAAAAGTATCTTTTTGAAATTAGTTTCACAGTCTTATCAATCCAAAAATATCCAGCAAGTCCACCACTATGATTCTCCTTTATTATATTCTCTCTCATAGATCCTCTAGGTATGCACAACTGAACTCCTTTAAACAACATGTCTTCTTGAATGAAATAATCAGTCCACTTATCACTCACTATTTGTTCCTTACAAGCTTTCCAAGGTTATGCAAAATCAAGGTCAGTTTCATATAAACACTTCAAATAATCAAAACCAAGTACCTCAACTCTTATTTCTGTCAGCAAATTTCTTCTTCAGCTCAAGGCATCAGCAACCTTATTTGATTGTCCACTTTTATGTGTCAATGAAAAGGAAAAATTCTATAAGAACTCAACCCACTTCTTATGTCTCTGATTCAACTTATTCTAACTTCCCAAATACTGAAAATCTTTATGGTCAGTATACAACACAAAATCTTTAGGCATCAAATAATGTCTCCATTTCTTCAAAGCTTGAACAATAGCATAGAATTCCTAGTCATAAACTGAATATTTTCTCTTAGCATCATTCAAATTTTCACTAAAGAAAACTACAGGTCTTCCTTCTTGACTCAAAATAACTCCAATTGAACTTCCACTAGCATCACATTCAACTTGAAAAACTTTACTAAAATCAGGCAAAACAAGTGTAGGTAATTTTGCAATTCTTTGTTTCAATGTTTCAAAACTCTTTTGTGCTCCATGTGTCCATTTGAAATCCCTTTTATCTCCTCTCATAGTTTCAGTCATAGCATTACAAATAGAGCTGAAATTTTTGATAAACTTCCTATAAAAACTTGTCAATCCATGAAATGATCTTACCTCTCCAACATTCTTTGGTGTAGGCCAATCAAGTATAACTCTCACTTTCTCAGGGTCCATCTTCAATCCATCAGCTGAAATTACAAAACCAAGGTACGCAATCTCTTCTTTCATAAATGAACATTTCTTCAAATTAATTAGCAACTTTTCTTCCTTCAATCTCTGCAATACTTGTTTGATATGCTCAAGATGTTCTTCCTTAATCTTGCTGAATATCAAAATGTCATCAAGATATACAATCACAAACTTACCCAAGAATCTTTTCAGAACTTCATTCATTGGCCTCATGAAAGTACTAGGTGCATTAGTCAAACCAAAAGGCATAACCAACCATTCATACGCACCTTCATTGGTCTTAAAATTAGTTTTCCATTCATCCCCTTCTCTAATTCTAATATGATGATATCCACTTTTCAAATCAATCTTTGTGAAATACTTAACACCACTCAAACTATCCATTATGTCATCCATCTTAGGCAAAGGAAATATGTACTTTACTATTATCTTGTTTATAGCTCTAGAATCAGTGCACATTCTCCATTCTCCATTCTTTTTAGGTGCTAACACAACAGGTACTGCACAAGGACTCATAATTTCCCTAATCAAACCTCTCTCAAGGAATTCTTGCACTTTTCTATTCAACTCAGTCTTTTCATCAGGTGTCAACCTATGTGGTGCTTTGTTAGGCAAACTAGCTCCCGGTATCAAAGCTATACAGTGACTTATGCTTCTCATAGGCGGTAAACCATTAGGTACATTATCAGAAATGATGTCATGAAATTCATTCAACAAAGGCTTAACCTTAGGTGCATGTTCTAACTCATCTTGTTTCTCAATTTTCCTTGGAATTAAAGCAAAACAAATATTCTATTCTTTCATTTCTCTTGCAAACCTTTTACCATCAACCAAGCATACTCTGACCATAGTACAGTGACCTTCATCAAACTTCTCTACTAAAGAAAACAATATTTGTTTCTTTCCATCCATCCGAATAGTATATTGATTCAATCTACCATCATGCAAAGCTTTCCTATAATACTGTAAAGGTCTACCCAAAAGAATATGACAACAATCCATAGGCATAATATCACACAAAACTTCATCATGATAACTTCCAATTTTGAATTTAACAAGGCATTGTTCACTTACAAGTAGTTTATGCTCCTTTTGGATCCAAGCGATATGGTAAGGCTTAGGATGTCTCAATATCTACAACTACAACTTATTAACCAGCTCTTCGGATGCCAAATTATCAGAAATTCCACTATCAATGATTACTTTGCAACATTTGTCAGCGATCTTACATTTGGTTTTGAACAAACTTTTCCTCAAAATAGGTTCCTCATCAGCTTCTTCATTCCACAAGATCCTTCTTAGCATCAAGTTCTCACCATGTTCAAGTTCATTAGACATTTCCTCAACTTCTTCACAAGCCAAATTATTTTTTCCATTACCTCCAGTCTTCTTTCCAGAGTTAGTACATTTAAAGGCTCTATGTCCTTCTTCGCCACATTTTTAACAAGTACCTTTAAACCAAGATTTCTCTTCTCTTTTCCCACTATTGTTATTCCTAGAGTAACTAGTATAGCTACCTCTAGATTAATTACCTCTTCTACTAGTAGGTTCATCTTTCCATCCTTTATCTTGTACTGCATTGTCAAATTTTCTACTTTCTCCAAAAGATTTGCCTCTACTTTTCTGAAATCTGTCACCTCTTCCTCTTTGTCTTTGTTCATGTCTCTTTGTCAATCTCTCTTCTGCCTTCAAAGAAAATTGGTATGCTTCTTCCACACTATCTATCTTAACATAACTAATCTCATCTTGAATCGATCTCCTTAGTCCATTCAAGTATCTAGCCACTTTCTCAACTTCATCATCCACATGTCTAGATCTGATATCCAATTTGTAAAATTCCTCAGTATATTCTTTCACACTCATGTCCTTTTGTCTCAAATTTTTCATTTTTCTCATCAAACTAACTTGGTAGTCAGCTAGAAGGAACTTCTTTTTCATCTTTCCAAGCATTTTCATCCATGTCTTGATCTTTTCTTTTCCTCTCTTCTGTCTCTCAGTTTGCAAATGATCCCACCAAGGAGATGCATGCCCTTTCAACTTTTTGACTGCTATCTTAACCTTCTTGTTATCAGGAGTACCTTCATACTTAAAGTATTTATCCATCTCAGAGATCCAATCCAAAAGTGTATTGGTCTCAAGTCTTCCATCATAGCAAGCAACTTCAACCGCAAGTCTGGAGTTAGCCTTAGACAAAACTCTCAAGAGTCTTTCCTCATCTTGTTCAACTTTAGGTTCAAGATTAGGTGATGCTTCTTCTTCATCACTAACATCTTCAAGATGTGTGCCTCTTCTCTGGTTTGTCTCTACAACTTCAAGCCTAGTTGCAATCTACCTCAATATATCCATGATAGCATTATCATTTCCTCTACCATGAACCATCTTGACAATTAGGTTCCAGCAAGATTGTAACCTTCTGCAAGTTATAGGTCAGATCTTAGATCTTCCACCCTACAACCAATCCAATAAGGTTCTCCATGATCCAATCCACAAGAAAGAACCGGCTCTAATACCACTTGATGTAAGGACAAGGTGGCTAAAGGCAGAATCAGGGTTAATTGAGACTACTTAAACCCACAAACATGCCCTGCAAAGAATTACACATGGAAGCAATATGAAAAACACATGAAAGTAGTAAAAACACAATGGATATGAGACAAGCAACTGGTCGCAAACTAGTGCAATTATATTAAGTCTTTCAACATGCCCGATTGTGAGGCCTTCCAGGTTTCGACCTTATACAATAAGAATTATGAATTCATAGACTCAGCTCGCATATCATATTCTCTTCTACTTCTACTACCACCAACTTGCTTCTAACTAAACAACCTAATCTCCAAATATATAGCCAACAAAGCCACAAGTTGGTCAGTCAGGCATTTAATTAGAATATAGGTCTACTTAGGAGGAGAAACCAAAACTAAAGCAAGAAACAACAAAACACGATACGAAGTTTCATTTAGGTCCACACATGATCCAAGAATAGATCCCCAACTATGCAAGATCCAATTTCCCCGCACAGAACCATGCAATATGAAATACCACATGTTTCATGAGTGAAGCTGGCTTAAAATCGATGCCCAAGGAAAATTGTGATAACTTCTAGGTCCAGATGAATTAGGACGTGCGCCCTTAGAAGAATGTTCAAGATTAGGTCCACATCACCGCATTAAATTTGCAAGGCAAGAAACCAACAACAATATCAGTGACAAAACAAACATCAGACTAGTATAGGAAACAAGAAACATTTCTTTTTGGTGATGCAAGATTGCTCAAGACCCAAGATGCTCCTGCATCAGATAAGTTAAGTAAAGGGTTATGAGATTGAGTGAAGTCTTCAGTCACTTATTCTTGAGAGGTAACCATAGTTAATCTAAGTTCCTTGAGATTCAGAGAATGCCTTTGATCATGTGTTCTCTTGATAAAGGTTGAGTTAAGATAAAGATTTGATGGTTGAGCGGTGACCATTGATGCAAGTTAGGATAAGATGGTGGTCACTTAATCTCATGATAAAACCATGAGTTAAGGAAAGATTTAAAGATCATGAGATAGGCTTTATCTCTTGATCTCCAGACTTAACCTAGGATGAAGAAAATCATTTCAAGATCAAGAGACTCCTTTCGCTTGATCTCTGAATAAGGCATGGTTAATTTTTCATTAATGAAAAAGTGAAATGAGCTGTTGGTACGTGGAAAAGTACCTTGCTGAGATGAAATAAAGAAAAAAGCTAGCCAATCAGACCTTGAGTGATGGTTTTTGTCAGTAATTGAGGGTTTTAAAGCTTAAGCACTATGATCATTTATTTTTTCTTTGTTTCCAAGTTTTAATAAAACCTGTCAACATCTCACATTACGGCTAGCCTTGATTTGAATATGATGTTATGTAGAATTGAATGCCAAAGTGACTAGGAGTAGATTTGCTGCAATCTTGGAAATTTTACACATTAAATGATAGATGATATATAGACATGATATTCTTGCATTAACTTTTAATAGTTTTCAAAAGGCAATTGATAATTTCAAAGCTATAGCAGTGTGTGTTTGAGCAAAATGAATTTGCAAAATTCAGAAGTGTCCAAAATTGCAAGATGAGTCAACCAAAATCAAGCCGATCTTCATCCAGTGGGGAGGCCATGGAACAAGGTGGTGAGGATAAAGGGAAGCCTAATTTATCAGAAGAATTTATCAAATTGCTCCTAGGATCGAATCAAAATAGAAAGGTTAGTGATGAAGTCTTTCTTGACTATATGGTAGATTGTAGGGATCTTGATACTCCTTCATGTTCTGGCTACATGTTATTCAGCTACTTCTATAATAACCATTTCAAAGCTATCACTATCTACAATGCATGGGTTTTAGGCATGGCTAAGTTAATTGTTCTTGATGTCTTCCTTGATGTCAACCTCATAATTAAGTTAGCTAGACTTTATGACCCAATATTAAAAACTATCAGAAAAAGTGATGAATCAGCCTTAGTGACTCTGGACAGAGGATCTTTCATGAAAGCTTTTGATTTATATTCCTCATCCTCCACAGAGATAGACCTAAGGAAAGAGAAAGAGAAATATGCAAGTCAAGTAGGACTTGTGAAATCCCAGATGGTCAGGAATATCCCTAGGTCTGGAAAATGTATTGCCCCTCTCCCAGCACATATGAATACTCCCTATGAGTATAAAGCCCTCAATTTTTGTATGAAGTATCTAGCCTATGAGTTATGTAGAGTTTTAGGAATGGATGGAGATGCATAGATGATACCAGCAGATATCCTAATGATTATCTTGGACATTCAAAACTCACATGAAAATACAGATTATGATTGCATTCAGTATGTAATCAATAGAATTCATGAAGGCTTGCTGATGATTAAACATGAGAAGAAGCCAGTAAGGTTCATGCACTATTTCCTCTTAATGCATTTGATTTTATAATTAAATGTTAACAATTTGGCTGGGCATATGCTATGACCTAGGATAATGTTCGAAGGACAACCCAATCCAGTGCATTATTGGTTGAGGTTGTGGAATTATACTTCAAATGAAAGTGACTTCTTTGCTTACCAAAATTGGATAGTTTTTCCAATTTTGAATTTGTTGGGAACCAATGTCACAAGGCTACCAATTAGGGTGTTAAGGCTTCTTAGGCCCCAACAATATGTTGATAAATGGAAAGCAAACCATAATTCGGGTGACTTTTACTTGGGAGAGAATTTCAGACTAATCAGAGTATATGGATGCCCACAACCCCCACACATACTCCCAAAGTATGTGCCTCCAAGAATTGCCCAATTGGAATTCATTTGCCAGTTGATATGGATAGATAAAGAACACTTGGAACCCCACAGAAAGGGGAATTTTACTCCATGACAGTTCAAGGTAGGTAACTTCCTAATTGGTAAAAGGGCATTACCTCAGCTCAGCTCATGGTTGAATCATTTTAAGATGATTTATGGTATTTATAGACATGTGGATCCTAAAAAATTTATTAGGACTGCCAGAATAAAATTGATCCCCAACATTGGTACAATCAAGGAGCATGAGGAGGATGTGATAAGAAATTTATTAGATGAAGATGAGATTGGTAGGAGACTTACCAAATTTTATGACCATTTGAAGTTAGAGGCTCAAGTCATAAAGGCTAAAATTGCCTTTGGAGGTTTTTTCCTTGACCTCCCATACCTTAAAAGAATTGATAGAATGATAGAAATGAATGGCACCCTATCTAGCCAATTAGAGGGTCAAATTGAAGATAAATTGGAAGTGAAAAAGGGTTCTTCTTCTTTTGACTATGAATAATACATCGATGAATCACAAGAAGGTGATAGTCCAGTCCAGGCCAATGAACCCCCTATCATTGATATAAGTTGGGATGCACCTGAGGCAGAGGATTTCTTTGAGCCTCCATAGAAGAAATAAAGAATTGAAGAGGGTGGTCCCTCCAAAGAAAATAAATAAAGGAAATGGACATATAGGGTTGCAACTTTGGTGCCTGGTGATAGAGCCTACTATCACCATATAAGGAAAATAATTAGAGAGGGAAAGAAAGTAGCCTCACATGAAGAAGTGGAATTGACATTATTTCTTGGTAAGGATGAGAGATAAATTCATTAGGATGAATTCCTCAATGATGATCAATTCATCAAAAGTGAGGAGTTTAAGAATTTCCTCATATGAAAGAAACAACAGGAGATTCCTAGAGCATTACCTAAAGGCACTGGTCCTGATGATGAGGTTTTGAAGGCCTTAGCTGCATATGACCCTGAATCATACAATATATCTATTGAAGAGGCTAGGGAGTTAGTAAAATCTAGTGGGATGCTCTTAGTGCCTAGATGGGACTTGACATCAGCTTTTATTAGATATCAAATCAGAAAGCAACCTGAGGGCAGCCTATCCTATGAAGCCTATATTGGAGACATGATTAGAGGAAGTGGGTATGACCCCAAGTCTTAAGCTTTAGAAATATGGTCCCTTGCACCAAGGAATCAAAATCCTTCCCTAGTCAACATAGAGGAGAAATTGGAGGGGAACAAGATCATCTGGACTGTCCAAAACACCAGTGATCTTGAGGTGTCAAAAGTAGTGACACATTTTTCTCATCTAAATGAGGCTAAAACTGCCCAATTGTCAAACAGGTATGGTAAGTTATTTGATGAGGTTAGTGGTCTGGAAAAGGACAGAGATAAAGGGCTGATGAAGATCAAAGCCCTAGAAGATGAACTTGAGGAATTGAAGGCTAAGCGTGAGGAGGCTACTAAAGCAGCCCCCCCTCCAATTCTACAAATTAAGACTGTAGAACAATCAATGACAGAGGTTTCTGATAAGGTAACAGATGAATCAGAGAAGAACAAGCTAGATATAGATTTAAAGGCCCTCTTTGAGATTGTACAACATAGATGTGAAATGATCAAAGGGAAAATAGACTCAGTCCATAACTCATGCACTATGTTGCAGAAGACCAGTAAAAATGTAAAGGATGTTGTGGCTACTTTGGAACCACTTTTTAACATATGGTCAAGTAGGAGTGCCTTGTTTGAAAAAATTGAGGTATTGCAACTACATCGGTCAGATATCCCAGAGATAATTGCTAAGGTAGGAGAGAAAATAGAGCTGATTAGTACTACTTGGAGTTTCTTCATTGGTAAGGTTAATAAGATAAAGGCCAAGATGCACATGTTTGGCCCAGGATACAACAGGTATCTACCACTAATTTATGGGGATGATGGCAACATAATAAGCATTGAAGAATGGAAATTAAGTTTGAGTCATTTGGTGATAAGGCAAGAGGCCTTTCTTAGTAATGTTGGCTCCTTAGACATTGACAAATGCAACAACATTTTGGATGATTTGATCAAAATTGAAAATGAGTGTACCAAATTTGTTGCTGATATCAAAGCCATCACTAACTCCAAGTGGGACAAATAGGTTAAGCTATTACAGAGCTTGAAAGAATACACTTGGCCTTCAGAAGAAGATGTTGCAGCTTGGGATAAGAGCACCAAACCGAAAAAGAAGAAGCCAACTACCATTGAGTTGGAAGTAGAAGAAGAGGAGTGAATTACACATGGCACCTGATCCTTAAATATAGGGAGTGTAACTATAATATAGAGAATGGTGTAGATTATCCTGAATGACATTCATCATTCACATAACAACTTTCTATAGTTACTTAGAATATCTTCAGACAAAGGTGCCTCCTGTGAAGATTCACTATGATGAGAATCAACTGTTTGTTTCTTTTCAATTTCTTTTCATGATGTAATGTACTTTTTTCTTTATTGAAAGTCACTATCTTGGCTATCCGAAGCTTGTTTTATCATTTCTCTGAGGATTCCAAGATAGCTAGTGATATAAATAGCAAGTTTTTCCTTTTTTGAAAAGGGTGGTGAATGTCAGTTGTAAAGAGGGTTCTGATACTTGTACTTTTGTCTTAGAAATTTTTGTCAAAATGCACTGATGCAGTAAAATATCAATAAAATATATTGGAAATCCTTTGCTTATTTTGATTGTTTTCATGTATGGATGTTGAATTCTTTATGTATTAAATTTGTAAGTCATCTTTAATGCATTGTTTACAAGGTAGATAGTGGGGTTGAACTTAAGTTTCTTTCAAGAGAAGGGTAAATCTTGATGGAGATCTCTAGGAATTCATAGTTTATATAGGAATTTGATGATAGAACCAGCAAATGAGAAGATGATGTGTTAGGAACCTCATCTGGGTTTTAGGATATTTTATTTGAAGGGTTTTTTGTAGATGTATGTTTCTTGTCTCTGATGCCCTAGGATTTGGCACTGGTTTTATGCTTGATTTGCATTCTTCACCATCAACAATTTAAAATAACCAGTTCATTTTAAGTTTTGTGTTGTATGATCTAAATGTATATTATTTGTGTCGAGGACATGGATAATTGTTATAGTGCTTTGAAGAAGTAAATTTGAAAGGTAAACCCGCCTGAGCTTGAAGCTCGAAGTGAAGAAGGTTTTAATCCTTAATACATTAGTGTTTGATTTTGTTAGATGCATATGTTGGGAGTATTAGAGTTATATATCAGAGGGTTTTGATTCCTATTTTCCATCTAGAAGTTTAAGCACTAACATGGTCTTCTCTAGAGTTTGGTTTTAATTTCCATAACTTGCTTCTCCGTTACCGAGAGGTTAAATATATTTATCTACAACTTATTACTGTATTCTTCCTCTGATACTATGCATGCTAGCTTACAAAAGGAAAACCATACATATGCTATTGTTCATACTTTTGATAGTACTCTTTCAACCGATACTCAAATGCTGAAAAAATAAGATTTTCCCTCTTACCACTTCATTGAATACCAATGGTGAAACTTGTAGAACACGCTTGACCAAAACTCTACTAATTTGTTACTGAACCTCACAGGCTAGCAAAATGTGAGGTTTTGATACCACTGTAATGACCCTAACCATCCATTCTCTAATTTTCATAAGTATATATCACACAGATTTGAAATAAATAGAAACATGTAGATAACTAACAGATATATATTCAAATAACCAGAAAATACAATCTTATAAAATGGTTTGTATTATACAATAGAAATATAGTAACCATGCATTACAATATCCAATCTGAAATATAGAAAATAATAGTAAGATCGAATGACCAAGAACCTGGTAAAACAATGGAAAACTCTGATGTGAATCCATACCGGGATGAACTGGGATTCCATCCAATCCACCAAGAAAGTCTAAAGGTTTCCGTCCTCAGGATTTTGATTTGAAATTTGAAACTTCCCGAATTCTCAATGAGAAATAAAATTCATACATTGAAACATACACGATGAGACTCCAAACCTCCTCTTATGGCTATAACTGTGACTCTTCAGTTTCCTCACTGTGTCTCTTCATATTCCCATTCTGTCTTTTTATAATTCTACTTTAAGTCACTTTAAAATAAATATGACCATTGAGTTATAGAGTGAAATAGTAAATAAAGTGAGGAATCTTCTAACATTAAAACGAAGGCCCAAATAAGCTCAGATGACGACGTGTGATAGCTTGTCGAAAAGCTCTTGGTGAGACTCTCCATATCCACTATTGAAAAGCCAAGAATTTTGAACCCTGCTGACTTACTAAAAATAGTAAGCACCCTGGAAACCTGGGAAAACTAGTCTAATTAGCTTGAACTGAAACCACCTAGGCCAATTATCTCCTTGAGCACTGCCATGCCATAGTTAGCCCTCTAGACCAAGATAAAAGGCTAACAACAAATTATAAAATAATGTACCCCAAAAAGGGGACATTACATACCTCAAGTGCCCTATTAAAAAATAATATGCTCATCCTCCTCTGTATGACTGTTCTCAATATCTACTGTACCAATGATTCAGACTATCCCTGTTCAACCTTGTTATGTTTGAAATGATATTCCCTGTGTCTACTATGCATGCCTGGACAACATTACCCAAGCTGTAAATAAAAGCCCACTAGGTTGGCAAGATCATTGGCTCTGATACCACTGAAATGTCCTATGTGTGATTCAATCTGATATTTTCTTATTGATATATAATGAATGCTTGACTGAATTTTGAACTAACTGAATCGATTAAAATAAGGGCAAGTGTATGACTGGTTTGAAGTATTTATTTAAAAAAAAGAACACTTTTGTCTGATATTTGTGAATTTATCCTTCTATATTCTTGATATAAGAGTGCTTGAACCAAATGAAATACAAATATATAGTAGCTAGATACTAAATAATAAAGAAATGGATTTAATTTTGGGCAAAAACTTCACAATGTTTACAAGAAGCCAAATTTGTGAATGGCTGGAGAACTTCATTAATTTCAAAGAAAAATGTAAGCACATAATATGATCCAACCTGGTATCTATGCTAGCCTCTAGGAAGATGCACGTTCACTGTAAACAACCACAGTCACAATGAAAATGCTAGCGCGATTCTTTGAAGGAAGCTATGTGAGGGAGCTCCCAATTGGTGCGTAGCTGAGTCTTCCTTCCTGTCACCATGCATAGCTGCCAAAAAGGGAGACACCACCTGAGCTGCTTGATTGGGTCATCTCAGTCACCCAGTGAACTTGGTGTGACCACTGGTGGTAACACTGGGAAAGACCACCTATGCTGAAAGTATTCTCCTAGTCTACCTAAATGCGGATGAGCATAGAATGGGAGAGGGAGTCATAACAGTCCTACTCACTCTGCTAGACACTCTTTGCCTCCCTTCAATATTTATTGCTCTTCTTCTCTGCCTGAGAATGTTGAGGGGTATCATTGTTGGTACATGAGTCCTAGAATGAGGGTCGGTCAATGCAACCACTATTCTTTGGCTTGCAGAATGATATATATGGAGATGTGTATGTGCTCAGTCAGAGTTATCTTATATCCATTGCTAACAAGTTCACTTCCTTATTCTACCAAAAAAAATTGGGACTGAAAATAATATGTTATTGCAAAATCATGAACAATCCAATGAGGCTCAATATGAAAATTGAATGTTTCCACCTTGGAGAGAGCTGGGGCTACGTCCAATTTCCTCTCAAATTCTTAAGGGTTTGCATCCTTGGAATAACTAGTCACAACAACAACTAGGTTACTTTTCTTATTTTATAATATTTCATGGTACTTTTTTTGAGATGTACTTTTCTCTTTTATAACCTCAAAGTGAGTGCAAGCACACCAAACTAAGCCATGTGGGATAAAAGCTCACTTAAGTGATTTTTATAACATAAAGTAACTTTAAAACATAAAGTGACTTTATAACAACATTTTATAAAATAAAGTCATTATGACTATAGAAACATAGCCCAAGTAATAAATATTTGCCCACGCAAACCTGTGACTGGCTGGCATCCTCCAAAATAAAGCCATTAGCCTATCCGGATGGATAGATAGACTAATCAGGCATCTAAATGGCCTACTGCTGGGAAGGGGACAGTACACTTTCTGAGTAAATATGTTTAGGAAGAAATTGGATTGAGGATATTGTTTTGGATTAATGGTGAATTATGTGAATGCAATAGTGAAAGATATATGCTTTAATATTGTCAATTATTTAAATTGTTTCTATGTATGATTTTTCTTGGACTACTGATATTTGAATTTAGTTATGTAGGGAATTTGACCATGGAAATAAATTGGGGAATAAAGGTTAGACCTTTGTGAAATCAATGAAAACCAAGGTTGCATCTAATGAAGAGATAATTTACCTTGTTGTTGTGTATTTTATTCATAATTATGATGTTGCATGATTGTAATAATTATAATTTGTAAATGTGTTTTAACCTAATGGTCTTGCCATGTGTTCATGTGATGTGTAAATTTTATAGTGTCACTTGACACTTGAATTATGTGATGTGTTGGCATGACAAAACTATGAGAGAAGGTTGGAGTGTGACACTTACCCCTTAGTAGAACTTGTTTGATCCTAGTTGTTGGGGTTGATAGAGGGACATTGGCAATATGATCTCTCACTTTCCATGATTCCCCTTTATCCTTATGACAACTTATTCTAGTTGTTCCTTGGGACTCTATTATTCTCGACATTGTCAATACTTCTTGATTCAACTTTAAAACACTTAGTTATTCCTTGTACAACTTTAGATAACTAATGCATTTAAAAAAGAATGTTGGTGTGTTTTTCCCTTGGATTTTGGGCATGACAGATTAAGCACACCATCCAAACAAGTCTCTCTAAAGAAAATGAAATGGTTTTTAATCTAACAGAATATGCAAGCACACCAAGAACTCAAGCCACCGGGTTAATCAAATTAAGCACCAAAAGGCCAAATGTTAGCTAATCTAAATCATCCATACAAGCATGTGAGTTCATTTTTAAGCACCAAACAAGATGATATTTGCCTTATTCAATTTTAGATGCACCAATCTCAAATGTATTTTTCCTTGTTTAATTGTTAACCACACATTAGTTTTAAGCACCAAAATAAAGTGTATATTGTGATGTTTGAGCATGCATTATTCATTTTAAAGAACCAAAGGAAGGATGAATTGATTTTAGATTAAAAATATTAACCCTCTTTCCAAGCCATAAGCTACAAAGAAAAAGTTAGTACCAAAAACCTAGCAACTAGTTTTGATAAGCCCAAATAGCACCAATAGCAGCACAAATATTACCATATTTATTACCTACCCTAGTTACCTTGTCTATATATGTGTTAAAGAGCTTGTCAAATCAAAATTATTCTTCCAATCAATCAAGTGAAAATCTATGAGTTCTCTCTCTCTCTCTCTCTCTCTCTCTCTAGGTTCCTAAATCTTAACTTTCTTATGTTTAGGTGGCTCAATAATTTTTTTTTATTACATCAAGTGCACCATTTTAACACAACAAGTGCATTTTAACAATATAGCAAGTGTGTCTTTCTAGTATATCATGTGTGTCATAATACAACACAATTTAGAAATATAGAAAAAAGAGAATTTATTAATCAGAGGAGTTTTTCATTCGGTCTATGCAAGTGTGGTGACCCTCTACAGTGGGTACGACAATCTAGTGAGTCGAGTGTGGCAATTGCAATAGGGAAGTGCATCGGTTAGTTCTGTTACCTATGAAAATTAGGAAAGCCAAGCATACAAATATTTTTTTTTGGATTGAGAATAGATATTGTCAATATTGTTAGTAATATCAGATAAATGATCAATTGTTAGAATGAAAAATAGATAAATTGTAAGAGAAAATAAACCAATCAATAAAAATAACAATAACAGAATCGTAAAAATCAATAAACAAGTGCATCACATTAGATCAATGAATGTTGTGTTTTAATTCACCGTATGTAGTATTTGCGTGTATCATTTAGATTTTTTTAAAACAACCCTTATTTCTCTATTAGTGCAAGGTGATTGTGAGGCCTAGTCATAGTTTAGTTTAGACTCTTTAATAGTTAATATTTTGATTTTTGGAGATATTTAGACTTATCGAACATATGTTATTATTTAAGGATTGATAAATCCTATGCTATGGTATTCCATACTTTTATTTGGTTGATTATAGTGCTTAGATGATGCTTTATGATAGTTGATCCAGATAATTTCTATGTTTAGGATTGTGATTTGATGATGCAGTATGATGGTTATATTAGTTGTTAGTATGATGCAAAATTATTTAGGAATTCATGTTTATGCATATTGAATCAAATGCAGATGTTGTTTAAAAGTTATGATGAAACATTGAAAAGTGCAAGTGCTACCGGATATGTGTTTAATTTATATCGTTTACCTTGCTATGTTATTTGGAGTATTTCTTGGACCTACTGATGTTTGCAATAAGTGTGTAGGAAATTGAACATGGTTCTAAAATACGGGAATAAAGAGTGGACCTATGTGCTATCAGTAAAACTAAGGTTTTGTCTAGTGAAAAGACAGGAACCTCATTGTCATGTATTTTATTTGTAAAAGTAATGTTGCATGGTTGTATTTAATTAAGTAAATGTGAATTTATGTTAGTCGTGCTATGTGAGTAACATGTTGTAATTTATGTAGTGTCATTTGACATGTGTGTAAGATGTGTTGGCATGACTTGTCTTTGTAACTATGATAAGTATGACACCAACTAGAAGGTTAACCTATAGAGTTCCCATGCTTACCTAGGGTTACAAGGCCTCTAGATGGGTCAAAGTTAGTTGAACCCATGGGTCTGCCTCAAGTGAGGTTTTGGAGGGATAAATAAGCTTCTAGAGGGCAGCTAGGGTCAATTTAACTACCCCACTTGGTATACTAGGGATTAGGGGTTAAATTTTGATCATTAGGAGGCCCAAGACTCATAAATGAACCCTTGAAAGTACCCCCAAAGTCAAGATCCGAGTTTAGGAGTTTTGAGAATTTGGGCAAGCCATCTTATCAACTCCATTTAGTCTTCAAACCTCATTTATGAGGGGAGCAAGATATTTGGAGAAGTTATGGTGAAGTTACTCCTTCATTTATGGCTACAATTTAGTTGTTGAGTAGGAAGCATATTAGAGGAATTTTTGGGGAGACTTTTTGGTTGTTCACCGATTCTCTACTTTTATTAGGCCTGTTTGGTAGTGGGAATTAGTCTGGAATTGGCATTTGTTATTTCTCATTTCATCGAATCCTCAGTTTGGGAGTGCAATATGAAAATAGAATAGGAATATGTAAATGCTCATTTTGCCAAAAATGAGCATTTACATCTTCCATCTGAAAAGGTGGAATTGGAATTTGAATGGGGGAAAGCAAATTTTTAAATTTTTCATGTCTACACTTAATTTTTTATTTGTGTCAGGAGGGATTTAATTTATTTTTTATTTGTTTGTGTGGTATGTAACTTTGTTATTTATTTGAATTTATATTCAAATTATTTTGAATTTTTTTTAAAAAAATTGATTTTTATTTTTTTGAATTTTTTTTCCAATTTTTTTTGTCAAATTTTGGTTGCAATGATTGTAACTTGGTTGCTTGCCACCAACTTTGGCTGCCTAAAACGGTCTGCGATTCTATTTTAAATTTAATTCCATTAATAAAAATGAATTATTAAATTCAAAAATATTAAAACAATTCAAATTTTTTTTTAAAAAAAATCATACTCAAATTCCAATTCCAATTTCAAAAAGTGGAACCAAATAGTCCAAAAATAATACAGAAATGAAAAACCAGATTATCAAATCCATGATTTGACCATTTCTAGCATTTGATCAAATCCATTATTTCCTAATTCCTGCTACCAAACGGGCCCTTATTAGAGACTTAAAAATTTTGGAAAAAGAATTTTTGGAAAAAAACATAGGAAAGTGGAAAGGCCCTTCAATAAAAAAAAGTTGGTTTTATCTTGAGCATTGGATCATAGTTTGGTGTTCTTACTTTGTGTGTGTTTTTTTGTTTAATTGAAATATTTTTTGTGATGAAAGTTTGTATGCTCTTTCATGGTGATTTTTGTGTTCTGGTTGAAACCCCCACTGTCGTTCATGGGAGTTTTGTTACTTATTTAAAGTTATGTTTTTATCTTTGTATTGAAATTTTTGATAAGAGTGTTCAAGGCACACTCACCCTTGGGAGGGAAAAGTAACCTTGAGGGGTGAAGGGATTAGTGACAACCCTTGTTAGTGTAGAGTCTCCCCATGTGTGGGAGGGATAAACATGAATGTTTTGGTCTCCATGATGCCAAGCTTTTCCTATGGGCTTTTGGGGGCCATAAGGAGTTTTGTTGGCTAGAAGACATGGTTTTGTTGTGAGGAGGATTGTGGAAAGGAATATGTTTAGTATTCTTTTATGTCTTGGCATTATCCTCTTGGGTATTTGCCCCACTTTCACCCCAATGTTAAAGGTCTATTGAAGGCCTTTGTGTATGCCTTGGTTACGAGAAGTTTTGTGTCCTTTTGTTGGAAGAATTATTGTAAGAAATGATTGTGTGTTACCTGTTCACTCTTTACTCCCCAATCTCAGGGATGGCCTTGTAAAGGCCTTGGTTGGGAGGTGAGCCTCCATGGTCAACCTTATTTTATTGTAGGTTCTTTGTTGCAAAATGATCAAGAGAAGAAATATATGTGTGGAGCTAAAGGGCTCAAAATATTTTGTTATATGAATCTTCTGAGTTCTGTATTTTTTGAGTTTTGTGTATTTTATTAAAGCCAAAAGAGAAGCATCTTGCATGCGTAAACCTCCTAGAATTTGACAAGAAATAGTAGTATTTCTTAACTATTATTACAGTTGCATGTTTAGTTTGAAAGAAGAAATATTAAAGATCTGGTATTTTATATAGTGTTGCAATCTTAAACCCGTGATAAAAATTTTAAAGTGTTTGATTCTTAATTTGAAGTTATATCTCAGTGTTTTGTTTAGCTATTGGAATAGTAAGTTTGGAAATTGAATTATGTCCTAAAAATTTCATTATGAAATCTAAAATTTTATTCTTGGTTTAATTATTTTTCTGATTTATTCAAATGTTGTAAATAATTAATGTGAGCTCTGTGGATGCTGAGAAAATGAAAAATTTATAAAGAGGACTATATTATGTGAATCAAGTGTTTAAGTTATTATTACTTAGATGGAATGAAAAAAATCTGTTTCAAAACTAGGCTTACTAGACTGGTTATTGAATGTTGAAAAAGGAAGCTCAGCCATGTGTTAATTTTATGTTTGAAAGAAAATAAATCGCAGTTAAATTAGCATTCCTGGAAATATTTATTTAATGTATTAAGGATATAAAATTATTGTTCTTTAAGTTTGTTCTTCCTGTTCATCAAAATTATTCCTTCGCAATTCATTGTAATCGATAAAGTCTTTTGTTATGTTGTGCTTTACTTCTTATTGTCCTAGGCTTAAAGTTTCCTTTTTGCCTTCCTTCAAAGATTGTTTAAATTTTTGGGTTTGCTTTCCCCTTGGCTTTTTGGCTTGCATTTTTTCCTTAAGTTCGGTCACATGGAAGAAGAGTTATTATTATTTTCACTAAGGTAGAACTTGTGCCTCTGACTTCAAATTCCAAAGCCAAATTCCTTGGGCACAAGAAGCCTTCTGAGATTTGAACTTAACCCTTCGATGTTTGCCTTTCTTTTTGGGCATTCCTTCACTGGAGTCAGAATTTTAGGAGTGCACCACCCTTGCTCCTTTCTTGATAATTCTGCACTCCACCTTCCTCTTTTTCGAAAGGGAATTAGACTTCAAATTTTCTTCAAAGTTGATCCTTCCCTTTAAGTTTCGACTTTCTTCCTCTTGCATTAGAAAATTGAAAGCGCACTACCCTTGCTTAGATTCTAAAAACCCCGCACTTTGACTACTTCATTTTCAAAATGTTTAAACCCTTGTAAAAGAGTTTAACTCTTTTAAGTGTCTTCTTTTGGGATTTCAAAAAGAGCGCGACTTGGCTTTTTTTTTGAAACCCCACACCTTTGAGTCCTTTTTTTTTCTAAAAAGTTGCCTTGCTTCTTCTTTTGGGCTTTTCTGATTTTGACATCAGATGGTGTGAAACTCAATAATATTCTTTCCTTTGACCTTTCAGACTTTGCACCTCTCCCCTTCATTTTTTGAAGATGGCGTCGTTGATCTTCCTTCCTTCAGTGAGATCTTTTTTTTGGCTAAGTCCTTTGTTTCAAGAATCATACTAACTCCCTGTGAAAGCCAACTTAGCGACACTCCTTGTAGCCATTTTCAATCTGACGTAGACAAGACTCATTTTCAGATTTCACACTCTTTGGTTGCTATTTCAGTTTGGACTTCGCAGCTAGGGTATGCAATTTTTTGAAATTATGCCCTTTGCCTTTTTGTGATGTATTTCAAACCTTGGTTGTGGTCGGTGTTTGATAGAATTCTGACGTGACTCGTTTAGTGAAGTGATAAACCATTTTTCCCAATGGCAGTGAATTTTAGTAGGGAATTTTTTTTTTAAAAAATTATTTATCTTGTGTAATTAAAATAATTTATTTCCTAAAATATTTCAAAGTGAATTAAAATGAATTTTAATATTTTAATTATATGGTTGTGTAATATTTTTAAATTATATGGTTTACAAAATAAAATAAAATAAAATTGTGAGTTTTTTCTTGGTGTGTTTTGCCCTATAAATTTTGGGCATGATATTTTGGTATCAGAGCCAAGTTTTAAACATTGGGAACCCAAACCACTATGTTTAATAGTAAAACCATTTTTAAAACTTATATGATGCCGCTAGTTACATGATAGGCTCATGCATGTGGATGAGGTCATAGGCATACCCCTTCTATTCATGAGAAGTTTAGGTAGGAGGTAGAAGTTCCTGGAGGGAATCAGAATCCCCCTCTCGAACCACCTCCTAATCCAAACCAGGCCATCTTGTTGGATTTGTAGAATTTAGCTAGAATCGTCCTAGATAGGATGCATCCTTTAGCACAACAAGAACATCACCAAGATATAGAGGGACATCGATCATCATCTAGAGAGCGGAGTAGGAGTCCTCTTTCGAGACTTATAGAGAGGGAGGCAGAGCAAGACATTGAGTCTATACTTAGGCCAAAGCCTCCACCAGGTTTAGTGGCTCAGGTGGTTGAGATAACACCCTGGGATACTGGGGATTAGATTAGAGAATTATTGTGACTCAACCCACCCACTTTTAGAGGTTCTACCGATGGGACATAAGTCAAGTCCTGGCTTCTAAGCCTAGGAAGGTGCTTGGGATTGTGTGCCTATGGGAGAAATCTTAAAGAACATATTTCCATTCATATTTTGAGAGGGAAAACCTCCACATGGTGGAGAAAAGAGGAGTTCAAGGGTCACCTAGTCATTGACACCCTCTCTTGGGAGATTTTATTGGAGAGGTTTAGGGCCAGATACCCATCAGAGCAGTTTAGATAGTGTTGTATAGATGAGTTTCATGATCTACAATAGCAAGGACTCTTAGTGGCCCAATATGAGAGTAAGTTCCTTGATCTCCTTCCTTATGTAGATTACATGAAGGATGAGAAGCTTTAGGTCAATCATTTTATCAAGGGATTGAACCATACCATATCCAACATAGTGCGCATGACACCACTAGGGGATTTACGCTATACAATTGAGAGGGTCCTGATAGATAATGAAATACATAGGGGACCTTATGATAGGTCTCAAAACTATAATTATTCACCTCAGTCATCAAGTTATCAAAAACCTCCTTAGAAGGGAGATCGGAGGAACTCATCGGGAAGATTTAGAAATCCCCATCCTTAGCAGAACAAAAGATAAAGGCCACCACAAGGACAATAGGGCTCTAAGCCCAAGCAATGGAAGTCACAGGGTCCTGGGAAGGACCAGAGACCTCTAGCATCTTATACACCTCTCGCACAGACTCAACAGTCCTCTAGCAGTGGTTACAACGGATCCAATAGGACAAGAGGTTCATAGTATTCTAGGCCTCACGGAGTGCAAATTCAGTCATGTGGGCCTTGCTACACATGTGGTGGCATGGGGCACCTTGATCGAGAGTATCCTTAGGGAGGTAGTCAATGAGAAGCTATGTCGGAGCCTACAGTCGGGGATATGGGAAAGTCCCATAGAGTGTTTGTAGCGGTTGATAATATCTAGACAAAGCTTCATGCTACAATCATTGAGGCTACATGTAAGATTAGAGGTAGTAGTGTTTCTATCCTATTTGATTTAGGAGCTACTGGCTCCTTTATTTCTTCATTAGTGGTGGAGCGTTGCGGGCTAGAGACAAATAAACAAGATAATAGATGGGAGGTAGAGTTAGCCTCAAGATCTAGAGTAGCTGTCACCTCTTTGGTTAAGGATTGCCAGATTCAAGTGGGTAGCATGACCACCATAGAAGACCTCAGAATTAATCCTCTTGGATCTTATGGGTTAGTACTTGGCATGGATTTTATTTATGCCCACAGATCCAAGTTAGACTATTGTCAGAAGAGCATGGAATGTTTGGATGATGATAGAATTGCAACAATGATCACATAGATTCAAAGACCTACATCTCTTTGTATGATCTACACTATGAAGATTAAATGACATATCCAAAAGGGATACCGGTTGTATGATATCACCATCAGTGATAGAGAGGATGATGGAGAGGAAGAACCCTCATTGGATGAACATCCTATTTGGCAAGAGTGTCATGCCTGACCCTATTTCATTCTGTTCCTAGTAGTAGTACTTTTTATGTTGTATCTATTTTAAGTTATGATTGGGGAACTTTAACTCTGTGGATAGTTGATTAACTCTGTTAGTTAGTGTGTTTTGTTGGATTCTGTTCTTATTATCTTTAGCAGTGTATGAGTGTGTGTGTGTTAGTTGACTACAATAAGGATTCAGTTTTATGATCTGGTTATATTGCAGATTCATAATGAATGTTTGGTTTTTAAATTGAGATGGATTTCTATTGTATCATTGTGCGTGCGAAAAGTAATACTGTTATAGAATGTTTTGCAGAATTTCAGTTAAATTTTATGGTTGTAAAGAAAATCAGAGTCGATAATGTGTATGTGGTAAGTAGTGGTTTTATATGTGATCATACTTAAACTTTTGTCACTAATTCAGTTATTATGATATTGTGATCTTGAGTTTATGGTGATGTGGATAAGTTTATATGTGTATGATTGGTATAATATTTGACTCTGAATTCAGAATTAATAAAGCTCTGTTTACATGGATACATGTACTTCTTGTATTATGTTAGTGTTTCTGTTAGTAATCTATTCTTGTCTTATATTTATGAGTATATATATATATATATATATATATATATATATATATATATATTTATATACCGTGTTAATGGAAGGCTATATATTACTTGGGCATCTTCCTATATGAATAATGTGTGGTCATGTTTTACATATATTAATATATGCACATAAGTGTGAATGATAATTCGCACTTATGTACATATAAAAATGAATAAGGACTGGATTATTTAATAACTACACCTTATTCATAAAGAAAGATGCATGAAAGATGGAGGTGATGGAATTGTTATGTCATAGTATCGGCAGTGGTGTTAGTAAGGCTGCCGAGCTTTGGGTTTAGTGAGGTTTTGGGCGGCATTGACATTGGACACTTGTTGAAAGGAATTACTTCTTGCATGTGTTGGTTTAGTGTGTTGGTAAGTTTGGGGTTCGAGCTGGTACATCACTTGGCTCGCAACTTGCCAAGTGTGGGAGACCAGTCACGGCTGGTAAGGAATAGTTAATGGATGCTTATCTTCTTTCTTGAGTCTTTTCCACCATTGTTGCTCAGGTTTCAGAGGATGGTTGCATGTAGTGGGTTTCTCCTTCTCTGTCACTTGCAATGGTTATGTTGGCTATTTTCATGGCTTCTAGTTCGGCCAGCACGAGGAAGTTTTGGGCTTTTTTCTGTTGGGGGTTGCGAGTACCATTTCCTTACCTTTGCGACAACATTGCATCATTGAGTTTTATTTTCGTGCTTGCAATCTTCTGCTGGTTTGGGGGTTTCAGTTGTGGACAAAGCTTGGATTCTTGTTTCAGTGCTCGATTGTGCAGGTCAGGGCCAACATCTAACCCTCTTATTTACTCCATGCACATTCATTATGTTTGTATTGACTGTAAATGTGTTAAATAGAACTTCGGCTTTCGTGTATCGTGTTTGTTCTGTGGAAAGGATAGTTTATATTTTAATGAATCTATAATTATAAACTCAATATGTTGTTAGAATAGTAAACCAAAGACAAAATGTGGGAACGAACACTCTTTTTGGGTTAGGATCATCTGATTAGTGGTTCCTTGCTTATACCTGTTAGTGTTTAGTCGATAGATAATAATATGTGATTTTTTAAAAATGGGTTTTATTTGAGTTGGGTTTGAATCATTTTTGGTGAAGTATTATTTCAGATGTAGGAAAAGATGTTTGAGTGATGGTGAAGTTCGGTCTGTGTAATTATTTAAAAGGATGGGTTTTCTGGTAGCCGATATGTTAGTATTAGGGGCTTGCCTTTTCATTTTATTTTTGGGCATTTTGGTTTGGACATATGATTAGTATTTGGTGAGAAATAGGCTATATGATTGAAGATGTTTATATACTTTCTTTCTGGGCAGCTTTCAGTGGTATCAATATTTGGTAGCAAGGTATGTTGTTGTTGTCAATCCGTATGGAGGTAGTGTTTAGTAATGTTGACAGATTTGGGAGTAACATAGTTTTGTCGAACCTATGCTTATTTTGTGAATGGATTATTGTCGTTAGCTAATGTTAGTCTTGGAACGAAGGTTTTATGGTCTCAGTTCTTAAACCTGAGAAATTGTAATGGTGGAACCAGTTACGGTATATTGTTGTTTCAATGCATGGTTGGGTAATGTTAAGTTGTTAGTGACTTGGTATTCTGGGTCTTCTCTTGTTGTAATGTATAGTTTGTCGAGATGTTTGGGGGATTGCACTTTCTTAGAGTTTTAGTTTTGTACTTCTGTAGTTTTATTATCACTTGTTAATTCTTCATTAGACATTAAAGGCAGGGAGTCGAACATATGTATATTGTCAAATTCTAGTGTTGTCAGTGATTACTTTGATTTGAGTTATTGGTTTAAGTTTTTCATTTCTTTAGAGGTTTATAGTGCTTCTTTATTTACTGTTTATGGCATGGTGAGGCTCGGTCTTTGTTAATCATAAACACTTGAATTTTCCTTCATTCTTAAATCAGCAAGGGTATATTCTTAGTTGTGAGTAACGTAGTCTGTTAACTGTTACTTAAGTGTGTTTATCATAAAACCAAAACATGTTTTCGTATTCAGACAGTATGTAATTGGATTCTCTGTTAGATACTAAGAATTATTTGGAATTAGGTTGATTTCTGAGAATTGTTATTATCAGATTTTGATGTTGACATTACTGTTTAAGCAATTTTGTGTTATGTTAAAATCTTGTATTGGAACATACTTGTGATATGGGATAATGTATTTGGTTATGGTACCAGTCTGACAATGATAGATTGTAGCCTATTAGTGCTGTGAGCACGAAACAATAGTTTACGACCTATTGATGTTAGACTTGTAGATAACTCAAATATATATATGTGCATTGTTTCATTTCTTGTGCTGTAAGTTATAATACAATGCTGATATTATCAAATGAGATTTTCATTATACACTTCCTTTGTGACAGTAGGATGGATAAGAGTTATGGGATGGAATTGTGATATAGAATTATGTCTATGATCTGATCCATACCAGAAAGTGGAATCATGTGGATTAATGGATTGATTCTGTTTGCATGAAAAGTTTCTGGCAATTTTGTTTTAAACTTATGTTTGTGAAGAATTCAGAAGATGAACACATATGGAGATGGCTGAATTTGGATGCACCAATTCAGTGAACAAGAGATAACCTTTAAAATTAATGGGGAATGGGTATAATATTTAAAAAGATAATTGGCCTTTCCTATGTCTACAATTTGCATGATCTAGAATAGAGTATGGGGCATAAGGTACTGTTACGTTACTAAATGGATTAACAGTTAGCTGTGAGCACTGTTATGTTTACTAACGGGATAACAGACTACCTTGCACTGTAAGATACGTCATGGGCATAGCCATGGGTGCAGAATCATGACCCTTCAGTGTTAAATCATCTCAATATGTATGTGCATCATCCTTCTAAATTCTGACTGCGAGTTGTTTATTTTGTCATGCTTTCATGTCTACTTTATCATGTGACTGTTGTGATGAGATAATGATGTTTTGCTCAAATGAACTTATGGTTTTTGGTTATATGTTCATGATGGTACTAATGAAATGGCAGGTGTCTCATGGAGGTTTTCTGATATATGTAATTATGCTGAGCCCTATTGTCTGTTTCTTTTGCATGTGTTAATGTCTTGCAGATTCTAGATTTGAAGAGTCATTCTGATGTGGGCAGGCAGCATGGAATGATTTATAGATTGTTTTACATATGTAAATTGAAATACACTGTAATTGTAATGATCAACCTTTGTGTTGAATTTATGTATTCATGATACTGGATGAAGTGTTACATATGTATTTATTTGTAAAAAAAATTTCCTTATGAGATATGTTGATGTAACTTGAATTGGAATTTAATAAAAAAAATTTGTTGTGGTTTATTTCAGTTCCTTATTTGTGTGTGCACTATGGTTTATTTTCTGTGGTGTTACATTTGGTATCAGAGCACTGGTTTCTTTAATTAGGGCTTTGGGTTATAGGGTTTAGCTCGCTAGTTGCGTGGTCTTTTAACGGTAGTTGTTTGTTTCAGGCTGCTAGTATGCCTCCCCATATAAGAGGATCTCAGGGACGCGGTGACCCACTCAATGCTAATGTCAAAAGAGGTAGAGGCAGGGGCCGTGGTAGAATTCCTAGACACCAAGATGCGGATGGAAATAACCCCATCGGGCAAGGTGGCAATGATGGTAACAATCAGGATGCCCAAAGGGATCCTCATGCTAATGTTCTCCAATGTATTTTGGATCGGTTGGATAACATTGAGGCTAATAATCATATTCCTGGTGGGGGAGAAAATCCTCAAGTGCCTCAGGTTCATGTTAATAATCCTCTAATTGAGGAAGATCCTATTGTCAGGGCACAGATTAAAGATCTATCCAAGATCAAAGGACCACCATTTTATGGGACAGAAGAAGGCACCGCAGCTGAAGCTTGGTTGTTGAACATTGAGCGATGCTTTATTTTGCACTGTTACCAGAGCAATGTGAAGGTGCGGTGGAATTTCATGCAACTCAGGAATTTTGCTTCTATTTGGTGGGAGCAAGAGTTGGAGAAACTGGGAATTGATATCTCCCAAGTGACATGGGAACTCTTTTTGGAATGCTTCAAGGAGAGATTTATGTCTGAGTACTGGCAGCAGGGCCGTGTTGAAGAGTTCTTTAACATTCTACAGAAGGGTTCTTCAGTAGAGACCTATGAGCGAAGGTTTTACGAACTCAAGAAGTACTCAGGGTGGACAGAGGATAATAAGGCTTTGGTTCAGCATTTTATCAAGGGGCTCAATCCCAAGATAGGTGAGGAAGTGAGGACCTTTAAACCTATGACTATGCAAGAGGCTTCTGAGAGAGCCAAGCTTATTGAAATGAAGTCAGGGTACCATGGGTCATTTCCTAAAGCCAGTGTGAATCTGCCTACTCAGAGTGATTTCAGGAGTCCGAAACAGTCTCAAGGCAACTTTAAATCTGGATTCTCTGGTGGAAAGTTAAAAAAGAGGAAGTTTGACAAACCCTCTCCATCTAACAAGAACAATAGGGGGCCGGAACAATCCAAACCTCCTCAGTAATCTCAGAGTATTCAGATTAATGCACCTTTTCAGGGTAGGGACTTCAAGAGGTTTGTGACTTGTTTCCATTGTGGGCAGCAAGGGCATTATCAGGCTCAATGTCCTAGTTGGGGCAAGCAAAGATCAGAGGCTAATCCACCCAGGTTAGAGGCTACTGTGAGTGATTCTGCATGGAACCACCGTGTATTTGCAACCTTGGATTAGAAGCAGGCTGAGCATCAGAACACGGTCATCAAGGCTAGAGGTAAAATGCAAGGTAAGGAGATATTCATTTTGTTTGATTCTGGTGCCACAGATTCCTTTATTTCTTCTAGCTTAGCTGCACAGAGTGGTATTCCAATGGCTAGAGCTAATATTTTATGGCAAGTGGAGTTGGCTTCAGGGTCTCGAGTGGAGGCTGGTGTAATAGCTCTAGGTTGCAAGGTTCAGTTGAAATCCTATACTACTTCAGTGGATCTTAGGGTAATTCCATTGGGATCCTATGATATAGTTCTAGGAATGGATTGGCTTGAACAACATCAAGCAGTGATCGATTGCATGGGCAAAGTTGTTAGGTGTGTGGATGATTTGGGAGCACCCAAGGTTATTGCTGGGATTAAAAGACCTATCTCAGTTAGAGCCATTTCTGCCAAACAGTTGGTAAGGTGTGTCCGAAAAGGCTGCAAGTTATTTGCTATCATTGTGAATGATTTGGGGGACGTTGTTGCAGGAGACACCTCTCTTGGTCATCCAGTGTTGCAGAGGTTCTCTGATGTTTTTGTGGAAGAGATTTTTGGCATACCCCCAAAAAGGGAAATCGATTTTCGAATTGATCTGGTACCAGGAACTGAACCAATTTCCAAAGCTCCATACCGAATGACAACGCAATAATTGATTGAACTTAAGTTTTAGTTAGAGGAGCTTTTGGAAAAAGGACTGATACATCCTAGTGTATCGCCTTGGGGTGCACCAGTTATCTTTGTTAAGAAGAAGGATGGGTCTATGAGACTTTGTATTGACTACAGGCAGTTGAACAAAGTCACTATCCGGAACAGGTATCCTTTGCCTAGGATTGGTGACTTGTTTGATCAGGTCAAGGGTGCTCGTATCTTCTTGAAGATTGATCTTAAGTCAGGGTATCACCAACTTAGAATCTAGGAGACAGATATCCATAAGATAGCATTCCGCACCAGATATGGACACTATGAATTTACAGTGGTGCCATTCGGGCTGACTAATGCACCTTCAATCTTTATGAATCTGATGCATAATGTACTCAGAGAGTACCTAGACAAATTTGTGGTAGTTTTCTTGGATGATATTTTGGTGTATTCTAACTCTGTCGAAGAGCATGAGCAACACTTAGAGAAAATTCTTGATTGTCTCCGAAGAAACAAGCTTTATGCTAATTTAGCGAAATGTGAGTTCTTCAAGGTGGAGATTTTCTATTTGGGTCATATCATTTCAGGGGATGGGATAGCTGTTGATCCTTCCAAGATCCAGGCTATTATAAATTGGCCAGCTCCAACCAATGTGTCAGAGGTCCGTAGTTTCATGGGATTAGCAAGTTACTATCGAAGATTTGTATCCAATTTCTCTAAAATTGCTCATCCTATTACTTCCTTGCAAAGGAAAGGGAAAAAGTTTGCTTGGACAGAAGAGTGCAAGGTGGCATTTCATAAGCTTAAGGAATGTTTGACCAGTGCACTTGTCTTGGCAGTACCTGATCCTTCAAAGGAATTTGTAGTATGTACGGATGCTTCATTAGATGGCATTGGAGTAGTTTTGATGCAGGATGGCCGGGTGATAGCCTATGAATCTAGGAAACTCAAGAATCACGAAGTTAACTATCCCACTCATGATTTGGAATTGGCAGCTGTTATGCATGCCTTGACTAAGTGGTGACATTTCCTTCTCAGTCAACGGTTTGAGCTGCATACTGATCATCGAAGTCTGCAGTATTTGTTCACACAGCCCAACCTCAACGCTAGGCAGTGAAGATGGATGGAGTTTTTGTGTGAGTATGATTTTGAGGTAAAATATGTTCAGGGAAAGGAAAATGTAGTAGCTGATGCTCTTAGTAGGAGACGTCACGAGCTAGTTTCCCTGATTTTAACTGTGGATTTGAAGGAGAGAATTCTGCAGAATTTATCGGCAGATCAGTGGTTTTCAGATGTGAAGGCTGTGATTGATAGTGGCAGCGTGATTGAAGGTCAGTTTGAGGGATATTCCATCAATCCTGAGGGGCTATTAATCTATCAGGGCAGTGCTTATGTTCCAGATATAGGAGACCTACGTAATTTGGTCATGGTTGAAGCCCATAAAGCACCTTATTCAGCTCATCCAGGTGTCAAGAAAATGCATGCTGACCTCAAGCAGCATTATTATTGGCCCAGAATGAAAAGAGATGTAGCCGACTTTATGGCAAGGTGTTTGGAATGCCAGAGGGTTAAGGTTGAACATCAGCATCCAGTGGGGTTACTTCAGTCACATAGTGTTCCAGAATGGAAGTGGGATACCATTTCTATTGATTTTATTGTTGGATTGCCACTCACTGCTAGACGGCATGATGCAATCATGGTTATAGTGGACCGCTTGACTAAAGTAGCTCACTTCATTCCGATTAGGTCTACATACAATGCCTCTTCAGTGGCCAGGATTTATATGGAGCAAGTGGTCAGATTACACGGGATTCCCAAAAAGATAATTTCTGACAGGGATCTAGTATTTACTTCTACAGTTTGGAGATCTTTGCAATGGGATTTAGGTACTCAACTGAATTTTAGTTCAACCTATCACCCTAAAACGGATGGACAAATTGAATGTGTCAACCAAATTCTAGAAGACATGCTCAGAATGTACGTCATGGATAGGCAGAATAAGTGGGAGGAGTACCTGCATCTTGTGGAATTTGCTTACAATAATGGTTACCACAGTTCTATAGGGATGGCTCCATTTCAGGCTCTGTATGGAAGACCTTGTAGAATGCCCTTGAGTTGGGATAACTTGGATGACAGAGTACTTTTAGGACCTGAGCTATTGCTGGAAATGGAACAGCAGGTGAAGAGAATCAGAGAACACCTTTTTACTACTCAGGACAGATAGAAAAAGTACGCTGATCAACATAGAATTGATCGTCAATTCGTGGTGGGTGACAAAGTGTTTCTTAGGGTGAGACCTAGGAAGAGTCCTATTCGTTATGGGAAAGGATCCAAACTTGCACCACGGTTTGTGGGCCCTTTTGAAATCTTGGAGCGAATTGGACCAGTTGCCTACAAATTAGCTCTACCACCGGGACTTTCTCGCATTCATAATGTTTTTCATGTTTCTGTTCTACATAAATATATTCCTGATATTGCACATGTTCTTAACTGGAATGATCTGCAGGTAGTAGATGGCCAGATTATGATGGAACCAGTTCAGGTTATTCAGGACAGAACTCTGGATTTAAGGGGCAGAAAAATAAGGCAAGTAAGGGTCCAGTGGGACCCAAATGATGAGTCTTCAGCTACATGGGAAGATTCTGATCTGATGAGAGCAGCGCATCCGTTCCTCTTTGCTGACTTCCAGGAGGAAGTCAAGGACTAGTGAAGGAGGGTGTCATGCCTGACCCTATTTCATTCTGTTCCTAGTAGTAGTACTTTTTATGTTGTATCTGTTTTAAGTTATGATTGGGGAACTTAAACTCTGTGGATAGTTGATTAACTCTGTTAGTTAGTGTGTTTTGTTGGATTCTATTCTTATTATCTTTAGCAGTGTATGAGTGTGTGTGTGTTAGTTGACTGCAATAAGGATTCAATTTTATGATCTGGTTATATTGCAGATTCATAATGAATGTTTGGTTTTTAAATTGAGATGGATTTCTGTTGTATCATTGTGCGTGCGAAAAGTAATACTATTATAGAATGTTTTGCAGAATTTCAGTTAAATTTTATGGTTGTAAAGAAAATCAGAGTCGATAATGTGTATGTGGTAGGTAGTGGTTTTATATGTGATCATACTTAAACTTTTGTCACTAATTCAGTTATTATGATATTGTGATCTTGAGTTTATGGTGATGTGGATAAGTTTATATGTGTATGATTGGTATAATATTTGACTCTGAATTCATAATTAATAAAGCTCTGTTTACATGGATACATGTACTTCTTGTATTATGTTAGTGTTTCTGTTAGTAATCTATTCTTGTCTTATGTTTATGAGTGTATATATACATATACATATATATATATATATATATATACATACATATATATATATATATATATATATATATATATATATATATATATATATATATATATATATATATATATATATATATATATATATATATATATATATATATATATATATATATATATATATATATATATATATATATGTATATATATATATATATACCGTGTTAATGGAAGGCTATATATTACTTGGGCATCTTCCTATATGAATAATGTGTGGTCATGTTTTACATATATTAATATATGCACATAAGTGTGAATGATAATTCGCACTTATGTACATATAAAAATGAATAAGGACTGGATTATTTAATAACTACACCTTATTCATAAAGGAAGATGCATGAAAGATGGAGGTGATGGAATTGTTATGTCATAGTATCGGCAGTGGTGTTAGTAAGGCTGCCGAGCTTTGGGTTTAGTGAGGTTTTGGGCGGCATTGACATTGGACACTTGTTGAAAGGAATTAATTCTTGCATGTGTCAGTTTAGTGTGTTGGTAAGTTTGGGGTTCGAGCTGGTACATCACTTGGCTCGCAACTTGCCAAGTGTGGGAGACCAGTCACGGCTGGTAAGGAATAGTTAATGGATGCTTATCTTCTTTCTTGAGTCTTTTCCGCCATTGTTGCTGTGGTTTCGGAGGATGGTTGCATGTAGTGGGTTTCTCCTTCTCTGTCACTTGCAATGGTTATGTTGGCTATTTTCATGGCTTCTAGTTCGGCCAGTACGAGGAAGTTTTGGGCTGTTGTCTGTTGGGGGTTGCGAGTACCATATCTTTACCTCTGCGACAGCATTGCATCATTGAGTTTTATTTTCGTGCTTGCAATCTTCTACTGGTCTGGGGGTTTCGGTTGTGGACAAAGCTTGGATTCTTGTTTCAGTGCTTGATTGTGCAGGTCAGGGCCAGCATCTAACCCTCTTATTTAATCCATGCACATTCATTATGTTTGTATTGACTGTAAATGTGTTAAATAGAACTTCGGCTTTCGTGTATCGTGTTTGTTCTGTGGAAAGGATAGTTTATATTTTTATGAATCTATAATAATAAACTCAATATGTTGTTAGAATAGTAAACCAAAGACAAAATGTGGGAACGAACACTCTTTTTGGGTTAGGATCATCTGATTAGTGGTTCCTTGCTTATACCTATTAGTGTTTAGTCGATAGATAATAATATGTGATTGTTTTAAAATGGGTTTTATTTGAGTTGGGTTTGAATCATTTTTGGTGAAGTATTATTTCAGATGTAGGAAAAGATGTTTGAGTGATGGTGAAGTTCGATCTGTGTAATTATTTAAAAGGATGGGTTTTCTGGTAGCCGATATGTTAGTATTAGGGGCTTGCCTTGTCATTTTATTTTTGGGCATTTTGGTTTGGACATATGATCAGTATTTGGTGAGAAATAGGCTATATGATTGAAGATGTTTATATACTTTCTTTTTGGGCAGCTTTCGGTGGTATCAATATTTGGTAGCAAGGTATGTTGCTGTTGTCAATCCGTATGGAGGTAGTGTTTAGTAATGTTGACAGATTTGGGAGTAACATAGTTTTGTCGAACCTATGCTTATTTTGTGAATGGATTATTGTCGTTAGCTAATGTTAGTCTTGGAACGAAGGTTTTATGGTCTCAGTTCTTAAACCCGAGAAATTGTAATGGTGGAACCAGTTACGGTATATTGTTGTTTCAATGCATGGTCGGGTAATGTTAAGTTGTTAGTGACTTGGCATTCTGGGTCTTCTCTTGTTGTAATGTATAGTTTGTCGAGATGTTTGGGGGATTGCACTTTCTTAGAGTTTTAGTTTCGTACTTCTGTAGTTTTATTATCACTTGTTAATTCTTCATTAGACATTAAAGGCAGGGAGTTGAACATATGTATATTGTCAAATTCTAGTGTTGTCGGTGATTACTTTGATTTGAGTTATTGGTTTAAGGTCTTCATTTCTTTAGAGGTTTATAGTGCTTCTTTATTTACTGTTTATGGCATGGTGAGGCTCGGTCTTTGTTAATCATAAACACTTGAATTTTCCTTCATTCTTAAATCAGCAAGGGTATATTCTTAGTTGTGAGTAACGTAGTCTGTTAATTGTTACTTAAGTGTGTTTATCATAAAACCAAAACATGTTTTCGTATTCAGACAGTATGTAATTGGATTCTCTGTTAGATACTAAGAATTATTTGGAATTAGGTTGATTTCTAAGAATTGTTGTTATCAGATTTTGATGTTGACATTACTGTTTAAGCAATTTTGTGTTATGTTAAAATCTTGTATTGGAACATACTTGTGATATGGGATAATGTATTTAGTTATGGTACCAGTCTGACAATGATAGATTGTAGCCTATTAGTGTTGTGAGCACGGAACAATAGTTTACGACCTATTGATGTTAGACTCGTAGATAACTCAAATATATATATGTGCATTGTTTCATTTCTTGTGCTGTAAGTTATAATACAATGCTGATATTATCAAATGAGATTTTCATTATACACTTCCTTTGTGACAGTAGGATGGATAAGAGTTATGGGATGGAATTGTGATATAGAATTATGTCTGTGATCTGATCCATACCAGAAAGTGGAATCATGTGGATTAATGGATTGATTCTATTTGCATGAAAAGTTTCTGGCAATTTTGTTTTAAACTTATGTTTGTGAAGAATTCAGAAGATGAACACATATGGAGATGGCTGAATTTGGATGCACCAATTCAGTGAACAAGAGATAACCTTTAAAATTAATGGGGAATGGGTATAATATTTAAAAAGATAATTGGCCTTTCCTATGTCTATGATTTGCGTGATCTAGAATAGAGTATGGGGCATAAGGTACTGTTACGTTACTAAACAGATTAACAGTTAGCTATGAGCATTGTTATGTTTACTAATGGGATAACAGACTACCTTGCACTGTAAGATACGTCATGGGCACAACCATGGGTGCAGAATCATGAACCTTCAGTGTTAAATCATCTCAGTATGTATGTGCATCATCCTTCTGAATTCTGACTGCGAGTTGTTTATTTTGTCATGCTTTCATGTCTACTTTATCATGTGACTGTTGTGATGAGATAATGATGTTTTGCTCAAATGAACTTATGGTTTTTGGTTATATGTTCATGATGGTACTAATGAAATGGCAGGTGTCTCATGGAGGTTTTCTGATATATGTAATTATGCTGAGCCCTATTGTCTGTTTCTTTTGCATGTGTTAATGTCTTGCAGATTCTAGATTTGAAGAGTCATTCTGATGTGGGCAGGCAACATGGAATGATTTATAGATTGTTTTACATATGTAAATTGAAATACACTGTAATTGTAATGATCAACCTTTGTGTTGAATTTATGTATTCATGATACTGGATGAAGTGTTACATATGTATTTATTTGTAAAAAAATTTTCCTTATGAGATATGTTGATGTAACTTGAATTGGAATTTAATAAAAAAAATTTGTTGTGGTTTATTTCAGTTCTTTATTTGTGTGTGCACTATGGTTTATTTTCTATGGTGTTACAAAGAGTTTGCAGATGTTTTTCTATTTGGATGATGGTGGAATTGCAACAATGATCATAGGGATTCAAAGACTTGTATCTCTTTGTATGATCTCCATTATGAATCTTAAGCGACATATCCAAAAGGGATGCCAGTTGTATGCTATCACCATTAGTGATAGAGAGGATGATGGAGAGGAAGAACCCTCATTGGATGACCATCCTATTTGGCAAGAGTTTACAAATGTTTTTCTTTTAGAAGTTCTTGGTATGCCTCCTCGTAGGGCATTTAAATTTCATATAGACCTTGTGCCAGGAGCCAATTCATTTTCCAGAGCACCTTATAGGATGACCACAAATAAGCTTCATGAGCTCAAGATTCAGCTTTAGGAACTGTTAGAAAAAGACACATTCATGCTAGTGTGTCTCATTGGGGTGCACCAGTTATATTTGTAAAGAAGAAAGATGGATATCTCACGTTGTGCATGGATTATAACCACTTGAATAAAATCACCATCAAGAATTGGTATCCACTTCCCAAGATCAATGACTTATTTGATCAACTTTAGGGTGCTTGGGTGTTCTCAAAGATAGATCTAAAGTCAAGGTACCATCAGTTGAGGATTATGGAGAGCGATATTCACAAGATCATATTTCGCACTAGATATGGCCACTATGAGTTCACTGTGGTTCTAGTCGGTCTTACGAATGCTCCATCTGTATTCATGAGTCTCATGAATGGAGTATTTTGTACCTTCCTTGACAAGTTTGTAGTAGTGTTCCTTGATGATATACTAATTTATTCAAAGGATGAGAGGGAGCATGAAGAGAACCTAAGACATGTATTGTAGTGCTTGAAAGATAATAATTTGTTTGAAAACTTGTCAAAGTGTCCATTTTTCATACTAGAGGTCTGGTATATTGGACATGTTATATCTAGTGATGGGATCTTAGTGGAACCATCAAAGATAGAGGCTATTATGAATTGGCCATCACCTATCACTATGATCGAGGTTATAAGTTTCATGGGTCTAACCAGTTACTACAGACAGTTTGTTGATGGATTTTCTCAGGTAGCACACCCTATCACTTCTCTTCAATGAAAGGGAAATAATTTTGAGTGGACAGAGAAGTGTGAGAGAGCTTTTCAGGATCTCAAGAAGGCACTTACTAGCACAACTATCCTTGCAGTACCAAATCCTTCACTAGACTTTGTGGTATGCACAAATGCATCTTTGGATGGTCTAGGGGTAGTCCTTATGCAGGGTGGTTGAACTATAGCCAATGATTCCAGGAAACTGAAGACTCACAAGCTTAACTACCCCACCCATGACCTTGAGTTTGTAGTAGTGGTGCATGCCTTAGTATGATGGTGACATTTTTTCTTAGGACATCAGTTTGAGCTTCATTCAGATCACTAGAGATTTTAGTATATCTTCTCGTAGCCTAACCTTAATGCTTGACATAGGAGATGGATAGAGTTATTGTGCAAATATGATTTTGATGTTCATTACATCAAGGGGAAAGAGAATGTTGTCACAGATGCCTTGAGTAGGAGATGACATGATCTTTATTGTATGTCCATTGTTATAGATTTGAGATATCACATTCTTCATCACTTACATAAGGATGAGATGTATGTAGATATTTGTGAGTTGGTTCAATCTTAGAGACCCCTTGAGGGGAGATACTCAGAGTATTCATTAGAGTCTGATGGACTCTTACATCACAGAGGAAATATTTATGTACCTTATTTCAAAGGATTGTGTGAGATTATTATGCTAGAGGCCCATAGATCCCCTTAAGCAATGCATCTTAGAGTAAAGAAGATGCATACCGATTTGATATAGCTTTATCATTGGCCAGGCATGAGATTGCAAGTTATTGAGATGGTAGCTAGGTGCCTAGAGTGTCACAGGGTAAAGGTAGAGCATTGCCACCTAGGTGGTCTTCTTCAGCCTCATGAGGTACCTAAGTGGAAGTGGAACACCATTTTGGTGGATTTTATTGTTGTTCTTCCTATGTCATCTCACCACTATGATGCCATCATGGTGATAGTTGACAAGTTGACCAAAGTGGCCCACTTCTCACCCGTGCATACTACCTTCACCGCACCAACTGTGGCACAAGTGTTCTTGCGAGATATAGTCAAACTTCATTACATACCTCATAAGATCATCTCTGATAGAGATTCTCTATTCACCTCATCATTTTGGAGAGAATTGCAGATAGCTATGGGCACTAGGCTCAATTTTAGTACAACCTATCACCCTAAGACAAATGGAAAAATCGAAAGGGTCAATCAACTATTAGAGGACATACTACACATGTATGTGATGGATCATCAGACCCAATGGGAGGATTACCTACACCTAGTTGAGTTTTCCTACAACAATGGACATCATATGACTTTGGGTATGCCTCCTTACTAGGCTCTTGATGATAGACCATGGAGGACACCACTGAGTTGGGATAGGATCATGGATAGAGTTTCCATTGGTCCTGAGTTAGTTAGATAAATGGAGCAACAAGTGACCTTGATTAGGCAACATCTTAGAGAGGCTCATGATAGGCATAAGAAGTATGCCAATGCAAAGAGGATAGATCAAACTTATATGGTTGGAGATAGAGTCTTCTTGAGAGTGCAGTTGCATAAGAGTCCAATCTATTTTGGAAAGGGCTCTAAGCTTGTATCTTAGTTCAGTGGACCATTTGAGATCCTAGAGAGGATAGGACTAGTAGCCTATCATCTAGCCTTGCCACGTATCTTGTCACACATCCATGATGTGTTTCATGTTTCAGTTTTGAGGAATTATATTTATGATAAGTGTCATGTTATAGATTGGGATGCCTTGTAGGTGGAGTCAGACGAACAGTTGGCTCTAGAGCCCATTTGTATCTTAACGTGATAGACCCTAGCCCTTCGAGGCAAGGAGTTGGGCTAGGTTAGGGTCAAGTGGGATTGCTATGAAAATGTGACAGTCTCATGGGAGGATGCATTTCATATGAGATCTCAGTACCCCTACTTCTTTGATGAACTCCAAGAGGATGTTCATGCCTAGGGAGGAGGATGTGAGGCCTACCCCAGCCCTTCATAGTTTATTTCAGAGTCTTTAGTTGATATTTTGATTTATGGAGATATTTAGACTTACCAAACATATGTTATTATTTAAGGATTGATAAATCCTATGCTATGTTATTCTGTACTTTTATTTGGTTGATTATTGTGCTTAGTTGATGCTTTATGATAGTTGATCCAGATAACTTCTATGTTTAGGATTGTGATTTGATGATGTAGTATGATGGTTATATTAGTTGTTATTATGATGAAAAATTGATTCAAGAATTCATGTTTATGCATATTGGAATCAAATGCAGATGTTGTTTAAAAGTTATGATGAAACATTGGAAAATGTAAGTGCTAGTTGATATGTGTTAATTTATATCATTTACCTTGCTATGTTATTTTGAGTATTTCTTGGACCTACTCATGTTTGCAATGAGTGTGTAGGAAATTGACCATGGTTCTAAAATATGGGGAATAAAGAGTGAAACTATGTGTTATTAGTAAAATTGAGATTTTGTCTAGTGAAGAGACATGAACCTCATTGTCATGTATTTTATTCGTAAAAGTAATGTTGCATGGTTGTATTTAATTAAGTAAATGTGAATTTATGTTAGACATGCTATGTGAGTAACATATTTTAATTTACGTAGTGTCATTTGACACGTGTGTAAGATGTGTTGACATGACTTGTCTTTGTAACTAGGATAAGTATGACACCATCTAGAGGGTTAAACTATAGAGTTCCCATGCTTACCCCAAGGTTAGGAGGCCTCTAGATGGTTCAAAGTTAGTTGAAACTTTGGGTCTACTTCAAGTGAGGTTTTGGAGAGTTAAATAAGTTTCTAGAGGGTAGTTAGGGTCAATTTAACTACCCCACTTGGTATACTAGGGGTTAGGGGTTAAATTTTGGTCATTAGGAGGCCCAAGACTCATAAATGAACCCTGAAAAGTACCCCCAAAATCAAGATACGAGTTTAGGTGTTTTGAGAATTTGGGCAAGCCATCTTATCAACTCCATTTAGTCTTCAAATCTCATTTATGAGGGGAGAAAGATATTTGGAGAAGTTATGGTGGGGGTACTCCTTCATTTATGGCTGCAAGTTAGTTGTTGAGTAGGAAGCCTATTCGAGGAATTTTTGGGGAGGCTTTTTGGTTGTTCGCCCACTCTCTACTTTTAGAGACTTAAAAATTTTGGAAAAAAGATTTTTGGAGGAAAAACATAGGAAAGTGGAAAAGCTCTTTAATAAAAAACTGTTGGTTTTATCTTGAGCATTGGATCATAGGTTGGTATTCTTACTTTGTGTGTATTTTTATGTTTAATTGAAATATTATTTATGATGAAAGTTTGTATGCTCTTTCATGGTGATTTTTTTCTTCTAGTTGAAACCCCCATGGTCATTCATGGGAGTTTTGTTACTTATTTAAAGTTATGTTTTTATCTTTGTATTGGAATTTTTGATAAGGGTGTTCAAGGAACACTCACCCTTGGTAGGGCATAGTAACCTTGAGGGGTGAATGGGTTAGTGAAAAACCTTGTTACTGTAGATTCTCCTCATGTGTGGGAGGGATAAACATGGATGTTTTGGTCTCCATGATGCCAAGATTTTCTTATGGGCATTTGGGGGCCATAAGGAGTTTTGTTGGCTAAAAGCCATGGTTTTGTTGTGAGGAGGATTATGGAAAGGAAGATGTTTAGAGTCCTTTTGTGGCATTTTATTCTTTTATGTCTTGACATTCTCCTCTTGGGTATTTGGTCAACTTTCACCCCAATGTTAAAGGTTTGTTGAAGGCCTTTGTGTATGCCTTGGTTATAGGAAGTTTTGTGTCCTTTTGTTGGAAGAATTGTTGTAAGAAATGCTTGTGCACTCTAGAATAGAGTTTGCAAGTTTGGTTTAAAGCTAAGGGAGTCACTTGGTTTTCTTAAAAACTATAATGTCAATATTTATATATTAATAAAAATATATGACTCATTTAATGAATACAAAAATCCTCATTACTCACATCCTCAACGAAATGGTGGCAACAAAACTCCATACAAAATGACATTGAAAAAAGCTCAAATCTGCAAAGCACGCTATTTTTTTGTTCTATTATTTGTGGTTTAAAATAAATATGAATGTAGATGATGAATATTTAACTACTAAATTTTTTACAAAATTCCGTTGTGTTTTGCAAATTTTAGAAACTATATAGAGTTCTACTTTGCATGAATTTTAGCTACTTCCCAACTAAACACTTATAAATTCAGTTAAATCCTTCGTAAAAAATAGATGATCACATACATATTCCAAAAATATTACATGTACCCTTGACCTACTACATTCATTGCATCCCAATTAATCATCTTCAATAAAGATAGGTTTACATTGGTAAGAATTCTCATGTATTTTATTTTATTTTAACTCTCTCTAGCTTGATTGAAGATATTTCTTTATTTAGAGAGAAGTGTTCTTGTATGCTTCAATATCATATTGATTTTATTTTAAGTCATGTTTATACACCCTCAACCTAGGAATAACCTTTAAAAACCATCTATTCTTTTCAATTATGGATATTACCATCCATACTCAACTTCTTTTTGAACACCATTGCATCCAATAGCCTTGTCCTTCAAGCAATTGACCATGTCTGAATTATCATTCTTTTTCAATATAGTTATCTCATTGTCCATGATTGATATCTAACTCTCAATATCATACATTTCCAAACCACCTCCATAATTGTTCCAAGCTCATTAGTATTATACAATAAAATAAAAGTGCATCTCTAATCAATTGAGTTTTATCTTTGTGGCTATATCCTTTACTTTAAACCCTCTCAAAGGTGAAAGTGGAGATTGTACTTATTCTTCCAAACTCTTTCATATATCTAGACCATCCTCATCTAATCCAACATGAACCTCTAGTTTGACTTATTATGCAACATTCTTTTTCCTAGGTCCTATAGTTGAATATCTAACTTCCCATCTTCCTTTGGCTATTCAACTGTAGGAGAAAGTTTTATTTCTCTAAAAACCAGATTTTGACTATACAATGTTTTTCCAACAAATCTTGTTTCATTTCAAAGTAACACCATAGCCAATGAAGATACATTTCATCACCTTGTTATCCAACTTTGAGAATTTATCCTTAGAGACAAGATGCTAAAGTGTTGTACTTTTTTCCCACCCACACCTCCATAAGGATTTTATTAACAAGTGTTCATATTTGAGAACAATTCATCAAATAAAATGTGGTAGAAATTACCTCTACCCAACACTTCTAATCCAAGTTGACCCTATTGAGAACACTTCAATTTCTCTCCATCAATATCTTGTTCATGCATTTTGTAACTCTATTCTATTGAAGGACATATGGAGTTTTATTATGTGTATTTATGACATTATATAAATAGAAAATCTCTCAAAATCTATAGAATAATACTTACCGTCATTAACATTAGTCAACACCTTGATATTTCTCCTAATCAATTTTTTTAGAAGATCCTTAAACTTCTTAAACCAAATGCCTTGGACTCACTTCTAAGAAAATACACCCCTATCCTTCTATAATAATCATCTATACATGATGCATAGTACACTAATTTAAATAATGAAGGAATATTTACGAAACCAAACACATCATATAATGAATCAAATTCAACAACCCATATGGCTTATGAGAACTAGATTTAAAGTGAGCATATTTTTTCTTTCCTTAAATAAAATGTTCAAAAATTTGAATCAAAGAGAAAAAATAATAAGATCCTCTAAAAAAGAATTCTTCAATGCCTAGAAAATTTTCTAATATATATCTCTTATATATACCATTACCATAGAATTATATTCTTAGTAGGTAACTTACTCTCTGAGGTAAGATCATTCCTAGATACCCAAAATATCGACTATTGAAGTTGATGAGAAAACAACCCATGGCTCTCAAGAACACCTGCATGCAAACACCTGTCACAGAAAGAGAGAGAAGAAGCAAGAAACTATGGAGGCCTAAACACATTGATCCACGAGAGAGGAGAAATAATTCTTGATGTGCAAAAATAAAAGTTGCAATTCAATAATGAATAATTTGTTACACAATTTATTTTTTAAAACAAAAGAGATCAATCCTTATAAAAGGAGATCTAAAAACCTAAAAGGTAAAACCTAGGTTGCACAATAATAATTAATAAAACAATTAATTATTATATGCCTAAAGTTTAGCTTAAGCATAAAGAGAGAATAAGTGACTTAATAATTAAATCAAACATGATTTAATTAATAAGCAAACACTTTATTATTCTAACACCCCCCCTTAAGATAAACTTTGGGAGAAGCTAAAAACTTAGAAAGAACTACTGAAAGCAAATGGGTCTTGGTAACAAAAGGCTTGATCAGGTACCCAAGTACAAAAGAGAGTCTATAAAGTGGAGAAATAGAGAAAACCACATGGGAAAAAATCTACTCCAAAAAGAGACAAATACTAGTATGAAGGACTAAAGAAGCCTCCAAAACTAGGAATGTTCTAGAAAATAGGAACAAAGATGAACATGTACAACATCACTGAAGAAAAAAGTTGCAAACTTTGTCAAGAAGTAACTGATGATTTGAAGATCCTCCACTGAAATATGACTAGGTAGAGAAGACTATAATATGAATGAGTGCCCTCAAATGACACTACTCGAATCAGGAGGCAAACAAAGATAAACACCTGAAGTCGAAGATACAAAATACTGTAATCTGTACGAGTGCACTCAAATGACACTACTCGAATCAGGAGGCAAACAAAGGAAAACACATGAACTCAAAAATACAAATGGAATTAAAACACCAAAAGTCTGAAGAGTTGATCAATCAAAGTTGGAAGAGTGCGTCCAAAAATAGGAAAGAAAAAGAGAGTCCATATGGTAAATGATCCATCTCACCGGAATGCATAGGTACCCAGCCACTGCATCTGCCTAGTACATAGAATCAAATATTGAATACATAGCTCACACTATCAAACCGATGAAGTAGTAGAACCAACAGTAGAAACCCCCTATAATGCTGACAAGGGAGTAATGACAGGTACACTGAAAAGATCATCCAATATGAACTGGATGATGAAGATGAATCTAAAAAATCAAAGGTGCAGAGAGAGTACAAACACAAATAAAGATACCGAAGGCTAATGTCATTAGAGGAACACTCACATGACAAAAGTAGATGGAAAATACAGGCAAACATCAAACCCCCCCTAACACTTTATAATAGAGTGCAAGTACATAGCGCACGAACATGTGCAAGATCTCATACATGCATTAGAATGACACTTTATCTCAATGCGTATGCATAAAAGAATGTTGCAAAAGTGAAGTATACACTGCTCAAAGAAGAACAAAGGCTGCTGAAACAAAAGAATAGCCTAAGATGAGTCATCCCTCAAAAGGAAGAGATCCCAGGACCTGAAACATCCAAGATATCCACCAGATTACAAAAATGAAAAAATATGAATAAATGTACCTGGAGAAAAATCTAGAAAAAATATGCATAGCACTAGAAAGCTTACAGAACAATCTTTCCAACAATATATTGTTTTTCGAAAACGGAGTTCGGATGGGCAAGATAGAGCTCCTAGAGTGCAAAAATGAACATCTAGCTTTGACAATAACAAAAACCATCAAAAAAGAAAAATAAAAAATTCAAACCTCTAGATCTAGATAGAGCTTGGAACAAGCTTTTTGACAATATCTTGGTTGCCAAATTTTGACACCGTATGCTCAAGTTATGAGCAAAATACCACAGGTATGCTGATGGGCCCAAAAAATGGTGCAAATGATGTTGATACATGCTGATGTCATCAAATGAAGGGCTTAAATTCGACGGCCAAATGGCCTTCATCGCCCAAAAAAAAACTTTTTTTCTTCAAAATCTCATGTGCGTTGGGATGCATGCCCAACAGTACATTTTTTGCCTCGATTTATGTGCTAACATTTTTGTCTTGATTTGTGTCAGGCAACAAATTTTTTACCTTAGTTTGCATGCCAAAGTAGAGAATTTGTACCTCAATTTGTGCGCTAGTCAGTACAAATTCCACCTTCAGAAGCGTGCCTAGACGTTTGGTACCAAAAAATGCCCCAAAATGCAAAGGTGTCCGAATTGGACGTGCCTTATATGGATTTGGGGGTTTTGGGGCATTGTGAGCTCAATGATGAGGTCCGTTTTGGCCCAAAGTGCCTTGGGATCCATGTCAGGGCTAGTTGCAAAATAATTTGCCACAAATTCCAACTTTGTCCAAATTGGACAAATTTTATATGGATCTAGGTGTTCTTGGGCTCTCTGAACACAATGGTGAGGTCCATTTGAGCCCAAGGTGACCAGAAAAAGAGGTCCCCATATCTGACATAAAACCCTCTAAAAAACTCAGATCTGACGAACATGGCCAAATCTCTCAAGAAGAGGACATGGGCAAACAGATCTAAAGCTCTGATACCATATTGGAGTTGATGATAAAACAACCCATAGCTCCCAAGAACACCTACATGAAAACACCTGTCACAGAAAGAGAGAGAAGAAGCAAGAAGCTATGGAGGCATGAACGCATTGAGAGAGGAGAAATCATTCTTGATGTGCAAAAATAAAAGTTGCAATTCAATAATGAATAATCTGTTACACAATCTATTTTTTAAAACAAAGGAGATCAATCCTTATAAAAGGAGATCTGAAAACCTAAATGGTAAAACAAAGGTTGCATAATAATAATTAATAAAATAATTAATTATTATATGCCTAAAGTTTAGCTTAAGCATAAAGAGATAATAAGTGACTTAATAATTAAATCAAACATGATTTAATTAATAAGAAAACACTTTATTACTCTAACATCAACTACCATAGCCATATACTTAAGACTTGTAACATACACACACGCATACAAGTTCAACTTGAATATTATCTACAAGTCCTATAGCCAAGGACACATATATTATCTACAAGTCCTATAGCCAAGGACACATACCTGTAACCAACTCACAAATACTCTACATATCTTGTTGTAGACATATCATTGAATTGTAACTCCTTGAAAAGTCCCTTTGTAGACTTGTAACCAACCCATAACCAATCTATATGTATGATTATAATGCACAAAAGAACTATTACATTGAATATATATGTATGCATTAAGATAAAATAAGGTATTATTCAAACTCCCTTTGTGAGCATCATAGCTCCTTGAACCATTTTACACCCTCCATTGTCAAATATAACATATACTCCTACATTAGTTATTTTACTAATAAATAATAGGTTCTATGCCAAACCAACAATATGCAAAACTTCTTAAATATGTTTGATCCTCCCATCAAATAATAAAATCTTGACTCTCCCACAACTAATAATACAACAATAAGATTTGTCTCTAAGATAAACATTTTCACCATGATACTTCTTATAATCCAAAAAGCACCACCTTTTAGGGAGTTGTGGAATGAATCTTTAGAGTAAACTATCCATGCATCCTCACATGCAATGTGTTGCTAGCCATGAAAAAGGTATCTTATGCATCATCCCAAGAACATTTATCATTAGATCCACATTTTTTCTTCTTTTTATCCTCATAATCCTTTTTGAAATGACTTGGTTTGTTACAATTTCAGACAAGATTGGAAATTTTTTTCGAGGAGACAAGTCTAATTTCACCCTTCTTGCCTTTCTCCTTCACCAATCTATAAGTAGTCAATGTTTCTTTGGTAGATTCAAGATATTTTCACCTCATATTTTCTTAAGTAAATCACCCATTACCTCATGAAGCACAAGCTTTGGAAGAATGTTTTTGAGAGCCATCAATAAGTTATCACACAAAAGTGTAGCAATACAACATAGAAGGGCCATGCCTCATCTTCCTCTGTTATTTTCACATCAATAGTTTGTAATTGGCTCATGGTCATGTTGAATGCGTTCAAGTGCCCTACCATAGAAAAATCTTATTAACTAGGGATTTAGCTTTGTATAGATTCTACAACTTCTCCTAGAGGGATTTCAAGGTAGACTCTTCACAAAATTTAGTAATATTGATTTTTTCAAGAAAAGTATAATAACACTTCTTGCCTTTTGATTCAACATAACCCATTCTTCATCTTTCACCAAAGAAAGTTTAGATTTCCCACATATTCTAATCTATTAACTTAGTTCATCCATCTTGAGCTTCCCTAGATTGAAGTTGTTGCCAATAAATCTTTCCAACTCCAATAAGTGTGTTGTCCATTTTCCCAAAATAAGATCTTTGTGCATGCCCCACTTTAAAAAAAAGTCCATAATCAATCTTTTCTACTCTAATAAAAGGAAGCTAAGACACATAAATATTTCCTACACTACTTAATGTGGATAAAAAAATGTATAAAAGCTCGAATATAACAATTGCTAGTAATAAAATTATATTGTGAGGTCCTACCCTGACCCGTCTTAGCTTGACTAATGATTTGACACATGGACTAGCTAGATGATACACTATTTCATAATATTAGACCTATTTTGATTATGACTTCATAGCATTAGACACTATGTGATGATTTTACTTGATTATATTGATGATGATGTTAGATGTACCTCTACATGCTTATGTTAGATTCATATTTGCTTTATGTTATGGAAAGACTAATGAACTCTGAATTCTGCATTTTGTTATGTTATCATATGGATTAGTAAAATGTGTTAGTGGTGATGTGAAATTCCTAAAGTAATGATTCCACAATTGATTTAGGGTTACTTGTTTAAGTAAAAATTGAACTTACATTTCGATGCTTATAGAATTAGGGTACATTATGGAATATGTTTATGTTGAAATCATGAAATGCAGTTTCTCTATGTATTCTTATTTGGATGTTACTATAGATCCCATTTCCCTTTCGATATGTTTATATATGCATTATTTTCATGAGATACTGATATTTGAATTGAGTGTGCAAGATTATGACCATGGTATTAAATACAGGGAAACAAGGATGGATCTATGTGAAAATAGTTTAAGGTCAAGGTCGACTCTAGGAAGAGAACAACCTCGTTATCATGTGATTTTAATTTTGTAAATGTAATGCTTGAGTGATTGTTGATGTAAATGTTAATATGTGCATAAATGGATGTAAAATCAAATGTGCAAATGTAAATGTAAATTATCCATTAGGCATGCCAAGTGTGTAATTATGTAATGTGATGGGTACTCCTTTTGTGAGGTGTCATTTGATACTAGTGTAATGTGTTAGCATGCTTAAGTGGAAAGTGGACCCTACCTCACTCTTAGGCCATCTTGTGAATCCCTAGGCATGGTTAGTGGTTTGGAAAACCAAGGCATGTGTCATCGCTTTCCATTTTCGTATGTAAAATTCACTTGGGTTTTTGAAGGGTTAAATGGAGCCCTATGGTGTAGTTAGGGTTAGTTTTAAGTGCCCCAAGACATATGCATAGGGTTAGGGGTCAACTTTTACCTTTTTCATCACCCAAAGCTTCTAAAATGCCTCTCAAAGTGAGCCTTCTTTGAAAGTGACGAAATTGGGTATGCTACCTAGGTTTGTTCCTTCCCCTATGTCTTGAATTACCTTCCATTCCTTAGCTAGGGGCAAGTGGCAAGTTAGAAAGAACTAAGAAATCTGCCTTGCTTTGGAATGAGGGTAAGAGAGAGGGAATATTTTTGCTATTAGTGAAAAAGAGACTAGGAAAGAGAGGGAATTCTACACTTGCACATCAGGCAATCTTATTTTTGGGAGAGAAGGATTGACTTGGGAGAACTAAAGGCTTGATAAGGAGAAGGAAAACTAGGAAAGAAAGGACTAGCTCTTCATCAAATCCATCATTGCCATAGCTTGAGGAAAGGTAGGTGCATCTACCATGGAAGTGTTTATGTAAATGTATTGTGAAGTTAATTCTATTGTGAGAAATTGTAATGTTTTGATTCTCATTTTATTTTCATGAATTTTACTCTTGTTTCCTCCTGGTGTATTGTGAGTGTGTTGTGGGTGTTCAAGACAATTCTCATCCTTGTGAGGATTTGAGAGTGTCTTGGGGTGAAGGGCATAGTTGGGAAATCCTTATGTGTAGAGCTTGGATGTATGGGCATCCTTGAAGCCTACTTGAGTTGTAATTTGGGGGTCATAAGGGATGTGATTGATGCTCCATGTGATGAGCTAGTATGTTGGGAATGAGCTTTGTGAAGGCATGTAACATTGTTTTGTAAGTACTTGATTTGGTTTGAGTATGACATCTCCATAAGTGATGTTTCCACCTTCACCCATTTTTGGATCAATTATGATCCTAAGTGCAAACTTGGGAAAGGGAGTAAATTGTGTTCTATTTTCGTGATGTTGTGTGAATGTGTGGCTTGTATGTTACCTATCCTACTTGTTTCCCCTAGCTTAGGGGTGGCCATGAAATGGCCTTGGTTGGGAGGTGAGCCTCCATGGTCAAGTTTTTAAATGTTTTCTTAATGCAGGTTGCATGAGTATAGAGAATGGAAGCAAGCTGTAAGTTTTCAATTTATTATGTATATGATAAAGCTATAAAATTCTTGGAAAAAGAAGTGATATAATTGAATTTGAATTGTTATTTTAAAACCTATTGGTAAATTATGTACCAAATGCTTTAAGCTTGTTTTAGAAAGAAAAGGAATGTTAATGTATTTCTATGTCTTTGATGTAATAGGGTGAGATAAATTTTATTATGGATAGCAAATATGTTGCTGGTAGGAATTATTAAAAAAAAATAGTTATTAGTGAACAAAATTTCCTTTCTATAAGAATATTAGAAAAGAAAAATGTACCCTATGATGGATTTTTTTTTTACTAGTGAACAAATATGTTGTAGAAATGATTTCTCTCTTAAATATAAATAAAGTTTCCATTTAGTATTTATGTATTATTTGAATTGTTTATAGACAGCTCATTAAAATACATGTAAGCATAAAGACTTATTCACATTAAAACTCAGTTTAACCTATTCTGGATTTATGAACATTGTTGTATGTGTTTTGTCCTCGAAGTTTTTTTGGGCATTACATATACATTCAAGAGCACGTGCATACAAAACCACTACATAGAGCTATAGTTGGGAAAATCCTTTTTAGAGAAAAAAACCACACTTTGAAGCAAATTCCCAATTACACTTTAATAATAATATAATTACATACAACTTTAGGTGCATGTCCTTACATGAGCACCACTAATACCTAAATCTAGGAGTAATTAGCTTAATGGCATCCCTACAACACACTATGAAAACTACATCCAAGAATCCTAATAAATAAGAAATCCACAAAAGAAACCATCCAATGGTTTTGGAAAACTATATGCCAACATACAAGAGCTATGACACCTATACCTCATGATTCAAATTTCAATGCCTCATTCCAAGTTTGAATTATAGGTTATATTTAAAATATTCCTTACAATTGTCATAACTTGTCATAGTCAACATTCCAACTTAGGTGCCCCAACTTATCATGTTCCTACATTCAAAGATGCTTAATGATACATGTCATATGATTGTTATAATATTAGTCAAGTTTCTAGTGTAATCCCATAATCATGCTCTTAAATGTCATAGAATTTTCTATAACTCCCGTATCACACAATGTCACAAAATGCTCTCACATATCATAATGACAGTAGATGCTCCCACAACTCCCTACACTCATTCCAAGTCAAGATGACTTACATGTGGCAAAAAGTGCCACTTGTAAAGCAAGATACCCCATATCTTATGCAAGGACAATGATAACACAAAAACAACAAATGACAAATAAGTAATATTAAGGATACAAAGTTGAGATGTCTTTCATAACGTAAACATGTGTGATGTTCCAAGTGTTTGTTTAGATGAGAGAAAGCAATGTTCTGAGAACATTACATAAAGTAGTATACTTGTACATGAATGCTATGCATAGAGTTGTGTAAGTGTGCGCAAAGTTGCATAAGTAATTGTATGGTTATACATAAGCATTATCTGAGAACACTTTGCATATATAACTTGTGGAATAGAAATATGTTAATGTAATTGTTATATGAGAATACTTGCATCAACCTAATTCAAAAGAATAAAGATCCAAAAGAATTCAAACTAAACTTAAATACCATAGTAAATATAATTATTTTGATTGATAAACTCTTAATTAAAATATGTCAAACTAAACAAATTAAACACGGCAACAATATATTTACCATCTCAAAAACTAAATGTAAAACCAATAAAATAGAACCATGATCCCTTGCAATACCTCTTTTCATTTAATCACATTAAAGATCACATCTAACCTAAACAAACACCATATTTTTACAGCTCGACCTTCTAATAGACCGTAAAATCAACCCGAGGTACATTGAATTAGAAAAGTGACAATTGCTTGAACACCATTATCAATGGCGTTCCACATAAATATTGAAGCAAATTTATCTCAAACCCCACTTGAGTGTCTCCTATTGCGGTGGAGCGCCTGTGGCTTGCTTCTAGGGATCTGTAACTTCAACTCTGAAAATGAGTATTTTGATCAAACAGTTGCTACCTGTTAGGAAAGTGGGAAGTATGATTGAGAGAAAGAAATAATCTTGGTTTGGGGACGAAGATGGTGTCAGTGTTCCATTGTAGCTTGATGGAGGCACTGCCTATTCTATACCCATTTACATATCTTCCACTGTTCCAGGCCTGCATTCCCAAGATTGTTCTTTCGGAGGGTAAGCAAATCCATTCTCTTGCCGGTAACAGGGGATTTTCATTTGTTCCAGAGACTTTTTTTCAAAATAATGTCATGAACATGTATGTGAAATGCAGTAGTTTGGTGGAAGCTCGTAAAGTTTTCGAGGAGATGAGAAAACGAGACATCTTCTCATGGAATATGATCATTACTGCTAACAGAAGACATGGGTGCCCTCAAGAGGCGTTGACATTGTTTAATGAAATGCAACGAACAGGTGTCCAACCTGACCACTTCACCTTTGCCACTATCCTCCAAACGTGCGCCAAACTGGGAGCTTTGGAAAAAGGTATGAGCATCCATCGAAGTATAATGGAAACCGAGTTTTTGTCCGATACTGTGGTGATTAGTGCTCTCATAGACATGTATGCAAAATGTGGAAGCATACACAAGGCACGGGAACTGTTTGACAGGATTCCTCAAAGAAATGTTGTCCTGTGGACTGCCATGTTTGCAGGATATGCACAAAATGGTGTTCTTGATGAGGCGTTAAAACTTTTTAATGAAATGCCTCAACGAGATGCGGTTTCATGGTCTGCAATGATTGCAGGATATGCACAAAAGGGTATGGTTGAGAAGGCTTTGGAGACTTTTAGACAAATGCAATTGGCAGGTGTAAAACCAACCACTACAATCTTTGCCTGTGTCCTCTCCGCCTGTGCCAAAGCGGGAGAACTGGAACAGGGCATGGAGTTTCATCGAGGAATTATTGAAAGTGGATTTTTATCAGTTGTCTTGGTTGCGAATGCCCTGATAGACATGTATGCAAAATGTGGAAGCATACAGAAGGCCCGGATTCTATTTGACAAAATGCATCAAAAAGATGTGATCTCATGGAATTCGATGATTGCAGGATATGCAAAACATGGTTTTCCTGATGAGGCTTCAAGGCTTTTTGAGGAAACGCCTCAACGAGATGTCGTTTCATGGTCTGCGATGATTGCGGGATATGCTCAAAATGGGCTAGTTGGAAAAGCCTTGGATACTTTTAAGCAAATGCAATTGGCAGGTGTAAAGCCAAACTCCACAACCTTCGCCAGTATCCTCACAGCCTGTGCCAAAATGGGAGCTCTGGGACAGGGTATGGACATACATCAGAGTATAATGGCGAGTGGAATTCTGTCAGATGTTGTAGTTGCAAGTACCCTTATAGACATGTATGCTAAGTGTGGAATAATGGATCAGGCACAGGAACTGTTCGACAAGATGCCTCAAAGAAATGTGGTCTCCTGGACTACGATGTTTACAGGATATGCACAAAATGGGCTTGTTGAAAAGGCTTTGAAAACTTTCAAGGAAATGCAACTGGCAGGTGTAAAGCCAGACCCCACAGCTTTTGCCAGCGTCCTCCCAGCCTGCGCCAAAATAGGAGCTCTGGAACAGGGTATGGAGTTCCATCAAAGAATAATTGAAAGTGGATTTCTGTCGAATGTCTTAGTTGTAGATGCCCTGATAGACATGTATGCAAAATGTGGGAGCATACAGAAAGCACGCGAACTGTTTGATAAAATGTGTCAACGAGAAGTGGTGTCATGGAATGCAATGATTGCAGGATATGCAATGCATGGATATGGCAAGGATGCTCTCGAACTCTTTGACCTAATGAAGTATTCAGGAACACACCCTGACCAGATAACCTTCATTTCTGTTTTATTTGCATGCAGCCATGCAGGTCTAGTGAATGAGGGCTGTAAATACTTAAATGCTATGAATGAGTCTTATTGCATTATGCCTGACATTGATCATTATGTATGCATGGTTGATCTTCTTGGCCGTGCTGGTTATCTTGAGGAAGCACTAAACTTAATCATCAAAATGCCAATTAAACCTGCAGTGGTTGTGTGGATGTGCTTGCTTGGCTCTTGTAGATCACATAAAAATATAAGATTAGGAGTATTTACAACAGCTCTCCTTTTGGAGCTGGATCCTAAAAGTGCTGTGCCTTATGTTCTCCTGTCAGACATCTATGCAAAAGTGGGCAGGTGGGGTGATGTTCAGAAGATACGGAGTTTGATGAAAGATAGAGAAATTAAAAAGATACCTGGGTGCAGTTGGATTGAAGTCCATAAAACGGTACATGCTTTTTGTGTGAGAGACAAATACACACCTTCAAACACAGGGGATCTTTGCAAAAATGTAGAAACTGTCATGTTAGATGAATACAACAGGGTATCTTCTAGAGTCATGCCATGCAAATGATGTGGAGGAAGGAAAAGGAATTAGTCATATAGCAATACGCTATTATGCTGAGAAATTGGTGATGGATTTTGTATTGTCAAATACATACCCAAGCACAAGTATCAGGACGTGTTGAATCTGTATTGTAAGAAGGAATTCCTGTCAGAGATGTTGACCAGTTCCATCATTCAAAACAAGGATCATGTTCTTGTGAAGATTATTGGCGATGCAAGCTATAAATGCAGGCTTGCACTAGGACGTGACGCATCGTGACAGATTTACAGTACTAAGAAGGAATCAGGTTTTATTTTCAGTCTTCCAAAAGTGTGTTTTTCCTTTGTTTGGAATCTTCGATAGCTTAGACAATGTAATTTAAGCTTGCAGTTTTGACTGTGTTCTTTTTTTTCATCACTGTTTTGAATCATATTTTATGATTCATCACCAGAATAAAGAACATTCTTTTTTTTCATCAATGTTTTGAATCATATTTTATGATTCATCATCAGAATAAAGAACTAGAGAAGAAATATGATGAATCATAGAGCACAACTTGAAACATTAATGAGAAAAAGGAACACAGTCAAAATAAAAAACTCAAATCACATCAACATGAACTGTGAGAACCTACTGTCTATAATATAGCTTAGACAATGTTCATTGCCTTAACAAAATTAGATGAATAGTACAATCAGTGCCTATATAGAGTGACAGGATTTATGTTAAGCTCTTTTATATAATACATGACATTGAACTGTTTTTAAGGAAGCCTCTCCAATTTTGGAATGAAAAGCCGGAGCAGAAGATGGAAAATGGAAAAGCTGAAGGAGAGGAATGTTTGAAGGAAATAGAAATCTGCTCAGCCAACAAGAAATGTGAGAGGAGAATGCCTACGATCGATCCAATGCTTAGAGAGGACCAGGAAAGCATCTCCTGTTAGTTTTTCAAGATCACCATCAGTTTGTATGGTCTCTTTGGCTAGAGAAGTTGTATCCTTTTGAATGCCAGGTCTTCCATTTGTATAAAGTTACATGTATGTAAGAAAATTTTGTCTTCCATTTGTATTAATTTACAGAAAATTTGTATATGGTCATGTGGTTTTTTGTTTTGTGTAAGCCATTTCTATGCTGATTCACATCTCTTCGCTTCTTAGAGAGCTAATTTATGTTTCTGACCTCACAATATTCTTTTCACTTAATTTCATTTCAACTTGTTTGCTTTTAATTTGAGACAAGTTATATAATTTGTGTATGCAAAATCAGAGTCTAAATTATATATGAAGAGACTAGAGTTTATACAAACAGAATAAAATAGGAAGTGAGACATTTAGGAGTTCATAATTTCGTAGTATTTATAAATGTTTTATTTGGCTTTAGATATGACCTGTAGAATATATGGCAGTATCATGACAATCTATGTAAACAATTGTAGTGTCATTTCTAGATAATAAACATACAAAGGAATCTTGTTAGGCATTGGTAGAGTGCCAAGCAATCTAGTATTACGAACCTCTCATTACCTTTATGTATAAAAATTTAAACCACCATCCTTTAAAATAGACAATCAAGAAGTAAGATAGTTAACTTAAGAGGAAGAATATGATGATAGCTTAGGCGTTCATGCATCCAACCTCATGGATCTTATACAAAACCTTAGGATATTATATTTTTTTTCATATTGTGATTTTAATTATCTTTCATCTCGTTGCTACAATTTCATATAGTTCTCATCTTTTGTCACTAAAGATACATTTATGTTATAGTACATTTAGTTTGTTCAATTTGCCTATCCTCTAGATACCATCTTTGGCCATGCATAATTGGTATTAGAGCCTACATACATCATATCGCAACCAATGTATCGAAGTCTACATTTGTACTGTGTCCTAGTTTCTCCCTTCATTCATACAAAGTTGGTTTATAAGAATTTGGGGCTTGAGACTTGTGATTGTTCCACATACGTTCCTACCAATTATCCTAGATGGTAGACAAAACTTAAAATATATTGTTTATTCATATGTTCTTAGAGAGTGATAGAAGATGTGTTATGATGACAAGAAGAATACATAGAACATTAGTACACACATGACAGATGAAGCATCATTAGTCACTTTGCTTGGCTTCTTAAGAATTTGCCACATCCTTTTATTATGTTTTAATAACTAGACAATGCTATTGCCTTCATAAAATCAAATTTATAATAAAATCGTAGCCATATATTAGGATTTATGTTAAAGCCATGTTTTGTAATATAATGAAGGTGTCATGATATTGAACATCTTTGGAATGAAAAGGTAAACAAAAGAGGAAAATGGACTAGTGGAAGGAGAGGGTTGTTTGATAGAGATAGAAAGTTACTTAGATAAAAGGAAATGCGAGAGAAGGCTTACAATCAATATCGTGCTTGGAGAGGATGAGGAGCAAACACCTTTATTAGTTTGTATGATCCTTTTGGATAAGTTAAATCGTCATGTGCCCAAGTTAGATCTTCCATTTGTATTAAATTAAATATGCTAGACTATGTAAAAAGATTGTATCTAGTCATTTAGATTTTTTTGGTAAGAGGTTTGTAATGTCGCTTCATATACATTTGATTTCTTGGAGATTATGTATGTATGCAACTTCATAATGTTCCTTTTATTTACTAATTTGTTTGCTTCTTTTTTAAAAAATAAAAATAAAAATTTAAAGATTGCATGAATCGAGTATAGCACCCCCTATAAATTGCAGTGTGCTGGGTAAAGGGGAGATTGGACCTCGCGACCTTGTGCTTCATAACAAGATGCTCTCATCAATCAAGCCAGGTCACCAATCCAATTTGTTTTCTTTTAGTTTGAGCTAAATTCTTATAAGTTGTGTATGCAAAAGTAAGGTCGCAACTTTTATTATATTGCACCTACTATGTGTGATGCTTCAAAAACTTGCAACATAAGGCTAGTACAATGATATTAGTGAGAAGGGAATATAATCCATATGATGATCTAGTAGGAAATGGTGCATTCATGAGTTCATAACTTAATCAATGCTTACATGTGGGTTAATTGCCTTTATTAACAACTTAGTCATGATTATCATAACATATGGCTATACTATGACAACCTTAATCCTTTCTAGACTTACCACACACTTTTGATGACATCTATTCTAATAGACTTATTACACAAAAGAATTGTAGTTCTATTCTTTGATAATCTTCCTAGGACTTGGTAGTGTAAACAATATTATAACTATGAACTACTCATTACACCCATATTTGTCTAATAATGAATGCAATACAATAACTAGATTGAGTCAATTGGAATCAACTTGAATTAACTTGAATTGAATATTACATAGGAGACCCCTTGCTTATATAGCCAAGGTGAGTACAAAGGAGTGAATGAAGCAATGACAAGTGTCGTTGTCTCATTACTTGATAATTAAGAGATAACTTGTCACCCACCCAAGGTGGTATCACATGTCCTCCAGAGGTGGATCATCCTCCAATGTGTAATAAAGTTTGTGCAACATGTGAAACAAAGGTGGAGGGTGATAAAGTGATAAGATAAAAAAGGTGGATCACCCATCTAAGGTGGAAAAGTCCATCCACTATAAGTGGATATGATAAAATAATAGCATGATAAGTCCACATAAAGTGGAAATGCTCCAACTACTCCTATGCAATTTCCTAAGTAAGCTTAAGTGAAGTTTAATTAGTACCTGGGTGTGAATCAACCAAGATAAAATGTATCAATTACACCAACACACCCCCTTACATGCAACTTAGGGAGAATGTATAAAATCTAACAATGCAAAATGGGTCCCAACTACTAAGCCATGTTAGGTACCCATGTACAAATGCAAATGCAATCTCTCACAAACGAAGAAAGGGAGAAAACCATGTGGGATAAAATTCTCCTTCAAAAGAGAGATGAACACACATAATGATCTCAATAATGAATGAGAGAGAAGAAGAGAGGCCATAAAGCCCCCCCTCAATGTCATATCTCCTACAAATATGGTCCAAGATGATGACCAATACTCCTCCATAGGAAGAAAATAGAACCAATGTTGCACCAAGAATGTCAAAGTGTGATAAAACTAGGTACCAATGTCGATGAAGAACTGATGATGAATCACTCACCACAATATGATAGAGATCAGAAATGGAGACACCTATGTGAGCATCATTTAAAACAATCAAAACAACTACTAAATAAAAACCCTACAGAACAACAAAATATAGACATGATAGTTGGAAATTGAAAATACTTAAACTTAATTCAAACCGTTCCAAACTATGCCTACTATATTTTGTTGCTTCTTTGTACTCTATGGGAGTGGATTGATGTGGTGCTCAGTATTGGATTTGACAACACTTCAACTCAAAGATTCGAAAAAACTAAGATATGATGCTTGGTTGCTTGATAAAAATCTGCATAAGGTAATTGTTATTCAGAAATTAGGATCCTTCATATGGGTTTGAAGGGGTTTATACAGATTTTCAGAAATCAATGGATGATTGAAATTGATTTGAGAAAAAACAGATTGAACAAACGAGATAATTAGAGACAAGAAGATTTTGGGTTATCTTCTAAAATTGAGGATTTGTTTCCAATTCGAACTCAAAAAGCAAAGAGTCGTTTAGGAAAGAGTCATTTAGGAAATAAAAGAGAAGATAAGATTTGAAGATATTTATGATTTTTTAGGATAAGAGTTTCTAAAAATGCAATTTTGGAAAAGGAAATGATTTTTTATTTAAAGATGATTTTTTACATTTTGAGAATATTTTAAATTTTTAGAAAATAGTAGTTTCTAAATTTGAAGATATTATGCATTTTAGATTTGTGCATATTCTTTATTTTCTAAATTTAATAATTTAAAGATATTTTTTATTTTTTATTTTTTGAAGATTTAAATTAAATTAAAAATTCAATTTATGAAAAATATAAAATTAATGCGAAATTGAGATGAAATTAAATTAATTTAATTGAGAGGAAGAATTAGATAATTTAAATAGTTAATGATAATTATTTAAATTATAGGACTTAGGAAATTGAACTTAATTGACCAATAAAGGTTAATTAAATAATATTAATTATTGAATTAATATTAGGGGAACGATTAAATGATTAAAAGATGAAGCTTTGAAAGAATTAAACTAATTAATTAAATAATTGAAGAACCATTTAATTAATAAAAGAAAAGTTAGTAATTTATTCAAACTCGGAAGAGTGGTCAATTTTGGGTGTCTACATTTGCCTCTCTTTGATACAATGTGATTTAGAGCGTTGTGTTAAAGAATATCTAATTAATTCATACCCCAGCGTGCCCTAACAATAGTAGGTGGACTTTATGCCCCCTCGAGAGATTGTTTGTGCAAGAAAGGCATGAATGATCTCTCGAAAGAAGATGACAAATGTTAGATGAAATGATGAAAAAGAAGAATAGTTAGTAAGAAGTGAAGATTTAGTAGATGATGACTATTTGATCGACATTAGATACACAAATTATTAATAAGATTCATGTATGGTTTCAGGAAGGACTCATCATGTATAAGACTAGTGACAATGTTTGGTTTCAGGGAAGACATACCTTCTTTAAGACAAACAAAAATGTTTGGTTTCAAGAAAGATACATCCTATATAAGACACATGATCATTGATTGGTTGACTAATTGATAAAATGATTTGACAAATTTGACAAATTGATGGATTGGCTGATTGGACTGATAGAAGAAATGTTAGTGATGGGTATTAATTAGTGAGATGTGAAGTCTTAATTAATTGCAATCAAGATAGGTGATGATTCTAAGTCACTTCTGAATATTTTCAATGTTATCATCATTGTGCCTTATTTGAAAAGAAAGAGATACGAATGTACCTACATATTGACCATCTGGATACTACTATGATCTCTTTTTAAACAAACAAATAGCAAATAGGGAATGTTTAAACTCAATCCTAGGGTTCATATGCTTGAGGTCAAGGTATGTGCGGCGTACCACAATCAAATGCATCCATTGCAATATACATCACAATTAGATACTTGATAGATATGTGAAGGCTCTTATCACAGACACCCTAGGAATAGTTGCCCCAGAATTTCATCAAAACACTCCACAAATAACAAACAAAGAAAACAAGATTACGATCCATCCTGGCCACTCTCACTACTTGGTGGTATCCTCGAGGAGCATAGTGTTAGAATAACTGAGAGGGGGGGTGAATTAGTTATCTAGTGTCCCAAAACAAAATGTATAATCCAAAACAAATTCTTCAACTTCTGCTACGCGGTAAACATAAAATACTTTCACTGTCTGTGTTTTTACCAATTGTTAGTTTAAAATTTATAATAGTTACCGATCAAATCTAACATGTAATATGCAAAGTATGATAACAAACAAATATCACAATCAACACATAACACAAGAGATTTAACGCAGAAACCTTGTGAAGGGAAAAACCACCTGGGACCGGCAACCGAAAATTGTTCACTCTTCTGAAGTGAGGTCGGTGAAGACCCAACCTTGTTTAAAGTTACAAACACATTGTTAGGTGTGACCTTGTTAGAGGATTTTAGACCAGAAGTTATCGTCCAACCAGCAGTCACTCTGGGGTTGACAGGATAACAATGTTCACTCTATGAATGAAACATCAAAAGACTTTCATAGTCCACTCAGTTAAGAGATTTGACTGTGTACAATGGTGTATCGTCTTAAAATGGAAGCACTTCCATGTTAAGAGCGTTTAGCCCTCTGAGTAAGTGGTTTGGGGTCATAATGGATGCCTTGAATTGATCTTTGCTTTGATTTGGCTTTCTCCCCGCTTTCCTTTTCTTTTCTGCTTCATCCTAGGTGAAATTAGGGATAGGATCTTAAGGATTCTCCTAAATTTCACTCTTCCATAGCTCTATTTTCTAAGTAGGATTTAGTAATGGATCCTTCTGGGCTTCATCTCAGTAATCATAGAATTTTATGTCTATTCCTGACATTCTGTCCTGTTCTGGCATCAATTCTAGGTTTCTGGACATCCCTGGGACCCCTTGACTTGATTCTGAGTGAACTTAGGATCAGGGTCAATGTCTTAGGTCGACCTTGACTAGGTCAAGGTCTTAGGTCGACCCTAACTAGGTCAGGGTCAACCTCGACATTGACCCCTTCCTCCAAAATTTTAAATTCCAGAATCTCCGAGCTTCGGGCTTTCGGGAGATTTATTTTCCCGCTTTCGGGTAGGCCATTTCGGGTTTCGGGATGGTAAATCCTTTAATTGCATTTAATCTAGGTATATTTTCTAAAGGTGAGGACCTAATTGGGATTTAATTCTCCAAGGTGGCCCATCTAGAGGAGTGTGCCCTAGATCACTATAAAAGGAGGTCTTCCTCTCTTATTTTGATCATCAAGTTTTGTGAAAACATATCTCTCAATCAAGTTTTCAAGCTCTCAAAGCTCTCAAGTTCTCAAGGTGATCAAGCAATCATCCATTCAAGCATTTCAAGTCTTCTTCTCCATCCAAGTTCTCCATTGAAGATCAAGGATTCAAGCATTCAAGCCATTGAAGGGATTTGGTTCAAGCATTCAAGATTTATCATTCAAACCTTAGATCTAGCCATCATGATGGTGTGATCTTCCTTCAAGATCCTTTGTTCATCTTCAAGATTCATTTCATTCTCTTACTCAAGTGAATTTCAAGCATACAACCATGGAGGTTTGATTTACATTTATTGTTGTGTTCAAGCTTTCATATCAATATACTTGTTTACATTTCAAATACAATTGCATATCTATTGAATTGCATAGCTTCATTGTTAGATCCTTTTCTACTACTTGCTAGCATTCTCCATTTCAATTTCAATATTAAGGTTGATTCCAAACTGGGGTTTGACCAAGGCAAACCCCCCCCCCCCCCCCCATACAATAAAAACCCGCATTTTCTTGCAGGTATAGGTGCGGAGTTTCGGATCTGAGAGCGAATTTGGATACCCTTTTTGGCAAACTTTCGGGATCTGCGAACAGAATTCGAATCGGACTTCAAATAAAGAATGTGGTATTTGACCTTTTATGAGGGTCAAACCCGAGCTAAGCCATCTTGAGGAAAGATTTCTGGGTTTTCTCTGTCTTGACATTTCCAGTCCAAGACAAGTTTCAGATTTTTCCAAAAGTGTACACAGACACCAGAATTCAACATTTTCCAGATCTGCCCTAATTTTGAGGTTAGTAGTTGTATTTCAATTATTTCATATTCCATTCATAGGAGAATATTGGATTTACTCTCTCTTCCTACTCTTTTCCATAAATTGATTCGATTGTGTATTAACCTTTTGGGTTGATCAAATCGGATCTCTTCTTTGGGGAATTTGGGTTTGAGAATAGATCTCAATATTTTCCCCTTCCCTTTCTATTTGAATAGTGGTGAATCCATTTTACATCTATTCATTTTGGTGAACCCGACAAGCTTACTCTCTTTCTTTTTGGTGTTATATTGTCGTTTACATTAGGTTTAGTTCAAAATACAAAAAAAAAAAACATTATATATTCAATAAAATCCAAAAATATTTCTTGCATTTCATTTTCTATGGCGATTGTTAAGATGCTTTGGTGTGTAGTTATGTTCTTCATTACTCTTCTTTTAGCATCTCTTTATCATACCTATGATGTTTATGAAAGTATTATTCACTTTATTATGTTGATGACCCTTCACTTTGCTCTTGCCTGTGCTTTTGTAAAGTTGACCGACACTAGTTTGCCTACATTTAAAACTTTTGTTAGAGATTTATGTGGTAGCCTTATTCATCTTTTGGATTATGTGAAGAATTGGGTAGATGACACACCACCTCCTCATCTTCCTAATCCTCATCCTATCAATCCCAATCTTAATCTTAATATTCCTATTCCGATACCTACTTCTCCGTCTGTTAATCCTCGCTCTTCCCGTACTTATGATGGGATTCAAGCTATCGTTCAAGATGCGGATGTGCAAGATTTCTTTGATTTACCTTCTCCTCTTATTCAGGATGATATTAAAGGAAAGGGTACAAACACTTCTTCAACACCTATTATTCCACCTTATGCGACCTTTACTCATGAGCATGATAAACAATCACCTCCTGTAGAGGCTTTACATAATATGTATACTACTGGATATAATATGGTGACTAAACAAGGTTATAAAGGTTTAGGGCTAGGAGTTAATGAGCATGGTATTAGGTTTCCTATTCATCTACCCCCTAAACTGAATATGTATGGTGTTGGGTGTTCAAAATATCAACTTAAGGTAGGTGATGCTAAACATCATCCTCCTCTCCCCATGCCTATCTTAGATAACCCTAATACTCGACAAGAAATTGCTAAGAAGGTATATGTTGAGCTAATGAATTCCAAGAAAGAAATCTTTAGACCTATGCCGATAGATGCTCTATACAAATATAAATGTCCTTTTCATTATAGTAACAAACACTTACTGGTTGATTGTAAATGTTTCAAGTCATATGTTAGAGAAAGAGCTGCTTTAGGAATTATATCTCACTCTCGTGCAGTTTTACAATTTCTTCATAATTTTGATATAGGGGATTCCCCTCCTTTAGATATAATATAAATGTTCTTCACCTCTTGTCTCATGACTGGAGGGCAAGAGGTGCATCTTAATCCAGTCTCCTAGGATCCATTAGGTCTTTTATTGGGGCTTAATTGGTATTCTTTCTCTTTTCTTTTTCTATGGCTTTGCATTATGTTTTTAATCATCCATAGAATCTATCCTTTCTTCTCAAGATATCTTTTCTAAGACATTTGTTTTCCAAAGGTATCCCTTGTCTCTATCTCTAGGGGGCAAGGTACCTCTTTCTTTTTCTTTGTCTAGGGAGTAGCTTTCCTTAGCTTAGTGGTATTTGTTTATATTGCAATATTATTTGATCATATTGATAGATATGTTGACTACAGATAACCTTCTTACATGAGAAGTTGTTGTCCTAAGTCGTCACTTCTTCTCTATGTTGCAAATTATACTCTTTATAAACTCTTGCCCTTGCTTTGGTGTTAGAGTTGTTTCCCTCATTTCAAAGATTCCTCTACCTCTTCTTTGCAAGAGGCTTGATGGTTGAATCTTTGTTCCCGCCTTTGAAAGCTAATATTTTATCTAAAGCACTCCTCTTTGGTGGGGGTCTTGTTGATAAGATCTCTTTCATTTGAGGATCCTTTTCCATGAGTGACATATCCTTTTCATGATTATCTGTACTCTTGGATGTAGGGGTCAATAACCCTCGCTAAGAATATGGTGTACATTATTGTAAACAGGATATCTCCTTGCATTGAGAAGTAGGTATCCTCTTCAATCTTTGTCCTACCTTTGGGGGCAAGGATGCCATCTGCTTTTCTATTTTTTTTGGGATTTCACCTCTTTCCTTGGGTAAGGAGTATTTATCTATTATATGACATCCAATCATACATGAAAATTTTGGTTTACATTAAGGATCTTTGTCCTTGATTACAACCTATTTTGTTGTTTGACATTGGGTTTCCATGGTTGAAATATCTCTCACCTTGGAAACTGAACAGTGTGCTATCCCTCATAAGGGTTACTTTCTTTTCACTTCTTGCATGATATCTCTTTACATTCGTCCCTTCCATGGCCTCATAGGAGCTATGACCTTCTTGGCTTGGACTAGGTGTTGTCTATGGATATTGTCTTGATGCTAAAGAAGGCTTTATCCTTGTTCTTTTCTTTCCTTAACATGTCAAAATAGTATGTTTTTGCCATATTAAGGAGGGGGGCATATATAGGGCCTCCCTTGTACTATAGTTTTTTTATTTTTACCTGCTAAATCTTGGAAGGTAACACACATAAGTTGCTAAATCCTAAAAAGACACACATTCATATGCTAAATCTTCTGAAGGTAACGCACATAAGTTGCTAAATCCTGAGGAGACACGCATTTAAAAAAAAATTTCAATATGCTAAATCCTCTGAAGGTAACGCACATAAGTTGCTAAATCTTGAAGGGACACGTATTTCCAGTTTCAAATATGCTAAATCTTGGAAGATAACACACATAAGTTGCTAAATCCTGAAAAGACACGCACCTATATGCTAAATCTTGCGAAGGTAACACACATAAGTTGCTAAATCCTGAGGAGAAACACATTTCATATTCATAGTGATACAAGAAGGTGGATCTATGGGTATTCCAGAAGTCGTTAGAAGACGCATTACAATTACAAGCACAGTTTATGGGTGAACCTGTTGGGCTCTCCCTCCAAGGTGATTCACGGTAAGGTGGGCATCTTACTGGGTGAGGTAATCACTTTCTCCTTTCTTTCTTTTCTGCTTTCATGCTAGTAGGACAGGATCATGAGGCTATGTTATTTATAGTGTTGCTCTTGTCTTTCTTATGTAAACATTTATACTTTTATGATAGCTTTCCAAATATGATATTAACATGAGGAATATTTCTTAGTGAGGTTTCTTATGCTAATTGATTTGGGTTATTTAGTGCTAACCCTTGTTCTTTTGGTTTTATTGTTTCGCACCCTCGTGTGTGTATGTTGAGTTAGAATCTTTAGTCTGGGGGCTTGTGCCCTTAGCTAAGTGTTATTTTATCTCTTTGTGAATCCACTTGGATCTCCTCTTTCTTCTCCTTTACCAAGAGTTTGCATCGAATCCATACTCTTGCTAAAGTGGGGGCTTAATGTATCATCTTAAAATGGAAGCACTTCCATGTTAAGAGTGTTTAGCCCTCTGAGTAAGTGGTTTGGGGTCATATTGGATGCCTTGAATTGATCTTTTCTTTGATTTGGCTTTCTCCTCGCTTTCCACTTCTTTTTTGCTTCATCCTAGGTGAAATTAGGGATAGGATCTTAAGGATTCTCCTGAATTTCACTCTTCCATAGCTCTATTTTCTAGGTAGGATTTAGAAATGGATCCTCTTGGGATTCATCTCAGTAATCATAGGATTTTATGTCTATTCCTGAAATTCTATCCTGTTCTGGCATCAATTCTAGGTTTCTGGACATCCCTGGGACCTCTTTGTTAGCACCTGTAAAATTTTCATGACTCTGTTTGTAATTTCCCCTGGTCTCTGCAGTGTTTTCTGTGCTCTGGCCCTCAAACCCTAGGTCAAAATTTGAAATATCTAGCCATTGGTGGAGAAAAACCCTTTTTTCCCTGGCCTTGTTCTATTTCTGCGTTACTTTTTCGGGCCACTTAACTGATTTATGAAGCATGTGCTTTATATTTATCACCCACGGGGTCATGTTTTCATATCTTTTATCCTAGGCCGGTTCCTGTTTAATATTTCCCTATGTCTAACTGCTTGGCGCTTTAATTTTTCCTAAGTTCCGCCTTTTAAAATTATGTGGTTGTCGTTGTTTCGCAAGACTTCTTGTTGTTAGAGTTTCTGACATGCGGTATAGCGATGAGGCACCATCTGTCCCGACGGGCCCAATATCTTTTCTTGTCTTTAGATCTTACGACAGTCACATGATCTCATGGAATATTCTTCCCCCTTGAGATCATGCGTCGGTCGTCCGATCTTCCATCGTGTTCATGCCGACCAGAGTGGGTCCACTGCCAGGTGTGCATAGGTGGTAGTTTCTTATTGGTTGTTGAGCGATGATTTGGAAGTTGTCAGTGGGACCAGGGTTTCCGACGTGTCTTTGAGGGCTCTGACATTTGTAGAAGATCTATAGTTGGCGTAAGTTCTCATGGGTTTTGTCATTGTTATGAGATCTTACGCTATTCTCAGGTGACAACGGGTGGGTCCTTTGACAGTTGGAGCTGACGTGCATGATTTTCATTGGCAGAAAGGATAACGTTGCAGTGGGACCGTGTTTCTAGATCTACAGATTTGTCTTATTTTGATTGGTCAGTTAGTCGATGACTTGGATGTGTCAATGGGCCCGAATCTTTTAGGAGGATTATAGATTCAAGATCTACGGTTGTCTTAAGTTCGCATGGAATCTTTTTGGGCCATGTGATCTTAAGACAACCGTCTAATTAAAAGGCTTATAATGTGTGGGTCTGAACTGACAGGTGTGCTGACTTGCTTGATTTTCATTGGTTGTTGACTAATGACGAGGCTGAGGACTTTTCAAAGGGTCTGTGACAGTTATGGAGATTAATGTGAACCGCCCGATTTGCTGGGAAATAATTGGATTGATAGCCGTGTTTTAAAATCTGTCTGGTTAACTGTTGTAGTTCAAATTTGAATATTTTAAAGGGTTTCCAGCGATAGAAAGACTGAAATTGAATGTTTTTGCGGTCAAATTTGGTAGGAATGATTTCATCGACTGTTGTAGAGTGGTCTAGGGGTTTGATGACTGATTGCAGGGGTTTTTGTACCATGAAGTGTTGCTTGAGGCTTGTTGTAGGTGGACAATCAAATTGACGAGTTTAATAAATTCATGACTCTCAGTACAAATTAGGAAATTTTTCATTTATGAGGATCATTCTAGGATCTGCTTTCTCTAGGCTACTTGGTTTTCCCCCAATTGTAATAAATTCCTGATTGATCTTAGTTGGTTTGATGGGTAAAACCCTAACCCTAATCATCTGTAGCTTGTTGCATCCTGTTTTGGGATCCCAAGATGATTAGTGGTATATATGGTTGAATTTTTTATTTTGCAAGGGGTCGATGATGTTACTGTTGATGATATATTGAAAGTCAAGGTAAAGGACTGAACAAGGAGAACCTGGATTCTGGGTCTGTTTCCTAGCATTTTGTTGTTCTGGTAATGTATTGATTCTGCAAATTTTAATAAGAATACACTTGGATTCCAATCTCAAATTCATGTTTGTCTTCTTATTTTGATCTTGGGCTCATATATGTTAAAGTCACAAAGTGAGTTAGCATATGGTAAACAAAGAGTACTGTGGAGTTATCTTTGAGTTCCTAACAAAGTTAGGATTAAAGTCTTTGAGGTGATTTCAGTGAGTTCATGGTAGGGTAAGAATTTGATGATCAGGTTTGGGAGTGAAAGGGATAATAGGCAAAGCACTTATCTTGAGTTCAGGAGTATTTGATTTAGGATTTTCAATTGATTTATGTTATTGGGTGACTCTATGCCCTAGGTTAAGGCACTGATCCTTTCTCTGGAAGCAGTTCATCATCATCCACCATACATATAAATGATAAAATCTTTCAATCAGTTTGTAAAGGGTATAATGCATAACATTTTGTGATTCCTTTCAAGAAGCGAATCAAAGGTACACCCGTCTGAGCATCTAGGCTCAAAGTGTAGGAGGATCTCTTTGATCCTTGTTAATTGGCCCTTTTCCTTGCAGACTTTGGAGTGGTGATAGAGTCAGTGACATTAAGTTGTCAATCATAGTGTAAACCTGCAAGTAGAAAGAAAAGACAACCAAAAAAATGGTGACTCTGCTGGGGAGAGTCTAGAGATAAATTTTTTAAGTGGACTCTTGTTTTTCCTATTATATTCAGTTAAATATTTCCCACTTTGGTGGGTGACGACTCAAAAAGGTTAGAACCAGTGTTATAAACTGCAAATCATGGACAAAAGAAGGAATACTAGGTCCTTTATTAAGAAAAATTCAGAGGTTACTCTGGAACAGTTACCTAGGCAAGAAAAGAAGAGTTGGACCAGAAGAAATGGTGAGTCTACTAGTGCTCCCATGAGAGAACAAAGAAATACCAGAAATAGAGCACCACTTGCATCCTCTAATGAGGAAGATTCACAATAAAAAGGTTCTAAATCAGATAGTGGTCACTCTGAAGACAAATTTTATGATACCCGAGAGGCAGTATTTCAAGATAAGGGTTCATTACTTGCAGGTCAGGATGAACAAGCTAGAGAAAGGGGTTTTGAACCAAATTTAGATCTTGATGAAGATATGTTCAGAAGGCAACCCATGAGACCAAGACAGGTCCATTTCCCATACCAAAATATCACTGATATGGATGTGTCATCAAGTTCTGATGATATTATGATAGACCCAGATGATTTAAGTGCACTAAGGTTGCAGTTGGTAGAGCAGGATGCCATACATAAGAGGTTACAAAAGGAGAGAGAAGCTGAAAAGGTGAATGCTCTAATAGAAAGAGAGTCTCTTCTTAGAAAGATTAGTGAGTTGAAGGAGAGAAACAAGATGCTTGCTTCTGCTCCTAAGACTTTGCAGCATGATGTCTTTGGTGATCTTGATGCTTTGAGAAGTGAGCAGGAGTGCCAGTTGCAAGACCATGAGTTTGATAAAGAGGGCCTTGTGGTTAGACAGGTTCAAAGTTATGCTTCCCTCCCTAAAGATAAAGATGGGCATGAGATCACTAGGCCTGTTGTTGCTGTTGGCAAAAAAGGAAAGCAAAAGATGGTGGGACACCAAGCAAGCAAATCATTAACAATACCAGGGGTCCCACCACCCAATTCAAATAAGGACACAGAGATAGAAAGAAAAAGAAAGGAAGATGAGGACCTAGCAAGAGAATTAGAGAGGGCTGAAATTGAAGCTTCCATTGTGGAAAAAAGAAGAAAGATCCAGTTCTTGAAGGCTTCCTCTGCAAATTCTCTTGGCCCATTTGATACTGAACTAGGTATGCCATCTATGACTGCTACTGTTCCATATAGTAATGCTACTACTAGTTCAATTCCTTCTTCATCTACTAAGATAGGTGTTGATCCTAGGCAATAGTTAAATGCACAAGTAGATGGGAATGTAAATGTAAATGTTGATCCTAGGGTTAACACTAGTTCAAGTTTTCAAAGAAGACCTATGCAACTAGAAGGCTATAGGCAAATTAGTTTTGATGGAATACCTGGCTACCCAAATGCTCTTCCAACCGATATAAGAGATAAGATACCTAAATTTTCTGGTAATAATGCTATTAGTTGTGAAGAACACCTTAGGTTATTTGTTGATGTATTAAATGATTATGAGGTAGAGCATGAGGATGTAGTCATGAAACTATTTGTTCAATCTCTAGTGGAAGATGCTAGAGATTGGTTTAAGAGACTCCCTGATAGATGTATTGATACATGGGATTCTTTTGAGAGATGTTTCAAAGAATAGTATGGTGACAGGCCTAATGCTAGTTTCATGTTGAATGAGTTCAACACTATAAGGAAAAATCAGAATGAGTCTGCAGCTGAATTCAATATGAGGTTTCACAAGGGTATGCATAAGCTATTTCAAGTCATGAGGTTAGATGACAATGTTTGTCTGACCACATACTTCAATGCATTTGATGGAAAGATGGGATATATGTTGAGCGACAAAGAACCAAGAACCCTTAGAGATGCTTTTAGGATTGCTGTCAATATTGAGAACAATATGAAAATATCAAGAAAGTTGGGTGGAAAAAGAGATGATCCGAAGCTATTTGGAGATAAAAAGTATAAGCGAGATAATGAAAGAAATGTTGGAAATAAGAAACAAGAGGAAGCTAAATTGGATAAGGTGTTGAATGCATTGAAGGATTTAAGAGCACCTGCTAATAGAATTGATAATGCTCCTGCCAATGAAAAGCCTCAATTCAACAACAATTTCAGTAGGCAGAATAGATTGCAGAATTATCCCTACAACACCCAATGGAAGGATGGCAAGCCTGTTGTCCCTTCTGCCAGAGGAAGTAATGATAAAGTTGTCCCTGATCCTTTACAAAGATCCTCTGTAAATGTTATAGAGGATAAACCATGGTGTATAGCATGTTAGTCCCCTCATTCTGCAGAGCATTGTGTGGTTGCACAATCCATGTCAGCATATCAAGAAGATAACAATGAGGAGTTAGATCAAGAAGAAAATCATGATGACATTGGATGCAACATGGCAGCTTCATATTTGGGATATGAAGATGATTCTGATATTGATGAAGAAGTAGATGTGTGTTTGAAAATACACAATAGGGCACTTTTCCATCAGGAGGTTTTTTCTGATAATGATGACATTGATGAAAAGACATGTAATGTGAATTCTTCCTCAGAAATAGTAAATCTAAGAAGACCTTCAAAGTAAGAAATGGATAGAATTACTACAGAAATGATAGCCCAAGTGCAAACTAGAGGCATGGTGGCAAGGAATACAAATGAGAAAGCTGCAGGAATGTTTATAAAGAACACCAACTCTGGGGAATTCAGTGGAAATAGATCAAAGGATGATCATATGGCAAGGTTCAAAAATGTAAAAGGTAAGAAGTGGGAACCTAAGGGGGTTGGAATTGAAAAAGTTTCTAATGAAATAGAAAAGCCAGTTGGCACAATGGCTAAAGTTGAAAAAGTAAAGGTCACAGCTACAACTAACATATCAGATACACAAAAAGATAATAAAGCAATGCCAATTGAGATTCCTCCCTCTGCTCCTGTTGATATGTTGGCTGTGTTGTCTTAGATAACTGTCAAGGTTCCATTGTCAGAATTGTTGAGGATCCCTGAACATAAGGACAGGGCTATTGCATGGGTAGATAATGTTCATAGTAATGATATTGCACGCAATGAACCTCGGGATAAAGTTTTGAAAGAGGTGGAGGTCCAAGGATTGGTATCTCACATACCACCTATTTACTTGGATAATTCTGTCAATGCTAGCCTTGAAAATATAGATCCGTTCTTCTTGAGTATTCTTGTGAATGGAATGAAATTAAGAAATTGCATGATTGATTCTGGTGCTTCTAATACTGTTATGCCTTTTAAGATCATGGAAAAGTTAGGTCTAAAGGTTGATACAGATCAAGGTAGATGTTGTGCAATGGATCAGAGGGAATTACCAGTCATTGGGACTATAAATGCAATGCCATACAGATTGGCAGCCTATCCAGAGAAAGAATTGACCATGAGTGTCTTGGTGGTGGACATTCCATCCCATTATGGTATGCTATTATCTAGGAAATGGAGTGCTTCCATGGGTGGATGTTTGCAGTGTGATCTCTCTTCTGCAACTTTCAAGATTGATGATCAGTTCGTTAGGATTGAAAGAGAACCAAGGGTAACTTATATGATTGAAAAGGATATTGATAATGAGGTTACCTATTTTATAGATACTGATGTCAATGCTTTTAGAGCTAAGGTCATTGTACTTGAAAAGGAGCCTATATTGCCATGTATTGCTAAAAAGGTAGGTTCTATGTTTGTGAAGGGTGATTTGTGGGTGATGTGCTTTGATGGTGCTAGCTGCAAAGATGGAGTAGGAGTAGGTATTTTACTCATTTCTCCTAAGGGGAACACCTACAAGTTTTCTTTTACATTGAATTTCTTTTGTACCAATAATATAGCAGAGTATGAAGCATTATTACTAGGATTGAGATTGGCACAAAAGCATGGAATTAAATGTATAAAAGTTATTGGGGATTCTGAATTAGTGGTGTCCCAAATAAGATCAGTATATGTTTCCAAGAACAAAAGGTTGAAGCAATACAGAAATGTTGTTTGGGATTTGATTGAGTGTTTTGATGCCTTCAATATTGAGTGGAAGGATAGAAGTAATAACAAGATGGATGATTTGTTAGCCAATATTGCAATCAATCCCAATGATATTACTTTTGCTAGCCTCTCTAAAGTTGAAATTCAGACTAGGCTTAGTATACCAGATAATGTTGAGAATTGGCAAGTTTTTGAAAATGACCAGGATATCTTGAGATTTTTGAATTGTGAGGATCAATATCATGGTCAAGAGTTAGATTGTTCAGCCTTGGTTGAGATTGCAGAAGGAAAGGAAGTTGTCCTCAGTAATGAAGTCATTCAACTTAGAACTAACAAGGTTCCTGTGTGTGTGAGTTTAACACCTTCATGAAATTAAGATCAAGTAGCAACAATTTAAGCTAAATACAAAGGAAATTTACTCTAAAATGCAACTACAATCTATAACATCTCATGGATCTCTAGAAAGAAGTGGTAAGTGAGCTCTCAGCTACAAATCCTCACTAGTGACACCTCTAAAATGAGAATAATGCTGCTATGATGCTTCTAAATGCTAATTCTATGATGAATTCATGCTTAATCTAGCTCCATTGATAACAATGCAATGGTAAAATGCTAAAATGATAACTCTAAATGCTCAAATGCTTCAATTGCTCTTAGAAATGATCTCAATTGACTATAGTAACAATGCTTTTCAATTGAAATTCTAAGATGGAAATGCTCTCTAAAATGCCTCATACTTATAGTAATTTCCCAAGGGTAGGGGGTAGAGTGAGTTGATCATGGTTATGCTTGGGTAAGGTCAATTGGCTTTGCTTTGTCCATAAATGGGGGGACAAGGAGGGGACAATCATTTAAATGGTTTCAAAAGGCTGGACCATTTCAACAAAAGTGAGTGATTTGTGTCCATTTTGTCTCCAATTTGCTTTGTTGAGGGAAATTATGATTTATTAATTAATTAAAGTAATTAAATTTAGCCATGAAGGGTAAGAGGTTCATTTTGATTTTTGCTTTCAACAACTATGTCATTAATTGAATTTAATCAATTTCGTAGTGTTTTTCCCCTTTTCAAGCTTCATTTAATCATTTAATTGAATTTTCCTTTGATTTGAATTGCCTTTGTCCCATTTATTGATTTTTCGTGCTATTTTGATGATTTGATTGCACTTTTTGATTGATTTAAGCCTTTTGCCAATTTTTCGTGTCTACAAATGCCCCTCTTTGAGTTGATGTGCGAAGAACACTGATTCAAAGATTCCCTTGGTATGATGATCTGATTCTATTCTGGTTCTGTGATTCCTTGATACCTCTGATAGTTGGTACGATGATTTGATACTGTCTCTGATAGTGATATGTTGTCTGATATGATATGATATGATACTAATTTGCCTCCTGATATGAAACTGATATGATATGATACTGATATGATATGCCCCACTGATAAATGTTTTTGATGTGATGCCAATTTGATACTCTGATGCCCCCTTAGAAATAAAACATATTGATTCCTTGATTTGAAAGATTTTGATTGATTGGTCCAATATGTTTTCATTTCTGAAAAATATTGATGATATGCCATGACTCACAAATTTGCATATCCAAGATAGATAGGTCTGTTGTAGTTAAGCAAAACAAGTGATTATAACAGGATAATGGTACCAATGAATGTGATTTGTCAATCTGATAGGATAGTAAAACTGATATGGGATAATTGATCAGTGTGAAAACTGATATAGTTGATAGGATTGATCTTGATCAGTGTGAAAACCGATATGGGATCCTGATAGGATTGATAAACTGATACTTCGCGCTCAAGACATAGAGACACGAACAAATAATGATAGGTTTGATTGCTTTGATTGACTTGATTAATTGACGTAAGATGATTCACTGATATAAAATACTGATATGAGTCCCTTGATTTGCAAAAACAGGCACATTTTCGTAAATGATATATATACGGACCTTAGCTTCTTGGATATTTAGACTTAAGTCATGAGTTGACCCAGCTAGAGTACATGTTATTGAGATGATTGATTATGGAGCTCCTTCAGTTTGTTGATATTATATCATGTTTTAGTTATTGATTAGGACTTGGATGTATCACTTTGATGACATTGTATCTTTGATTAGATAGACTTCATGGATCTATGATATTATGGACACTTTTTATGATTTATGGACTTTCCTTGATTCTTGATTGAACCCCCCCATTTGATGATTGATCAAGATTTTGATTGAATGAACCCCCTTGTCCTTGGAAAAATACTACAAACAAATGCACATGTAATTAATCTAACATGATAATGCAATTAACCTTCCATGATAATGCAATGCAATGAAACTAAGTGTCACTAGTTTTTAGCAAATAAATGCCTTGAGGATAAATTTTCATCATTGAGCATTTTGGGATTGGAAAGTCGATACAATCACCACTGCCCACTGACATGATGATATGAATACCGCTTTTTATATCACTTTTGGTAACACCCTTTTGGAAACTAGTACAACCCTCACTAGTTGGATGACCAAACTATGGGAGTATGAATACCAATCCATTTTCTCAAACAATCAAAGGTCAACCTTCCACACTACATGAAAGTCCTCGATGGTTCTTTGGTGACCATGTCGTTAGATGAATTCACATAAGTTGTGGGATCTTCCTCAAGATAGTCACTCAAAGACAAGAAAAATATCATGTCTCCATCATCGCCAATCTAGTCGAAACCTCATCGATTAGCTAAAAAGATGTGATAAAAATCAATGGAAGTAAAGACCATCAAAAGAAAGCTTCGAGTGTTTTGCATTGTTTCATGATTTTCAAAAAGTATTTCCAAGTATTCTGATCTTTAAAGTGTTGTCAATTTTTAATCCCGAATAATAAAGTCAATGAAGACTCAAGGATCAAGTTGTAGGCTCAAATACTTGGGTATGAACAATGATATCCATCAAAGGTTCACGAAAATCACTCTCTTCTGAAGCTCTGATAAGTCTCTCTGATGTGTGACCAACTATAGCACTATTGAATCCACTGATTCAGATCAAATGCCCCTGATTGGATAGGAAAAATGTTGGACTTGAGCAAACTTCCAAGATTTTACAAAAACTCGGTTCATGCCAGATGCATCTAGAAGCACTTTATGCTTTCCTTTTTACCAGCTCTCAAACAAGATCATATTGGTTTTCCCCCAATGTCTAGCAAGATATAGGACATGAAGGATGGATTTCAAGCTGATGGATTAGAGATGGAAAGGCTATGATGGAAGAAGTATGTGAATGTGACCCATAGGACTATCTCCTCAAGAGTACCCAAGCTAAGGAAAAAATGATATAGCAATGTGAAGCATGTTTTTGGATAATCCATGGAAGTCAATTGTGTAGGGCTAGATAGTGTATAGGATAATGATTTTTTGCCATAAAAATGAGGGATCCAAAAGAGTGGACATGTCAAGAAGTTTTTGATAACAATTTTTTTTTTTTTTAAGTTCTTCATCTTGATCAAGACCAAGGGTCAATTTGGGTAAGATGTGTATAAGATCACACAATCATGATAAAGGAGTGATGGAGGATATGATGGGATGTTTTGGGATTATGAAAAGACTATCAAGGAATAATGAAGGTGAATTTGGGATAAGCAAGATCATGATAGGGTAACATGGATGCAACAAGTACATAAGCTGATGGAAAGGATAACGGATGTCAAGATACTTAATGCTCGTGGATGTGTTCAACCTTGTCAAGATGAAGGTGATAGAGGAAATGTGGATGAAACTTGATAAATGATAGGAAGATGGAGGATGGCATGGATGAAACTTGCCCCCAAGTGTGGAGTGCAAGAAGGAAAAATTACGCATGATGCCTATTTGCTAGGTTTTCATCATGGTACTTGTCTAAGGTGCCACAAGAAGTGGTTTTTACCATAAGATAGATTTATTTCTCTTTACTTTTGCTACCAAGGTGCCTATTTCTAGGTTTTCACCAAGGCACTTTTTTTCTTTTTTCTTTTTTTCTTTGCTTTTTTCTTTTTTTGTACTTTTCAATATTTTCCCAACATCAGAATCTTTGGACAATGCTCCTCTGAAAGATATGCTGTAATAAACCATGGGTATGACTATGATGCTCAAAGATATTGATAAGAGGGATGGAAAGATGGAAAGTATGCATTGGAAAATGAATGTGAGGATAAGAAGAAGGTATGTTGTAGATGGGCATGTTGGCAAGATCAACTTTGACACACACTTTGAAGAGTGGTGGAATGATGGAGGAATGATGGAGGAATGATAGATGAAGGAGTTAAGGGTCCTTTTGAGGTAGTGGATTTTTGGATATGAGAACCCAAATTAGACTTGGAAAGTGGAGGATGTTTGGAAGGAGATGGAATGGAAGCCTTTGGAAGCTTGAATGTCAATTTTGCTTTTTCTGTTGTGTGCAAGTCTTTCAAAAGTGACTTGGGAATCCACATATTCTTTGATTTTTCTTTCTTTTGTGATGCTTTTGAATGCATTTCTTCAATGAGGGATTTAGGAACCCACATTTTATTTTTTTATTTTTGCTTTGTGGACCTTTGCGGCCTTTTGGATATTTCATTTTTCTTTTCATTCACATGTCGATTAGATGGGACATTGTGATTTTTATACACATATGGATTCTTGGATTTATGATTTTTATGTTGTACATCAAAATTGCTTCCAAAAGACTTAGGAATTGAGGATGAATAGGAATAATATGAAGGGTTCATATGGATCGGTGTTTGGACATTCTTCAAGTATTTGTGCCTTCATTGATCTTAATACATGGTAGGGTAAGTGAATGGATAACTAGGGATGATAGGAATAGATGATGGAGGAATATATGGACCTAATATGGATGGAAGGAATGAAGACTTTTGTTTTGGGACATAGGAACCGAAAATGGATTTGGAGGATAGTGAAGGAATATGGTTTCGTTTGAATGGAGGAATATACGGTATGAAAGGGATATCAATATCTTTGGAAGGAACTGCATCGCCAAGATTCTTATCTTTAGGATTTATCTTTATACCAATAAGCTCATGAGTAGCTTTGATAGGAACACATTTGATAGGATCAACTGAAGCTTGAGTGGATTTATTATCATGCAAGGGATTTGGAAGAATGATGGTTTCTTGAGGTGAACATGGAGGAATATGACAAGGAAATGATGGGATGCTTTGATCTTGACAAGGATCTTCGAATGATGTAGAGATGGTATTTTGCTCTTGATTTTCAATATGCTCATTGGAAGTTATGGAAGGAATATCTTGATCTTGCTTGGGAAGTGGAAAATATGTGGAACTTGGAAGGGTACTTTGTTCTTGGAATGGAAGGATATCATCTTGGAAGCCATGAAAGAATGCAAGGGGATCATCACAAGGTTCTATGGATATGGGACCTTCATCAAATATGGGAGGAGATTGTGTATAATCTTGATCTTGATCTTTATCACTATTTATCTCTTTTCTCTTTGGATTATCTTCTTGACATGGAGCCACTTCTAAGGATAAGGTAGATGTTTGGATATGTATGGGGAATATTTGGAAGAATGATGTAAGATCCTCTTGAATGGGTATAATATGCATTGAAGCACATGAATCCTTGGGGTCCAAGATCTTTGAAGCATGGAAAAGGTCTGCAACAAGATGTAAACTAGCTTGGGTTTCTTTTAGAGGTAGCCCTTGAGGGTAGCCATAGTCAACTTGAAAGGTGTTATCATTAGGTTCACTTTTTGATGGAGGAATTTTGGATAATTGTGGAGCTTTGGGAGATGACTGAAAGATGAAAGGAGTACATGCTATGGGAGAAACCTTACTAGATAGGGGTTTGTGCATTAGATCTTGCTTGAGAGTGATACTTTTCTCTTCATACTCTTTATTATCTTGATCACAAATAGGTTGATTATGAAATTTCTTTTGATCCAAGATAGGTTTGTCACTCTTAAATGCTTGTTTTTGTGAGGAGGATGAAGATATGGATGGCGCATCATCATAAAGAAAAGGACACCTTGATCTTAACAATGACTTTTTAGATGGTATCTCTTTTTGTTTTTCATCATTCTCTATCAAGGTTGATGTGTCAAAATCATGAGGAAGCTTAGCTCTTGCTTGAACTAACTTCATGAAATATGCTTCTTTATTCCTCTCCAAAACTAATTGCATTATTTTCACGAACATGGGATCTTGGAGTGCTTCTGAAACTTCATCTTCAGATACTTCATCATCTTGATTCCAATGGAGATTTTGATCTTGATTTCGATAATTGTTCTCCATAATAGGGTTGATTTTTTTCTCAAATAGACTCATCAGTATAAATGATTTTCAAGAATATGATCTATTTGTTGCATTGATAAAGAGTGCCTTTGAAAAGGGTATCCAAATATGAAACCAATTTTTTCTGAATCCTTTGGGAAATACTCTCTGTTTGCCCTTTTGTGTTTCTGGGCGTCACTAAACCAAGCATAGGCATGACCAAAACTCCTGTAGGCGTGCACTGGTTTGTTGTTAGGTGGTCCTCTGTAGGTTCTTAGGTGACACTTTACTGTTACTAAGTGGGTTTCCAATTCTTCCAGGCATGTCTCAATTTTTTTCTAAGCGTGACTTTAGGATGTCTACGCGGGTTTAAGAAATTCACAGGCGAGTGTGTTTTGTGTATAGGCGACACCTCTCTGACCAGGGTATAATATTTTAGATTTTTTAAAACTTTTGATCAGATATTTTTGAAAATTTCTTGTTTTGAAAATTGAAGACAAACGCAACACACACATAAATGTCTCTAAACAACAACTAATGTGTATATTCTCGAATGTTTTCACAAGTATAGCACAAGAATGAATTCCAAACAGCCTACCTAGAGTCAAATTGGTTTGTAAACATGGCTCTACAAGGTGGCCTTTCCAATTTAGCTGGGATTTAATAAATGTTCCGTTCAAATGAATTAAAATCTCTCATCCCCCAAGTATGTTAAGGGGCTTCCCACACGCATCAAGGCATGATTTTGTGCAATCCGTAAAGACTACTAGAGGAAGTTCGAGAAGATTAAAATCCCTTTGTCATGCACCCCATTAAGGATGCATGCATTTCATTTTATAGTGGGTCAAATTCTCGCGGCAAAAGCAAGTGTATCCCACTTTGGGTTGTCCCTCTCACTAGCCTCGCTAAGGCAAATTCGGGAGGTGAGCCCACTAAATCTCTAGCATGTTCATTTTGCAAGTAAGGCATATTTTGAATTTTAAGTAAAGTTTTTGGGAGTTTGTTTCACCAAGAAGGTGAAGAGCATATCCCTAACTTTCCTTTTGATTCTCAAACACTTCAAACACTTAGTTTTTTTTTTCAACCTCTTGACAAGGAGGTTCTTAGAATTGAAATGTGTGGTTCAATTTCTTCCCTATTAAAGCTAGGTTTAAATGACAATGCCACAAGTTAAGAGAATGCAAGCTTGTTTGAGTAGAATACCTTTCCTTGTAGCTAGCAAAAGGCTAGGGGCATTTTTGAGTTATTGATTTTCATTTTTCACTTACTCACCTTGGCAATTTGCTCCAACTCCCTCCTCCAACAAGTTAGTCCAACACAACCAATTCACAATGAGGGGAAACCAAACTTGCATGTAATCAATCAAGAGATTTTAATGAAAGAAGCTTTAATCTCAAGGTTCATAAATCCAATTTAGAGACACAAATTTCTGCTTATAAGCTTCAATCACAGCTAAATATTTCTCATATACCTGGACATCCTCATCTAGTGTGGATTCAAGGACAACCTTTGTATGAACTTGATTCTCGTTCTTTATTTTCTTTGCCAATGCTTTTCCCTCCTTGTTGAACCTACTTTCTGGCTTTTTCACTCTCGGATGTCTGCTCATTTACTGGTTAACAACAAACACAGAGAGTCAAATTTTCAAATTTTATCAAATTGAAAGTGAAAATAGCAAATTAAACGCAGGCGACATATTCCATCTAGTAGGCATGAATAAATCACTCAGAGGCGTGACTTTATTGATTAGACGCAACACTCTTCAGTGCACAAGCGACATTAGTAATAGCACAGGCGATAAATCTATTATGCAAAGCGTAAACAGAACTCTAAATCCGTGGCAAATAGTCAATGCAGAGCGACATCCAAAGCTTCTAAAGAGATAAAGATACTATCACAAGCGTAACATTAATGATCAAAGGCATGATAATCTCAATTACTACGTGATAGAAAATTTATCCTTAAGCGTGATATTAAGTGGAAAGTGCAATGCAAAGAGGAAATTAAAGCGACAAAAAATAAGTGATATGCGATACTTCCCTGTGTTTAGGCATGATTTGAAGTTGTAAAGGCTGAATGCTTTGCCATTCTGGGCGTGAGTTTCCAGCTAACAGGCATAAGATCAGGCTTCCGAAGCGACACTGTAAGGATTCTAAGCATGAATAGATCTCCCGTAGGCGTGACTTTAGAAAATTCCTACAAAAAACACACGGAAACCAGACAAAAATGTATGCAAAGATGATTTAAATCACAAATTTGTTAGTATTTGAGGCTCAATGCCCCACGGTGGGCGCCATTTGTGTGTGTGAGTTTAACACCTTCATGAAATTAAAATCAAGTAGCAACAATTTAAGCTAAATACAAAGGAAATTTACTCTAAAATGCAACTACAATCTATAACATCTCATGGATCTCTAGAAAGAAGTGGTAAGTGAGCTCTCAGCTACAAATCCTCACTAGTGACACCTCTAAAATGAGAATAATGCTGCTATGATGCTTCTAAATGCTTATTCTATGATGAATTCATGCTTAATCTAGCTCCATTAATAACAATGCAATGCTAAAATGATAACTCTAAATGCTCAAATGCTTCAATTGCTCTTAGAAATGATCTCAATTGACTATGGTAACAATGCTTTTCAATTGAAATTCTAAGATGGAAATGCTCTCTAAAATGCCTCATACTTATAGTAATTTCCCAAGGGTAGGGGGTAGAGTGAGTTGATCATGGTTATGCTTGGGTAAGGTCAATTGGCTTTGCTTTGTCCATAAATGGGGGGACAAGGAGGGGAAAATCATTTAAATGGTTTCAAAAGGCTGGACCATTTCAACAAAAGTGAGTGATTTGTGTCCATTTTGTCTCCAATTTTCTTTGTTGAGGGAAATTATGATTTATTAATTAATTAAAGTAATTAAATTTAGCCATGAAGGGTAAGAGGTTCATTTTGATTTTTTCTTTCAACAACTATGTCATTAATTGAATTTAATCAATTTTGTAGTGTTTTTCCCCTTTTCAAGCTTCATTTAATCATTTAATTGAATTTTCCTTTGATTTGAATTGCCTTTGTCCCATTTATTGATTTTTCATGCTATTTTGATGATTTGATTGCACTTTTTGATTGATTTAAGCCTTTTGCCAATTTTCTATGTCTACAGTTCCTAAGGGACTTGTTGTTCTAAAAACTGTGTTTGATAATCAAGATAGAGTTCAGATAGTTACCAAAAAGGAGGATCATATAAATTTGGAAGAAATAAATCTTGGAACACAAGAAGCACCTAAGAAGGTTTACATTGGTAAGGATATGTCTCACAAAGTGAGGAAGTCCTTGATTGAGCTACTAAGAAAATTCAGGCATGTTTTTGCATGGTCATATGATGACCTAAAGGTTTACAGAGAAGACTTGTTCCAACATGTTATTCCTTTGAAGGAAGATGCTAAACCCTTTAGGCAGAAGCAAAGGCCTATAAATCCTACTTTGGCACCCAAGATGCAAGAAGATTTAATGAAGCTAAGAGATGCTGGAATTATCAAGCCCATTGGGCATTCTTCTTGGGTGTCAAATTTGGTCCCTGTCAGGAAGAAGAATGGTGACATCAGACTTTGTGTGGATTTCAAAAATTTGAACATTAGCTCATTAAAGGATAACTATTGTCTACCTAATATGGAGGCTATGCTACAAAGAGTGACCGGATCTGAATTAATGTCTATGATGGATGGTTTCTCTGGTTATAATCAAGTAATTGTGAAAGAATCAAAACAATTTAAGACAACTTTTACTACACCTTGGGGGACTTATGTTTATGTGAGAATGCCTTTTGGTCTCACAAATGCTGGTGCAACTTTTCAGAGGGCAATGGATGTTGCCTTTTCAGATTTTATAAATGATTTCCTTGTTGTTTATCAAGATGATTTAACTGCCTATTCCAAGAAGGATGATGACCATTGTACTTATTTGGAGAAAAAATTTGTGAGGGCTTTGGAATATGGCATTTCGTTAAATCCAAGGAAATGTGCATTTGGTGTCACTGAGGGTAAGTTGCTTGGCCATTTGGTTGGAAAGCAAGGAGTCAGAATTGATCCTGAGAGGGTGGCAGCCATTGATAAGATTCAAAAGCCAAAAAATGTTAAAGGAATTCATTCTTTCTTTGGTTAGGTCAATTTCTTGAGAAGATTTGTTACAAATTTTGCTGAAGTTACTAGGCCAATATCCAAGATGTTGAAGAAAGGATCTGAGATCAAGTGGGAAGGTGAGCCTGATGAAGCTTTCAAGAATATCAAGCAGGCTATCAAAGATGCACCTGTGCTCAAGGCACCTGATTACAGTATCCCAATGCATATCTTTTCTTTTGCATCTTTTCATACTATTGCTGCAGTTTCGTTGCAAAAAAATAATGAGGGTTATGAGCAGCCTATTGCATTCTTTAGTAAATCTTTGCAGGCTGCTGAACTGAAATATGATATCAATGAGAAACAAGCTTATGCACTGGTGAAGGCAGTCAAGGCTTTTAGATGTTATTTAACAGGAGCAGTTGTGATTGCTTTTGTGCCTAGTGCTGCAGTAAAAGATATTTTTTTCATAGCAGGAGGTGTCTGGAAGGAGATGTAGATGGATAAATAGAATTCAGGAGTTCAATATTGATATCTAGATTACCAAATTGGTCAGAGGACAAGGATTGGAAAAACTGATGGCTCAATCCAATCTTGATGCAAATCAGATAAACCAAATTGAGATTGATTAAACTTGTGATATGGATGATTGCATCTGGTATCAAGACATTATATTTTACTTAAGGAACATGAAATGTCCAGTAGGGATGGATGATAATAAGAAAAGGACATTGAAATTGCAGGGCAAAAAATATGTGATTGTAAAATGAAAATTATATAGGAAGAATTTAGATTGCATACTTTTGAAATGTGTTGATGAAAATCAGGCTAACAAGTTGTTGAAAGAAATGCATGAGGGAGTTTGTGGAGGACACTACATGGGTAAAACTACTGCTCAAAAAATTTTGAGAGCAGGATTCTGGTGGTCCACAATCTTCAAGGATGGAGAGCAGTTGGTAAGGAGATGTGATGCTTGTCAGAGATTCTCTGGTAAGCTTAAGTTTTCAGGTAATGTACCTTTAAGGCCAGTTGAGGTGCAAGTTCCTTTCCAACAATGGGGAATAGATTTTATAGGGGAAATACCAAACAAGTCTAGTGGGGGACATTCATGGATATTAGTTGCCACTGATTATTTTACAAAGTGGGTAGAGGCTATTCCCATAAGGAATTCAACTAGTAAGGTGGTGACTGATTTCTTATTGAATAATATTGTCACAAGGTTTGGTTGTCCTAAGAGGATTGTCAGTGATAATGCAATGTGTTTCAGGTCTGCTGAATACAAAGATTTCTGCAAGGGTCTGGGAATTCAGATGTCATACTCCTCACCCTATCATCCACAAGGGAATGGATAGGCAGAATCAACAAATAAGAGCCTGATAAAAATCCTCAAGAGGATTCTTGATAAGAACAAAAGAGTAGGGAATTCAAAATTTCCATTAGTTGTATGGGCTGATAGGGTAACTGTGAAGAAGGCAATTGGTTGTGCACCATTTGATTTAGTATATGGGATACATGCAAGAATGCCTCAGAACAACTTGTTAGAAATGTATAATTTTGTTCAATTATATGATGATGATATAGAAGATGAAATGCAGTTGAGAATTGAAGACCTTATTAGGCTGGATGAAACTAGGAGAGAATCAGTTGCAAAAAATGCCAGGTTGCAGTTACAAGTTAAGAATTTGTATGACAAAAGGACTGTTGACAGGAAGTTTGAGCTTGGTGACTTGGTATTAATTTGGAATGCTAGATTGGAAGACAAAGGAAAACATGGCAAATTTGACCCAATCTAGCTAGGGCCATATCTAATTCATGAAAAATGGGGCCAGGATTCTTATGTTGTGAAAGAACTAAACGGTGATGTTCAAGAATTGCCAATTCATGGACAATTCTTGAAGAAATACTTCAATTGAAGGTATCCTTCTTTCCATGAACAGTAGTTAGGTCTATTTTTGGTGTACATTTTGTATGGTGGTGTGTTTGTTCCCTGTTTCTTCTGCCTGAGCTTGTAGGGTTTTGTCCTTTTCTCTTTGTTGTTCAAGGTTTTTTGTCCAGTTGGTGGTCTCCTTCACCCTGAGATTCTAGATCCTTGCTATGCTTGCAAGAGGCATACATCCCCAGATAGAGCCAATGTTAGCACCTATAAAATTTTCATGACTCTATTTGTAATTTCCCCTGGTCTTTGCAGTGTTTTCTGTGCTCTGTCCCTCAAACCCTAGGTCAAAATTTGAAATATCTAGTCATTGGTGGAGAAAAACCCTTTTTTCCCTGGCCTTGTTCTATTTCTGTGTTACTTTTTTGGGCCACTTAACTGATTTATGAAGCATGTGCTTTATATTTATCACCCGTGGGGTCACATTTTCATATCTTTTATCCTCGGCCGGTTCTCGTTTAATAATTCCCTAAGTCTAACTGCTTGGCGCTTTAATTTTTCCTAAGTTCCACCTTTTAAAATTGTGTGGCTGTTGTGTTGGAAATTTGGCTAAGGTATGTACATGAATGTTGTCATTATGGCAACATATGTTCCCTATGAAGATTGCATAAGATGGAAAGTAAGTATGGAAGATCGCAGACTAAAATTGTCTAAGTATGAAACAATGTTTTTGACAGAGCACCCGATACAATTTGTTTTGGCGACGTTCACTCGAGCATGATCAGAGTTTGCGTAGTTGAACATAGACTCTATGGTGTCTAAGGATACCCCATCTCAGTATTTCCTATTTCTAACAATTGGTATCATAGCACAGTTACTCGGAGAAGGAACATTCAAGGAAAGCCTAGCAGCTTGAGTAAGATCTCTATGGATATGGATCAATTACAAAAGAATCTTGAAGAAGCTCTTGAACAAATTGATATGCTTACTAATGAAAGAAACACTTTGAAAAGAAAGTATGATGATGCAAAGAATCTTATTGACAAATCGAAAGGTAAGATAGAAGATCTGAAATCTGAGAAGGAATCTGAAATTCTTGTTGAAGATTGTGATGATTTAGAAAAAGAAAATGTGATCCTTAAACATGAATTGAAGATAGCAAATCTGAAGCTTAGCTTGAAAGATGGAAATAACAATCTGAGATCTGAGAATGAAAATTTGAAGAATGAGAATGAAGATCTAAAATCTAAACTTGGCAAGGTAACATCTGAATTTGATAAAGTCAAATTACAGTATGATGAACTTGAGAAATACAACAAAATTGTGAAAGGTGAATTGACTCAATCCAAACAACAACTTGAGAGACTATATTCAAACAGTGAAAAGATTAATGAGCAAGTATCTTATGGAAAACCATTCTATGACAAAACTGGTCTTGGATTTAACATATTCAAGATAGTTAATGAAAGCAAGAAACCAGATCTGAATATATGTGAAAGCAGTGAATAAAAGAAGTTAGATGAAAACAAATCAGAAGAATCACCGAAGCAAGAAGAATCACCAAAGCAAGAAGAACCACCAAAGCAAGAAGAATCATCGAAGCTAGAAGAACCATCCAAAGGTATGCAAAGAGAATTCAAAGGTAGATGTTTTACTTGTAATACTATTGGTCATATGAAGAGAGATTGTAAAGGTAAACAATTCAAACCTCTTAATGGTTATTGTTATAATTGTCATAGTTTTGGACATAGAGCTATTGAATGTAGAAGATCTAAAGTTATTGAGAATAATTACAATAGTAGAATGCCTAGAAATACTAACAATGCAGATCAGAGATCAACTGAAGACATGAAAAGAGGAAATGGAATAGTATGTTTCAAATGCAACAAAATTGGACATATTGCTAGAAATTGCAGGACACAAATCAATCAGCAAACACCTAGATATGGAACCAATGGAATCATTTGTCAGATATGTAACAAGATTGGACACACAACAAGATTTTGCAAAATGAACAACGGAGGTTATCATCATAACCCTAACCCTAGAAACTATGCAAGAAGGAATGAAAATGCAGGAAACAAAGAGAAAGGTTGTTGTATCAATGAAGATGAAGTAAAATTTGTTAAAGGCACAGATCAAGAAGGTATATTCAGCACTGAAGGTAATCAGGAAGGTAATGTATCTGATGGTAAGAATGAGTCTTTACCTAACCCTTTTTTAAGCACTTAAATTATGTAAATTTTTGTAGTTTAGGAACTTAGAATTAGTGTAGAATTAGATTTTGAATGAGTTAAGTTTTGCACAATTAGATGAAGGTTTGTTATGTTATACTAATGCTATGTTTAAGTGCACAAAAAGAAATATTGTGTTTTGCGAGGTCGCAAGAAGATTTATGGTTGCAGGTTTACAGAATCAGCTTTTTGGCATTTTAGTGGCAAAAGAATTAAATGCGATGTCAGATTGAGTAAATGATAAGTATTAAAAGATTGAAATTGAAGTTATTGTGATTATCAAGCGATTAGAAGTGATTTGGAAAGTGAAGAAAGAATTTTGGAAGCGATTTGCAGAAGTTTGAAGCGTCGATCTAGCGAAAGCCCTAATTTTGCAAATTTAAGGTATTTATCCGACTAAGATCTTGAATCAGCTTAAGTAATCAGATATAATCATGGCTGTGTCATTGATTCACAACATTAAGGATAAGAACAGACCTAGAACTAAGAAAGATCCAGGTGAACCTTTAGAAAGTGATGCTAGTTTAGCTTTATCATCCGTACCAGACGGAGAGAATGTTAAAAGTTATCTTGGATGCAAGTATGAAACCCTAAGGGAAATTAATTTTAATGGTGAATATAAGAAATTGTACAACTCGGATATGTCAGTGAAACAAGCTTATGAACATCTAGAAAATAATGAAATCATTGAGTACTCTATGAAATATGAATTTGATGATGAGGAGTGTACTAAGATCATTTTGAGTAGGATACATAATGGTAAATTTTGGTTAGAAGATAGAGTTATAAACATAACTGCAGACCTAATTCATGATGTGACTGGATTATCAAAAGTTGGTGCAATTCCACTGAATGAGAAAAATATGAGAAAGATTGTGATTGAAAACACCAGTTCAATGTACAATGGCAGAGGTATAGTCATTAGTAAGATTAAGCAAGATGATGTAAAATACTTGTGTAAGATTTTGACAATAAAATTCTGTGGAAGTTCTAGAGAAGATGATATGCCAGCAGGTATGGTACACATTGCTTATTTGATGTGTGTGGAGAAGAAGCCTGTGGATATGTGTGAAATTCTGAGAATATAGTTGTTTGAGAATTTGGAAAAGATAAAGAAAGCTAAATACACTCACTTTAGATTTTCCTCATTGGTTACTTACATGTTCTTCCATTTGCTAAGAAGATTTCCTTACACTATTGAATGGAATGATGGTGAGAATACTATGGTAAGAATCAATAAAGTTTACATGAAACATCTTATTGAGAAGGTTAATGACAGTGTAAAGTTAGTGTTGAAAACTTTTCAGAACATTGTGGTAAATAGATCAAGAATTCCTCCATCCCTAGTTGAGAAATACAAAGATGATATATGTTTTATGGTTTATATTGATTTCACTTACATTGAGGCAGTAGAACCTAGACATGAATTCATAGATCCTCTTGGCTATGAAATCTCTGAAATTGAAATAGAAGGATATGTTAGTAGATTGTTGAAAAGTAAAGTGGATGCTCATGGCAATAGATTTGGAACTTATGATGAAAAATTTGATTTAGCAAAGACACTTAAGGAAGAGAAACAATCAAAGAAGAGAGTGGAGTCTACAATAAAGAAAATTCTAAAAGAATCAGGTATGAGTGAGCAGGAATTTGATATTGCAAGAAAGACTGCAGAAGCAATAAGGCAGAGTGAGATACTATCAGTCCCACCTTTGGCATCAAGTGTAGAACCCATTCAAGTTAAGGTAAAGGTTGAAGAACCTAAGAAGGAGCAAGAAATTAGTCAGACAGAGAAACCCTCTTTTTCAGAACCAAGCAAAAGAATGAAGGCAAGTGCTTCAAGACCAGGTAAAAGATAAAAAATAATTGTTCCACCAGTACCTAGAAGAGTTGCAGAGATAAAAGATGATGAAGTAACAATAAAGAAGAAATCATGGAAACCAAGGATAGAAAGAGTTAATGAAGATATAATGCAGCATGGAGACTTTACCAAAATGAACAAATACTATGATTTATATGGATCCTCTGATAGATTAAATCTAGAAAATGCAATGGTTACACATGATTTTGGAAAATAAGAAATTTGATACTATTCATGGAAAGATACCAGAAGATTTGTACAACAAACTTGTGAGAAGAAAGATGAGAGCACAAGAAAAAGATACTAAAATGAGAGAGAATGTGATAAGATAGTTTTGTGACATAAGAGATGATGACCACCTTAAGTAGATCCTCAAGCCACTTGAAACCCTATTAAGAACCAAAAGAAGAACTATACAAATAATGGGAGGTCAGTATGAACAAGTGAAGATTGAAACTGAACAGGTAGTTGTGCAAGTGCTAGCAAATTTGGTAGCAGGAAAAGATAGCAAAGATCAATTAGTTGCAGAACCAGTAGAGAAACAGAGTTCAGAACAGGCAGAGGTAGTTGAAGTTGAAGATATTCCCTCTTCTTCTATAAACATTGGCATAGAATCTATGGAAATTGAAGGAACAAAAGTTACTTTAGATTCAGATGATGCGGTACTCAATAATTTGGATAACATTGTTGACAATTTGGTTTTGGGAGAGAAAGAAAAGAGTATTGAAACAGAATCTACTCGAACAGAAGTGCAAATGGAAATAGAGGCCCATACACCTACTGAACCACAAGAAGACATCAGTCTTACTCCTAAGACTGGAAAGGAGAAAGGAATAGGAACATTGATTGAAGATTTGAGCAAGGAGGTTGATGACGATGATCAATTAGAGTTGATCACTTCTTTGAACAAAATTATTGGAAAGAACAAGAAAGTTAAGAATTTGGAAGGTAGCCTGAAAGATTTGACTGAGAAGCTACAAAGTGTTATATCTACAAAAGTCTTTGATTCGGACCCACTTGAAAGAGCAAAGATGATAATAAATTCTTTTGATGTTGAGTTCACTAATTTCACTGATATTGCTAAGGTTAAGGCTCAGGCAGCTTATGAAGCTGAGATGTTGCAGAATATAAGTCAGAATATCAAAAATGACATTGACAGCCTTGATAAACACATTAAGAACTTAAGGAAACATCTTGAGACTGGAAAGTGTTTGTACATTCAATGTTCAAAATCTGAAAATATTTTAATTGAGGAAGAGAAGAAGCTAAAAGAGAAGCAAGATGAAATTGCAGCAAAGACAAACTCATTGGTCAGCCTAAACATAAAGATCAGTGTAGTTGAGAAAAAGATCAAAAAATTATGCGATGAGATAAGGACTTTGAATGATGAGAAGAACAAGAAAATTATCAGGATAAACATCTTGAGAGAGCATGTCTCAATCAAGTTGACTATAATAGAAGAGCAGCTAGAAGAATGTCTTACTACTAAGACAACATTTCAGAAGTTCAATTTTAAATCCCTTCAAGCTTGTCAGATTGCAGCATACGGATTGAGTACTTTACTCAATGTAGCATAATCAATAAATAAGGCATGGGAGAAAGATTTTGAGACTTGGAAGATAGATTTTGCAGATTGTGTTGCAAGCCTACCGGCTTTGCAATAAGATAGTAAGGTAAAAGTTTTGACACAATTTTGTATATCCCTTTCCACACTTTATTTTGTCATTGTTGTCAAAGGGGGAGAGATACTTAGAAAATTGTCTATATATGATAAGTGTTAGAGTTTTAGGTGACTCTACAACACCCCCAGGATTGAATGCAAGACCAAGATAACTTCCACAAGAGATTGGCAAGACAATTGCATTAAGATGCAAGAATGATATTATTGATCATCGACATGATTAAAATGTACATAATAGGCCTCCTTATATAGGAAAGGAGATAAAAGACAATGATAAGGAGCTGATAAGCTATTACCTATGCTAGGTGTAATCACATGTCCACCAAATGTGGATCATCCTTCATTATGCAATAAAGTATGTGCAATGGATTAGGATGATAATGTGATAAGAGCACGAAAGGTGGATCTCACACACAAAGAGGTATGTGATGACAACTATCACACCTAAAGTGGAAATTCTCCTACACCATGTGCTTGAATGAGGTGCACACTCCTAGGTGTCTCAATCATTAACTACTATGCAATGCATTATCCTAAGTAAGATTAACTTAAGTGTAATTAGGAATATTTAATTACACCAACAATAAGGAAGGATACTCATAGGGGAGTTCTATGGAGTATTATGAAGTGTTATAGATTAAGTGTATATTTTGAGGAGATATAAGGATAGTATACTTATTTTATACTATGGCCACAATTTTGATTCAAATTTTGAGATTTTGACTTGTACACTTAGCCAATTTTTTCATATGTTGCCACCAATGACAAAGGGGGAGATTGTTGGCAATTTGACTGAGGTATGTGCATGAATGTTGTCATTATGGCAACATATGTTCCCTATGAAGATCGCATAAGCTAGAAAGTAAGTATGGAAGATCGCAGACTAAAATTGTCTAAGTATGAAATAGTGTTTTTGACAGAGCACCCGATACAGTTTGTTTTGGCGACGTTCACTGGAGCATGATTAGAGTTTGCGCAGTTGAACATAGAATCTATGGTGTCTAAGGATACCCCATCTCAGTATTTCCTATTTCTAACATGTTGTTGTTTCGCAAGGCTTCCTGTTGTCAAAATTTATGACATGCAGTATAGAAACGAGGTGCCATCTGTCCCGGCGGGCCCAGTATCTTTTCTTGTCTTTAGATCTTACGACAGTCGCATGATCTCATGGAATATTCTTCCCCCTTAAGATCATGCTTCGGCTGTCTAATCTTCCATTGTGTTCATGCTGACTGGAGTGGGTCCATTGCCAGGTGTGCACGGGTGGCAGTTTCTTATTGGTTGTTGAGCAGGTGATTTGGAAGTTATCAGTGGGACAAGGGTTTCCGACGTGTCTTTGAGGTCTCTGACATTTTTAGAAGATCTACGGTTGGTGTAAGTTCTCATGGGTTTTGTCAGTGTTATGAGATCTTACGCCAGCCGTCGATCTTACTTTATTCTCAGGCGACAACGGGTGGGTCCTCTAACAGTTGGAGCTGATGTGCATGCTTTTCATTGGTGAAAAGGATAACGTTGCAGTGGGACCATGTTGCCAAGTGTGCAGATTTGTCTTATTTTGATTGGTCAGTCGATCGATGACTTGGATGTGTCAGTGGACCTGAATCTTTTAGGAGGATTGCAGATTAAAGATCTACGGTTGTCTTAAGTTTGCATGGAATCTTTTTGGGCCATGCGATCTTAAGACAACCGTCTGATTAAAAGGCTTATAATGTGTGGGTCCGAACTGATAGGTGTGCTGACTTGCTTGATTTTCATTGGTTGTTGACTGATGATGAGGCCGAGGACTTTTCAAAGGGTCTGTGACTGTTATGGAGATTAATGTGAACCGCCTGATTTGCAGAGAAATAATTGGATCGACGGCCGCATTTTAAAATTTGTCTAGTTAACCGTTGTAGTTCAAATTTGAATATTTTAAAGGGTTTCCAGCGACAGGAGGACTGAAATTGAATGTTTTTGCGGCTGGATTTGGTAGGAATGATTTCATCGACTATTGTAGAGTGGTCCAGGGGTTTGATGACTGATTGCAGGGTTTTTGTACCATGAAGTGTTGCTTGAGGCATGTTGCGGGTGGACAATCAGATCGATGAGTTTAATAAATTCATGATTCTTGGTACAAATCATGAATTTTTTCATTTATGAGGATCATTCTAGGATCTGCTTTCTCCAGGCTGCTTGGTTTTCCCTCAATTGTAATAAATTCCTGATTGATCTTAGTTGGTTTGGTGGGTAAAACCCTAACCCTAATCATCTGTAGCTTGTTGCATCCTGTTTTGGGATCCCAAGATGATTAGTGGTATATATGGTTGAATTTTTTATTTTGCAAGGGGTCGATGATGTTACTGTTGATGATATATTGAAAGTCAAGGTAAAGGACTGAACAAGAAGAGCCTAGATTCTGGGTCTGTTTCCTAGCATTTTGGTGTTCTGGTAATGTATTGATTCTACAAATTTTAATAAGAATACACTTGGATTCCAATCTCAAATTCATGTTTGTCTTCTTATTTTGATCTTGGGCTCATATATGTTAAAGTCATAAAGTGAGTTAGCATATGGTAAACAAAGAGTATTGTGGAGTTATCTTTGAGTTCCTAACAAAGTTAGGATTAAAGTCTTTGAGGTGATTTCAGTGAGTTCATGGTAGGGTAAGAATTTGATGATCAGGTTTGGGAGTGAAAGGGATAATAGGCAAAGCACTTATCCTGAGTTCAGGAGTATTTGATTTTGGATTTTCTGTTGATTTATGTTATTGGGTGACTTTATGCCCTAGGTTAAGGCACTGATCCTTTCTCTGGAAGCAGTTCATCATCATCCACCATACATATAAATGATAAAATATTTCAATCAGTTTGTAAAGGGTATAATGCATAATATTTTGTGATTCCTTTCAAGAAGCGAATCAAAGCTACACCCATCTGAGCATCTAGGCTCAAAGTGTAGGAGGATCTCTTTGATCCTTGTTAATTGGCCCTTTTCCTTGCAGACTTTGGAGTGGTGATAGAGTCAGTGACATTAAGTTGTCAATCATAGTGTAAACTTGCAAGTAGAAAGAAAAGACAACCAACACTCTTGACTTGATTCTGAGTCAACTTAGGATTAGGATCAATGTGTCTTAGGTCGACCCTGACTAGGTCAAGGTCTTAGGTTGACCATGACTAGGTCAAGGTCAACCTCAACATTGACCCCTTCCTCCAAAATTTTGAATTTCAGAATCTCCGGGCTTCAGGCTTTTGGGAGATTTATTTTCCCGCTTTCGGGTCGGCTATTTCGGGTTTCGGGATGGTAAATCCTTTAATTGCATTTAATCTAGGTATATTTTCTAAAGGTGAAGACCTAATTGGGATTTAATTCTCCAAGGTGGCCCATCTAGAGGAGTGTGCCTTAGATCACTATAAAAAGAGGCCTTCCTCTCTCATTTTCATCATCAAGTTTTGTGAGAACATATCTCTCAATCAATTTTTCAAGCTCTCAAAGCTCTCAAGTTCTCAAGGTGATCAAGCAAGCATCCATCCAAGTTCTCCATTGAAGATCAAGGATTCAAGCATTCAAGCCATTGAAGGGATTTGGTTCAAGCATTCAAGATTTATCATTCAAACCCTAGATCTAGCCATCATGATGGTGTGATCTTCCTTCAAGATCCTTTGTTCATCTTCAAGATTCATTTCATTCTTTTACTAAGGTGAATTCCAAACATACAACCATGGAGGTTTGATTTACATTTATTGTTGTGTTCAAGCTTTCATATCAATATACTTGTTTACATTTCAAATACAATTGCATATCTATTGAATTGCATAGCTTCATTGTTCGATTCTTTTCTACTACTTGCTAGCATTCTCCATTTCAATTTCAATATTAAGGTTGATTCCAAACTGGGGTTTGACCAAAGCAAACCCCCCATACAATAAAAACCCCTATTTTCTTGGAGGTACAGGTGCGGAGTTTCAGATCTAAGAGCGAATTTGGATACCCTTTTCGGCAAACTTCCAAGATCTGCGAACATAATTCAAATCGAACTTCAAATAAAGAATGTGGTATTTGACCTTTTATGAGGGTTAAACCCGAGCTGAGCCATCTTGAGGAAAGATTTTTGGGTTTTCTTTGTCTCGACATTTCTAGACTAGGTCAAGTTTCAAATTTTCCCGAAAGTGTACACAGACACCAGAATTCAACATTTTCTAGATCTGCCCTAATTTTGAGGTTAGTAGTTGTATTTCAATTATTTCATATTCCAAGCATAAATTCCATTCATAGGGAAATATTGAATTTACTCTCTCTTCCTACTCTTTTCCATAAATTGATTCGATTGTGTATTAACATTTTGGGTTGATCAAATCGGATCTCTTCTTTGGGGAATTTGGGTTTGAGAATAGATCTCAATATTTTCCCCTTCCCTTTCTATCTGAATAGTGGTGAATCCATTTTACATCTATTCAAATGGTTAGATATGTAACAGTAGATGATTTGCCTTGAAACAACATCAATTGCAGTTTACAGATCAATGTTCAGCTCATTCAAATCTTTCTGATCAATATACCACTTCAGATTCAATACTATATCAACTTACTATCCGTTGGTAATTACTCTATGTAGCTCGGTAATTGTTCTGTAGCTTAGTTCTCATTAACCAATATAATCAGAATGCATGAAAACTTGTTCACGCGATAATTCTGCAGTATCTTCTTTTTTTGGCTGGGTTTCAATAATGAAACCAATGTCTGTTATATAGACGAGTAAATCATTTTCTTTTCCTCCATCAGATTTTGTTGCTTAATCATATTCATAGATTTTGTCACTTTAAGCTTCCTCAGTTGATGTGTCAGTAACACGTTTCAATCTGCTCCATTAGATCCTTTTGATTTATGTTAGCCATCGATCTTCATAACAAACCTTATATGTTACCTTGATTTCATACACTTTACAGCTCGTCACTTTATCGGCTAAACTGATCATTTAATTCGTTTCTATTTTTCTCGATTAACAAAGAAATGCATCGGTGAACACAAGTTCAATTAACACTACACTCGGTATACACTACATTCTGTCGGTGTATACTGAAATGCTTTATTTACCGACAACATTGCTTTGTGTCTTTCAGCTCTATTCTTCATCATAGATGAATGCAACATAATAAAGTCAATTTCATCAAGTCATAGACTCATCAACAAGTTACTCAATGTATTCCTTATCCTCATCTAAAATATACATCTTCCTCATGTAGATATTTTTGTTCTTCATCTCTTTCTCCTTTCTTCAGATGTGTCGGTATAGTAACTTACAAGATAAGTATTGTCAAGCTAGTTGACATCAGTGACAACATAATACTGATTTAATCATCTTGCATATCTAATCAACAACTCCTTAGTAATCTTGAATTACAGATTCTCCATTCAGGTTCTAAATCAGTTGTAGTTCATCAATCTCTCTCTTTGGCATTGATGGCAACTCAAGTAATATGAAATGTACCATACCCATACCAAACATGTATTCTACAACTCTGTAATCAAATGTTATGTAAGCTCTCCCTGGCTTAATATGTTTAATCACTACGTTACTAAACAATATTAAAAAAAATACATCTTTGTCATTCTCTCCCTTAGATAGTTCTCATCGGTGCATAACTCTCCCTTTCCTTTTCATATTATTTATCTCTCCCTTTGACAACAATGCCAAAGAAATAAATAAATAATTAGCTCTTGTAGTAGCTAAGTGACTCTCCGTTGTCCAATACAATCTATGTATCTTTGTATACTGATATCCCAATCTGTTTCAGTTCTTCAAACTTAATCACAACCTTGAACAATATCCAAAATGTGAACTATGTTGCATCAACATGTGTGATCATCTGATAAGATTAGGCTGATGCAACACCCAGATCACATTAGTGACTGATAGACAGGGGACGGACCCCAAGTCTAGTCCTCAAATATTCAAATGTGTCCTCCGGTAGAGGCTTTGTAAAGATATTTGCAAGTTGTTTTTTGGATGTAACAAATTCTAACTTCACTTGCTTCTCTTGCACTTGTTCTCTTAAGTAATGATACTTAATTGATATATGCTTTGTCTTAGAGTGCATCATTGGATTCTTTGAAATATTAATAGCACTTGTGTTGTCACAGTATATAATCACCAGGTCAGTGATTACCTCATTCATTCCTTCCAATACTTGCCTGATATATGCAATGTTTGAGCAGTTTTGTAGTAGTAGCAACATACTCTGCTTTAGTTATAGACTGAGAAATACAAGCCTGCTTTTTACTTGTCCAGGTTACAAGTCTTTCACCAAAGAAAAATGCTCCTTTGGTGGTACTTTTTTTGTCATCCATATTTCCAGCCCAATCAGCATCGGTATAAACCTTCAACTCAAAATTACCTTCCTTAGGATACCATAATCCATAATCCTCTATCTTTTTCAGGTATCTTAAGATCCTTTTAGTAGCAATCATGTGTGATTCTCTAGGATTAGCAGAATATCTAGCAACAATTCCCACAGCATGTGCTATATCTGGTCTACTATGAACTACATACATTAGTTTACCAATCATGGATTGGTAAAGTGTCTGGTTTACCTCTTTAGTTTCATCTTCCTTTGTCAATTTACTTCCAGTAGCCATCAGTGTTCCCACAGGTTTAGCATCTCCCATGCCAAATGTCTTCAAGACTTCCTTTATGTACTTGGACTGTGTGATGAATATCTCATCACTCTGCTGAATCACTTGTAATCCAAGAAAGAATTTAATCTCTCTGAACATAGACATTTCAAATGCATTCCTCATGTCATCAGCAAAAGATTTACATACATGATCTTGACCTCCAAAAATAATATCATCAACAAAAATTTTAGCAATAAGAATAGTGTCATCAGTATCACCTTTCATGTACAAATTGTTGTTCTCACTGGTTCTTACAAATCTAATACTTAACAAGTAAGTATGCAGCCTTTCATACCATGCTCTTGGTGCTTGCTTCAAACCATATAAAGCTTTGTGTAATCTACATACCATGTCTCTGTCGTCTGGATCAGTGAATCCTTCAGGTTGTTCTATGTAGACCTCTTCCTCAAGTATACCATTCAAAAATGCTGACTTTGCATCCATTTGATAAACCTTAAATTTCTTGTGTGCAGCATATGCAAGTAGCATTCTAACTCCTTCCAATCTAGCAACAGGTGCAAATGTCTCACCATAGTCAATGCCTTCTTCCTGTGCATATCCCTTGCATACCAATCTCGCTTTATTTCTTGTCACTTCACCATTTTCATTCAGTTTGTTTCTGAATATCCATTTAGTACCAATAACATTCTTATCTTTAGGTCAGGGTACTAAGGACCAAGTTTTGTTTTTCTCTATTTGTTATATTTCCTCTTTCATTTCATTAACCCATTCTTCATTCTCTAATGCAACTTTCACATTGTTTGGTTCAAATTCACAAACTAGACATGTACCTTGTCTTGTTTTGCTTCTTGTCTGCATTCCAGCTTGTTTGTCTCCAATAATTTGTGTCTCGGGATGATGTCTTCTGACAAAACTAGCTATTACTCAATTTCTTCTTTCTTGTTCATCCTATTCAGGTTCATGTGCTTCCTCGGTAGCACCATCTTGTTCGTCGGTTTCCCTTTCCTGTTCCTCAGGGTTATTTTCCTGTTGACCAGTTATCACAAGTTGTGATTTTGATAGATAGTCAGGAAGTTCAATGTAAGTGAATCTACCATAGTCTTCCGATTCCTTTCTTTCTTCTGTGTTCTTGTCATCAAACTCATCAACACAGACATTAGTACTTTCAATCATCTTATTTGTAACCCTATTCAGACATTTGTATGCTTTACTCTTAGTAGAATATCCTAAGAATATTCCTTCATCACCTTTAGAATCAAATTTCCCATTTCTCTCATCTTTCAAAATAAAACATTTGCTTCCAAAAATCTTGAAATAACTTACAGTAGGTTTGTGTCCAAACCATAGCTCATAAGGTGTCTGGTTGGTGTCCTTCTTCAGTTGTACTCGGTTAAGCACATATACAGTTGTATTGACAGCTTCTCTCCAATATGTCTGAGAAACATTCTTTTGTATCATTAGTGTTCTAGCACAATCAATTATTAACCTGTTCATTCTTTCAGCAATCCCAATCTGCTGAGGTGTTCTCAGTGCAGAGACTTGTCTCTTAATACCATGCTCATTACAGAAGTTAGTAAATTCATCATAGATAAATTCACCTCCTCTATCAAATCTTAAGCATTTTAATTCTTTTCCAGTTTCTTTTTCTACCTTTGTCTTATACCACTTAAACATCTTAAACGCTTCAGATTTCTCTTTCAAGAACATAACAGTCATCAGTCTAGTGTAGTCATCAACAAAAAGAATAAAGTATCTATCACCATAATAGCTCTAAGTTCTCATAGGACCACATAGGTCGGTATGAACCAACTCAAGTATTTTCTTTGTTGAGTAGTTTTTGCTCTTAAAACTAGACTTAGTCATCTTACCTTTCTGACATTCATGGCACATAGCATGATCCGGTTTTGACAAGTTAGGCAACCCTCTAACTCTTTTCTTCTTACTAATCTTGATCATGTTATCAAAATTCACATGACATAACCTCTTATGCCACAACCATGCATCTTCATCCTTCATTAATAAAAAAGAAGATTGATCAATATCAAGATAAAATAGATTACCTCTGGATTGTGTACTGGTTCCCACAAGTCTTCCTCCATTATCATAGATTCTTACCTTTCTTCTCTCAAAAGAAAGTTGGTGGCCTGAGTTATTCAACTAAGCCACACTTAACAAATTATAGTTTAGTCCATCTACCCAATATGCATTTTCACATTTTATTCTTTCATTAATCATTAGTGAACCTTTACCTCTCACCATACAAGGTGCATCATTTCCCATTCTAACAGATCCTCCATCATATTCATCAAAAAGATCAAATTTCTCTATATCACCAGTCATATGATGTGTACAGCCACTGTCTATGATCCATGTATCATTTCTGCTTACTTTAGAGATTAGTGTTGTTTCTTCATGTTTCTCTTCTTCCTCTAAATCATCTTTCATAGCAACAAATACTACTTCTACATCATCATCAGTGTCAGATTTAGATTCAAATTCTTCGGCTATGTAACATACCCTTTTCCCTTTGTCATAACTATCTCGGTTATCTTTGTTGTTGTGTCGGTAGCCTCTGTTGACTCTTCTCCCATAGCTTCCTTTGGATCGATCTTTGGATCTATCATCATCTTTCTTATTTGGACATCTAACAACAATGTGGCCAGCTTCTTTACAATTAAAACATGCTAAGGGTAGCTTGCCTCTATACCTTCCCTTACCTTTGGGCAATCTTCTGGCCATAAGAGCTTCAAGCTCATCAAGTTCATCATCGGTATTACTATCACTATCATTATTCTTATCGTTCCTACTACTAGACTTACCAATCTTCAAAGAGGACATGAAAGCGGATTCAACAGAAGGTACAACACTGTTGTCAAATTTATTCAATTCAAAGGTTGTAAGCTTATCGATCAGTGTGTCAAGAGTAAGGTTCGATGTAGCTCTTGTTTCATGAATTACAGAGATCCTGATCGCATAAACTAGTAGAAAAGTTCTAAGAATCTTGCTTATCACTGTTTCATCATCAATAACTCCATTGGATGCTCTAATAGCATGTACTACCTCTTTTAGTTTATTTGTGTATTGCACAATTTTCTCACCTTCTTTCATCTTCATATCATCAAATCGACCTCTTAGGCTTTCTGCTCTGGCTCTCTTAACATTCGCATCTCCACTGTATATTAGAGTTAGTTTATCCCACATTGCTTTGGCAGTAGTGCATCCCTTAATGTCTTCAAATTCGGCATCAGTACATGCAGCATCAAGTTCCATCATAGTAATATTGTGTTCATGCCTGTCCTTTAGTTGATCAAGTGTCAGGGGACCTGTTGTCGGTTCAATGTAGCCATTCTCCATCAGTTCTAGTGCAGAATTCCCAATTCCAGATATGTGCAACTTCATCCGGCTTTGCCATACTGCGAAGTTATCTTTGTTCAGCTTTGGCACTCCCCCCTTATACATCTTGAGACCTTTTTTCTGAAGTCGTTAAAACTCTTTTCTAAGCAACCATAGCTCTGATACCAATTGTTAGAATAACTAAGAGGGGGGGTGAATCAGTTATCCAGTGTCCCAAAACAAAATGTATAATCCAAAACAAATTCTTCAATTTCTGCTACTCGGTAAACATAAAATACTTTCACTGTTTGTGTTTTTACTGATTGTCAGTCTAAACTTTATAATAGTTATCGATCAAATCTAACATGTAATATGCAAAGTATGATAACAAACAAATATCACAATCAACACATAACACAAGAGATTTAACATGGAAACCCTGTAAAGGGAAAAACCACCTGGGACCGGCAACCTAAAATTGTTCACTCTTCTGAAGTGAGGTCGGTGAAGACCCAACCCTATTAAAGGTTACAAACACATTGTTAGGTCTGACCTTGTTAGAGGATTTTAGACCAGAAGTTATCGTCCAACCAGCAGTCACTCTGGGGTTGACAGGATAACAATGTTCACTCTATGAATGAAACATCAAAAGACTTTCATAGTCCACTTGGTTAAGAGATTTGACTGTGTACAATGGTTAAATATGTAATAATAGATGATATGCCTTGAAACAACATCAATTGCAGTTTACAGATCAATGTTCAGCTCATTCAAATCTTTCTGATCAATATACCACTTCAGATTCAATACTATATCAACTTATTGTCCGTCAGTAATTAATCTCTGTAGCTTGGTAATTGTTCTGCAGCTCGGTTCTATTAACCAGTATGATCAGAATGCATGAAAACTTGTTCACATGATAATTCTACAATTTCTTCTTCTTTCGACGTTGTTTCAATAATGAAACCAATGTCTCTTATATAGACAAGTAAATCATTTTCTTTTCCTCCATCAAATTTTGCCCCTTAATCATATTCATAGATTTTGTCGCTTTAAGCTTCCTCGGTTGATGTGTCAGTAACATGTTTCAATCTACTCTATTAGATCCTTTTGATTTATGTTAGCTGTCGATCTTCATAACAAACCTTATCTGTTACCTCGATTTCATACACTTTACAGCTCATCACTTTATCGGCTAAACTAATCATTTAATTCCTTTTTGTTTTGCTCGGTTAACAAAGAAATGCGTCGGTGAACACAAGCTCAGTTAACACTACACTCGGTATACACTACATTCTGTTGGTGTATACTGAAATGCTTTATTTACTGACAGCACTGCTTTGTGTCTTTTAGCTCTATTCTTCATCATAGATGAATGCAACATAATAAAGTCAATTTCATCAAGTCATAGACTCATCAACAACTTACTCAGTGTATTACTTATCCTCATCTAACATATACATCTTCCTCATGTAGATATTTATGTTCTTCATCTCTTTCTCCTTTCTTCAGATGTGTCGGTATAGTAACTTACAAGATAAGTACTGTCAAGCTAGTTGACATCAGTGACAACATAATACTGATTTAATCATCTTGCATATCTAATCAGTAACTCCTTAGTAATCTTGAATTACAGAGTCTCCATTCAGGTTCTAAATCAGTTGTAGTTCATCACATAGGAGCATAATCGTGAAAGATAAATCGATAATGGAGTGACTTGATTGACTTTGCCAACAACATTGATGATTGTTGATTGGTTTGATTTTGATGTTTGACTTGGATGTGGATGTGTTTGGTTTCATAAATGGACTACCCATATAAGATTGATTTGTTTGGTTTTGAGTGTATCCATCTTTGTATAAGACAATTGATTGGGTTGATTTGATTGATTGATGACATATTAGATTGTTGATAAAGATGGGTCTCATGAGTCCATTTCCAATTTGTGAAGCTCATTGCTTTGCTATGAAATTTGATGTTTGATCGTCACTTTTTGTTTGTTGTGACAAAGATGAATTTATTGATGCAATCACCTAAAAATGGTATAGCTAACTAAGTGCCCCTAATTTTAATTAATTAAATTAAATAATATGCTAGACATAATTATGTGAGTAATTAAATCAATTGGCTTGCATAATTAAATCAATCATCAAATAATTGAGTAATCAATTTAATCAATTGATAGAGCATAAAGGTTATATAAAATCAATTCAAATCAAATTTATTAATTAAAAGATTTCTAAATACTTTTAATTAATAAGATAACTTATTCAATTTCATGTGCACAAATTTCTAATTCAAATTTCTAATTTTACTTTCTAATTCAAATTTTGAAATTAATTTTTTAATTAAAAGAAAGACTTAAAAATAATGGAAATTTCTAATTTAATTTTTTAATTCAAATTTCTAATTCCTAAATTAATTTTTTTTAATTAAAAGAAAGACTTAAAAAGAATAGAAATTTCTAATTTTAAATTTTAATTCAAATTTATAATTCCTAAATTAATTTTTTAATTAAAAGAAAGACTTAAAAGAATGGAAGTTTCCATCTTTCATTTAGTTTCATCCAACCACAAGAAGTTTCTAAAAATGAAAGAGAATCTCAACCACTCAACGAGATGAATCTCAACCACACATTCATTCTGGGATTTCTATATAAACCAGCCTCTTAGCTCATTCAAATGATCCTTTTTTTTCTCACTCAGTAAGATAATATTTTATTAATAATAAGAGATAATTACATTAAAGTGTCACAAAAAATCATTGTTGCCCCATGCTATCAACCTTTCCAATACATCAGATTTATATATCCACCTAAGATTTATCCCAAACTCCTAAAAACATTGTTCCCTACTATTGACATTACATATATCATTATATTCATTGACTATTGCTCATTACATCAAAAACTAAATCCTATTATCTACTGCATAAAACTTCACAGTTAAAGGGGACTATATGTTGTCCGCTAACGCCATTTCCAAAAAAGACTTCAAACATATCCTAAATTTGCAGGCATTCTTAAGATGCATGGTTTCATGCAAAGAGGCTCAGTCGCACTCTCCTCATCCTAATAGAGCACTTTCATTTTGGCACCACCACACGTACATGCCCTCCTATCCGCTCTTTTTATTCCTATGCATCTCTTATTGTAATTTTCAGCTTCTTCCATTCCTCTCACACATTGTCCACATAAAGCACCTTATCAATTATCTTTGGCCAGTGCAAGAAGGGCACAATTCTCATTTCCTTGGCTTCCTCTGAGTCTTCAAAGCATTTAGTGTAATTGAAGGAAAACCCTGGCCATGCCCATTCCAACAATGAATCTAGCCCTTCAATTGGCTCCCTTCTAAACAAATAAATCATTGCCCATTTTAGCTCCTCCTCAGGATCACCAATTTCCAAACCCCAGGCTAACACCATTGTAGTAATATCACACTAGTAAATTTTGGCCTAATTGTTTATGCACATTAGTTTATTTTTCAATGCAAAATGGTCGACCAAACGACCATTTTTGTTGTCTAACTTTCTTTGTCAATTTTTCCACAAGTTTGTTTATTGTTGAACATTCAACTTGCATAGTGGTTGAAATTTTGACCAGTTCAATGTCGAAATAGCCAACTAGGTGGTCAAGAATGGTTGACATATCCATGCGTAATTTTGACCAAACTTGGTCGAATGGTCGACTACTACTTAGATCGTGAGTACAACTTGTGCGTCAACTAGCACAATGGTAGAAAGTTTGACCAATTCAGCATTGAAATAGGGTCAAGATTGGCCGACCTAGCCTTGAGGATTTTTGACCAACCTTGGTCGAAGTCTCGACTACTATATACATCGCGAGTATAGCTTGGATGTTGAATTAAAAATTCATTTTTGTCAAAAAATCGATGACCTATTGAGTTTATATATATATATATATATCATCTATTTTAAAATCGCTCCATGAGGTCACAATGCAAATTATTGTATATTAATTATATATATTTGATGAAATATATATTATTACATCATATTGTTATTTTGGCTCCATGAGGTGCACAATGCATATTAAATTACTAAACATCATCAGATATTCTAAATCACTAAATTTCAAGTAACAATACCATCTATGTTATTGAATATTCATTTACATTAACCATTGAAAACTGAAATCCAAAAATAAGAGAAACACTAAAATACAAAGGACAAAAAGTTTGGGTCACTCAAGATGGACCCCAAGGATGAGACACATCCCTATAGGACACTCTAGCAACTTAACCTACATGAGAAATTTGTGGTCTAGGAAAATGTGTCATTAGCAACTTAAGCAACCATATTTGAGATAGATTTAGAATCTAGACTAGAGAATGGCCTCACCTTTCCAATAGCCTTTGGATCACCAAAGCAATCAAGATAATCATCCTACGAAGAACAAAAAAAAGTATTTGTTATAAAGAAGAATAATAAGAATAAAGGAGGGGGCAGTGGAGGCTTTCACAGGAATAAAAGAAAAAATAATAGTCAGGAATCAGAATTACTCACCTGTACTTGAAAATAGGTTCCCATTTGTATTAAAATGTTCTTAGCATCTAAGAAGTTATCAAGATTTTCCTCTGCCATTAATAGGGCACAATCAAATAAAACCAAAAGCAGATGGTTGACTAGATGAAATATACGAAGTCATTAATCCCTAAATAAATTGCACACTAATGATACCTATTATTTACAAAATATCAATAAAGAGGTTTAGAAACTGTACACAACATAGGATATCAAAATAAATGTAAAAAAATGGAGAAGAGAATATGAAAATACATTTTTTGTGAATGACTATGTCAAACAATCATTCATTCCTCAAAAGAGATATTAGTTTCACTTACTGCATTTATTTGTGGTTCATTTATTTTCACAACACATCAAGTTAATACAATTCAGTCTGTTGTCCTTAGGTTTACTAGTTTAATCTAGATCAATGGTTTAAGAATGGTTTGTTTCATGTTTGAATGTACCATTGAATGAAGTTTGGCTATATGAAGTACAATCTTAAGACTCGTGACTCTTCAAATTCTCTTGTTTTCCAATTCATATGATCTCAGATGATAGATAAAGATGGAGTGGGCTTTGCGCTCAAACTATTGCTTAAGTAATCCTTTGATGAGAAGAAGAGTAGGATGATAGAGTTGTTTGTTGATGCCTTGTCACTAGTTGCATCCCCCTCTTCATTAAATAGGCCCTTTAGGGATAAGGAAAACTTTGATTACCTTCTCATAATTGACCAAATAATTGATTCCTTCAGACCTCCAGTGTTGATGAGTTGTAGAAGCGTAACAAGTTTGGATGGTTTCATGAGCAAAAGACTACAATTTTTTTTTTGTCCCTGGGACCTTGAAATATTGAGCTTCTCTTTGTTTTGAGAATAGTTTAACATTCTCTACTTAACAAGGCCAACCACGTGAAGGTGGAAGCTCATTTGGCCCCTCTTAGGAGCCTCTTATGACCCCTTACGACACTTTAAGACCTCTAAGATGTATTCTTAGGGATTGTAAAGGGTCATAAGGGGTCCTGGGACACAACAGTTGAGAAACATAAATGTAGGCATCATGATCACAATTCTTTGGAGATAAAACATAATTGAGTGGTATACCCAGATGATGCAACACAACCACTACTCCTCCAGTTCTAAGTTGACACTATAGGGTCCAAAAACCATAGATAAGGAGTAAATTGAGAGAGTGGAGGAGGAGGGACATAACGACCAAAATAATACAGGGTTTGCAGACATTATATGGAAATTATAATCTCTGTAAACCGTGGAATATTTTTATCCTTATGGCCCTCTAGCCTCCGCTCTCTCAATTTATTCCTCACCCTCTCCATTGTATTTAATTTAGCCATCATTATCTATGGTTTTTGGATCCTATAGTGTCAACTTAGAACCAGAGGAGTAGTGGTTGCATTGCATCATTTGAATATACCACTCAATTATGTTGTGTCTACAAAGAATTGTGACCATGATGCCTACATTTATGTTTCTCAACTGTTGTGAGATTAAAAATATTCTAAGAAACTTGTCGTGTCTATGTGGAACTATGCAGGATCATCACCAAAGGGGGTTCTAGATCAGAAAATTCCCTTTCACTTAACCATTGGATTGCAGGATGATCACTAAAATATGCAAGTTGCAAGGTTGAAGGTGAGTGAAAGTTGTGGCATGGGTACTATAGTAGCCCAACTACCTTAACAAGGACCCTATTTTCTTTTGGAATCCATCTACATATGTCAAATACATGGCGTATTGACCACTGATTGGGTCATTGAAGGAGTTTAGGAGTGAGATTGACAAAGCCCTAGGATTTGAGGGAAATCATGATGGTTTTTGGATCCTACAGTGTCAACTTAGAACTAGAGGAGTACTGTTTGTTTTAAATCATTTGGTTACACCACTCAATTATGTTGTGTACACTCCAAAGAATTGTGACCGTGATGCCTACATTTATGTTTCTCAATTGTTGTGAGATTAAAAGTCTTCTAAGGAACATGTCGTGTCTATGTGGAATTGCATAGGATCATCACTAAAGGGGGTTTTGAATCACAAAACTCCCTTTCACTTAATAATTATGAATCCATCAATGGTATACTAATTGTTTAGGATTTTAAGTTTCCATTGATGGTTTCAAATTACCAAGATTACAGGGAAATGTAACCCAAGATTCATATAGTGAAAGGTGTTTCTCTTGGAAAATGGCTAGTGGTGATTGATGAAGAAGATTTGAAAATGATGATTGATCCAATTCAGATTGGTGCAACATTTTCAAATCTTCTTCATAATCATCATCAACATGGCCAATTTTTCAAAACTAATTCTGCATACACTGAATTCGGGCTCAAATAATGAGCAAGTCCACCAAAAATAAAATTCCACATGTCGATGATGAAAGAAATCAAGATGAATTACTTTCGAATGCTTCCACCATCTATCAACAAAAAAACATTATATCTTGTTTAAAAACTCATTTTTAATTTAGGTAGCTAGTTGTTATAAAATTAATCTCCATTTTAATATTAAGTGCAAATTTTCTCACTCTTGAATTAATATAATGTTATCTTTGCATGATTAAACATGTGCTTTTTTAAATATAATAATTAAATGATCTTTTCAATAAAAAAATACTATGTTAACAATGTCTAGTACTCAAGGGAACATTACTTTCAATGTCGTCTTATACTCACGTGTAGATCAATTTCATTTCATATTGATGGTGAGCTTGTATACTATTGAAGTCCAATATTGCTATTTCCACAAACGTTTCTCTATAAATATTTGGGATCCTACAATCTCTAGTACTCAAGGGAACATTAGTTTCAATATTGTCTTATACTCACATGCAGATCAATTTAATTTCATATTAATGTTGAGCTTGTATAATATTGAAGTCCAATATTGCTATTTCCAATAACTTTTCTCTATAAATATTTGGGATCCTAAAAGAAATCATAAATATGGATTTTCAAAATTAACTTATTTACTACTATTCAATTAGAAAATATAATAAATTAAAATGTTAAATTTGCATTGATCTTTTATTTGGAAGGAAATAATGAAATATGAATGATGATACATAAAATTTAATTCTTACTTGTAAATGTCATTGACAAACCAACAGTTTTGTTGTTTGAATATTTGAATAAAATTCCAAGTATCCCATCTTGGAACCCTACATCTCCAAGGATATTTCAAAATGTACTCAATTTGATAAAAAACATCTTCTTATTAGATAGCCAAGGTAAGATTAAAGCTATCCAGTGTTTGGGAAGTAAGCAAAATCAAAGATAAACTATGAGATCAAAAAATGGTGATCTAGAATGATAGCAAAGAGAAATCGACAATAACCCATTAGTAAATGTTGACAATTCAAGCATCAAAATGATAATATCCTATTGAAGGAATGATAAGAATTGTATGCAAATAGAATAGGACTTGAATGTACCTAGGGAGGGGTACTTGTCCTTGAGGAATAGGACTTATGAGAGCGTCTGGCCATTGGATCTGCATTAAAGGTAAGGGAATTTAGCGAAGACATTGGGAAAATAACTAGTACAACAACATATTGACTTATTAGAGTGAGGTTGATGGATGTCTCTACATCAAAAGGGGTACTGATCCATGTGGAATAGGACTAGTAGGTGTTTTTGACCATTGAATCTATGACATTGGTTTAGTTTGAGCTTCACTTGGTTTCAAGAATAGTTTAATATTCTGTACTTAACAAGGCCAACCACATGAAGGTGGAAGCTCATTTGGCCCCTCCCCCCCTAACATCACTTTAAATTCCCCATTAACATCTAATAACATTCATTCATCCATTTTTGAAATATAACATTCAATCATTAAAATCACATAACATTCATTAACACATAAAATTCATTAACACATAATATTCATGAATAATTCATTAACACATCATTCATCAGCATTTACTAGTACAAAATTACATTCATTAAGACAACGTTCTTTCATTAGCAAAAAAGGTTAATTAAAATCATTTCTTTTGTTCTTTCTTGTTCATTTTTTTAAGGTAACTCCTAAGCGGAGCATCAATATCTAAATCATTCCCCTCCTCTACTGCTTCTCATCTCAACACATGTTTCCTCCTCATGTGTTAAGGAACATGAGGCTTTTGCGCCAAAGGGGGGTTCACTGCAATAACAACTACATGGGTTAAATTCACAACATCAATAAATCAATATTAAATATATATACTAATCAATATAAATATATATAAATAATTAAATGACATACTTTGTATATTTCAATCATGTCATTGATCATATTCTTCATCCATCTCATCATCATATCATTATCATCATTTTTTTCATCATCGTCATCATCATCATCATCATCAACATCATCACCACCACCACCACCACCATCTTCTTCTTCTTCTTCATCATCTTCAGTATCTTCTTCTTCCATCACGTTATACTTTACTGACCTTCCTCTTGGATCATGTCTAACAACAAATGACCAACCCGGTTTATGTGGAAACTTTTAGTAAAACACTTTCTCACGTTGCCTTGGAAGAACATAGGGCTCATCTCTGAGTGGCTCAAATGACCTTGTATTAATCATTGTAAATCCATTATCATGATCAATAATAGTTCTATTAGGATCATTTTGATTCAGTCGTAGCCTGTACCATTTGATGACAAATAGAACTAATTTGAACGAGTTAAAGTCGTACTCAAGTATATCATCCAAGATGTCATAGTATCAATTTTGAGATTGTTGAGGATGTATGTCATTTATAGATGAAATATTAGTGACTTCAAAGACTGCAGTTATCCCAGAATCACAATTTTTCTTTGTGGCATCCAACTTTTTTATGAAAAATTTGTGACCATGATAGTACATAGCTTTGTGGTGCTTGACCTACAATTTTTCAAGCATGTGAAAATTATTTGCATTGTGAACTGATATGAAACATATGGGTCATGATCATTAATAAATTTTTACATACCTGTCTACCTCTTAAACCATATGCTAGATCAATTACCATTGGCATAACATTGGAATATCCATTATGATGAGCTTCTCTAACCAATGAAGCAACACCTTCTCATGTTAATGAGTGACCATTTTTTTGACATCGTTCAATCCATACCGTCATTCAATCAAGATTGTTTGCAATATACAAATATAGTGCATCCCACTCTCGACCAACTATATAAAAAAATAGACCAACTAGAAATAAATTATATTGAAGATTTATAAAAATTAATTAACTACAATAACATCTTATAATTACCTCTCACTTTTGTCAATCTACCTTTCCCCATCAAGTACTCCCCTTTGAATTTGTTAATGGAGTTGGGATCCTAAATATGATCTATATGTCCATCTTTTTTGCAAACTTAGGAAGATATTCACTAATGTACACCATGGTCTGGTATACCATATATCCCTCCACCACAGAACCCTCGGGATGTTCTCTCTGTCGAACCAAGCCCTTCAAAAATTTCAAGTGCCTCTCAACCATCCACATTGACCTAGTTTGTACAGGTCCACACAATTCAATCTCTTCAACTTGATGTATGAGGTACTGTTCTTGTCCATTGAAAAAATTTGAAGGTAGACACTTGCATTTCACACATAAGATGGTGAATTTTTCTCTTCCAATATTTTATAGCTTCTTTATTGATTTCTTTCGATGACAACCACCTCATGTATTTTCTAAGGTCATATATAACTTTTTTGACACTGTTGTCGAAGTTGTGTGGGAGAGATAGAGGTAGAATGTACTGCAATAATTGTAAATTGATCTTTTTATTTTTTTATAAAATAATACAATGAAAACTACATGCAGTATACAAATATATAGTGAATACAAAATAACATGAATTACCTTAATAAATGTATGTCAATCATGTTTTTTCATCCCTGGCCCAAATTCACTTTTCTTTGATATGAGATTGTTTTTGTTCGCAAAAAATCCTGTGGGAAATCAAATTTTTTGTATGACTTCTTTTATAGCATTGCTTTGTTGCTCCGACAATAACCAAGGAAGGGCACTTATATCAATCTGGTCTCCGTTATTATTTGATCGAATGACATTTTTCATTGCATGGTTGGATTCTTCAATGTCACTACAAATTTTGATAATTTTGTCTTTGTCATGCCTTCCATCCAATATTTTCCATAATGTCTTTGTTACATTCTTTCCAATATGCATAGCATCAAACAAATGCATGATTAGAAGTTGCTCGTAGTACGACAACCTACTAAATTGTGTAGGATAAATTTTAGTCCTTTTGGAAGTTGGTCATTAATGCCTTGATGACCTTCACGAGCATCAATTACATCATCAGTAAACAAGACACAATACCAAAATATAAATTTCAACATAAACCATCAGATGGAATGACATTACCTCAACAATTTATTCTATTGTATTCCAACTTCCATAGGCGAGGTGCCATTCTTCATGGCTTTGATGTAGTCTCTTATTTCCCATTGAAAATATTTTTTTGATAATTTAGTACTTATGATTTCTGTGGAGAAAGTATCTATAGTCATCGAACACCTACTTTCCTAAACTTTTTGAATGATGAGATTTCATCTTTGGACCACAAACTAGACATGCAAAGTTTCCCTTTGTCTGAAGACCTACAAGATCATGTATAATTGGATTAAATATGTTAATTTTGATAATTACAATTATCATGAGCAACTTAAACATACAACAAAAATGTGTTAGCACTATAACATACCAAAAAAGAGGTGTTAACAAGAGAACATACCACAAAAATGTGTTAGCCCATGGGCATCATGTATTGTCCATACAAGTATTGCATGGAATTGAAATTGTCTTTGTCCTATTAGGATAGAGATGTCATACATGAGTGACCCCATTCTATAACACCATCAACTCATTGATAAGGGGTTCAATATATACATTCATATCTTTGACTTGGTACTTACCTAGTTGAATGAACAAAAACATTACATAATTATTATGACCATTTTGATGGGGTATTTATAATAAATTAATTTATATGACTATTAAATATAAAAAATACCTAGAACAATCATTACCAACATTATGTGCTTCCTCTTTATGGACATCCAAGGATGAATGTTATTGTTGATAATCAAAATAGGCCACACCAAGTAAACAGATCTCATCTCTCAAAATGGATTAACACCGTCCACTACCAATGAAAGCTTGAGATTACGAGGTTCTTCTTTAAAGTATGGTCAAGTTTCCTCTATTTCCTTAAATGTTGAACCATCCGCAGATATTTGCATAATGTCATCTTGACTTTTATTGTGTGCATGGTAATCCATAAATTGTGCCAAGCTAGTGCACCTGAATAATCGTTGCAAAAGTGGAATAATGGGAATATATCGAAGAACCTTGTGAGGCACCTTTTTTGTTATTTGATCTGATCAATATCTACTAATATGACAAACAGGGCATTCTGATGCAAATTTATGTTTTTTATGATATATAATATGATCATTCAGACATACATGTATTGTTTGATACTCCATTCCAATATCTTTCATAATGACAGATAATTCTCAGTACGAGTGAGGTAGAATATTTGATGGTGGTAACAAACACTCACCTATCTACCTAAAAAAAAATAAAAAAATTGTTAATATAAATAATATTAATTGGTACATGATTCACCCTTTGTTAACTATAAGGAAATTACAACTAAAAAAGATGAAAAAAGATGACATATATGACATACCTTAACATACGTGTGATTTCTACATTGGATAAACCATTCATAACCTTCAAGTTCACCAACAACAATACAGTGGCAAGAAGAGTTGTTTGGGAGCCTTCGTATAGGGGCTCATATGCCTTCTCAAGTATAGGTACATCAAGGGACCATCATCATCAATTGCGCCAGTACCATCATCTTGATCATCGTGATCATTGTGATCTTCTTCCATGGGATCATTACCTTTTGCTTTGATATTAACACCTCCATGTTCCCTTAGTTGGAAATCCACATTCTTCGGATTGTCATGGTCCATAACATGAAACCCAGGGTGGTTGAACTATATCAAAATGATGACCTTAAATTACCCATGACCATGATGTCAACATCAATTCATTTCTTATGTATATAAATGGTTAAAATAATATATTGAAATGCATACCAATGGACAAAATTCATTTCCCCCTTCAATGTGACCGTGTTGCCTACAATGTTGCTCAGTTGTTTTGATTAGCTATCTTCGATTCTTTAAGCCCTTGCAAATTTTGCAGGGACAATAACATTTTCCATAACCTTTTCTTTTAAAGCTAGACCATAATCTACCAATTGTCTCCTTATTTTGTTCTAGGTTGATATTGTCAGACATGGTCTTTCTTGAATGGAATGACTCATTACAAAGGGACATTTATCATAGCCATAGAAACCTGCTTATTTTTTAATGTAATACACTAAGGATTACCATCAGAAATATTGACCATTTACAATCATGAACAATAAACCTAAATCAAATAGCTCATTTTTTTATCAGCATGTGTAGTCTCTATGTATATGAAAAATGAATTAAATATCAAGTTTAAATAAAAAAGTGAACAAAATAGTATTCCACATAGAGTGAATGAAATATACCATCAAAAGAAGGTGAGCTCCACAATTGGCACAAACTCGGACATGGGAAAAGTCAAATTCAAGGCCTAATTTATCAAGAACAACAAACAATATGAAACCCCACAATCGAAAACATGAAACATAATAAAAAATACTGCAAAACTTGATTGGGACAATGAAATTTACAAAGGAAAGGTGAGAGGATCAATCAAATAATAAAAAAAAGAAACACGCTTTGTCAATAATGTTAAAAATCCTATCACCAAGCACAAACATAGGAAATAAAAAAGGGACAAAAGACAAGAAATAAGAAAAATCATTAGGACTATAGAAAAATCATTAAGACTATAGAAAATCAAGTTCTAGAAATGGACGGTTTTGATGCTTTTCCATTACAACAATTGAGCATTCATCATTTGGTACTTCTTGGTGTATTCCATTTAAGTATGTCAGGCATAAAGTACTCCATTTAGATATGTTCAAAAATTTGCCAGTAATGATTTGGGGAATGCAATGATGTAAAACATAAACTATTATTATTATTGTTATGAGAAGAGGTCAAAATAATATTCAAAGTATTATTATGAAATCTGCATGTTCATCACCTGTGCATATACCTTCTCTAATCACACAACCAATGAATAAAATTTCAAATTCCAATCTCTTTAATAATTTCTTTAACAATTCAAATGTCTCAAGTAGACAAGCTTCTCAATGGAACTGCTTTGATAACATATAGATACAAATAGGAGATTGGTGTTGATCAACCTTCACCTAATCATATACAACCTTCACCTATGCATATAAGAGTTGATCAGAGAAGGTATATGCACAGCTGAAAAACATGCGGATTTGACCAAGCATTACTAGAAGTTAGACCCTACAACAAATGGACGTGTGATGATTTTCACAATAGTACATGTGTTGCAGGGTAAGCTCCCAATAGTTCTTAGGCAAATCTACATGTTCATCACTTGTGCATATAAGAGTTGATCAGAGAAGGCATATGCACAGGTGAAAAATATGCAAATTTGACCAAGCAATACTGGGAGCTAGACCTCGCAAAAAATGGACTTGTGATAATTTTCACAATAGTACATGTGTTGTAGGGTAAGCTCCTAGTAGTGCTTGGGAAAATCTGCATGTTCATCACCTGTGCGTATAAGATTTGATCAGAGAAGGTATATGCACAAGTGAAAAACATGCAGATTTGAGCAAGCAATACTAGGAACTAAACCCAACAAAAAATGGACTTGTGATGATTTTCACAATAGTACATGTGTTGTAGGGTAAGCTCCCAGTAGTGCTTAGGAAAATCTACATGTTCATCACCTGTGCATATAAGAGTTGATCAGAGAATTTATATGCACAGATGAAAAACATGCATATTTGACCAAGTAATACTGGGAGCTAAAACCGACAATAAATGGGCTTGTGATGATTTTCACAATAGTACATTTGTTGCAGGGTAAGCTCCCAATAGTGCTTAGGAAAAATTTTTGTCCTAAAACCTCATAATCATAATAGTATGTCCCAAAATAGTGATTTGAGCCACATGAAATACTCGATCCATGCTACTATAGCCCCAACACCACATTCTCTTATGAGAAAGTATTGATATGGAAAAAATAATGGATACAACAAGAAAACCAAAAACTCCCTTCAAAGATAACATGTCCTATGAACACAAATTCCTTGACATAATCAATATTCCCTCTTGGCTTATAAGTATTAACATCCCCCAAGTACCTTAAGTCTACTCATTCCCCAATTTCTATTGCCAACATGTTAACCCTTAATGTGTCTATCCCACTGTTACACATGTCAACACACCCTTCCTTCAAACCTTAATAGGCTCTAGCCCTTCCTCTTGGGTTCCAATCCTTACCACAATCAAATGCCCTTATCTCAACACATTTTTAACCCCCCAACACCTTCCTAATCCAATATTGACCCACTTGGATTACTCAACATTAACTTACTATCACATTGTGATAGTCAAACATCTATTCTTTGAAATAGTCACCAAATCACCCTTGACTATGGTTCCACTAACCTCTATCCACTAGGTTACATTAAAAACTTCCCTTTACCCACTTTTAACCTAACATCCTCTTTGGAATCACCCTACCACACAAAACTCAAACAAATTGGTATGCCACTATTTTGTCACGGGATGAGGCAATATTTCATGGGTTTCTTTGATTCAATGCACGTGTTATTTGATGCATGGCCACCTGCAACTTGAGAGATATAAAGTACATGTCTCCTTCCATCCTCCTACCAAATGTGAGGCTTGGATGTACGCAAAAACATTCCATACTACATTTTTACTAAACCTCTTATTACCCTAGCCTAAGGGTTTACCAATTTTTATTAAAACCAAGATATCTATGTTGTTTCTAAGTGGATTCCAATGAAAAAAAATTCATATTTTAAAGAATTCAAACCCCCATCTATTCCACTGATAGATGAATCAAAACATTGAGATACTCATAATAAAACTAATGGAATTCAGACTGTTATACAGAATAACATAATGAAAATTTTACAAAAAATTATTTTCTATTTAAGATAAACTTGTTATATCAACTTGGCCTCCTTGTCTCGGGCTTTCCTAGCCTTGATAAAGTCTTTTGAAAATTTTCTAACTTCCTAAGCTACCCAACAATTTTCCTCAAACCAATTGTAACTGACTATTACCCTTCCGCTATTAAACTCGTCAATTGCCTATGATATCCCATTAATACATGTATTAGCCTTTATAGGCTTTTCTGACCCAATGTGACTTCATGACCTTTTGAAGTGGCTCTAATAGCCCAAGGACATCCATATAGGGTATTACATAAAATTTTAATGCATTTCCACCTTATGAACCTACAAAATGATCAATTAAGCCTTAGGTGCCAAAGTGGCTTACATACCCTTATTCATGATCCTATTACACAAAATGATCAACACTCTAAAAAAACATCATCAAATGACCAAATTGGTCTGATTACATTACAAATGACCTTTCATGGTCATTATTTGTCTTAAAAAATCCTTTAGTATCCATGAGTGACCCTAGTGTTCCTCCTTGGCCTTGGTGCTCTGCACCAATATGGCCTAAAGAAAAGACCATTTTCTCACATATCAGCACATGAGTTTTATCAAAATCATATTATTGGTAAAATATTCATTGCACAACAATGATTATAACCAACAAGTCACATGGTTGTTATAATTACTAGTACAACCTCATTAAATAATTTCCAATAGCAACTTATTTGGAGGCAATCCTTTCTCATTCCTTGCAACTTATTAAGAGAGATACTTCAAGGTAGCCATAAGCTCAATTTTGTCATTGGCTATTAGATTTTTACTTGGGGCACTGGTGCAGGAGCACCAAGGCCAAGGATAAGGCCTAGAGGATACACCCAGGTCACTGAAAGACCTTGGAAGGATTTGAAGACAAACATGACCCTACAAGGTTATTGGCATTGTAATGAGACCAATAATGGTCATTTAAATATTTTTTTCTTATGTTTTTGATTGTATGTGAATCCTTTTGTAAAGGATCAAAGCACTGTAAGCCATTGATGGTATGTGAAGGCTAGGAATGCACCTAGGGGTCACTTGAGGATCCTAGGTAGATATATTGGTTTAATGACCTATAAGGTCATCTATGATTGTAATGTGGCCATTTGGAGCCATTAAAATGTGTAAAAGCACTCAAAGTACAAAAAGATGTAAATTTGCATTTGTATGCAAATATGGCCTAGAAGGCTCATGAAAGGGCTATGGGGCTAAGAGTAAGTTAAGAGGTTGTTTATAAACCTTTAAAATGTTCAAAAAGGGGCATTGGTTGTCATTTTTTTGAGTTGACAACTTGGTTGTCAACTTTACAACAATAAATTAACATTTTTCTATGTTTGCATTAGAGGAACAGTCGATTTTAACTATTGTAGGAGTTAGAAGTCAGTTATTGGAGTTGGTTTTAAAGTGTTTGAGGGTTTTTTAGAGGAGTTCCACATGATTGGATAATGTATGTAGAGGTTTGTGTGTTTGGAGACCATTGAAGATGGTCTTGAATCAATAAACAACAAAGCTTTCTCTGTAATAATTGTTTAGCCCGTGGGTACAATCATCAAACTAGTGAATTCAAATGCTTTGAATTAATATGTTTTGATTGGAAAATAGATTAGAAACATTGTATTGTGATTTTATTATACTTCCATGACATTTTTGTAACATTTCATTGGCATTTGAAGGTAGAGGAATCAACTTTGTGTCGACTATTCCTGGGTTTTGTTTTGCAATCAGCAATTTGAGATTGAAGTCTCCTTAAATGGATTGACTCTCCCACTCCTGTGAGTAAGATGATTGGTGGGAGGGATCAATTAATGTATAATATCCTTGTAAGATAATTTTTGAATGTAGGTATATGGTGTATAGAGTTGAAGATACCACACAAGAGTGGTGAAATGTTGATTGAAGGGTGCCTGGTTTTGTACCGATCATTATTGTGAGTGAATGCCCTTAAGAATGGGTATATTTTGTGATGGATCATTGTTATCTAGGTCCTTATAGGTGTGTTATATCCAAGGGGTATCTAGAGATATTTTCTAAGGTCCTTTTGAACAAGCCCTAACCTAATGACCCTAGGAATGAGGGTTTGGTGTCTAGAAGAAGAGGTAAGTGGTAAGGCCCTAAAAACTAGAAAACCTATTGTTTCTAAACCCTATGCAAGATTGTTCCCCTGTTGGGAGTCAAGGGAGTGAGTTATATGATGATTTTCTTTGTAAATGGAGGTTTATTAGGCCTATTTGGTTTCTCAAGAAAGATATCACACCCCTCTGCATCAGGCACCTTTATCTTGTTAGGAAATCCTAACATCAATCATTTTGATTTCCTTACTAGATGCTCCCATGTTGTTTTCAATGTTGATAGTTATGGTATATGTTGGAAAGTGACATTTTGAGAGCACTACAAAACACTTGAGGTTTTTCATTTATGGAAACACATATGATATGGTGATCGCATGAAGTAGGTATGAGTATTGAAGATATAGTCTTGAAATGATTAAGTATGGAATCAGATTTACAGAGTACTGCAGAACTATTTTGGGCACCGAAGATAGTATATGATAGATGATAGCTTGCGAGCTTAGAGGAAGAAATTGTGGGATGTATATGACCTTCAATTAAGATCTCTTGTGTTTTGGTATTGATAGCAATAATTTATAGTGATATGAAGACATGCGAAGACAGAGGAACAGTGAAACGAGGCATATGAGCAGTCGCGATGATTAAGGGAATGTAAGATGGAATGGTACCATGCTAAGTTAGATAAAGATTGTATATTTCTGACACTTTGGTAATACAAGATCTCTAACTTAGTATTTATTATTTTCATTATTAATTATTATGTTTTGCATTGTATTTGAGAGCCGACTGAATGGCAGATTAAATATAAATGAAGAATATTTTGTGAAAGTGATATCTGACATATGTGAGATATGGATGTGATTTTGGGCTATCAGTAATGGTTGATGCCATATGTGAGATCATAGATTGACAGAGGATATTGAGATCTATAACTGAAACTATCAAAGCATAGCAGATGCTTGTTTTGTTCAGTCTTGAGAACTCTTTGTAACTAAAATATTGTTTGTAAGAGTTGTAAGCTCAGTATATCTTTAATAGGGTTTTTGTATACCTTTAACAGGGTTAATATTCCTCTAAAAAGGAAATGTACTATGTAATACTCATCTCCTAACAGGGCTAGGTCTCCTAATAGGGACATTATACTTTAGTGCATATTTGTGGGTACCATCTCCACCGTCGTTTTCCCTTGGCCAAGGTTTCCTCAAAAACAAATAATGGTGTTATGAGTTATGTGTTATTTGTTTATGTTCTTTTCATTTCAGAAATAATATGGTTAATTTGGAATTGGTTTAAGTTTAATATAAAGTGTTGTAATATTGATTCACCCCCCCTCTTAGTATTACTTAATCCTAACAATTGGTATTAGAGCTATTGGCCCTTGGAGAGAAAGTCTAATAGCTTAAGGGAGATCAGAATTGATTCAGAAAGTTTGCAAGAGAACTTTGAAGTAGCACTTGATGATCTGGAAAAAGAAAAAGCTGAGAATAGTGAATTGAAATTCAAATTAAGAAGATCAGAAGGTTTTATCAAGAAACTAAAAGAACAACTTGAACTTTCAAGAAAATAGAGACAAGACCTTATGGAAAAGATCAAGGAGGATCCATACAATGATACATCAGACCAAGTAAAGAAGCTTGAGCAAGAAAAAGAACAAATCAATATTTTGATGATTAAAGAGATTCAACATGAAAAGGATGCAAAATACAATGTTGAAGAGATTCTAAAAGGAGCGAACATGTAGATAGGAGAAATGCCTAGAATTAGAGAAATACAATCAGATCATTAAAGGTGAACTCACTCAAGCCAAGTTACACATTGAGAAATTATAGATGAGAAGTGATAAGATTTATGAACAAAGAGATAGAGACATAAACCTAAAGGAGATATGACTGGAATTGGATACAATGAAGGAGAATGTTATAAGACACATGAAGCAAAGACTGAAGATAGATCCACTTTTGAAGAACCTAAAACTCAGATCAAACCTTTCAGAGGTAGGTTCTATGGATGCAACAAATTTGGACACATGAAAAGAGATTGTAGAGGTAAAGGCCCTTTCAGGCCCTTTACTGGTTATTTTTATAATTGTTGTGCATATGGACATAAGAAAGAAGAATGTAGGAAACCTGATCAGTTAAGAAACAAACAAGATTACATCAGAGAAGAATCAACAGCCAAGATCACATGCTAAAAATGCAATAACCTTGGGCATACTGCAAGGTTTTGCAAACTACAGGTTAATCAGGATAGAAGACTACATACATGTTATAAATGAAACAACTTAGGACATATAGAAAAGTTTTGTAGGTATAATGGAATGGACAAAAGAAGAGGACCACCTCCTATGGTTATAAAGAAAAATATTGGTGACAGTGGTAAATTCTTGGTGAATACATGGATGAATTCAAGAATCATTTCAGGAAACTAGCAAATGAATATGATGAAAAGATATGGAAGGTCAAAGACTTCAATAAGGCATTGGTTCAGGGAGATATAGTAGATTCTATTGTGCCTTTGTGTGATGTTAACATTTCTACATCTACCTAGAAGGTCAAGCATGGCCTTAAGGGGATAATTGGATAAAGACAACAGATTATATCCAACCCCTAATTTTGAGGACTGAGCTCATGTGAGCTTAGATATGGTGTATACAAACACTATGGAGTCTATATCAATGATCGCAGTGTTTGAAGATTCATATCCTATGAGCGTGAGATTTATGATTGACTGGACAATATGTAAAGTTGAGCTAACTACGTTAAGTGCATTTACTCACATGGTGATGAATAAAATACCTCAAGGCATCACACTTCTTCATTATTTGATGAGAAGTGACCAAAGATATTAGGTTAAGAAGCATATCAAACCTCTAGATAGCTACATTGTGTGATTGATCGAAGCAGAATTCCCAAATTCAGCATGTTAAAGGTATTTAGATCATTTACTCAAACAAGAAGCTATGGATGCACCTATGATATATGATGTTGTGGATAGGCCTAGATATAAATTCAAAAGACACCCCTTTAAGTCTTGTGAGGATGATCCTAAAGGAGCCTTGTCACAAACTCTATACGGTGTCTTGCACATAGATGATATTAGGGCTTACATTAATTGCAAATATGAGACAATAGGATATGTAGAGATATATAGGGAGATAGATGAAATGATTGAATCTGATGGAAAAATGAAGGGTGAGTTCAAACAATTAGATGATCTATCCATCATAAAGTTAACCCTCATGAATGAATTCAGCAAAATAGAATGGGTCAAAATAATACTAAGTAGAGCTCATGATCAATTTATTTGGATAGGAGAGCAACCTGTGAAGATTTGTAGTCAGTTGATTCATGACATAACTAGAATAGATAACACTAGAGCTATCCATGTGGTAGAGGAAAAAATAAAGAAACAAGTTGAAATCCTAACTCATTCAAAATGGGATAGGTGAGCTATGACTATCAATGACACATTCCAACAAGATGTAAGACTAGTTGCAATGCTTCTAAGATACAAGATATACTATAGCAACAAACCTAATTCAATTTCAGCAGGATTCATAATGATGGCCTATAGAATGGTGAAAGAAAACACCAAGTATAATCTATGAGAGATTTTGGCATAGCAATTTTTGGAGAATGTAAAGATAATTAACAAGGATAAATCTAAAGCATTTAGATTTGGCTCACTACTAGTTCATGTGTACATTCATATTGAGAATAAGTTTCTTGGAATGCACCCTAGAGCATGGAAGGACAGCATACCCAATGGTATTTAGATATGAGAGAGCTACTAAACACAAAATAGTACATGGGTAGATGGTGAGTTATTTGCTATGATCAAGATTTTGCAAAGGCAAATGAAGGAAAGATACAGGATCCCTAAAGAATTGGTTGAAAAATACAAGGATACAATTTGTTTCATGGTTGAAACTAATTATGTATGCTTTGAAGCAGTTGAACCTAGGAATAAATGGTATTACCCTATGGGATATGAGGTCATTAATGAGGTTCTTGTGATGTAGATAGAACATGTACTAGCATCTGAAGTAGATACATCTGAGGAAAGATGGGGCACATATTTAGAAAATTCAGCCAAAGTTAGAGAAGAATATGACAAAGGCACAAGGAAAAGGAAGATAGAGAAGATGGTTGATGATATGGCATAAAAGTCTGACATAACCAAGGAACAACTAAAAGGAATAAAGAATAAGATGACAGAAGGAATCTCTGGATCGGCAAGCGTGATAATTGAAGCTCCTCCACCTTCTGAAGTAGAAATCATAACAAGTACTACTTCTGATATAATTGATCTATCTATAACTCCTGAGAAGATAGCACAAAAATATGTACCTGCGGACACACCAAGAAGATCTAAAAGATCAAACAAACCTAATAGCCCAAAGAAAAAAAAGGTTGAAGTGGAAGCAAAGAGGAAAGAAGAAAAGGTAACAAAGAATAAAGAAGAGAAAGTAGAACAAAAGAAAGTAGAGAACCTATGGAAACTAGACATAAAAATATTGCATAAAAGGATAATAAGAGATGGTAACCTGAAGACTCTTAATAGGTACTATGAGAGGTATGACTTTCATAATCAATCATTAATAGAAGATATAGTGATTGAGCATTTATTGGTCTATAAAAAGAATCTACTGTAAATAGAGGGAAGTATTCCTAAAAACTTGTATGACAAGTTAAAAATCACAAAACAACTTGCACAAACTGAAGATGAGGCAATAATAAATAAAGCTATTGAGGATATTTTGCCTATAGTCTCTATACAGGAAAGAGACAAGATAATCAAGGAGCTCAAACCTTTATTGAGAACAAAAGCCAGACTTGTGAAGATAATGGCTAGAAAATATGATGAAGTTATTGAGGATACACAAAAAGCACTAGATCAAATTATGATGAGCGACATTCCTGAGAAAGCTTCACCTCCTAAGGCTACCAATCCCACACCTATAGGAATAGGAGAAATCTCTAAGTCAGCTAAGGACATCATGGAAGGAAGCGAAGTAAAAATTGACAAGCAACCAGACTTCTTTATTGCTGGTGTGCCTGTAACTCTTAACACTACACTTGATGATGGTGATCCTTTTCAAGGAAACATGGATAGTGTAGTGACAAAAGAAGAAGAAGGACATAAAGAAGAAGATCAGAGAGAAGAAAAACAAAAAGAAGAAGGATAGGAAAAGGAAGGATAGCAAGAGGAAGAATAGAGAGAAGAGATAGGGACATGTAAAGAAGAAGAGACAAGAATTGAGAACAAGCAAGAACCTGATACTTCCACCACTTTATTGTTGGAAAGTATGGACAAACCTATGAGCACTGATGTTGAGAACATGGATGAGGATGAATTGATGTGATTATCCTTCATGGCATTTTCTAAGGCAAAAGAAAGGTCAGAACATAAAGGTGACAATAAGGCTAAGGTAATTCCTAGGGAAGTTGATATAGTAAACAAAATACTCCCTATACCTCTTATATTTCAAGGAAAAGATGATGCACATAACCTTAACATGGCACTAGACAACTTTGACAGTCACTATGAGTCCCTAGTGAAGATCGTAGAGGAGAAGGCAGAGAAGAGATATTTAGAGAAAAAGTTAAAGGAAGTATGCCAGTCTATTTCATGGGACTTGGGAATTCTGAAAGCAACCACTTCCAAGGACAAAAATTGTGTCACACATGGAAGGAAGTTGTATAGCTATTGTATTAACCCTCTCAGACACATTCAGAATATTGATGATATAATAGCTAAGGACAGGGCTACTTTGGATAGTATGATGGATAGTTGTGAGACCTCCTCACAAACTGTATTGGAGATGGACAAAAAGGAATCAAAGATTACTGATAAGATGAATGTCTTGGATATAGGGAAAGGGAGAGTAATGACAAGATTTTATTTGATGAAGAGTCTAATCACTCCTAAGCTATCAATTCTTGAGGCACATCTTACTGAGATGGAGAAGATTGGGGATTCAATGAACAGCTCTATACACACTGAATTGAAGGCAGCAGAGACTTCATCCTATGCACTAAATGGCCTAATTCATGTCAGTGAATTTTTTATCAAATCATGGGTTGATGAAGTGAAGACCTTGGAAGATTCATTCCAAGATATTTTGAAATTGGTGAGCAAGCACTAAGTTCCACATTTTTTGTAAATTTTGTAGTATTGGATATACCTTTGCCATTGATGTCAAAGGGGGAGAAGAACAAGAAAAATGAGAAGAAGAGAAGAAGTAAATGAAAAGAAAATAAAAGTGTAAATAAAAAAAAGGAATATATATGTATATAGAAAATAAAAAGAAGTAAGAGTATAGTTAGTGTTTTGGACACTTAGTCATTTTTCGCTAAGTGTTGCCATCAATGCCAAAGAGAGAGATTGTTGGCAAGAGATGTTTTGAGAGAACTATGAAGCACTTGAGGGTTTTAATTTATGGAAACACATATGATATGGTGATCGCATGAAGTAAGTATGAGTATTGAAGATACAATCTTGAAAATGACTAAGTATGGAATCGGATTTACAGAGTACTGTAGAACTATTTTGGGCACCGTAGACAGTATATGATAGATGATAGCTTTAGAGCTTAGAGGAAGACATTTTGGGATGTATATGACCTTCAATTAAGATCACTTGTTTTTTGGTATTAATATCATTAAGTTACAGTGATATGAAGACATGTGAAGACAGAGGAACAGTGAAACAGAGCATATGAACAGTCGCGATGATTAAGGGAATGTAAGATGGAATGGTAACGTGCTAAGTTAGATAAAGATTGTATATTTCTAAAAATTTGGTAATAAAAGATCATCGAATTAGTATTTATTGTTTTCATTATTAATTATTATGTTTTGCATTGTATTTGAGAGCCGACTGAATGACAGAATACATATAAATGAAGAATATTTTGTGAAAGCGATATATGACATATGTGAGATATGGATGTGAGTTTGGGATATCAGTAATGGTTGATGGAAAATGAGAGATCAGATATTGACAAAGGATACTAAGAGCTATAACTTGAACTATCAAAGCATAGAAGATGCTTGTTTTGTTCACTCTTGAGAACTCTTTGTAACCGAAATATTATTTGTAAGAGTTGTAAGCTCTGTATACCTTTAACAGGGTTAATATTCCTCTAACAAGGAAATTTACTATTTAATACTCAGCTCCTAACAAGGCTAGGTCTTCCAATGGGGACATTATACTTTAATACATTTTTGTGCATACCATCCCCACCGGGGTTTTCCCTTGGCCAGGGTTTCCTTGAAAAAAAATAATGGTGTTATGAATTATGTGTTATTTGTTTATGTTCTTTTAATTTCAAAAATCATATGGTTTATTTTGAATTGGTTTAAGTTTAATATAAAGTGTTGTAATACTAATTCACCCCCCCCCCCCCCCTCTCAGTATTACTCAATCCTAACAATAGGTTTTGCTTAGAGTTTTAGGATTATCATGTCCAAGGTGATACCCCAACTTTGCATCAAAAGCACAATAATGAAACACTAGGCACGTAGATTTGTTGGGCCCTGAATTAAATCGCATCTTCCTTGTATTCTTAATAAACCTATTGTCTAGATCCACAACTATCTCAATGATCCCTTTTCTTTGATTGTGAACTCAAGTATGGAAATTTTGGATCTATCCTATCTCTAATTACAACCCAAATACCCTCATATATTCTTCCCATGACTCAATTTTGTTTGTTATTGGACAAAGTTTTATTCCACTCCCTTGCACCATCCTCTAGGGACTACACAAATGTTTTATTATAACATCCTCAAGATCAATCTCACAATCATTTATTATATGAATAAAGTGCTTAAGTTGTTACTCTCCTAAGATTGCATTATTCCCTTGAACTCAAAATTTCCCTATGGTCTCCTTAAGATTTAGATTAGGATAGTCAAGAATACCATAAAGGTCTAATTGTGTATATATGTCAAGTAAAAGGGACTACCTTTCTAGCAGGAACCATTGAGCCTATCTCTTGATCATGTCTATAATGAGACCTACCTCTATGCATAAGTCTTCTAGCATAATAAGTCAATCTAAAAGGTATTCTAGCAGCTCTTACCACATTGTTAGAAAAACCATTAGAAGTTCATATATATTGGTCTCTTAAGTCCATAAAACTCTCCCCACATCACAAGTACTAGTTTCTTACATTTAAAAAGTGGGCCAACCAAACTTACCTGTGTCTTGTGCTCTCCATGTGGCTTGTTACTTCTTTACTTGCAAATTTGTTTCTTCAAGGTCTTGAAGATGTCCTAATTTCTCATTCTCTCTATCCTCAAATTATTTTCTTGTTTACCTTAGTAGGTTCATATGAAAAATCCGCCACTCTCACTAATGAAAAGAAACACAACCTTGTATAACTAAGCAAAGTAACACAATTCCAAAATTTTCTTGATAGGTAAAGTTGCAGAATCTTTCAAAGGAACTCTAGGTTAGTGTCTCCTTGACAATGGACATTTGTTGGTATAATTTGACAAAGTACCAACTACACTCGAGACAAGAACCAAAATTAATACATCCTCAACAACAATGTCATATGTTATCTCTCAAAGTAGTGGAACCCCAAAACCCTCATGAAAAACAACACCTTTAGTACTTGGGATGCCAACTAAGGTGGATATCTTGAGGCTTATGGTTGGGAAACGAGAATAATAGACCAGTATATGTCATTGTTGGCTGAAACTAGACCACTAAGACCTCCAAATGACCCAATGAGAACCTTCTTGCATATGTACCCAAATATTATTTTTTATTTTTGTCTTGTTTTGATTAACCCCCTACTATTTTCTAGGGCAGATGGTTCTCCCATCATATGTTGTAGACATTTCATATCATGAAATAACAAATAAAAAAATTGAAACCCAAATGATGGGCTTGAAGTCAGGGTTCATAAGGAAACTTTGCAATTTAGATGGGAGCATTCTAAGGCCCAAAAATATGACCACAAATATCTTGTAATGATTCCTCGTCATGTGTCTAGAATGTTGTTTTGGAGAAGGGCATTGAAACTAAATCTTTATGAACAAATATTGACCAAGATCTTATCAAATTTTATCCCCAAAGAGAAGAAATAAGATACTATAAATGGATTGCACCAGGTATATAATTTTTCTTAACACTTCATACAAGATCATAGTTGTGGGTGCAGAACAAACCTTAATGAAAATCCTTACAATTCAGATAATGTGGTCCAAATGAAAATGTAGATAACCCTTCTTTGCACGCTTCCCTTCGTCATGGGGAATAATGGAGAGATAATGTGCTCCAAATGAAAAGGCAGATAATACTCCTTCGCGTGCTACCCTTCTTCATTGTGGAGAATAATGAAGTGACAAATGAAACTTTTTTTTTAAGTTATGCCTGTTTTGGTCACAATTTCAACCAACATGGACATGGATTTAAAAAAATCAAAATTTCCCTTCTATAATCCGACCAACCAAAACCTTTTAGTTTGTTGGTCAAAAATTTTGGTGGAAAAATAAGGTCAAATGTACTATTGTCAACATTAATTTTCCATCAATGTGTAGCCATTTGAAACCTCTCTCCTAGAACCCTCTACATTGCCTTCACGACCACTTTTGTTGGATATTTTAGGAGTTTAATCCTATGGTCTTCCATTGGACCAAATAAAGCTTTCTATTGAAGCTTAGGTCTAAATATAAATGTGGCCTCCATTGATGACATTGTCAAGACAGACTACCTGCACAAAAGTGCTCCTTCCTACAACAAAAACTCCACTAGACACCTCTAGAAACACTTCCAAACACTTCACATTCCCCAAAAAATTTGCCTAGCTTTAAAAAACTGCAACTCATTCAAAACTTGAAAGTGCTTGTCGGCTTATTAACTCATTAATGCACTCTCAAGTGAAAACTTTAAATTCCCATCATTGTCAAGAAAGGCATGTCCAATCATACTTCATATCCATTCTTACTTCCACAATCTTTGTTTACCTCATCAATTGTTGTCAAAATCATTTGAAGAGGTGATAACTTTTTCTTTCTTTTAGAAAGAAATAACTACCACAATCAGTATTACCATTTATCATCTTTAATCATTAAATGTCATGCTCAACAACAAACTCTTCAAAACTTTTATTACTAAATTCTTTCATCTGACAATCACCCACCTCTCTAAAATTTATTTTCCATTTTGATATTTTATCAGCCTCTTCATTACCCTGGTGCCTGATGTGCGAAACTTTAAAATTTTCAAACCACTCCAATTCTTTAACAATTTTCTATATATCATTTTGAAAATGCCAAACATTAAATGATATTTGATAAATTGCTTGAACTATCAATAAAGAATCAAATTGTTATCAAGGCAACAAATGTTTCAGTTATGTTATTTGTTTCATTCATCAAGCTTTTTGTTGACATGCCCAAAAAATTCTAGTACTATCCCTAATGATCACCCTTGTCCTTAAGGGACCAGGGTTCCCTTTTGCCACTCCATCAAAATTTTCTTTAAACCACCCTTGTTCTAGGCATTTCCACATAATAGAATCCCCTACCTTCTTATGTCTTTTAACCACTAAAGCACTCATCCTCGACCTGAACTTGATATCCGACCAACTTTATTGAATTAGTTTGTCCTTAGTACTAAATGGGGTTAACAGATTATGTTTTCTAGTAGCAACCACCCCCATAATCTCTTTAATCTCTTGATCAATTCTTCCTAAAAGCCTTCTAATAGGTTCTTTAGTATCTTGAAATATTCTCCTATTTCATTCCTTCCAAATTTACCATATAACCAAAGATGGGCATACTTTCCATATACTTAAAAGATTTGTATTACCCCCAATCCTTGGCCAACATTCAAAAATGTCTCTCACTATCTTATTCCTTGGCCCAAACCATCCCAACTTTCCCTGAACATATCCCAACATTATCGTGCAATTGGACATTGGACAAGGAGATGATTTGCATCTTCATAATTATGTTTACACATCACACCTTGGGATGGACCGACATAACCAAACTATTTTCATCTCTCCCCTGTCAAAATCTACCCTTTCAAGGCTAACCAAGAAAATTATCCAACCTTTGGAAAACAATCTTTATGCCAGCATAGACCCTTAGCAAAAAATAACTCTTCCATGTTCAAGTCTAGAAGACTATAACCCAATTTCACTAAATATAAACCAGAGACTACAGCACACCAAATCACTTTATCCTCCCTATCAGTCAGATCCACTTTCCTTTCCTCAAATATTTCCTTCATGACCTTAATTTTATCCTGAGTTAGATGATAATCCCTTACCTCTTTCCATCTCCATTCCAAACCCACTGGCCCCTGTATACATTCTCCATAGTCCTTAACCTTCTCACCCCATTTTTTAGTAAAGTAGTCTCTTAGGGGGAGTAGATTTACATTGTCCTTTAATACTATACAACCATTCCATGAATCATCCCACAACTTCACTTTATCACCATTCTCAATCTTCCATGAGATGTGATCCACAATAACTGGTCTGCATTTAATAATAAAATTTCATATAGAAGAGCCTCTATGAGGGTTCCTAATAGTAAAATCCTATCATCATCAGCATTGTCTAGATATCTTGCTTTCAAAATTTTAGCCCAAAGCTGATGTTTACAAGTATGCATACTCCATATAAACTTTTCTCTTAACACCTCATTCATCAAGTTTCAATCTCTTAAGCCTACACCTCCTTGATTCTTTGATCTGTAAATTTTATCCCATGCTAAAAGTGGAATCTTATCTTCATTCAAAGTTCCATTCCAAAATTATTTACACATCCTTTGTGCAATAACCTTACTTACCTTCTTAGGAATTTGCAAACACATCATAGAGTAGATTGGAAAGGCTAAAATCATTTCCTTTAGCATTAATATTCTTCTTGTAGAAGTAAACCATTTTCCCTTCCAACCATCCATCCTCTTAAATAGTTATCAATCAAATCTCTCCATAAATTAAACTTATTTTTTCCTGTAAACAGTGGAATACCCAAATACTTACTCGGAAGAGAACCTACCTGTATTCTTAGAATTCTACAAATTATGCCTTGCTTCCTCTATGGAGTGTTAAAAAAGAATATCTATGATTTCCTCCAGTTGATGAATTGACCTTAAACTTTCCCATTAAGCTCTAGAGTATCTTTCATAGTCTAGGATTCTTATATAGATGCATCCCTAGCCAAAAAAGTATCATCAACAAGTTAAGTGGGAAATAGCATCAACACCCCTAGCTACTTTTACACCTTTCTAGATACCCTAATCACGTTTCTGACATATAAGTCTTCCTAGAACTTCAACTAAAATAATGAAGAGAAAGGGGGAAAGAGGATCACCTTGATGGATATCTTTTTTTCTCTCAAAAAATATTATGGGCTTCCATTAACCAAGACTGAATATCTTGGAGTTTCTATACTACTCCTAACCCAATCAACCCACTAGTTTTCACAAAAGCCAAATTTCTTAAGAACTTTTAAAATAAAACCTCTATCCACATCATCATAAGCTATCCTTATATCTAGCTTCACCATCAATTTTTCTACCTTCATGCATTTGATTGAATGAATTTCTTCATGAGCTATTATTACTCCTTCAAAAATTGATCTTCTTGGGAAAAATCCACTATGCTCCACAAAAATAATAGTATCAAACGCCAATTTTGACCGATTCTCTATCACCTTCACAATTATCTTATAAGTTGTGTTACATTAAGCAATGGGATGAGAGTCTTTAAAGGAAATAAACTCATTCTTTGGAACTGTACCCTCTTAAAATGGACACACTCATTATTTAAGACCTTTTAGCTCCTATCCTTTACCAACTTTATGAACCACGGATGGATTCATGCTCGATCCCCCTTTTCTTCTATTATGTCCCATATCTTCCACTTTCAACTGTGTAGTCTCTGAGACCTCAGGGTTGGCCCCCTATGGGTCAACTCTAGAATAGGTTTACCAAGTCCACCTATTCTAGAATAGTTCGACTAGGTTGACCTGTTCCCCAAGGATTTTAAATCTTGGGGCCAGTGTTGTCTCAGAGAATTAAATTGTAAAATTAGGTGACTTCATCAGCGTTGCTTTGTTTTCCCACCCGAAAACTAGTATAAAAGGAATCTGTTACAATATTTTCATGTTCATTCAATTGGTAGCCTATTTACTAGATGAGTGACTATAGTACCCTAGTTTTCATTATTAAGTGATCTTGTTTACATTTTTGTTCATTTCATTGAAGCTATAAGTTGGAAGTACATGTAAAAGAAAAGAAAGATGTACATCTGAATATTACATGTGCATATGTTGAATCATAATTATCTAAACATGAAAAGCTTGTATGTACTGTACAAAGAAAGGAATGAAAAGAAAATCATTTGGGCTCACACAGGCTATGAGCATAGCCAACTCCTATGGAGCTATGGATAAGTACAAACATACATAAGTAAATGAACATAAGTAATAGGGTACAAGACATTTCTTGAAGATATGATGGAATGTTGACCTGGGTGTGACTCCAATGTGCTCCTATTTGATTGAGAACCTATAAGGAAGAAAGAGATGGGGTTAGATCCAAGAGATATAAGAAATGCATGACATCCAATTACCTATCTAAATTTATAGTTATGCATGTGTATAATCATCCAAACATCTCTAGAAGGGAACCATGCTCCAAGATATGTGCACACTCCGAATGATGCTACTAGAAGAAGAAGATACCATGTTTTCACTAACTTGTTTGTTCCATTTGCAGGTATAGAAGAGTTTGTGACATTTTTTCTTGTCCTTACTCAAATAATATAAGTACTAAGAGGATGTCCTTTCCAAAATTTCATCATCAAAGTACAGCTATTGTCTAGACAATAGCAATTATAAAGTGTTGAAATATAATGAATGGTGTTGCTCTATAATGTGGGCACTATTAGGAAGCCCTTAAAGCTCCTTAATAAAACCCACATCATAGGACAAGAGAACCCATGATCAAGTACCAAACCCTCCAAGTACACCACATTGAATTTGTCAGGGTCATCAAAAGCTCCATCTCCATAGAGTTTATGATTATCCCCACATCCCTAAGGAGGAGCATTGATCCAAGAAGAGGAAGAAGTTAGTAAAGAAGTAGTTACCATGGAATTTTTAGGATCTAGGAAGAGAAATTTTACAGGGAGCTCTACAATAAATTCCATTGCATCACAAATTGGTCTCTCCAAGGAGAAACTTCCTAGAGCCACCTTTGGGGAAACCAATTTGCAACACAAAGACACCTATGAGCTACACACCTTCAGATGGGTACAAGGTAGTTCAAGTATAGAGAGAATGGGAGAATCATCTGGTGTAGGAGAACCCTTCTAAGGGCTCCCACCATCTAATTTTGGTCATGATAAATACTTCTTTAATGAAGTTTGTAAGTAGAATAAGAGTTTTGGCTCACTTGTGTGTGAAGGCCTTAGTGGAGGTCTTGTTTATGTTTTGTAACTTCTTACTTGGCTGTACTATGACTCAAGGCAGATTAGCATCCTGAGATCTTTGACTAGCTATGAGGTTAGAAGTATTAGGTTATGTGTTTGATGGAGTTAAGAGCACAAGAGTGCCTTGAAAAGACCTAGAAAAGGTCTTAGTGATGTATGAGCAAAAGTTGCTCAAGCAACAAAAGTTGCTTAGCAACTTCTCCTTTGAGGGCTTTAACCTTGTTTAAGTGGCTAAGGAGCCCTAACTCAACACATATACTGAGGAGAGGAGTATTTAAGACTAGTGGAACCCTAAATCAGGGTTGGCTATGTTATTGTATGGCTACAGTACAGAAATTTCAGTCTGAACCAAGAATTGCAGGAATAGTCACTGTTATTTGATATGTTCTGAAGTAAATAGAAGAATTTTTGTGTCTTTGTTATGGGAAAAAATTTTTATAGTGTTCTTTATTACTTCTATGTGTGCTTAGAATAGTTCTTTCAAGTTTTATTAGCATCTTTTGTTCATTTCTTGTTGTAATCAGCTCTTTGCCAGTTTGGGGAGATTAATGTAAATGGGCATGTATCTTTAGTTTCCACCGTGGCCAAGCCATGAAACTTTGGATACTTAAAGTACAGACCCATACCTATATAAATATGGAAGCAAGGCCCTGGAGCATGTGTGCAAACAATTTTTTGACAAAGCCCTAGGCGAGCTAAGGCTTAGTCCAACTAGGAGCGGTTAGCACTAAAAGAACTCCAGCAGTCAGCACTAAAAGAACTCCAGCAGTCAAAGGAATGAGTTCCAAGCCTATCCCTTTGGAGGGATACTAGATGGATGAGTGGAGGTTAAGTCTTGTGAAGGAGAAGCTTTGAAGAGCTTTGGAAAGACACTGGTGAAGTTTGGAGCAAAGCAGAGTCCCCAAACCCTTGAAACCCTCTTATTTGCCAAACCTACTGTACGGTTGAATGGGAACTTAAGACCTCAAAAATCTTTGAGAATGAGGAAAATCTAGAAGAATTCCTTAAGGCTAAGAATTTTATTTTTGTACAGGGAAGGAGTAACAGGCCCTACAAATCCGGAAGGAGGCCTAATTGGCACTTCCATGTAGCCCTAGAATGCAAGGGAACCCCTAAATCAGGTGATCCCAAAACTTTGGTAATGATTTGAAAAGGTGTCTTTAGTCCCAAAAAGACCTTGGAACCCATCATTTGCACTGTTGGAGCATAGAAAGGACTTAGAAGTCTAATTGACCCTTATAGCCTATGTAAGGGAATGGTGGCTAGAATGCAAAGCTAAGTATGTTGTTCAATGAGGTTGCTGAACTTGGTGGGTAGGTTAGGTAGGTCAGGGGAAGTCCTTGAAGAGTTAAGGAAGCCTATAGACTGTCATAGGTGTTTCAAGAACACCGTGATCCTAGTTGAGGATCAGGAGCATAGACAGGCCAGTCTATCCTAGCCTCCCCAATAGATTGGTATCAGAGCCACTTAAGGCTTGGGAAGTAAAAGGTGGATGTTTCAACCACCAGAAGAATCAATTAGATCATCTCAAAAACAAAAAATGGTGACCAATGTAGAGCTTTCCAAGAAAGTAGAAGATCGGGAGGAAGCTAACAGACTCCTGCAGGAAAGGTTGTCTTAGATGGAACAACTCTTGGATGATGTCCAAGAAAAAGTAGATAAGGTGAATGTGAAAATGGAGGAGCAGGATGCTAAGGGAAAAGAGAAGACTCTTGATGATGATGTACCTACAACTGATCCTCCAACACAAGATGAGCAGTTTCTCAAAGCCCTGAAGGCTATCACAGGCAAGGCACTTGAAGGTGTCCCATTACTAACTGGCAGGATGGATACTGAGCTTGTGATGCAATGGATTGAAGGCATGGAGAATCACTTTGAGTGTGAAGAGATCTTAGAGGCATAGAAGGTCAAAGTGGCCAAATCTAGGCTGAGAGGACAAGCATTAACCTAGTGGAACTACTTGCAAGGTGAAAGAGAGAAAGAGGGAAAGAATCCAATCTCTAATTGGAAAGCTATGGTCAACAAAGTCAGGGAAGCATACCTACCAGCTGATTATGAAATACAGTAGCATAAGAAAAGATTGACCCTTAGATAGAAGGAGATGGATGTAGCTACTTATACTAAAGAGTTCCAAAAATTGAGCTTGAGATCTAGAATCCAAGAGGATGAGAGCATTAAAGTGGTAAGCTACCTCAGTGGCTTGAAATGGAGCATAGCAGAAGAGATGAGTTTTTTCACTCCTACCACAATACTTGGTTGTCAGCATATGGCACAAAAGCTTGAAGAAAATTAGAGGAGAAAGCAAGAACCTAATTCCAAGAACAAAGGAAGAGGTAGAGACTCTAGAGGGGGTCAAAGAGGAGGTTCTAGTAGAGGGTGAATCAAGAAACCAAGGTGAGAGAAGACTCTTGGAACAAAGTTCAAAAATCAGTACAAGAGGATCTTATGGTAGAGGAAGAGGTTCTCAAGGAAGCAGAGGAAGAGGAACAAGAAGGAGCAGCTCCTACTTTGCCACTATGAAGTGCTATCAGTGTGGATAGCTTAGACACCCTGCCTATAGGTGTCCTGAGAAACCATCAGCCTCACATAATGAGAAGAGGGTAGCCTATACCCAAGAGGAAAGTAACAACTTATGCACTAATGAGGTCAGCAAATTGGAATAAAAAATGGGGGAGAATCTTATGTTTAGAAGGGTACTTATCAGGCAGCCTAATCAAGGTGAACCCAAGCAAAGAAGGGCTCTTTTTAGAGTCAGATGCAAGATACAAGGCAAAGTATGCAAGGTTATAGTAGATTCAAGGTCTACTGATAACATCATAGCAGAGGAAGTAGTAAAGAAGCTAAAACTCACAAAGATTCCACATGCAAATCCATACAAGGTAACTTGGTTGAACCAGGAGCAAAGTGTGCTACTTAATAAGCAGACATGGGTAGAGTTTTCCATTGGAGGCTATAAAGACAGAATTCTTTGTGATGTCTTACCCATGGATGCATGCCATCTTCTATTGGGAAGACCCTGGCAATTTGATAGAAAGATGATCTATGATGGAGAGGAGAACTCCATTTCTTTTAAGAAAGATGCAAGGACTTTCAAAATTCAGTCCATAACAGAGAATGAAGAGGGTTCTAAGATACCTAGTGTGTTGCTTAGCAGTGGTAAGGAGTTTCTACATGCACTACAGGATGAGGAGACCATAGGGTGTGCTATAATGGTGAAGCCAAAGGAGGAAGACAAGAAGTTGAAGGCAAATTTACCATTGGAAGTGCAGCAAATGTTGGAAGAATACAGAGATATAGTAAGAGATGGAACCCCTGCCACTTTACCTCCAAGAAGAGCTATAAGTCATCAAATTGACTTTGTTCCTGGTGCATCTCTACCTAACAAAGTAGCCTACAAGCTTACCCCAGATCAGAATAAGGAAGTGGCAAGACAAGTGCAAGAATTATTGGATCAAGGGTTGATCAAGAAGAGTATTAGTCCATGTGTAGTCCCAGTGGTTCTAGCATCCAAGAAAGGAGGAAAATGGAGACTTTGCACAGATTCTAGGGCTATCAATAGGATCACTATCAGGTATAGGTTCCCAATTCCATGAATAGAAGATTTGATGGATTGCTTAGGAGGTGTTATGTACTTCACCAAGCTGGATTTGAAGAGTGGTTATCACCAAATCAGAGTTAAGGAGGGTGATGAGTGGAAGACCACTTTTAAGACCACAAATGGTTTGTATGAATGGCTTGTGATGCCATTTGGGCTTACCAATGCCCCAAGAACCTTCATGAGGTTAATGAATGAGATCTTGAAGGATTTCACAGGTAGATTTGTGGTGGTGTATTTGGATGATATACTCATCTATAGTAAGACAAAAGCAGAACACCTTGAGCACTTAAGGTTGGTTATGAAGAAGCTACATGAAGAGTAGCTAGCCATCAATTTGGAAAAGTGTGAGTTCATGCAGCAAGAGCTGGTTTATTTGGGTTTTTTAGTGTCCAAGGGTACTCTGAAAATGGACCCAAGCAAGGTGGAGGCAATCTTGAATTGGCCTGCTCCTAAAATAGGGACTGAAGTTAGAAGTTTTCATGGCTTGGCACAATTTTACAAGAAATTTGTGAGGAACTTCAGTGGGATATGTGCACCAGTATTAGACACCATCAAAGGAGGACTGAAAACTAAGTTCAAGTGGACTGAGGTTGCTGAGAAAGCATTTCAAACCTTGAAACAAGAGGTAGCCACAAAACCTATCTTACTCTTGCCAACTTTTGATAAGTTGTTCACCATTAAATGTGATGCAAGTGGTGTAGTAGTAGGTGGTCTATTGCATCAGGAAGGAAGGCCTATGGCATTCTTCAGTGAGAAACTCAATGAGGCAAAGAAGAAGTATTCAGCTTATGACTTGGAGTTGTATGCATTAGTACAATCTCTCAAGAAGTGGAGGCATTACCTTTTGCCAAAAGAATTTTATGTCTTTACTGATAATTAGGCTTTAAGCTACATAAATACTCAAGAGAAGCTTAGTAACAGGCACTTGAAGTGGATGGAGTATCTCCAATCCTTTACTTTCACAATCAAGCACAAGAAAGGGTAGCTCAACAAGGTTACAGATGCCTTGAGTAGGAAGTTATTGACTGTCCAAGAGGTACAGATGCAAAGCATTGGAATAGTAGGTTTTAAAGACTTATATGAGGAGGATGAAGACTTCTCACAAGCCTATAAGGTGTGCCTAGAGTTTGAAAACTATTTTCATGGTGAGTTTGCAGATTAAACCCTTCAAAATGGGTTGTTGTTTAAAGGTAATCATCTTTGTGTACCTAGAGGATCCATGAGGGAAAATCTGATCCAAGAAAAGCATAATGGCAGCCTAAGTGGTCATTTTGGCATAAACAAGACATTGGAGTTAGTACAAAGATACTACTTTTGGCCTAAGCTAGCAAGGGATGTCAGAAGGTATGTTGAGAAATGTGGAGTATGTCAGAGAGCTAAAGGAGGTTCAAGAACCGCAGGACTCTATCAACCTCTACCAATTCCAAATAGGCCTTGGGAGTGTGTAAGTATGGACTTTGTGGTTGGACTCCCTAAAACCAAATCAGGTATGGATAGCATCTATGTTGTTGTTGATAGGTTCTCTAAGATGAGTCATTTCATTCCATGTAGAACTACTCATGATGCAAGTTATGTATCACATCTCTTCTTTAAAGAGATAGTTAGAATCCATGGACTTCCTTTGAGCATTGTGTCAAATAGGGATAGCAAGTTCATGGGCCATTTTTGGCAAACCTTATGGAAAAGGCTAGGAACTAATCTCTCTTTCAGTTCAGCAAACCATCCTCAAACTGATGGCCAAACTGAGGTCATCAATAGGATGCTTGGTAACTTACTAAGGTGTTTGACAAAGGAGTATGGGAAGACTTGGGATCTTGTGATATCTCAGGCTGAATATGCATATAATGATAGTGTAAATAGGACCGCAGGAAGAAGTCCTTTTGAGATAGTGTATGGAAGACACCCTAGAGGAGTGTGTGAGTTGAGGGACTTAGATTCCATGGAGTTAAAGAGTGGACAAGCTGAAGATTTCACTCAAACCATCAAGGAAGTGCAAGAGCAGGTGAGGAAGTCTATCTTGGAGTCTACCCAAAGACTCAAGGCTAAAGTGGATGAAAAAAGGAAAGAAGTACAGTTTCAGATTGGGGACTATGTCATGGTCCATCTTAGCAAAGCATGAATGTAGAAGGGCATGCCTACTAAGCTACAGATGAGGAGAGTAGGCCCATGAAAGATTTTATCCAAATATGGAGAGAATGCCTACAAGGTGGACCTACCTTCAGACTTAGCCATCTCACCAGTGTTCAATGTTGCAAACCTAATCAAATTCAAGGGAGATATCAGTCAGCAAGGTATAGCTCCACCAAAGGTACTGCAAGATGTAGACACCAATGCAATGCCTAAGAAGAAGCCAGCCCAAGCAGAGAAGGTTTTGGAATCCAGAGTGAAGAAGACCACAAGGCATCAAGTTTATATGGAGCACCTGATCAAATGGAAGGATCAGCCTAAATCTAAAGCCACCTAGATTGAGGAAGGACAGTTCAAGAAGTTTGGTATTGACTTGGCTCTTCTTGACCCCAAAGTGCCTTAGTTTGTGCTGAGGTGGAGTATGGTGTAGGAGCACCCTTCTAAGGGCTCCCACCATCTAATTTTGGTTGTGAGAAATACTTATTTAATGAAGTTTGTAAGTAGAATAAGAGTTTTGGCTCACTTGTGTGTGAAGGCCTTAGTGGAGGTCTTGTTTGTGTTTTGTAACTTCTTACTTGGCTGTACTATGACTCAGGGTAGATTAGCATCCTGAGATCTTTGACTAGCTATGAGGTTAGAAGTCTTAGGTTATGTGTTTGATGGAGTTAAGAGCACAAGAGTGCCTTGAAAAGACCTAGAAAAGGTCTTAGTGATGTATGAGCAAAAGTTTCTTAAAAGTTGCTTAGCAACTTCTCCTTTGAGGGCTTTAACCTTGTTTAAGTGGCTAAGGAGCCCTAACTCAACACATATACTAAGGAGAGGAGTATTTAAGACTAGTGGAACCCTAAATCAGGGTTGGCTATGTTATTGTACAGCTACAGTACAGAAATTTCAGTCTAAACCAAGAATTGCAGGAATAGTCACTGTTATTTGCTATGTTCTGAAGTAAATAGAAGAAATTTTCTATCTTTGTTGTGGGAAACATTGTTTATAGTGTTTTTTATTACTTCTATGTGTGCTTAGAATAGTTCTTTCAAGTTTTATTAGCATCTTTTGTTCATTTCTTCTTGTAATCAGCTCTCTGCCAGTTTGGGGAGATTAATGTAAATGGGCCTGTATCTTTAGTTTCCACCGTGGCCAAGCCATGAAACCTTGGATACTTAAATTATAGACCCATACCTATATAAATATGGAATTAGGGCCTTAGAGCATGTCTCTAAGCAATTTTTTGACAAATCCCTAGGCGAGCTAAGGCTTAGTCCGACTAGGAGCGGTCAGCACTAAAAGAACTCCATCAGTCAGAGGAATGAGTTCCAAGCCTAGCCCTTTGGAGGGATACTATATGGATGAGTGAAGGTTAAGCCCTGTGAAGGAGAAGCTTTGAAGAGCTTTGGAAAGACACTGGTGAAGTTTGGAGCAGAGCAAAATCCCCAAACCCTTGAAACCCTCTTATTTTCCAAACTTGTTGTATGATCGAATGGGCACTTAAGACCTCAAAAATATTTGAGAATGAGGCAAATGTAGAATAATTCCTTAAGGCCAGGAATTTTAGTTTTGTACAGGGAAGGAGTAACAAGCCCTACAAATCTGGAAGGAGGCCTAATTGGCACTTCCTTGTAGCCCTAGAATGCAAAGGAACCCCTAAATCAGGTGATCCCAAAACTTTGGTAATGATTTGAAAAGGTGTTTTTAGTCCCAAAAAAACCTTGGAACCCATCATTTGCACTTTTGGAGCATAGAAAGGAATTAGAAGTCTAATTGACCCTTATAGCCTATGTAAGGGAATGGTGGCTAGAATGCAAAGCTGAGTATGTTGTTGAATGAGGTTGCTGAACTTGGTGGGCAAGTTAGGCAGGTCAGGGGAAGTCCTTGAAGAGTTAAGTAAGCCTATAGACCATCATAGGTGTTTCAAGAACACTGTGATCCTAGTTGAGGATCAGGAGCATAGACAGGCCAATCTATCCTAGCCTCCCCAACATCATCAAATAATGTAAAGTCAACATCGAAGGTCACAAAGCATTCATTGACTATAAAAGCCACCATGTGAAAAGTAATGGTGCATCAATGACATCCAAGTGCTAGCACATCAAATGGAGCAGTCAAAATGATAATGGAACAGTAACAAGTAGGTGACTGCCTCTTTAGAGATACTCTATCAAATGAAATGACAGCAATGTCATGGTGACCTTCAAGCTAAAACTGAAATAATCAAGTGAGGAAGAAATGCAATGAAGTAAAACATCAAGCAATGGAGTCATATCCCAGTAAGTGCAGATCTACATTCCAATATTTAGTTCAAAGCATACATTGTCGAGTACCATAAATGGAAATAATAATGATGTATCATGGAACATCAACCAAATGAGAATGCATATATCATAGTGGTGTCTCCATACAGCTATAAGGACATAATAGTGTGCATGGAAAATAAAGCATCAGGTGAACCATTATTGTGGCTTGCACCATCCAAACAATACAACAGTAACATCAAATGTTGTTGTTACATTTGATGTTTTGTGGCACCATTTTGAATGGAGTATCCACAACAATAATCCAAATCATATCATACAACCATGGTGCCCAAAAACAAAATGATGCAATCATGAGCAAACATCCATGGAATATGAAATGAATCCTCCAAGTGGGATAGCCAAGAAGAACTATAACAAGAGCTACAATGATGTGGTCATCTACATCAAGTAATGGAGGTAGTTTCACCATGAATTCAAATCAAATGCAAGGGAACGAAAGGCATCCATGTGATTCAAATAATCAAGAAACACATATCTCAATAAGTACAAACTATTGCTATATTAAAAGACACTAAAATCTACATTCTAGTTTACTTCAAGCATTACCATATCCTTGCATCAAGTAGACAGTACCATCAATGGGGTCAGTAATGATGTAGCATGGGGCATTAAAAGATATATCTCAAAATCTACATAAGTAATGATTCAAAAGTGGAACAGTAGAAAATAATGTATTCAAACAAAAGTGGGACAACAAGATATTGTTGGAAATATAGTTGGGAAATGTGATACTGAGAGGGGGGGTGATTCAGATATCACCTACTAATTTAATTTTAACATTGCATAAAACTTTTGCATAGCTTCAACAAAACTTCATCAAAACAAAGTAACTAATATACTAAGCGTCATTCAAGAAAGCACTCATAACATAGTAATTTTGGTTACCCAGAAACCCTTGAAAGGTAAAACTGGGGTGGGGATGACACCCACAAATCTTCACTACTACAGTATAAATTTTGCCTATTAGGGGTACAAAATTTGATCAAATATGATCTACCTTGTGATGGGTCTGCCCTGTTAAGAGCTAAAAGACTTATACAGTCTACCTTTCTAAAGGATTTAAAACTCACAATAAAGTAAGCACTTAGTTAAGAGATTACAATAGGTCTGTTAAAACCACTCAGTTAAGAGATTTACCCTGATACACTTGTTAGAATGTCTCAGTACCTGATCCTTCGGTTTGCACTGTATGCTAATTACAAATCTTCTCCTTACAGTATTGTTTTGATCTCTTCTATCAAGTTTATCTCTATTTTGTCCTTCATTGCTTAACTTGGTCACTGAACTCTATCTGAATACTTCACTATTTTGAATGTGCTCTCTGCTCATTCCTTCATTCCCTTCGCATCCTCTTTCTTAACATGTTTTAGGGTTCATATCTTATCCTTATATAGACAACTAAACACCTTCATGATTCAAGATCTACGATTCAGATTTACTCTTTTTTCCACTTAAGCTTTACTAATTTCTGATTGGCTCTAAGTGTTGCATAGGGATCAATGATTACAAAATAGGTGTGTAATCACCTCCATAATTTCCTCAATAAACAAAATACAAAACATGAATGTCAGACAAAATGTTTTACCTTGATCATTGTGCCATAACAAACTCATGTCATTTTTGGCTAACTCGACTAATGGTGTCCCTGAAACTCGGCATTCACTGTACTCGACATTTGCTGATATCTTTGTCGCTTGGTATTCATTACTTACATAGCTCGGCAAAAGATTAACTTGGCTAATACAAAAATACATAGTGACCATAGATTTACTCGGTAAGTATACATTACATAACTTGACCTATACATGATGACTCAGTCGCAGTGATGACCAACCATCATTGCCTAGATAATGACTAAGTGTGAGTCACTAATAGTCAACAAAACTATAGAAATCTACAAATATATGTTGATGGAGCATCAATATCATAGTACCCAACAACATGAAGAATAGTGATGCCACGAACCCATGATCAGAAACAACAAAATAAAAAATTACATGCTAAGCTACAACTACAAAAAATGAGAGCACAGGCACTTTGAACCATGATCAATGCAACAACAAATTCATCAAAGTGGTGATCTACAAAAACCCAAAGCGAATCAAATACAGCCTCGTGTTAATAACAACATCAGTGATGCCCTAGATCAAAGCCATGACCTCATCAATAGAAGCTCCAGGTACCAGCAAAAGGCCACATCAAATGAAATGATAACATGATGCCCTAGCTCCATGCAATAGAAAAGTAGTGAAGGAAACCTTCTAAATGCATATCCAAATACAAAGAATAATAGTAGTTCTAGCACAGGCTGTGCAAATGATGGAGCATAAGTGATTCTACAATAATGCAAAATAATGATGCCCAAGGCCTCATAAACATCATGTGTAGATACATCATATCAATGATGCCCTAATATCTCATGGGATTTTAAAGTATATCATTATGCAAATAGAGCAAGGGACAATGGAAATCATGATGCCCTAGTTTAAACACGAGCCTTCAAAGATTCAAAGAAGTGAAAAATTAATAAAATACAATAGTAAACATCATGATATTGTGGCATGGCTCACACAATCTTCCAGCTCATCAAATAGAATTCAACAATGGTGCTATAGATACAATGCAAGGAATGAGGAAGAAATCATAGGCTCGCAGCCTTAAACAATCATGATATATCTCACACAGTTAACAATCATCAAATGAAGACAAATAATGATTCCCTAGCCCATAAAAACAATAATGCAATGAATCATAATGTAGTAATAGTAAATCATTGATGTCCAAGATCATTATAACAATAAATAATGATGGTTTGAGCTCCCATAAGAAAATGAAATGATCAAAGAAGAAAATGATCACCTACCTTGATGTTTATAGACCTTCCATCATCAGAAATCCAATCCATAAAGCCCAGTCTAGCAAAGGTAACCTTCCAAATGTAGTGGCAATGATGACATGTTCAAACTCGAGCCTTCCTTGGAACCAAAATGACATGAAAATCATGTAGACTAGTTACATAGCTTCGAGCATGTTTTAGGTTTATGTCATAAAGTTTTAAAATTCCAACCTTGTTTAAGTATAGGGAAGAAAGGAATGTAAAATCCTTTTCCCTAAATATTAATACTTTATTAAAATCTTTGTAAGGTGATATTTGCTAAAAGGGAAGTAATTAAAGGTTAATGTAAAATCACGCTCTCTCTTATTGTGAGATATTAACAAATGATGTTATTATAAATCATTTTGTTAATTATCAAATATTAAGCATGATTGGGGGGTAGGCCAAATTGGATTTGATTTGATAAAGGATGGCTTTAATATTCTAAGATTTTCCTATTCTCACCTACCCCTATAACTTCAAGATTCTTGTCATCTAGATTTGATTAGCATCCTTATAGACCTACCTGGGATTTTGATAGATTCTTCAGAGATATCCCTTCATCCAGTCCCAGATTTGGTGGAGTTGGGAATGATGATTTCCAGATTCTTTGGATATGCGGTTTTCTACCTCACTCCTATATATACCTCTCACATTTTTTTGATTAAGGCAGTTCTTGCATTCTATCTCACTCTGAGATTTGAATGTTTGTAGCTCTTAGTGATATAGATTGTATTTGGCCTCCTTTTTACTAAAATATACAATAGTAGTCCTTCTTGTTCCTATTTATTTCTGAGTTTTCTATTGAATTCCATGTCAAGGCTATTGTGATCGAGTTATATCCTTTACTTTGTATGTTTGTTCGAATTGAGTATTCAGAAAAGTGTTTTGTTATTTTCAGTCCTAATCTGTGTACATCTAGGTTTTAATTTGTGGAAGCTCTTTCCCTTCTTTTTACTCCAGTACCTCTTTATTTCAAGGAATATCAAAACAATAGGGTCAATTTGTGAGTTACAAAGTTATATTTCATGTTTCATTATGAGCATTTATTCAATCTATGGATCCTTAAAATTTGGTGAATCAACTTATTTTATTTTCAGTTATTTCAATTTATGCACTCTCTTCCCTTTCCCTCCAAAAGTTAGTTTAGGTTTCAAGGTGATTCAAGGGGAAGTTAGCCCTTAACTCGGAGGTTTTATTTCATCATAGGTTCCCCACAACCTGAAAGTATTCCCATGTGTTGCAGGATTGTTGAGTTTCATACTTAGCTCTTTCAGGTGCAATCATTAGTGAAAATAGTTTTTGGCACCCTTGGTGCGACATAGACTCTTTAAGATAGAATTCTGAGATAGTTCCATATGAGTTATTATTTGGTATGAGTAGTGACTATGTTTTTATTCTAGAGATATCATACCTGATGACTCTAATCTTGTTTCATGAAGATCAACCTTTAGCTTATGAGTGGGATTCCAACTAGTCAGATCAATAACCCTTTTACATATGTAGAGCTACATCCATCTAAGAAGAGGACCAAGGCATCTAAGAAAGCCCAATCTAGTGCATCTCAACCTACTGGTTCCAATCTTATTTCTGCAAGTGTTACTGTTATCCCGCCAATCCCATCTGTTCAAGTAGCCCCAGCAATTCAAGTTCCCTTAAATCCACCAATGACTAGGAACCACCCTTTTGTGGCCTTTAACTAGGGTAGCCCTTTGAATTTATAGAAGCATAATGGCATACCTGTATCAGCTCTTAAAAGCTTACCCATCTTTACTGGAGAAGATCAAACCTTGATCATTGAACACATAAGAGATGTTGCATCCCTTTGTGCTCTCCACAATATAACCCATGATAATGTGGCGGTGAGATTGTTAGTAGAATCACTTAAGGGTAAGGCTTTCCAATGGTCCAGGGGCTTAGCAGTTAATTCTATAGCAAGATGGGATGAGCTAGGTGAAGCCTTGACCAATAAATTTGAAGATAAGTCTGACCATCTTTCTTTGGTAGAGCACTTAACTACTATAAAGAGGGCACTCCATGAGCACATGATGGATTTTAATTTTAGGTTCCACACAATGTGAAATAGAATCCTAGCAATAGTTAGGCCTTCAAGCTATCATGCTTTCCTGTATTACTTGAGGACACTTAACAGTGACATTTATGTCATGATCTAGTCTATGGGAGGGAACAACTTACTAACAGCCTTTGATATTTCCATAAGGGCTAAGAATAGTCTCATACAAGCTGGGAAAATAGCCCCAAGGCCTCCAATGCCTGTCTTTCCAAAATTACAACCTGTCCCTAAAGCAATTCTAGCCTTGGCATCTATTCCACCTGCCCTAGCTCCTTCCCAACAGGTTACTAGTCCATCTATAGATCAGTCCCAAGAGCTGAAGGACATTAAAAATACCTTGAAATTTTTTACCAATGAGCTTGTTAACCTCAAAAGGTAGCAGTTATAGCCTTACCAAGCTCCTTATTAGGCTCAATACCAGCAAAATAGGCCCCCTTATCAATTATGATAGCAAGGCCAAGAAAGAAACTATAACCAAAGAGCCAGCCAACCCTACAATCCTAACAATCCTAGTACTTCTAGGGATCTTGTTCTTGTACCATAGAACAATATGGCACAAGAATATCAATGGTGTTTCCCATGCAACCAAAAGCACATTCAAGGACTATGTCCCAATGGGTCTGGCCAAACTCCCATGGTGCAAAAAAATGTTATGGCTATACAAGAGATGCCACAAGAGACTGAGATTCAACAAAGTCAATCGGCTGCCCCACATGAGCTCAATACACTCAAGGTGGATCTCAATAATTTCCAGGAGGAGTCATGTGGGGTCAACTTTTCCCTCAATGACAATTAGAATTATGCCCCAGTTTCAGCTAACACAAGATCCAAGAAGAAGGCCATGGATACAAACCAACTAACTTCTACCTATAAGCAGACTTTAGTTGTGGTTTTAAAACTCAAGGATGTCCAAGTTTTGCCTCAAGGACAACCTAAAGAGGTCAAGGAGCCTATCAAGATAGCAACACAACTTGCATCAGCACAACCAGAGGTTGCTACAGGAAAGGGACAACCAAAGGTAAGCTTGGATTCCTTTAATATTATAGAGAAAATGAAGAAAACTTCTATAAGTGTGCCCATACTATATACTTTAGCCATTCTTGGGAAAAAGGAAATAATGCTTGATGCCTTGTCTAATATTTCATTGAATGATAAGGATCCTATAGAACAACCTAGGTTTTATTAGTTGATGTGTCTCAAAAGGATTAGCAAAATGAAAAGGACAACTTGTAGCCCACCAATAATCAATAGGCTCCATAGGTCAAGCCTCCCCCCTTTTATGTCACTCTTATCATTGGAAAATTCTCAGTGCATAATTGTATGATTGACTTAGGAGCAAGCAGTTCAGTCATATCTAAGAAGTTAGCTGACACCTTAGGGTTGCCTTATGAGCCTCTAGATAGGCATATTATCCAATTAGATGGATCATCAGTCAGTACAGTTGGATTGATAAATGACCTAAGCCTCACCTTACATGAGTGTCATAATTTCTCAATCCCTCGAGATTTCTATGTTATTGACCTACCACCCTACTTTTCCATTTGCCTTAGCAGAGACTTTACCGCTAGGTTGGGTGGATATCTTTTAGTGGATTTGTCTCATTTGTATTTTAGGACCAGGTATGGCATGAAGGTCAAAATAAAATTAGAAGCCTTTGCAAAATCCCATGTGGAGCCCTATACACCTAGTCCCATCAATGCTAATATGATGTTCCATGAAAAAGAGCTTATTGTTTCAGAAACAAAGACCACCACTGAGAATATTTTAGATATTGCCTTGGATGAGTGGGCAGAAGAAAACCTAGAGGATGAGCCCTTTAGAAATATGGAGGTGTCTGGCATAGGAATGTCTATCATTCATGAACAAAATATGGTGATCCCAAATTTGATGAAGAAAAGGGATAAGGACCTAGAAGAACAAAAGAATGATATATGGCAGTTATTTTTTGATGGTGCTAGAAGAAATATTGGTGCAGGAGGAGGGTTTGTTATAATTTCAACAGAAAAGTAAAGGTATTACTTTTTTGTACGCTTTTCCTTTAGTTGCACTAATAATACAACAGAATATGAGGCTTCAATTCATGGTTTAGAGTGTGCCAGAAAGAAAGGCATCAAATGTTTGCAAGTCTTTGGTGACAATGAGCTGATAGTTAATCATATTCGTAATACTAACCTCACCAAAAATTATGTGCTCAAGATGTATAAGCACAAATTTTGGGATTTGATTAAAGGTTTTGATGCTTTTAATCTAATCTTTGTTCCAAAAAATTAGAACAAGCAAGTGGACAAGCTGGCTTCTATGGGAGTTGAATATAACATTCCTAAAGAGGTCAAGAACACCAAAGTATAGTAGTATGTGAGGGTCCTTGTAAGACCTTCAGTCTCAGATAATCAGGTAAGCTAGAAAGTCTTTAAAAGTGATGAACATATCTCAAATTTTTTGATGGAAGAAGCTGAATTTTCTAGTGCTAATTAGATTAAATATGCTCATCAATACAATGATCAGATGTTACAATTGAAAACTAACAAGTTACCCAAGGGACTAGTCACCCTTGAGTCTATCTTTAACTTTGATGACTAGCTTAGAAGAGACAAGGCAAGTATGACCATGAGGGAGGAACACTATCAACCCACTGAGATACTCTAGGATAAGTTCCTCAAACTTGTAAAGGTATGTACTCAACCAGAGCAACAAGCTTTTGTCTCATTATGCCAGGAAGTTAGTGATGTGTTTGCATGGGAATATTATGACTTGAAAGGGTTTGAACCTCACTTAACTCAACACACTATTTAGCTTGAACCCAATGCTAAACCTGTGAGACAAAAGCAAAGACCTATTAACCCCAAGTTAGAAGTGTTAATGAAGCCAGAACTAAGAAAAATTATTGAGGGTAACATTATATTTCCTATCAATCATACTTCTTGGGTTTCTAACTTGGTGCTTGTTAGGAAAAAGAATGGTGAAATCCGGTTGTGTGTGGATTTCAAAGACCTCAACCGGTCCTCACTTAAAGACCACCACCCACTACCCTCCATGGAATAGATATTATAGTTTGTTTCAGGATCTGATAGGTTCTCATTGCTAGATGGTTTGTCTGGTTACAATTAGGTCATGGTAAGGGAGGAAGACCGGTAAGAAATAGCCTTTACCACTAAGTGGGGCACCATGGCATACAGAAAGATGCCTTTTGGGTTATCTAATGCTGGTGAAACCTTATAGAAAGCTATTGAGATGGCATTTTCTGGCCTAATGTATAAATTTGTCCCAGTTTATCTAGATGACATAACTATTTTTTTAAGGAATACTAATGATCACTTGGTTCATTTGAGACAAATCTTTGAGAGATGTAGAGAATTTAGAGTCTCATTGAACCCCAAGAAGTGCATCTTTGTTGTCCATGAAGGTAGACTTCTAGGACATATTATTTCTAAAGAGGGTACAACTATTGACCCTGAGAGGGTAAGTGCAATCCTAGCACTACCATTACCAATACACAAGAAAGGGCTACAAAGTTTCTTGGGGAGAATCAATTTCTTGAGGAGATTCATCCCAAATGTTGTAGCATTGGTGAAACTTGACTCGGATGCTAAAAAAGAATGCAGCCTTCCATTGGATAAGTGAAGCTAAAAGGTGTTTTGAAGAAGTAAAGGAAGCAATAGCATCTTCCCCTACTCTGGTAAACCCCAATTTTTCAAAGGACTTCATTCTTTATGCATTTGGGAATACTAACACCATATATGTCATGTTAGTTCAGCAAAATGATGACAAATAGGAGCAACTAGTGGCTTTCCATAGTCAAGGTTTGGATGGATATGAGTTGAACTACACCTCTATGGAGAAGCATGTCTTAGAAATGGTAAGAAGTTTGAAAAAATTTAGACATTTTCTTTCAAATAATACAATTCATCTTACGGTTTCTCATTTATGCATTAAAGATTTCCCTTTGAACAAAGATTTGAACCATAAAAGAGCTGGTTGGTTACTGAAGTAATGGAATATGATGTTCAAATCAAATTTACTAAGTTGATAAGAGGAAAAGGATTATGTGAGAAAATGGCAGAAGGGAAAGATGACAACAATCAACAAGAGGAAGATGTTGTCCTAATAAATCAAAATTTATAACAGAATGTGAATCCTACAAGTTGGACAATAGAGATGAAGCACTATCTCCTGACTGGTGAGTGTCTCCAAGGTCTTGACAGAGCCAAGAGAAGGTATTTTAGGCTTCAAGCCATTCCTTTTGTCATTCTAGATGGTGTTTTGTATAGAAAATACTATAATGGTGTTGTGTTAAGATGTGTTGAGCCAAACCAGATAGGTAGAATTCTGGAAGAATTCCATGATGGAGCATCTATAAGCCATTTTGTAGCAAGGACTATTGCTTTGAAAGTAATGAGACCAGGGTATTACTAACCTAACTTGCATAAGGATGCCTTTGCCTAGGTAAGAAAATGTAAGAATTGTGCTTTATTTTTAGGCAAATAGAAGCTGGCAGCCTTGACATTGCATCCTATCAAAGTAGAATAACCCTTCACAAAATGGGGGTTGGATTTCATTGGCCCCATCAATTGACCATCCAGTGCTGGCCATAAATGGATTCTTACTACCAAAGATTACTTTCCTAAGTGGACAGAGGTTGTGGCACTGAAAGAAGCAAATGAGAACTTTGTCCTTAACTTATACCAGGACATTGTGTCAAGATTTGGCACACCTGACTCCATCATTTCAGACAATGCCTTAGCCTTCCTTGGAATGAAGGTCTCTAAATGGGTAGTAAGACACAACATTTTCTTGAACACTTCATCCAACTATTACCCTCAAGGTAATGGTCAAGCAGAGTCAACTAACAAGAACCTGAAAAGGATCATCAAGAGGACCATTGAGGGGAACCAAAGAGACTGGCACAACAAGTTGAAGCTAGCCTTATGGTAGACAAGATAACCCCTAAAAGATCCATAGGTAATTCTCCCTACATGTTGGTTTATGGAAAAGAAGCTAGAGCTCCTATTTTTGTTGAATTACCTACTCTAAGCTTGATTAAGGAAATTAGGTTAATGAAAGAAGATGCTATTAAAGTTAGACTTTCTAAATTAGTTAAGTTTGAGGAAACTAGAAAACTAGCATTAGAGAATCTTGAAGCCCATCATTTTCAGATGAAGAAAAGTTTTGATAAGAAAACTATGCCTAGAGTTTTTAAAGAAGGAGATTTGTTCCATAAATGGAATGAGTTAAAGAGTAAACCTGGAAGGCACACCAAATTTGATGCAATATGGAGTGGGTCCTTCATGATCACAAAATGTAAAGCCCATAATGCCTTCTAGTTGTCTACCATGGATGGAGAAGAATTTCCCATTCCTGTGAATGGGATTCAACTCAAATCATGCTACTGATGTTAAAGCACTACCCCCTATACAATAGTAGTTAGTTGTTTCAGTTTTAGTTTTCTATGTTCCCTAAGTGCTCTAGCACAAGTGTGTTTGAGTTTAAGTTTGGTTTTTTCCTCCTTTCTTTGGTTAGTAATAAGCCAAAGACACATTGATACCATTTTTCAAGCTCCATCAAGAAAGCATCAATGATTGGTATTAGTGAGTAGAGTGCCCACTATTACAAACCATCAATACTCACATGATGAGTCCTTTAGAACAATATCAATCTGTCTCAGGAACTTAGGGTTTTGTTGAAGAGAAGGAGTTGTTATATTTGGAGCCAAGTTCAATTTTGAGACCCAAAAGAATCTATGCCCAATGGATGCAAAAGGAAACTGGTCAAATGGTACTTAATAGGCAAGCACTCAACTGAGGTCACCAAAAATGTTACCATATTTCCATGTTCATTCAATTGGTAGCCTATTTACTAGATGAGTGACTACAGTACCATAGTTTGCATTATTAAGTGATCTTGTTTAGATTTGTGTTCATTTTAATGAAGCTATAAGTTGGAAGTACATGTAAAAGAAAAGAAATATGTACATCTAAAGATTACATGTGTATATGTCGAATCATAACTGTCTAAGCATGAAAATCTTCTATGTATTGTACAAAGAAAGGAATGAAAAGAAAATCATTTCGGCTCGCAGAGGCCATGAGCATAGCCAACTCCTAGGGACCTATGGATAAGTACATACATAATTCAATGAACATAAGAAATAGGGTACCAAACATTTCTTGAAGAGATGATGGAATGTTGACCCGGGTGTGACTCCGGTGTGCTCCTGTTTGATCCAGGACCTGCAAGGAAGAAAGATATAAGGTTAGATCCAAGACATCTAAGTAATGCATGACATCCAATTACCTATCTAAATTTACAGTTATGCATGTGCATAATCATCCATACATATCTATAAGGGAACCATGCTCCAAGACATGTGCAGACTCAGAAGGATGCTACATGAAGAAGAAGATACTATGTTTTCACTAACTTGTTTGTTCCATGTGCAAGTACAGAAGAAGTTATGAATTTTTTTCTTACCCTTACTCAGATAATAGAAGTACTAAGAGGATGGCCTTTCCAAAAATCCATCCTCAAAGTATAGCTATTGTCTGGACAATGGTAATTATAAAGTGTTGAAATATAATGAATGGTGTTGCTCTTTAATGTGGGCACTGTCAAGAAGCCCTCAAAGCTCCTTGAAAAAAACCACATCATAGGATACGGTAACCCATGATCAAGTACCAAACCCTCCTAGTACACCACATTGAAGCTATGAGGGTCATCAAAAGCTCCATTTCCATAGATTTTTTTATTATCCCCACAACCCCAAGGAGGAGCACTGATCTAGGAAGAGGAAGTAGTCAGTAAAGTAGTAGTTACCATGGAATTTACACGATCTAGGAAGACATAATGGTAAAGGGATCTCTTCAATAAATTCCATTGCATCACAAGTTGGGCTCCCCAAGGGGCATATTTCTAGAGCCACCATTGGGGAGTACCAATTTACAACACAAAGACACCTATGAACTACACACCTTCAGATGGGCATAAGGAAGTTCAAGTATAGAGAGCATGGGATCACCACCAAACAATGGAAAGTCAACATCAAAGGTCACAAAGAATCTACTGTCTATAAAATCCACCATGGGAAAAGTAATGGTGCATCAATGACATCCAAGTGCCAACACATCAAATGGAGCAGTCAAAATGATAATGGAACAATAACAAGTAGGTGATTGCCTCTTTAGAGCTACTCTATCAAATGAAATGACAATAATGTCATGGTGACCATGAAGATAAAACTGAAATATTTAAGTGAGGGAGAAATGTAATGAAGGAAAACATCAAGCAATGGAGTCATATCCTAGTAAGTGCATATCTACATTCCAATATTTACTTCAAAGCATGCATTTTCAAGTACCATCAATGGAAATAATAATGATGTATCATGGAACATAAATTAAATGAGCATGCATATATCATAGTGGTGTATCCATACAACCATAAGGACATAACAGTGTGCATGGAAAATAAAGCATCAGGTGACCATTGGTGTGGCTTGCACCATCCAAACAATACAACAACAACATCAAATGTTATTGTTACATTTGATTTTTTTGTGGCACCATTTCAAATGGAGCATCCACAACAATAATCCAAATCATATCATACAATCATGGTGCCCTAATACAAAATGGTGCAATCATGAGCAAACATCCATGGAATATGCAATGAATCCAACAAGTGGGACATCTAGGAATAACTATAACAAGAGCTACAATGATGTGGTCATCTACATCAAGTAATGGAGGTAGATTCACCATGAATTCAAATCAAATGCAAGGGACATAAACGCATCCATGAGATTCAAATAGTAAAGAAACACATATCTCAATAAGTACAAATTGTGTCTATATTAAAAGACACTAAATATGCATTCTAGTTTACTTCAAGCATTACCACATGCTTGCATCGAGTAGAAAATACCATCAATGGGGTTCGTAATGATGTAGCATGGGGAATTAAAAGATATATGTCAAATCTACATAATTAATGAGTCAAAATTGGAATAGTAGCAAATAATGTATTCAAACAAAAGTGGGACAACAAGATATATGTTAATGGAGCCAGGAGCATCAATAGCATAGTACCTAGAAACATGAAGAATAGTGATGTCACAGCCCCATGATCAGAAATAATAAAATAACAAAATAACATGCTAAGCTACAGCTACAACAAATGAGAGCACGAGCACTTCAAACCATGATCAATGCAACAACAAATTCATCAAAGTGGTGCTCTACAAAATCACAAAGTGAATCAAATGTGGCCTCATGGAAATAACAACATCAGTGATGCCCTAGATCAAAACCATGGCCTCATCAATAGAAGCTCCAAGTACCAACAAAAGGCAACATCAAATGGAATGATAATATGATGCCCTAGCTCTATGCAATAGAAAAGTAGTGAAGGAAACCTTCTAAATGTAGATCCAAACACAAAGAATAATAGTAGTTCTAGCACGGGTTGTGCAAATGATGGAGAATCAATGATTCTACAATAATTCCAAACAATGATGCCCAAGGCCTCATAAACATCATGTGTAGATACAACATATCAATGATGCCCTAATAGCTCACGGGCTTTAAAATTATATCATTGTGCAAATAGAGAAAGGGACAGTAGAAATAATGATGCCCTAGTTTAAACACGGGCCTTCAAAGATTCAAAGCAGTGAAAAATGAGTAAAATACAGTAGTAAACATCATTATATTGTGGCATGGCTCACACAATTTTCCAACACATCAAATCAAATTCAACAATGATGCCATAGATACAATGCAAGGAATGAGGAAGCAATCACAGACCCGTGGTCTTAAACAATCATGATATAGATCACATAGTCAACAATCATCAAATAAAGACAAATAATGATGCCCTATCCTATAAAAATAATCATGTAATGAATCATAATGCAGAAATAGTAAATCATTGATGCCCTACATCATTATAACAACAAAAAATGATGGTTTGAGCTCCCATAAGCAAATGAAATGATCAAAGAAGAAAATTATTACCTACCTTAGTATTTATAGACTTGCCATCATTAGAAATCCAATCCATAAATCCTGGTCCAACAAAGGTAACCTTCCAAATGCACTGGTGGTGATGACCCTTCCTTGGAACCAAAATGGCATGAAAATGATGGAGACCAGTTACATAGCTTCGAGCATGTTTTAGGGTTATGTCATAAAGTTTTAAAATTCCAACCTTGCTAAGTATAGGGATGAAAGGAAGGTAAAATCCATTTCCCTAAATATTAATACTTTATTAAAATCTTTTTAAGTAAGGATAAATGGGAAATGTAATAACAATAATTCCCCCCCTTAGGCCCTAGGTAATATTTTCTAAAAGGGAAGTAATCAAAGGTTAATGTAAAATCATGCTCTCTTATTGTGAGATATTAACAAGTGATGTTAAAAATCATTATGTTAATTATCAAATATTAAGCATGATTGGGGGGTAGGCCAGATTGGATTTGATTTGATAAAGGATGGCTTTAATATTCTAATATTTTCCTCTTCTCACCTACCCCTATAAATCTAAGATTCCTGTCATTTGGATTTCATTAGCATTCTTATAGACCTACCCAAGATTTTGACAAATTCTTCAACAATATCCCTTCATCTAGTCCCATATTTGGTGGAGTTAGGCATGATGATTTCCATATTCTTGGATATGTAGTTTTCTACCTCACCCCTATATATATCTCTCACATTTTTTTGATTGAGGGAGTTCTTGCATTCTATCTCACTCTGAGATTTGAATGTTTGTAGCTCTTAGTGATATAGGTTGTATTTGGCCTCCTTTTTACTGAAATATACAACGGTACTCCTTGTTCTTATTTATTTCTGAGTTTTCTATTGAATTCCATGTCAAGGTTATTGTGATCTAGTTATATCCTTTACTTTGCATGTTTGTTCAAATTGAGTATTCATAAAAGTTTTTTGTTATTTTCAGTCCTAATCTGTGTACATCTGTGTTTTAAGTTGTGGAAGCTCTTTCCCTTATTTTTACAATAGTGCCTCTTTATTTCAAGAAATATCAAAACAATAGGGTCAATTTGTGAGTTGCAAAGTTATATTTCATGTTTCATTGTGAGCATTTCTTCAATCTGTGGATCCTTAAAAGTTGGTGAATCACTTCATTTTCATTTCACTTATTTCAATTTATGCACTCTCTTCCCTTTTCCTCCAAAAGTTAGTTTAAGTTTCAAGGTGATTCAAGGGGAAGCTGACCCTTAACCCAAAGGTTTACTTTCATCATAGGTTCCCCACAACCTGCAAGTATTCCCATGTTTCACATGATTGTTGAGTTTCATACTTAGCTCTTTCGGGTGCAATCCTTAGTGACAACAGAATCCTAGGCATCTCATTTTATCATCTATGGACATCCATTTGAAATCAATTAACATCTATTGGCATCCGTTTGACATCCATAATATCTATTAGAGATCTAGAACAATCACACGAGCAAGTTCAAGCATTCAAGATTCAAGGATCCTTTGTGAGCATTCCTCTTCAAGATCTAGCATTTTTTTGGCCATTGAATTTGTGGAGATTTCCTACATCCGTCATTGCGAATTCAACATCTATAACATACAAGCATTACAAAATCCTTATTAACAAGAGTTTCTACAAGCAAGGTGAATACTTACATTTGTCTTGTTTCCTTTACATATTTACATTTCAATTTCAAATTTTATTCCTCAATCTAGGGCTTGACCAAGGAAAGCCCTCATCCACTCAAACCCAAAAACAAGCTTTGCTATGTGCAGGAGCGGGATATCAGAATTACAACCACAATCTGGAAACTCCTTGTCAATACATTTCTTAATAAGTTAGGTCAAATTTGCTACAGTGTCCGGGGAACATAGTGACTTCGTGGGAAAGTGTCTGGAACATGTTGCACCAAGTTGACCTACTCTTGGAGGTCTGAGAAAAACAACATTTTTTGGGTTTTCTATTGTGATCACAAATCTGCAATTGGAAGTTCTTTCACAAGTTCAGATCTATAGTTTTTAGAGAAAAAAGGCATATTCCTCTACATATTTCTAGGTGAGTACTATATTATTTCAATTTCATTTCTTATTCTACACATGTTTTCATATCTTAATTGGGTTGATTACATACACTTAGCATCTAGATCTATCTTACTTTTCTCATTAAATCAATTGGTTTGATTTCACATTTGCATTTACATATCTTTAATCAAGTCCTACATTTCATGAAAGAGGACTTTCTTGCATACTTCCTTGATCTAATTTGGGTTTAGCATTGACATCCCTTCATCTTCTTGGATTTTGATAATCTAACTAGGGTTATATTGAGAATTATGTTTGGAAGCCCCTCTTTCTCTTGTATTTTGTGTGTTAGTGTTGAAATGATTAATTAATGAGCTCATCTCACATAATTTATATTGTTAAATTTATTAGTATCCATTTCACCCCTAAACATTTTTCTGAACCTGACATGTTATAACTTCCTTTTGATCTTGGTGCATTATCTTGTGTGTTCACCTTCACTAAACATTTTGGCAAACCCAATGTATTACAAATTCCTTTTGATCTTGGTGCAATATCTTGTGTATTCACCTTCACTAAAGATTTTGGTAAACTTGACGTATTACAACTTCCTTTTGATCTTGGTGCATTATCTTGTGTGTTCACCTTCACTAAATATTTTCATGAACCTGACGTATTACAACTTCCTTTTGATCTTGGTGCATTATCTTGTGTGTTCACCTTTATTAAACATTTTGGTGAACCCAATGCATTCTCCCTTTCCTTAATTCTTTTGGAGTTAGATTTAGCTATATTTGTGTGGTTAGATCTTTCTTTTTATGCTCTTTATTACATTGATAATTGTATGGATAGATCTCATTAGATTTTCCTTGTGCGATCTCCTCTTTTATGAGCTTTATTACACTAAGTCCAACCTCTAGCATTCCCATTAGGAGAAGTTGTAGACTCATGGGCTCTTTTGATCATGATTCCTCTTTTATTCCTAGGACCCATGATGATACTAATATTTTCCCTCAAGATCCCAATCCTATCATGGAGCATATATAATGCCCTGCCAAGGAACCCAAGAGAATTTAACCTAAAACATGTTGCTATGTTTACAAAATACTTTTTTCTCTTAAGTGTTTACAAACAATAATGATAACAAAATGGAAGTAGTATAATCATAAGATACAAACAAGTACATAAGTACAATTCAATTACAGTTAACCATTCTTAAGGGTTCCGTGATGTAGAATTATGTATTACTAATTAAATATTTTAGATTAAGAATAATTACAAATATCTCATGTACAAATGAATAAAAAGTACATCCAATACCATAAAGTATAAATATAATGAAGCAAAATCCTCTAGACAAGTCACAGGATAGGTCATAATAACCATATACAAAGTATAGTACAATACTTGAAAGGAATCACATCTGAGACAAGGTACAAATATAAACACCATAAGATAGATATGGACAAGCCTCCAATAAAGAGAAAGAAGAAGGTAATATAAACAAGCATCATCCAACACCGCTAAAGGAATGTTGGAATCTTAAATGGTAAAAGAAAACACTACCACTTGACCTCGTGGAACCAAAGGTCCACTCCCACTGTGTTGAGGAGATAACAACAAACCCCACTCGGATAATAGACCCAATCAAAACAAAACCACTAAGAAATGGATCTTGAAGGATTTCTATCTCAAAGGGTACCACCAACTAATGATAAAGAAAAGATAACAAATATCAAAATACCAACAAGTACTAAAACACCAAATACCAGAATTATCGAACAATACCAAATGCCCATTACCAAAATACAAAAAATAGACCACCAGGTAGTTCTATAATACATGCCACCAGAGGAAAATTTAGAAAACTATAGAGGAGACTTAGGCTACATACTATGGGAGTGTCATCACATGACCATCTACTTTAGTTACCCTAGACTAGTCACACTGGACCCCAGACCCTCAAGCATTGAGTTACCCTGGACTAGCCACTCTGGACCCCAAACCCTCAATATGACCCACACAGAAAGAGAATAGCCTCTCATGAACATGAGTAATTCTAATCATACCTACTCTCTAGGTATAATCCCACTCCCACCCTTAGCCTATAAAAGAGCTCAAGGCATGGGCGAGGCAATATCACTAATTATCTTTTTAATGAACTCTCCGAATTTTAATTACTATGTTATCACTTACTAACAAACTTACAATAGGTTACCCTAGTACTAACCACTTTGGGTCCTAGACCCCTATTGTAAGACACTCCCCTAATATGCACCTATTTAACCTCCTCTAGGCTCACAAGTCAGCAATAATCAAATAAGTCTCATAAAAGTATACTGATCAAATTCTAGTTCTCACAAAACATAAGGAACATGCACTGGTTGTCAAAAACATGACATCATAAATGCAACCTCAAAGTGCTCACATAAATTGCGAGCTTCAACACAAAACCGAGTTGGGTAGAATGATCAAGAACATTATCATAGCATTATAATGCATACATAAAGGATACACACACCTTCCAGGTGTTCACAATATACATGAGCTCAAATGAATAAGGTTGGATATAAAAGATCGAATCCAAACAAATCATCACAAAGTATGACATAAGAACCCATCTTCAACCATAGAAAACAACCCCCAAGCCTCTGGTCAACTAACCCCTAAGTCAACTTAAAGACCCTAATAATAATATCATCACATCAAGGTTTAAGAAATGAACAAATAAATCACAAATACAGATATAAAAATGAATGAATACATTCGTTTACTAAAGACCAAATTGATTTTAACATAACCAAATTTTACACATAAGATTTAGTATATCAATTTTTGTATTTATACCCATATATAATGACTAAAATATCTCCACATCAAAGTACAAGTCCAACATCTTAAACCAACAATAAAATTTAGTTAATGACAATTAATATAATTTAATTAATATTAATTTTAAATCAATAATATATATTAATAATAAATAATAATAAAAAATCAAGATTTAAATTAAATTTAATAACATAAAAAAAATCATATAATAAAATATTTATTTTTTATTTTTTTACAAAGTCCATATATGCAAAAAGGGGAGGGGGAGGGGGGACTAGCTCACCCCCCTTACTGCCCATGCGGCAGCACTATTGTCGTAGGCAGCCCACTGTTACCTAGCAGCTGTTGCCGCTATCGTGGCAGCTGGTTGTTGTTGGCAGCAGCTTTGGCTATTGCCGCAGCCCAAGGCTGTCACGGGGGTGGGGGATGGCATCCATGCCCCCCTTCATTAACATATATATATATATATATATATATATATATATATATATATATATATATATATATATATATATATATATATATATATATATATATATATATATATATATATATATATATATATATATATATATATATATATATATATATATATATATATATATATAAAATAAGATTTTCAAACAAGAATTACTTTTACATTTACATCTATCTAAATGCAATTTTTTATCAAATAAATTCCCATACAAATCATTGAGACAAATTATCTATCCTTTTTGGGTAAATACCCTAATTGGGAAAAACTCACACATATTCCTAAAATCTCTTCCTAGGTTTTCAAACAATCCAAACATAATACCTGATCAAATTTGACATCAAACTAATCCAAAATTTCTCAAAAATAAACTTGATCAAAACGGAAACCCAATTTTCAATTCATTCACATAAACAATTCCAAACACGAAGCAAACAATCTTTTCAAAGGAAGGATATTATAAAATATAAAGTTTCAAACCCTACCTCAAATAATGCTTGAAATTCAAAGACAAGAAGAATCCAGTTCAACCTTTAAAAATCCAAGCTTTCAATAATCTTCCAAATTCACCCAAGAGAGCTCCTCCAAAACCTGATAGACGTTTGCAATAATACCCAGAAACCTCTCATAAAGAAGACCTATTCCTCCTAGGGTTTCTAAAACATGCAATCCCCAAAATTAGAACTCAACTCTCCACCAATTTTTTTATAAAATCACTTTGCATGATTAATTATAACTTAATGATAAAATACACACTTTTTCTAATTACAATTCCTAACTCAACTTTAACTTTAAATTTCTAATTCAATTTTTATTAAACCGAGTGTGCAACTTAAATTGCATATCAATATTTAATTAATCAATTATTAATAAGTACATTAATAACTATGCAAATTAAAAATTAAAAATTAAATAAATTAATTATACCTTTAATTTCATGTTTGGATTTAATAATTAATTAAACCCTTTTATTCCAAATTTAGACTTTTAATTAAACAAAGGTATTTAATTAACTCTTAGTAATTAAATATCTTTATATTTAATATTTCCATATTCATAAAATATAATCATTCTAATCTCATAATTAATCTTAGTTTAATTATTTTAAATCAAATAATCCACACAAGCAAACTTACTCGACTCACAAAACATGAAAATCAACTAACTCCATATCAAACAAACTCCAAGGAAGGGGTTCAAGAATTCATGTCACCTTGACGAATTTGGATGGGTAGAAAATAAATACTTGTCCATTATTTTAAGAAAATCAATGACTTGGGTTGGGATTTGGATCTGTATGTTATCTCCCATCTCTTACCATTGAGATATTGCGATAGGGCACACTCATCCTGGCAATTTAGGGAAGTCGATGCCCAGTACCTGCAAACCTGTATAAAAGATGAGCATGTACATACATGTATAAATATAAACAAGAAATGGTGGGAATTGACCGATCGTGTGGATCTCACAAGCAAGTAACTATGACTCCTTCCCTTAACTACATCATGCATGTCAAATAGAAATATAAAACATACACGCCAACCATACACATGCAAGTATGGGGTCAGTAAAACTATAAGCATCAATGATATCCTAACATATAAATCATCATCATGAAATAATCATAATACATATATATATATACACACACACACACACACACACACACATATATATATATACATATATAGATACATATATAGATATACATATACATACATATATATATACATATATAGATATACATATACATACATATATATATATATACATATACATACATATATATATATATATATATATATATATAACATTATCATTTGCATTTAATTCATATAAAAATAACCAAAAACATCTAATTCATAATTATCCAATATAATGTCATACATTCATATCCTCAAGTATCTCTGAAATAAATAACACACACATGAAAATGGCCTAAAAGAGTTTGACAATAAAAACTAAAATGAAGAAAACTATGGGAGTGGTATTACAACATAACTCTTTTCACTCTTCCCATGATGAAGATGAAGTCTTAAGAGTTCCTGCTTCCCAAGTTGATAAGCTCTCTCATGAGTTTGATAAATTGGAAAATTGGCTTGTGTAAGAGAACCCAAATCCCGATAGTGTTTCTACTATTGAGGCTATTAATAAGCTTATCACTCATGATGATAATAACATCTCCATTTTTCACAGTATATCACACCTTATTAAAACTCATGCTAAGCCTTTGAAAAAATGTTCTCAAGAGTTAGGATACAATCCTCCTTTCATAACCGTTGAACCATATATTCCTATTTCCACTACTATTCCTAGCATTCCTACCTATGTGCCACCTCTCATGAAAAATTCTACACAAGTCTATAATCCTCTAAGTGTTGGTCTTCCTAACCCTTCACTTCCTTCAAGTTTTCCTCCTACCTCCATACCCTCTTCATTACCTTCATACAATGTCATTCCTTTTACATATTCGAATCCTCTTCCCATTCCTTCTAATCCTCCACCAACATCCTTACATTTTCCTTTTTCCTCCTATAACTTTTCTAGTACATCCAATTTGTTTATGCCTACTATTGCATCTTCTAATCCTACCATTAGTAGCTTAGTTCAAACTATCACTGCTTTGCAATAACAAGTGTCTCAATTCACTTAATCTAAATACAACATCCCTACATGTGACATTGCTAATCCCCTTTCCTTAGATATCCTCTGTGCTATTATCCTGCAACATATTGAGATACCTCATCTTGAGACTTATAATGGTAAGGGTGATCTTGTAATTCATGTTAGGACTTTCTAAACTATATGTAGTTATTTTTCTCACGATCTATAGGCTCATGGCTAAGTTGTTCACACATACTTTTAGAGATAAAGCTTTGCAATGGTATTTCTCTTTACCTCCTTATTCTATTAATTCCTTTCAAATTCTTGCTAATGCTTTCATTCAACAATTTCAAAATAATATTGGTCCTCAGATTTCTTTGAAAGATTTAATGCATTGTAAGCAAATGTTAAAGAAAAAGTTAGTGACTTTATTGGTAGATTCAAACACTTGTATGCTCAAATTTCTTATCATGTGCTTGATCATGATATTCAATGTATTTTTGTTTCTATTTTTCAAAAAGACATTAGAGATACGATTATCCTTACTGAGTATACTTCCTTTTCACACCTTTGCAGAATGCTTCACCATTATCAATTACAAGTGAGCCATCTCGAGAGCTCTATTCCAATAGCTCCTATTACTGTTGATAAGAGTGATGTCATCATTCATCAAAACAAATTCTCTAAGCCTAACAACTACATCAAGATTCACAAGTCAACCAACATAGGTGATGATCAAGTGGCTACTACATCCAAAGTATGACTACTTTTTCTTTTGTGTATCATCTTAATCGTAATTACACTCCTTTATCTGAACCTTTAACTATGGTGATGACAAAGTTTATTAATGCTAACATTATTAAAATTCCTCCTATCCATCCTATTGACGCTAGCAAACCAATGCCTAAGTCATTTGATCAAAATGTTTTTTGTCAATACCATCACCAACCTAGTCATGATACTCAAAAGTGTTATTCTTTGAAGAATGTTATTCAAGATCTTATTGATTTCAATGTTATATCTGTTGATACTGAGGTTAATAGTTCAAATAAATTTATAACACCTCCTAATCAAAGTTTGTAAATATACACCAACCCCTTACCTTCACATTCAACAAATGGCATTAATCAACCTTCTTCTCTCGTTACTAACATTAGTTATGATGACAAGGTAGAAGAAGCTAATCATGTGGTTAATCATGTTGAGTATTAACCTCAACCTTATATTTTACCTTCGCACAAACCTAAATCTTCACCTCCTACCACCTTTGATCATTCTAATATGTTTAAAGCACCTAATGGTCATCTTTACATTAATGTTAGGGTTTCTCTTATCCCTTCTCGTGGTCTTTTTATTAATCCATCTTCCTACATGAATGTTATCACTGAAGAACATCTTTTTAATAAGGGATTGCATAAGGATACCTATGATACATCTAGTATTTTGATTCAAAATTGTAATGGTTTACTTTATCATCCTTAAGGTTTTATCAATCTTCTCGTGACCGTTTCCAGTAAGGTTGTTCATACTACCTTTGTTGTGATTCCTACTTCTAATCAATTTCAAGTTAAGCTTGGTATTCTGTGGGTCTATTCCATGCAAGTTGTAGCCTCTCTTATTAATAAGTGCATAAAATTTCCTCATAAAGGAGAAGTTGTCACTATTAATCATTCTCTTTATAAACCCTCACACCCTCAAGATTGTGTTGAGATATATTTCCTTTGGCCATCTCTCCCTCAAAAATAGCCTAACCATCTTGATCATCTTTATCGATCGTATCAGCAATACAAAGTAGAAAAGATTCATGAGCTTAGCCTTTCTAAGGTTGATACTCCTACAGTTGTCTTACAACCCAACCTATTCCTCCTCCTATCATTCCTCAATTTGTAGCCATTCCCTCCTTGGAACCTATGATTGTTGAATCTAATCCTTCAAGTTTATCTCGTAAAACCATTCGTAACCAACATGCTCGCCAGCATCACAAGAACCGTCAAGCTAAGGCTAAGGCCTGCACTCTTTCTTCTCAAATTGGTTTTTCATCTCAACCTTTTCCTTCCTTCGATCAACCTATGCTTGACCCTTTGAAGGAAGTTAATCAAAATAACAATATGCAAATGGATAAACATGATAATTTTGTTTGTATTTTAGATTCTATTATTCTTGATATGGAAGATACTCTTGATGATGATCATTCTAATGCACATGTTAGTGATGACAAATATGAAAATATTGATATGGATTATGATTTCCCTAACATTATTTCTATGCAGATAACACTCACTCCTAGTGAAGAGCACAATGACTCCCATTAGAGTCCTTTCTTGGATCTAGTAGTGGTTCCTACTGTGTTGTATGTTGTTCCTCTTGCAAGTTTCCCACATTTCCCTATATTTCAAACAAAGATGGGGAGGGCACGCAACTGCACATTTGAAGTGGACTTCTCTAGCATGGTAGTCTTTGTGTGTTTGTTTTGTGTTTTTCCCCTATGTTGTGCTCTTTGTTTTATGTTTTGTCTAGATTGCTTTAGATGATTCTTGTTTCTCTGTTAGCACAAGATGATAAAGTAATTGAACATGTCATGCATCTTCTACTATTTGTACCTCTCTCCTTCTATTTTTCATTATATGTTATGTTGTCTATGTGCTATTGTTCGTATATGTGCCCTTGTGTAGTCTACTTGGATGTTGGCAACATAGTAACACTCATTTGTTTTGGTCTCTGTGTTGCTAGCCCAAAAAGACTCTTCTTTGTATCTCTTATGTGTCTTTCCCTCCATTGTGTTGTAGTTATAATTCCTTTAGGGACTGATGACATTTCGTACTTGATATAATATTACAAATTATCATATGATCATACTGACTCCAAAGTCAGCGGATCCCTTTGTGTCCTTTCTTTTGTCATTTTTTTATGTCCATTCAAGTGTTCTCTCTTGGGGGCATTTCATAGTGGAAATGTTCTTCATGGATGCATGTATGCTTCTGTTAAAGATATTGCTCATGTTAAGGTGTTTGTAATCACTTTAACGTGGGGGCATACACTCCACTCACTTTTGCACACACACAATTGATAGTTTAGTTTCCTTTATCAAACTATTGACAGTTCATGGGGGCTTGGTCTTTGTTCTTTTGGATCTCTCTTTGGACTACGAATAGTCTGGGAGGCCCGATCCTTAATTTTTTATCCCTCTTTGGAATGCTAACAGTCTGGGAGGCTTGATCATTGTTTGATCCTTCTTTAAACTATTGACATTCTGGGAAGCTTGATCATCTTTATGATCCCTTAAGGACACACACATCCTTATGCCTGGGTCATATTTTGATTCTTCTTCTTGGGACATGGAGTTACCTTGAGGATGAATCCTTTTGATGAGTTGACTAGCATGCCATACACACTTTCTAGACCATTCAATTCATCTTTGATGGGTTGACCAGCATGCCACACACAGTTGCTAGACCATTCAACACCTTCTCTTGTTGCACCCCCTTTCTTTTTCCTATGTAGTTCACAATAAGGAACACAAACCTTATTGGGTGATTTGGATATGTTAGAAATAGGAAATACTGAGAAGGGGGGGTGAATCAATATTTCACAAACTTTTTCTTTTGCCCACTTATGGATATAACAGATTACTTTAGTGCATACAAAGATTATCAAGCTGATTAACAAACATAGCAGTAAATAGAAAGAACTCATAACACATGATATGTTCTCGAGGAAACCCTGGCCAAGGGAAAACCCTAGTGGGGATGGTACCCACAAAGATCACTAATCAAACGTATCATGTTAGGGATATTGGACCCTGTTAGGAGTCAATTTACAATATATAGTAGATATGTCCTAGTTAAAGGACTCTAGGCCTTGTTAGAAGCCTTAACCCTGTTAGGAGTTAGATTACAAAACCTGATCACCAGCTGAGCTCACTGCCCAAACAAGTAATACAAAATGTTTCTGACTGTAGTATTGTACTGCTTACAACTTCACATCAATAGCCTTTTCTGCTATCACAATATACAACTATCGCAAGTTATCCTTTTTTTTCTTTTTACACATCACACACACTGTTACATTACATTTCAAGTATGCCTAATATATGAGTTATTAGAGCTAATAACTTTATATGGTCAGCTTCCAAAATCTTTATCCAAGAGTAAACATCTAGGATGTTGTCCCTTCATAATGTTAAGTCATTATTTTGACAAGCAAAAATAATCCCTTAACTCTTTCGCTAATACTGTCTCCAAAACTGTTCTGTCTGCAAAAATTATCTTCGGTAAACTTCGAATAACTTCATCTGTACTACTCCAAACTTTATGCGCACTGAGATGGGGTATCCTCATACTCTGTAGAAGCTTTAGTTAACTGTGCAAACAAAAATATTGCTCCAGTGGACGTCGCCAACTAAATCTTCATCGAGTGCTCTATCAGGATCATTGTATCCATACTTAGACAATTTCTTCCTTCAACTTGCCATACTTGCATTCCAGATTCTGCGCTCTCAATAGAGATCATATGTTGCCATAATGACAACATCTATGCATCCACATTAGCTAGATTGCCAACAAGATACACTTTCTTGTTAGTGACATCACGCTTATTTTGGCTTTGGATATGATGAAGACACAAGTCTATTAGGGGCTTGAAGGTTTCTTCATCTCCTTAGTCATGATGAAATCAACTCTTGCTTTTTGATCTACTTTACCGTGAGTTTGAGGCAATTCATACTCTTGCTAAAGTGGGGGCCAAATGTACAATCTTAAAATGGATGTACTCATTATTTAAGACCTTTTATCTCTCATCCTTTACTGACTTTATGAACCATGGATAGATTTGTGCTTGATCCCCTTTTTCTCATGTTCTGTCCCATATATTCCACTTTCAACTGTGTAGTCTCTGAGACCTTAGGGATGACTCCCTATGGGCTAACCCTAGAACAAGTTGACCTATTCTAGAATAGGTGGACCAGGTTGAACTATTCCAAAATAGTTTGACCTATTCCTCGGGGATTTTAAATCCTGGGGCCATTGTTGTCTCATGGAATTAAATTGTAAAATCAGGTGACCCCGTCGGCTTGCTTTTTTTTCCGCCTAAAAACTAATATAAAAGGAAGCCTAGGCACCTCATTTTATCATTAATGGAAATCCATTTGACATCCATTAAAATGCATTTGACATCCATAATATCCATTAGAGATCCAACAATCACACGAGAAAGTTCAAGCATTCAAGATTCAAGGATCCTTTGTGAGCTTTTCCTCTTCAAGATCTAGAATTTTTTTGGCCATCAAGGAAGGAGATTTACATTGAGGCATTAATCATCTTCTACATTTATGTACATTTACATCCATGGCTCCATGATGTGGTTTTGGTAGATCCATTGCATTTGTGGAGATTTCCTACATCTGTCATTACAAATTCAACATCTACAACATACAAGCATTAAAAATCCCTTATTGACAAGGGTTTCTACAAGAAAGGTGAATACTTACATTTTTCTTGTTTCCTTACATATTTATATTTCAATTTAAAGGTTGATTCCTCAATCTAGGGCTTGACCAAGGCAAGCCCTCATCCACCCAAACTCCAAAACAAGCTTTTCTATGTGCATGAGAAGGATATTAGAATTACAACCACAGATATGGAAACTACTTGTCAAGACATTTTTGAAGAAGTTAGGTAGACTTTGCTACAATGTCCTGAGAACACGGTGAATTTGTGGAAAAGTTTCTGGAACATGTTGCACCAATTTGACCTATTCCTGGAGGTCTGAGAAAAACAAATTTTTGGGGGTTTTCTATTGTGATCATGAGTCCATAATCGGAAGTTCTGTCACAGGTTCAGATCTTTAATTTTTAGAGAAAAAGGCATATTCCTCTACATATTTCAAGGTGAGTACTCTATCATTCATTTCATTTGTTAGTCTAGACCTATTTTCGTATCTTAATTGGGTTGACTGCATACACTTAGCATCTAGATCTATCTTACTTTTCTTATTAAATCAATTGGTTCAATTCCACATTTACATTTACACATCTTTAATCAAATCCTACATTGCATGAAAGAGGACTTTCTTGCGTACTTCCTTGATATAATTTGGGTTTAGCATTTTCATTCCTTCATCTTCTTGGGTTTTGCTAATCTAACTTGGGTTATATTGAGAGTTATGTTTGGAAGCCCCTCTTTCTCTTGTATTTTGAGTGTTGGTATTGAAATGGTTAATTAATGAACTCATCTCACATAGTTTATATTGTTAGATTCATTAGTATCCATTTCACTCCTAAACATGAAATAAAGCAATAAAGGTGTTATTTAAGTCTCTGAGTATAAAACCTTCCTTTCTAGCCTCCTCCATTACCTCCCATGAATCTATAGAAAAAATTTCCCATAATTGTTGAAAGAAGAGTGTTGGGAAGCCATCTGGGCTTGGTGCTTTGTCACTCCCAATACCCCATAAATCCTTTTTCACCTCCTCCTTCATTACCTCATCCATAAGCATCTGATTATGTGCCTCTGAAATACAATTGAGAATAACTTCAAGAACATCTTGTGCTTCAAGAATATCCAAGCTTGCTCTATCATCAACATTTGAGAAAAAACTATCTGCCTCCTCATTAATTTGATCTTTATCTATAAAATATTCTCCATTTTTTCCCTTGATCTTGAAGATCCTATTATCACCCCCCCCACCTTTCTTTAATTGAGTTATGAAAAAAAATCATATTTCTATCCCCATCCTTTAACCATGTTTCTGTTGATTTTTGTCTCCAAAAGATCTCCTCCCTAGCAAGAACCTTTGCATAGTTTTGATTCAATTTATTTTCCAAGTTAAAGTCACTTCCTCCCATATCATCCTCAATAACCTTCATAGATGAATTATGTTGATTTTCTTTTAGACTTATATGCTTAGTTTTGGTAATTTCAAATTTCTTAAAAACCTAGTTTTGCATATTAATTCATAGCTTTCAAATTCATAGATTGATCTCATATCATGTTAGAATAGGTATTAGATTCATAATTTTTGAGTCTTCTCATAACTAGATATGGATTATTGAATGCAGTTTTGCTTCTCAATCCATCATGAATCTTTCGTTATGAAGTTGTTTAGTCATTGATTCTCATGCATGCCATCTGAGAGCATCTTTTATATAATCATACTTGCTTGATATAGGAAGCAATAAGTCGGTTTCAAATGGGTTTTTTCTATTATGTCTATTTGAATGTCATATTGTTAACTCTTTGATATAATGATTTATTAAGTGTTGGTATTACAGGTTTGTAACCAATTTTAACCCACACAATTGCAAGGATTTTGATATATTTCATTTTTTTAATTTGTCCATCATGGGGTTCATATGTTTGGAGTTAAGGTATGTGTGGTGCATCACATAGGTGAAGGACCTCATCACAGACACCCTAAACATGTTTACCTTTGATGAATTTTTATGTTTTTTTAATTTTTATTTAAATATTTTTTTTAAAATATATTTTTTAATGTTTTTAGATTTTTTTAAGACTTTATGCTCTTTTTAGGATTTTTTTCTAGACTTATAAATTTTCTTGAGAAAGATTTATTGAATTGCCTCCAATGTCTTGCAAGGCAAGGAAATAATGGGTTGATGGATGGATTGGTATATTGATCAAGGACAGAGATTGCTTGGTATGTCTTAAAGTTGTTTGGATGACAAGGACTATTGAGGAAATAAGATAATATGGTTTTTAACAAGCTAAGGGAATGACAAAATAGGGTAATGATATATTGTGTTGATTAACATGTTGTTTACAGTAGTTAACATGTCAAGAGGATGTTGAAAACATATTTTGCATTACACATCTTTATTTTCTATCAAGACCAAGAGAGGGATTTTAAAAGGATAATGATAGGACAACCAAGATCAATAATGGACAAGGGGATGATATATTGATTGAAGGTTTTGATAAGATAAATAATATGGACCGAAGGGATGTAGACAACAAAAGAGATATGGACCAAAGGGATGTGGAAAACATGAAGAAGATGGGACATGTGATGCTTCTAGGGAGATCCCTATCCTTATCAAGATCAAAGTTGGGAAAAAGGGAATATGGATGTTGATAAGATAAGGGACATAGTGTAATGGACAAAATGAAAGGGATATGATATGAACATAAGGGATATGGACAAAAGGGATGCATACAACATGAAGTAGATAGGACATGTGATTCTTCTAGGGAGATCCCTAGCCTTATCAAGATCAAAGTTGGGAAAAAGGGAATATGGATGTGGATAAGATAAGGGACATAGGGTAATGGAGGAAATGAAAGGGATATGATATGCTAAAAAAAACATGGATGAAACATGCCCCCAAGTTTGGAATGAAATAATTTCATGAATTACTCATGACGCCTTTTTGCCAAGTTTTCATCATGCCACTTTCCCAAAGTGCCTCTTTGCCAGGTTTTCATTATTAGACAAAATTATTTCTCTTTTTTTCTTGTGTTACCAAGATGCATGTTTTCCAGCTAAGGAAACAATTTTCTTTTCTTTTCTTTTTTTTGACTTTTTAGGAAGATAATGGATGCATCACATGACATGGACGAAGGACTCAAGAATATTTCTCTTTGTATAGTGCTCTTGAAAGATATGTTACCTTGGACCATGGCTATTGAATGTATGCTCAAATATTTTGGTAGGGTAATGAAAAAGAGAGATGGAATGGATGGTTGGATGAAGTGGGATATGAATTTATGCAATGGATTGGATAATGGGTGTGGAAGAACATAACATGGGAGTTGAATAATAGATGGGATATTGGAAGACTTGTGTAGGATTATATGGAAAGGGTGACAAGGTAAACATTTGCACACACCTTGAAGGGTGGTAGAGTAATGGAGAAAAAGTGGATTTGGAAGCTTTAGATTTTGATGGAGAAGTGAATATGGATTTTGATTTTGAGAGATAGGGACCCAAAATGGATTTGGAAGTAGATGGAAGTTATTTGGATGGTGGATTTGAGGAAGCCTTGGGAAGCTTGAATACCAACTTTAATTTTTCTTTAGTATGCAATTCTTTTACGAGAGACTTGGGAATCCACAGAGTTTGTGACTTTTATTTTCTTTATGATTCTTTAGAACACATTGCTTCAATGAGGGATTTAGGAACCCACGTTGTCTTTGATATTTATTTTTGTTCAATGGTCCTTTGTGGCCTTTTGGATATTTATTTTTTCTTTGTATTCACATTTGATTAGATTGGACACATTGATTCTTTGATGGATGTGGATTTTTGAGCTTGCAAATCTTATGCTTGGCATCCAAGTTTCTTCGCAAGGTATTGGGATTTATGGATGGATATGAATGACATGGAGAGTTCATGTGGATATGTGGTAGAAACATTTTCAAGGATGTGTGCCTTTTTTTATCTTGATTTGGGGTAGGATAGGTGGAGAGTGATAAATAAGTGATAGGGATACATGATGGAGGGATATACGGACCCAAGATGTATGGAAGGTTTGAAGGATTTAATGTATGCTTGGGTTTAGATGGAGGAATGTGGGATCTATGAATGGTACCAACATCTTGAGTTTGAGCCATGTAGCCTAGGCCATGATTTTTGGAGTTTGTTATTATATAAGTGGGTTCCAATATGCTTTGTTCATGGATCCCCAACCCCTTTCCTTGATAGAAAATGCTTTGGAAAACCTTCTTAGCAAAGGGATACTTGTTAATTTGATAGCAATATGCAAGTCCATTTTGAGGTGGAGGAAGTCTGTAAGGCATGATAGGATCATGAAGTATATTGGCCCTAATGAAAGTGGATGAACCAAGTTTATATGTAGGGTGCTCATTATTAGATTTTCTAGGGGTGGTGGGATCTTTTGGAGGACAATTAGGATCATGGATTGGATCAAAGTGGATGCAAGTGGAGGAACCCATTTGACATGTATGGGGTTCATGAACAACTTGCATACGTGTGCTAGGATCATGAGGGGGATTGGGAGGAATAATAGGATCTTGCATAGAATAGGAGAAATGATAGAATCATTTGGTAGGATAGGATCTTGTGGAGGGTCTGGAGTGTTAGGACATGGAGGTGACAAAATGGTAGGCTCATGAGGAGGATCTAGAGGGATTATGGGATCTTGTGGTGGACATGAAGGTGAAGGGATACTTTGGTCTTGACTTGGAAGGGGATCATTTGACTCACTTTTAAGGGTGGTTTTCTCTTGACTATGAATAGAATCATTAGGAATAATGGAAAGGGTGACATGGTCTTGATTAGGAATATGATGGTCAATAAGATTTCGAAGGACACTTTGTTCTTGGGACATAATAGGATCATCTTGAATAGGATGAACAAGGATAGTAAAATCTTCACGAGACTCTAGAAATATGGGTTCTTGGTCAAAAAGTGGATAGATTTGGTCATTGTTGGGATCTTGATCGTGATTTTCTTCAAGACTTGTTTCTTCATGCTTTTGATCATCCTCTTTACATGGGGTACGAATTTGGATATGTATGGTGGTGTAATCAGGTAATAATAGGATCAATATAAACCTGCAATAACATATAAAATATCAACCATAAAGAAATTGTTAGAGAAATTAGTATTCCCAATATTCAAGAAAGGATGTAAGAAAAATAATAAGCATAATCAATCAAACATTGTGAAATCAATCCAAAACATGAATATGCAAACCATAAAATCCTTCCTTGGTGTTCTCCTTCTCACACAATGTGGGCTCTCAGAATTGAGCTCAAGATTGTGCTAGCATAAGAATTCAAAGCAATTGTGGTTACCAAAATCAAAGGTTTGACTCTCTATTTATAATATTTTAGGGGTTTCAACCAAGAATGCCTGATTGAAGGGTTGATTGATTGTGATTGACGAGTTGAACTCAAAGTGAGTGAGAGTTCAACTGAGTTGATTGCTTGGTTTAACATGATTGATTGATCTGTCAACAAATAGATTGGAGAGATTACTTGAATGAACTGGTGAGATAACAGAATATACCGGTGGGTTAACTGATTGCATGGACTAGAAGACTAAATTGATGGAAGACTTAACTGATTGCTGAGGGACGAATTAAAAATGTGGATTGAATAGTTAGGAGAGGGAATTATGGAGTGAAGATTTGTGATTGAAAAGCTAACTCAAAGTGAGTCTGTGTTAGGATTTCAGAGGATAATTATGATTTAAATAAATAAAATATTATTTATTTGCATATGTGGAGATATTTTATAAATAAATAATTACTTATTTATTTATGAGAGGGATTGTTAGTTTTAATTAAATAATTATAATTTATTTAATCATGAGAGAGGAATAATTAGTTTAATTGAATAAATATCATTTATTTAATCATGAGATAGAATTTGATTTAATTATCATAGAAATGCAATAATTAGGAGGAGGGAACATTAATTAAATTTGGTTAATTAATTAATTCTAATAAGGTAGGGTATAATTAAAAAATGTTATTTATTTAATTATATTATAGATGAATAGATGATGCAATAATTATTTAGACATTCAATAATTAAAGTAATTAATTAAAATTACTTAATTATGGAATTGGGGAGCAATGATGATTTTGATCTTAGAATATGGTAGAATGATGCATATTATTTAAATAATAAAGATTATTTAACAATTTAAGAGGAATGTTAGTAATGTCATTGCGTTTAGAGAAATAGGCCATTTTTACATGTCTACATTTTGTCCCTCTTTGATATAATGCTTTTTAGGCGTTGTTTCAAAGAATAATAAAAATTATGCCCCAAAGGGAATAATGTGATGACGAGGTAAATGATGTCCCCCTAAAGAGATTGTTTATGTAAGAAAGTCATGGATGATCTATTGAAATAAGATGATGATATCTATGATGTTTATGAGATGCAAAAAAATGTTTTGGTATGCTTCTATGTTATGTGATGGATGTATGCATTTTCTATATGATGTAATACCATGCTGGTATACTATGTACTTATATGATGGATGGATGCATTGTGATTTATATTTATGATGCTTGATTATGCTATATGTACTAACATACTTATGCAAGATGCAAATTTTTTGTTTGTATCGTGATATTTATCAGAAGGTTTTGTTAATACTGATAGAGAGAATTGTTAGTAATGAAACTTTAGAAGATGATAGATAGGGGATGAAAGAATGATAATGAATTCTTGATTGAAACCCTTAGTTTATAGTAAGTAGAGTTCTTAATGCTTTAATAACCAATCTTTTGATTTTTAATTGTTTTGAGCTATTTATTTATCGTCATTGAGCCACTATTATTATAGCAAAGGTGGATACCATCTTACCAAGATATGAATGATTATCCTCTTGCAGTAAAAATAGGCACAATGAACATACAAGGAATGTGGGCTGATCCATCTAGGTTAAGCATTCAAAGTCGAGGCATGTGTGGTGTATCACAATCAAAGTATCCATTGCAATGTTGAAAATTGGATATTTGTATATCGATGTGAAGGCTCTTATCACAAACACCCATATTGCTCTTTTAAGACTTCACAACAAACATTCCACAAACAATAGAAAAATAAAAAATAAGTCATGAACCATCATGACATCTCTAAATCTCTTTTGGACATCCCAAAGATGCATAAGAACATGACTTGTGAAAATCAAGACATAACAAGACTAACTTGACTCAACAAGTATCAGTTGTACTGATTATGCGTCTGTGTTTTATAGTAATTGAAGAACATTAAATTTTGATGTATTGTTGATGCTATCTTATTTTAAGAATAAGGTACCCCATCTAAGATTTCTTCGTTTGATTTTGAGTGTTCCTTCCCTTGTCTAAGACAACACGATTTTTGATAAAATGCTTTATTGTGGGACCGATTAATCGATAAGATAGTTTTGGTAGTGTAGTTGAGGACTTGTTGACTAGTTTTGACTATTTTGACTTGGTTCCATTGAAGCTCATATATGTTGTATGTCGTCATTCAATGCCTATTTACGAAATGCCAAAGAATTGGTTTATGTACAAAGGATATTTATTGCAGGACTTTTTTTTGGTTGTTTTCCGATTTGTTTGCTTGTCTTCGATAATTTTTTGGATCTTTTGCAAATGTTTTTGGTCCATCATAGGGTTTGTATGTTTAGAGTTGAGGTATGTGCGACATATCACAGAAAGTGAAGGCTCTTATCAGAAACACCCTAAACATGGTCACCTTTAGATGAATGTTTTATGTTTTTCAATGTTTTTGAATTTTTTTTAAGGTTTTGTGCTATGATTTTGGAGTTTTGTAGGATGATTTTGTGCTATTTATATTGTTTTGAATGACGTTTTTTATTTTTTTAGGAATTTTTTCAAAAAAAATTGCAATGTTTTTAGTATTTTTTAAGATGAATTCTTATTTTTACGGATTTTTTTAGGACTTTTTCAATCACCGAATGAGGTCAAAGGCATACATTAGGATTTATTGTTGAAACGTGATTGTATTTATTTTCCCCAGTGTCTAGAAAAGTATGGAACATTATGAATGGATGAATGAGATAATGAGATGGAAATGAATAGGTGAAAAATGGAATCAGAGTTGATTTGGATGCAAGGACTATCTCACAATGGGATAACATGTTTACTCAAGCTAAGGGATCAAATATGTGGCTATGTAGGAAATGACATGACGCATTGAATGACATGGGATCTATGGGGAATGGACATGTTAAGAGACTTCTTAAAATATGTTCTTCATTTTTTTATGTCCTTAATTTTGATCAAGACCAAGGAAGGGATTTGGGATGGGCAATATGAAACATGACAATGGATGATAAAAATAAGGGATGGATAAGACATAGGATTGTTGTAGGGTGTGGATAGAGTGAAGCAGAAAGGATGTATGAAGCTTTGTCAAGATCAAAGATGGAAAAAAAGGGATATGGATGGATGTAGGACTACAAAGGATGTGATAGGTAGGATTGCCTAAATGAAACTTGCCCCCAAGTGTAGAGGGTAATGGATTACACATGACATCTATTTGTCGACTTTTCATCATGGTACTTGTCCAAGGTGCCACAAGAAGTGGTTTTCACCATAAGACAAATTATTTCTCTTGATTTCTATTTTTTTGTTGTCACACAAGACACATGTTTGCAATGTTTTCACCAAGGTAACCATTTTTTGCTTTTTTTGACATTTTTGGAAAACAGTGGACATAAGAAATGACATGAAGGAAGGACTCAATCATCTTGTTCTTTGGGTAGTATTCTTGAAGGATGTGTTTTAATGGACCATGGATGTTTGAAATTATACTCAAATATGTTGATAGGGTAATGAAAATAGGGGATGAAATGGATGATAAAATGGACTAGGGTAAGAGTTTATGAATAGGATCAGATAAGTGGGATGGAAGGATGGAAAATAGGTGTTGGAAAATGAATTGTTTATTGAAATATTTTGTATGGGTGGATGAAAATGTTGGCAAGATCAACGTTGGCACACACCTTGAGGGGTGGTAGAGTGATGGAAAGAAAATTGATTTTAGATTTTGGAATTTAGATGGAGGAGTGGACGTGGATTTTGGGACATAAGGAACCAAAATGGATGGAGTAGGTGATGGATTATATAAGGTAGTAGATTTTGGGACATAGGGACCTAAAATAGATTTGGAAGATGGAAGACATTTATGTGGGGGATTGATGGGAGCCTTTGGAATAGCAAGATTGGATGCCAATTTTGATTTTTCTTTGGGATATTGTGCTTCGAGGAGCTTCTTGGGAATCCACATGGTTCTTAATTTTCATTCTTTTGTAGGTCCTTGGAATGCATTGCTCGCATAAGGGATTTAGAAACCCATGTAGCTTTTGACCTTTCTTTTTTCTTTATTAGCCTTTATGGCCTTTTGGATATCTCTTTTTTGGTTTGGATCATATTTTTCTTTATTTTTGCATGTCGATTAGATAGGACATGTTGATCCTTGATTGCATGTGAAACGATTTAATTAAGGATTTTATGCTTGGCATCCAATTTTCTTGGAAGGGAAGTGGTATTAATGGGTGGATAGACATTGTATGGAGGCTTTTTGGATGGGTAGATGGTTCTCAAAGATGTGTGCCTTTGCTGACTTCCATGTGGAAAAGGGTAAGTGGATTGTGAATTAGTGGATGGAGGAATATATGAACCAAAGATAGATGGAAGGAATGAGTCGGAAGGCATATGCTTAGGTTTATATGGGGAAATGTTGGATGTAGAGGGGATATCAACATCTTGATGGTGAGTTATATAGTCAAGGCCCTAGTAATATGGATTTTATTTGATATCAATGGGTTCTAATATACCTTGTTCATTGAGGCCTAACCCCTTTCCTCGATAATGCATTTTTTTGACAAATATTCTTAGCAATTGGATACTAATTATTTTTGAAACAATATGCAAGTCCATTTTGAGGTGGAGGAGGCACAGATGGAATAGTATGACTATGAAGTAAACTAGATTGAATGAACATGGATGAACCAAGTTGATATGTAATAGGCTCATTATTAACATGGATAGAGTTGATGGGATCTCGAGGTGGATATGGGAGATAATGACATGGAGATGGAGAGATGATGGGATCTTGTGGTTGACAGAAAGGATTATGACATGGAGATGGAGGGATGATGAGATCTTGTGGTGGACAAGGAGGATTATGACATGGAGATGGAGGGATGATGGGATCTTGTGATGGACATGAATGATTACTTTGATCTTGATATGGAAGAGGATCATTGGATGGAGTATAAGGAATATCATGGTCTTTCTTAGGGAGTGGATTATGAATGGGACTTAGAGGAATTATTTTCTCTTGGGATGGAAGGGGATCATGTTGGACAATAAACAAATGGATAAGGGGGTCATCATGAGATTATGGCAATATGGGATCTTGGTAAATTGATTGGACATTCTTGGTATCTTGATATTGACCAATTTTAGGAATTATTTTTTTATACATTGGATTGTCCTCTCGACATGGGACATCGGTTTGGATATCTATGGTGGATTCTTGAAAGGACTTGACACTCAGACATGATGTGGAAACACTTTTACTAGGACTCAATGGAGTATCTTATCTTGGGAGTGAATTATATGGTGGAATTGGATTTAAGACTATTGAATTGTAGATGGGACTTGTACTAAAGGATGGAGTATATGGGATTTGTATTGTGGGCAACCCTTGTGGGTAGACTGGAAATGTTTCATTATTGGATGCATTGCTACGTGGAGATAGTGTGGAGGAAGAAATGGTGGGAGATATGGAGGTTTCTTGTGGGACTTTGATAGACATAGGTATGTGGTTTTGATCATGTTTGGGAATGGTGTATTGAAATATATCCAACTCCTCATTAGGTGAATTAGTGGGAAATTTTTTATTGGTAACACAATCATTGTCTAGACTTCTAATAATGATGGTATTAATTATCAAATTGGGGTTTTCTTTCTTATATGAAAGGTTAACCTTATTATATTGTCTGGTTGTGAAGGCCTTATCTTTTCCATGATCCATCAATAGATTTTGGAATATCTTACGGTCTTGGTTGATGGTGCCAAAATTTGTGACAACTTCGATTTCACCGCAATCGATGAAATCTTGGACAATGTTCTTAAGTTGCATGAAACTACCTATTTTGTGTTCCTTGGTTCTGTGATAGTTACAGTAACCATTTTAATCCCACCATGATGGTGTACCAAGACCTTCATAATGTCTTATCTTACTTAAAGTGACTAAATGGTACTGTATCAATTTCTTCAAGATTGTCTCAAGAGGTTCTACAAGAGGTGTAAAATCTCATCGAGGAGTAGGGTTCCTTCTTGCATAACTTTATTGGGTAGTAGTATATGCTTGTTATGAATTTTGCCTAGGAGCTATATTGTTAACGTTATGGGTTGTTTTTTTAAGTTGGGTATGTTGGATTGGCATCGGTGCTTGCACACGTATCACTAGTTGTGCCATTTTAGCATCAACAACCTCATAATTTATCACATTTTTATTTATTTTTGGACCAGTATTTAGTTTTGTCATAAGGTGTTGGAGTACTAGTCTCTTTCTTGATGATTCCCTTCAAGGTGATGTATCTTTCTTCTTTTATCCCTTGCTCGACTAGTTCTTCAAAGGTCTTAATGCGTTGGGAGTTAAGTTCACACATTAGGTATAGCTAACAATTTTCAATGAACATGTGGATATTTTCTTTAATTGACACATGGAAGGATGCCTTGGAGGCAAAATTTCTCCAATGTTGTAAGAAAGAGGAAAATCTCTCTCCATTATTTTCTTGGTGGTGCAGAGATTCATCAATGTTACTTCCATGATAATGTTGTGTGAATAGTATGATATGAATTTTTTGTTAGTTCATTCCATGTCTGTATCCTAGGAGGGAGTCTGGAAAACCAATCCATGGATGTACCACTAATAATGCATGTAAAAAGTATCATAAGATATGTATCATCATGAGAAACTTCCATGTCAGCTGTGAAAAACTCCCTTATGTGATCTCATGGATCACCCTTTTCCTTGTACCTATCAAACATAGGTGTGATAAAATTGGTTGGAAAATGTGGCACATGTAGTGTCCTATCAAAAGGATAAGGATTGAGGTCTACTATGGTGTAAGACCTTATTGTAGATTCATGAACTACTGTTGAAGGTTTTGTAACTACTGAGAAAGTAGATCAATGGTTGTTGGTGTAGTAGGTGGTGCATTAGGGTCACCAAAAGGGGCTCCACTATTTTGGGATGTTGTAGGTATATTTGGTAGAAGAACATGTTGAGATACTAGGGTGTCTTGAGGTACTGAGATGTTGGATTATGCTGAGGTACTAGAATGTACTTGGGATGTTGGATTATGTTGCAATGCCATATCATGTTGGGGTGCTAGATTGTGTTGAGGTATTGGGATGTACTTAGATGTTGGATTTTTCTAAGGTATTGGTGTATACTGGGGCGTTGGATTCTGTTGAGGTACTGGTATATGCTAGGGTGATAGATTATGTTGAGGTACTGGTATATGTTGGGGTGCCAAATTATGCTGAGGTACTGTTGTAAGATGGGAAGTGTTAGGGCCACTTGCCATCATTTTTTGGATGAAACTAGAAAACATTGTGGAGCCCCTTGACTGATTTAAGGATGTCCTAAATTGGAAGAGACACCTACTGGGGTACCACTAGGAGGCTTTGGTTGAGATGCTCCTAGTAGGGGTAGCCCCTCCTTTGGTTGGGGAATTGTGCTAGAGGAACTTACTGCCATCATTTGTGAAATAATCATAGGATGAATCAAGGACAATATAGATGGTACTGCTATGGTAGCAAGTGTAGAAAATGCATATGGAAAACTAGTAAATAAGGGATTGGTGTATTGGATCCCTAAGGTAATAGAAGATGTGGTGACCTAGGAATGTGTTTGCACGGAACTGGTGGACTGAACTCAGTGGTAGGGGTGTCATTGAGGCTACCCAAGATGGTGATACATGTATGTCTTCCACTATGGTGGATGTGTCAAACCCATCTGGTAATTTAGTACCTTTTTGTATGAGAATGTAAAGGTATTTGTTTGGGTCAACCTCTATCATGGATTCTAAGATTGCTTTCATCTTCTCATCACGTAAATTTTCATCAATATCTTCTTTCATACATCTGGATTTGATTTCTACGGGGGTTAGTTCATGTAGTTGAAAAGTATCATGGAGTGTTTTCTCATGGTGTAAAAATGTCTTAGGATTGATGTAGTCTAGTGCCAAGGTTCTTGGTGCAAATTTAATTTCCTAATGGGGATCATGGTCAGGAATTTAAGTGTACTCCATTGTGTCCTTAGTCTTCTTTGATCACGTGTTCAGCATATGCGAGTCTATGATGAATGCAGGACAACTAAGGAAAAAAAATTCTATCTTTTTTGGATTTTTTGATATGGGATGATAATGAAAACTAGGATGAATAATCAAATATGATGTCTAAGGTGTAAGTACCTTACCCTAAGAGAGATTCTAGAAACTTCGAAGGTAAACCCTTTAAGGAAAGACCCAAATAATAATGAGGACTATCTTGACACCAAAAGGTAGGATAAAAGTGATAAATTATGGAAATAATGTTTGTCTAAGATAAATATTAACCAAAATGCCAAGGTGCATGTGCTGAGGTCAGTAGATAAAGATAGTGCTAACGATGTCAAGATAAAATGCAAGACTACTATAGGAATGTCCTAGGAAAGTGAACCCTCTGATTTGAAAAATGACTCTAGGAAGTGTAATATTCTAACCCTAAGAAATGCAAGCTATGTTTTTGAGATTTTTTGGATTTTGGAGACTAATATGATGACTAGAAAGATCCAAGATTCTAAGATATGTCTATCTAAGTATACCAATCACAAGGAACCAGGATGAAATGTTTGCAAGATGTTGTAGGACCAATTATTTGTAGGATAAATCTTGTAGGACAAATCTTGTTCGATAAATGTTTTAGGACCAATTGTTGTAGGAAAAATGTTGTAGGACCGATCTCAACAAACTCAAAATTTGTGTGTAGCTGCAAGACTGAATCAAAAGAAACGATTTGTGTATATTCAACAACTTTTTCAAGTTGCAAGTTTTCACGAAGTCAATCACAATGGAAGCAATATACAAGTATTTTAATCTATGGTCAACTTTGGCTTCATCTAAAATATTATAGGTCCAATGCTTCGGTGTCTATTAGCTCACACAACATAAGTGCCACACAACTAGAGCTAAAAATCCCTTGAAGGTGCCTGTGCTATTGCCTTTTTCGAGTATTGTTGTTGTGTTAGCGAAGATATCTTTCACAACACAATATCCTTGGGACATATAATATGAGAATCTTGGGGGGAGATTCATTTTCAGCCTCCCATTGCACTATAATAAGACAAATATTCAGAGGTAAACCATGTGGCCTCTAATTAACAAGTTGTAGTAAGTTCTATGGAGTCTCCCCAATCATTTTGTATGTGTGTGACTCACTTAAGAGCCTAGTTGACCATGATGGTTGCCTAGGGATACTTCACCCAGTCCAGACTATCATCAACACACCTCACCCAAGCTTGAGGAGATAAGACCAGAGTTTTCTCAAAGTCTTATTTATATACTGACCAAAAGGATTTGCAGGTTTGAGGTCATCTTCTATAATGGGTTAAGAGAACCCTCCATATTGGCCACTCTAAAAACTAAATGGTTTCTAATCTAACAAATTGTGCAAGTGCACCAAGAACTTCAAACACCAGTTTAATCGTATTAAGCACCAATAGTCAAATGTGAACTGAGTTGTCATCCATACAAGCACATGAGTTCAATTTTAAGCCCAAACCAAATGAGTTTTGTTTTGTCCAATTTTAGATGCACCAAAGTCCAAATGTATTTTTCCTTGTTTGATTTTATTGCACCAATCTCAAATGTTCTTTGCCTTGTTCAATTTTTAACCACCATGTCAATTTTAAGCACCAAAACGAGATATGGAGTGTGAAGGTTGAGCATGAATTATTCATTTTAAAGAACCAAAATGAAAGATGAATCGATTTTAGATTAACAAGATTAAAACATGCTTTCAAGCCATGTGCTAACAGGAAAAGTTAGTACCAAAAAAAAACTTAGCAATTAGTTTGGAATTCTCTGATAGAAATAAGGTTAATGTTGCGACAATTGATTTTTTTATAAATTCTCCATACCTTGTCCACATAGGTGTCAATAACTCCTTCTCTGATTTATACCTCCAAAGCATTGATTCGTTGTATCTTAGCTAGTATCTTGTTATGTTTTATCTCTCTTTCTCTTCTTCTCTTCTCAATGGGCTCCTGAATCTTGACTTTTTTGTGTTTTGATGGTCAAGTGTATTACATCAAGTGCATATTTTCAACAATGAAAATGTATCATTTTACAATAGAGAATAAGATTTTAGACATAAGAGAATGAAATCTTATTTTGTAGTTTTGAAACAATATTTTTGATAAAATGATTATCACGTGCACCTGCACACAAAAATAAAAGTTTTCAAAGCTCTCTCTCTCTCTCTCTCTCTCTCTCTCTATATATATATATATATATATATATATATATATATATATATATAATATTTCTCATCAAAATTAAAATCGTAGAGAATAGATCTCCTGTAGAATTTCAAGAGCTTTCCAAAAATATAATTTTTTCAAAAAGAAACGTTGATTTGTGTTCAAATTTTTTTATATGAAATATCATAAATTTTTTATAAAAAATAAAAAATAAATCAGAAAAATCTAAAATTGGGACTGTAGCTTGCTTACGTAAAAAATACCTGAATTTTTTTTAAAGTATAATTCTTTATTTTGTGCCTTATGGACCCATTTTTATCAGAACATGCTAGTTTTAATAGATCTTTTTTTTTTGCAAACATTTTCCAACAAAATTGAAATCACAAAGAATAGACCCCCATTATAATTTCAAGAGATTTCCAAAAATATAAAATTTTCAAAGAATTATACTAATTTGTGGCCAAAATTATTTTTATGAAATATCACAAAAAAATATATTAAAAAAATCCAAAATTCTAAATTTTGGACTGTAGCCTTTCTATATCAATGCAAACCTATAAAAAAAAATTCATAAAAATCTTCCAAGTGGCTTGAAAGATATGACCAAATTTCATGTCGGGCTCACCATTTTGTAATCGGGTAATAATAGAATCAATAGAAACATGCAATAACATATAAAATCTCAACCAAAAAGAAATTGTTAGAGCAATTAGTATTCTCAATATTCAAGAAAGGATGCAAGACAAATAATAAGCATAATCAATCAAACGTTATGAAATCAATTCAAAACATGAATATGCAAACCATAAAATCCTTCCTTGGTGTTCTCCTTCTCACACAATGTGGGCTCTCTAATTTAGCTCAAGATTGTGTCAACATAAGAATTCAAAGAAATTGTGGTTCCCAAACTCAAAGGTTTGGCTCTCCAGTTATAAGACTTTAGGGGTTTCAACCAAGAATACATGATTGAAGGGTTGATTGACTGTGATTGAGGAGTTGAACTCAGAGTGAGTGAGAGTTCAACTGAGTTGATTGCTTGGTTTAACATGATTGATTGATCTATTAGCAAATAGATTAGAGAGATGACTCGAATGGACTAGTGAGATAACAAAATAGACCGGTGAGTTAACTAATTGCATGGCTGAGTCAACTAATTTCATGGATTAGAAGATTGAATTGAAGGAAGACTTAATTGATTGTCGAGGGAGGAATTAACAATGTGGATTGAATAGTTAGGAGAGGGAATTGTGGAGTGAAGAGTTGTGGTTGAAAAGTTAACTCAAAGTGAGTGTGAGTTAGGATTTAGGAGGATAATTATGATTTAAATAAATAAAATATTATTTATTTGCACATGTAGAGATATTTTATAAATAAATAATTACTTATTTATTTATGAGAGGGATTGTTAGTTGTAATTAAATAAATATAATTTATTTAATCATGAGAGGGGAATAAATAGTATAATTAAATAAATATCATTTATTTAATCATGAGATAGAATTTGATTTAATTATTAGAGAAATGCAATAATGAGGAGAAGGGAACATTAATTGAATTTGGTTATTTAAATAATTATAATAAGGTAGGGTATAATTAAATAATGTTATTTATTTAATTATATTACAGATGAATAGATGATGAAATAATTATTTAGACATTCAATAATTAAAGTAATTAACTAAAATCACTTACTTATGGGATTAGGGAGCAATGTTGAGTTTGATCTTAGAATATGGTAGAATGACACATATTGTTTGAATAATAAAGATTAATTAACAATTTAGGAGGAATGTTAGTAATGTCTTCACATTTAGAGCAATAGGCCATTTTTACATGTCTACAGGTAGATTCTTGGAAGGGTTCAATATTTTGAAATGAGGGAGGACTTTGAATGGGACTCTCTGGAGTGGGTTTGTCTGGGAATGGAGCATATGGTGGAATTGGATCCATGACCATTGAATCATATAAGGGAATTGTATCATGAAATATATTAGCTTGCAAGTCCACTATGGATAGCCCTTGGGAGGTCTCATTACTAGATATATCATTTGATGAAAATAGAAAAGATTTATCTTTTAGTATTGTAGGAGATGAAGGACTAGTGGGAAATGTGGAGGCTTCTTGAGGACAACTTCTTCATGGGAGGCAAATGTGTCATTGGTGTGATTATCTTAGAATGTGTCATTGCTAGACATGGGTAGATGATTTTGATTATGTTCAACAGTAGAATAATTTCTATGAGCCATTTTTTGATGCAAATGATTGAAAGGACTAGATTGGAATTTTTGCTACTTGAGCAGTCTTATTGGTGATACCAGATTGATGTTTGTATGTTGCAAGTTATTTTTTGACTGAACATGTGGTACCATAGGTTTCTTATTGATCATGCTTGATTGATGTCCAAAGGATGACATATTTGCAATTGTGTTTATTTGAGAAATCCTTGGTGATGGATTTGAGGAAGTAAGAGCATGTTCATTGAGATGTGATTTGATTGGAGGCTTATAGATTGATTGATTAACAGGGTAGGGATATAAGTCATGTATGGTATAAGACTTTGGTTAACTTTGAATTTTAAGATCATCGACTTGTATTTTCATGTCTTTAATTTCTTGCATGAGGATATCAACTTGTCATTGTGACATGTTTTCAACATTAGCAAATACATTAGCTTTCCTTTGATACTGGTATTGTGATGTAGGGAAATATGATCTGTTGTAGGCTTGATATTGAGCTTTAGATTAGGGTACTTGTTGAAAACATAAGGTACCAAAATTTTGTGATTAATGATATTGGGGTTGGGGATTATGAAGCACAAAGGGATTGGTAGGTGGTTGTGTTATCTCGAGAAGACTTTCTGAATACATGGAAGGGTCTGTGTTGTTAGAGTGTTTGGGGTCTTGTTTCTCTTAGTATGGGGGAAATGAATTGAAGTACATGTCATCTAGGTTTTTCCTTGTTTGAGATCTAATGACTGGTCTTTGACCAAAAGGGCATGGAAGAGACATCTTGCTATTGATTTGAAATGGCGTGAATGTGATCTAAGTTGATAGGACGGGGTTCCAAAAATGAAGTGTGTCTTGTGGTAAATTCTAATAGAGAAGATCTATCTCTATGGTAAAGACTTGAGATGTTGGTTTTGATTTCTTGGTTCTAAGGACCTATAATCCTTGATGGTGAACTTCCAAAATCAAAGATAAAGATTATTGACAACACTTGCAAAGATAAGATATAGATTGAAACAATAAGATCACCAAGCACAACACACACTTCAAACAATTGTTTTTCCCTAGATCTATAGATTGAGTGTATGTTCTCGATCATTTCCATTGGTTAGGCACAGAGAAAATAATTCATTCAAGCTATCTATGGTCAATTTTGGCTTCAATGGATAAAAGAGGTAAGATTTCTACTTAACCAAATTGTAATCAGGATTCCATTCAAATAGCTTTATTTTTATCTCTCTTATGAGAGCTCCCCACCAACGCTAGAGAGGCTTTGCACAATCTGTGAGGACTACTAGAGGAATGTTATTATAAAATGCTCTTTTTATCACTCACTCCATTAAGGATGAATGCATTTTATTTTATAGTGGGTTGGATTACCATGGCTTAAATGGTTGTATCCCACTTGGGTCATTCCCTCTCACCGGCCTTGTTAAGGAAAATCTCAGGAGGTAGGCCCACTATAGATTAATTGCACTAAATGAAATTGAAAATGAAGCTAAGATAGGTTTGGTATTCTGATCACCTAAAAGGTGACAGCATATCCCTACTATCTTTTACTTCCAAACACAAAGAGGATGTGGCTCATTTCTAGACCTTATCTATCTAATTGGAACTTTGATAGGTTTGGCATTATGACCATCTGAAATGTGAGAGCATAGGCCTACTACCTTCATTCGCAAACAAAAAAGGTATTCATAATTAATCTATGTTTGGAAAATAAATTCCACTTAAGATCAAGAGCTTAAGAGTGTGTACCTTTGATTATTAATGCACATTTTTATTTTTACTATTTACTTGGGCAATCGATCCAACTCCTTATCATCCTCAATAGCTTCCACAAACGTTAGTCCAACACAAAAAATCCAAGGTGAATAAAAATTGACATGGTTAACAAATCCAAAATTTACCAAGGATGAGCATACAAATCAATTAAAATTGGAACAAGTGCACCTTGATTTATTTTTGGTGCTTTTGACCTAGTCATCAAGATCCAATTTTTAGATATATTGTTGGACCAAAAAATAGAAATGGAAAGAAGTAATCCCTACTAAAAATCAGTGAGCTTTTAAAAAATGTAATAATTTTCAAAAAACTCCTTCATTTGTGCCCTAGGGACCCAATTTATCAAAACAAACCAGTTTTCAAAGATCTATTTTTTTCGGCCATTATTTGTCATCAAAATTGAAACCACAGAGAATAGACCCCCTATAGAATTTCAAGAGATTTTCAAAAATGTAAATTTTTCAAATTTTTCTGCTGATTTGCACCCAAAATTATATATATATTTAATGAAAAATCATAAAAACATTATATTTCGCATAAATTTAATTAGAAAAATTTGATTTTTGGTTTGTAGGCTTCTAATATCAACCAAAAGCTGCATTAAAAATTTCATAGAAAAATTCCAAGTCATTTAGAAGATATGACCAAATCTTTGAAAATCCTGCATGCAATAACAAATCAACAAAGAAAACTTGCATGGAAATATGAGAGACAAATTTATCAGATTTTTAGCATGACTCACATCAGGTTCACCAAATGTATGTAGGGGAAATATCTAGAAGACAAAGAGAAAATTAATAGAAAATCAATCTAAACAACTACTAAATAAAAACCCTACATAATAAGAAAATATAGACATGATAGTTGGAAACTGAAAATACTAAAACTTAATTCAAACCGTTCCAAACTATGCCTAATATATTCTATTGCTTCTGTGCACTATATGAAAGTGGATTGATGTGGCGCTTAGTGTTGGATTTAACATCACTTTGACCCAAAAATTTGAGAAAACTAAGATATGATGCTTGATTGCTTGATAAAAACCTGCATAAGATAATTCCTATTTAGAAATCAAGATCCTTCGTATGGGTTTGAAGGGGGTTTATATAGATTGTCATAAATCAACAGACGATTGAGATTGATTTGAGAAAAAATGGATTGAACGAATGAGATAATTAGAGACAAGAAGAATTTGGGTTATCTTTTAAGATTGAGGATTTGTTTCCATTTCGAATTCAAAAGTGAAGTCATTTAGGAAATAAAAGAGAAGATAAGATTTGAAGATTTTTTTTTTGAGGATAAGAGTTTCCAAAAATGCAATTTTGGAAAATGAAATGAATTTTGATTTAAAGATGATGTTTTGCATTTTGAGAAGATTTTAAATTTTCAGAAAATATTAGTTTCCAAATTCAAAGATATTATGCATTTTGGATATGCATATTTTTTATTTTCAAAATTAAATAATTTGGAGATATTTTAATTTTATGAAGATTTAAAAGATTTAAATTGAATAAAAAATTTAATTTATGAAAAAGGTGAAATTAATGTGAAATTAGCATGAAATTAATCAAAATTTATTCAAAATAAAATTAATTGAAATTGAGATGAAATTAAATTATTTTGGAAAATTAATTTAATTGAGAGGAATAATAAGATAATTTAAATAATTAATGATAATTATTTAAACTATAGGACTAAGGAAATTAAACTTAATTAACTAGTAAAGATTAATTAATTAATTAATATTAATTATTTAATTAATATTAGGGGAATGATTAAGTGATTAAAAGGTGAAGCTTCAGAAGAATTAAAGTAATTAATTAGATAATTAAAGAACCATTCAATTAATAGAAGAAAAGTTAAAAATCAATCAAACTCGCAAGAGTGGACAATTTTAGGTGTCTACAGGAGCCACACACCACCAGTGGCAAAAAGGTACATTCTAAGTCTCCTCTAAAGCCATGCACCAAGTCTCACAAGATACTTCCTAATCTACCAAGTACATGAGGATTACATCAAATATGTCATCAATGACAAAGTACAAAGAAGGATGACACTTTATATTAGTGCATGTACAACATAGCTCATGCAAGAGAATACCAATGAGCACAATCTATGACATTTTAGATACTTGATTTTTTGCATAAACATTGATTATACTTTGTTAATTATTATATGTGGTGGTAAGCTATTTGCTTATACATTTGGTTATTTTTCCATTAGGACTAACTAATTAGGGATAACATTTGAAGCAATATTTTAGATTAAATGTACACTTTTTTAATTTGAATGGATAGGAAAATTACTATTTCTTTATGAATTTGTTCATATATTTGTGCCTAGTGTTCTTGAATTTAGTTTCAAATTTGAAAAACAATTTTTCAAGGTGGAATCATTTCATTAATAGCATGACCACATCGAGCTTTTGATTGCTCCAATCTTGAAGATCATCTATGACTTTGCTTCACTTTGTCATTTAATTTTGAAACTCTTAGTTTCACTAATGATGAGTTATTGTGTTGTCATTGGAACATCCAATTCCAATAGTTCTGTTTGTAGTTGTTACCCTTCTAGGTGGGTAATGTGGTAGATTTAAATTTTGAATAATGGATATGTCTATATATCCTTTTGTAGTTTGTCAGTTAGTAGAGAAGATAGTTAGATGTCATTTCATTTCAACATTTTCATTCTGTAATCAAACCCTATTTCACGTCCTTACGGGAGCCAATTGAATGTCAATTATCAGTTGATCTATTTGTTGTGTTGAGATCCCACCAGAGGAAGAGCAAGACCCACTCAACTAAAGGGAGGTGATCTTGTGTTTTCTATTTTATTCATTTACATTTTAAGTAGTATTTGGGAATTGTTAGAACTAATTCATTTCATTGTAATTGAAATTTAAAGTGCAAGTCTTGATAGGTGTAGTTTGAATTGTTGTAGTGGATTGATAGATTAATACTGTGTTTCATGTTTAGCTTTAAAATTTGAAGAGTAATTTAATTGTAGTTTAGATTCAATCGTTTATATAGATTTTTAGAAGATCTGTTAGTTATCAAGATTGTTGTTGGAAGTTAAGTTTGGACAAAAGCTTTATTGGAACATGTATATGGAATTTAGATTTCATTTTGTATGTGTGCTTTAGAATAAATTTCCAGATTTTTGCAAGTATAGTGTAGATTTCATTCCAACACTTTAGATTAAGTTTGAATTATGTTCATTAGATTATCTTTGAATTCTGTTGGTTAGATTAGTTGTTGAATTTCAAAAGTTATTAAGAATTCCATGAACTAATTTTAGTGAAACTCTATCCAAACCAAGCTACAGTTAGTTGATTCTTAATTTAAGTTCAAGTGGGCATTAAGTTTAGTAAAAAGAAAAGATTTGGAAGGCATTTGTAGTTTAGAAATTAGCTAGAGAAAGAGAACTCTAGAGAGCTCTTAATGGAGCATCACCTGGAAACTAAAGTCATTGTTTACAGTGCAAAACCCCTCAAATTCATGACAAGCCTTATCACATATAACTCTAAGACATACTTGGTTTAATTGTTGAAGAATTAAATTATGCAATTTGTGACATCAACGACCTCACCCATCATTTTTGGTGATGTTGGGGAACTAAAAGATATGGATGCTAAAATTTGAATCCTTTGTGTTGATAAGGGGAATAGTTTAAACCATTGATGAGATGAGCTAGAGATCCATTCAATAGATTTATTTCAAGGCATCATGCTAATCACCTTGATTCTTAGAGATCTGATACAACTTTTGAACAAGAGGAACATTTAGAAGAAATAAATATGAGTATTTGCTACATCTATCATGTGCTCAATAGGGGTCTTTTCATCCTCACTTTGAACTTTGGTATGACTTTTAGAGCACCTAGTAGGAATGGCATCCCACACCACACCATCAACTGGTGGAATGAGAGGGCTCCCACTATCCCAAGTGATGAAATTATGTGTTTCCATTGACGCTATAGGGGTTGCTTTTATTGCTGCAGTTGATGAGGGGGTTACATATCTGGATCTAGTTACAGTAACCCGGGGAGGGATCAATAATCCCAGATAGTGAGTAGTTTGGGATCTCGTGACATACTAGTGTCTTATACATGTATTTTAAATCAAGATTAAGGATGGTTGGTCCCACTGGGCATGCCAAAAAAAGGGACTATTGATCTTGAATTTTGCTACTTAGAAAGGTAACATATCTTATGGTAAGTTCAAATGATGTGGGACCAAATTGCTACCATTTGAAATAGCCTCCAAGATTGAGAAGCCAAATCTTCATGAATAGGGGAAAAGTGAAGAATACTAGAATAAAGCTAAATATAGGTGATGCACCATATCACTTTACTACAACTCAAAAACTAACCAATGAGCCAAGCTTGATCATATAGATTAGAAAGTACATACTATTTTATATTTTGGCATAACATACCACAATCCCTTCATTGTTGAAATGAGAACAAAATAACCAGATCTATGACACAGGTTACAATTCTCAAATCATTTTGTGGGTGCATCTATGAAAGCCAAAAAATAATAAATACCTTCCAAACAATCTTATTCATCTATTAACTTTTAGCATTTCATAGACATGAAACAATCCCAGATACAAAATCACCCTGAATTGGAGGAAGTGTATCAAACATGGTCTAAAATTAGAGATGGTTTCATAAGTGAAAATGCTAGAGTCCAAACAAGATAACTATATGCTTGAAATGACATAGATCTCCAAGATATTTAATATCAATTCAAAGCCTATAAGGCTTAACTAAGCATAATCAATATGTAATTACCTGGGAGCTGTGGCAGCTCCACTGGGAATACAAACCAATCATGTCGTTGAAGCTGAGGCGGCCTTACGTGTTGTGCTGCTGGCAAAAGAGATGGGTTGTGTGAAGTTTTGGCTGGAAGGAGATTCTCTCAATATCATCAACTGCATAAAAGGAAAAAGTGAGACCTCCTGGACTATAGCCCACATAATTAAAAAAATAAAAAATATTTTACAAACTTTTGAGGAAAGTTTCATAACTCATGTCTACTGGGAAGGAAATAAGCCATCGGATAGCTTAGCTAATGTGGGGGCCCATAGTGACATCATCAAATATTGGAATAGGGAAGTGAATCTCAATGCTGAGATTTTAAGTCTTATCAATTAAGATACACTTAATCACAAAGAGGGAAACATAATTAAATTTAATGATGACAAGGATCATTAAATCATCGAGGAAAGATCATTGCCAGGTAAGGTGTGAGAAAATTATTACAAAGTTAATGACACACAAATTATGGGCAAAGTTAAACAAAGCAATTTGCAAGAACCAGAAGAACACTATTTTATTTTGCCTTGAAACTTTGAGAACCCAATGCCATCTCAGATCTGAGAAAATGGGAGGTGGTTTGAGAAGGGAGGAGCCCTTGGATTGCAAGAAATGGAGGTAGGAGAAAAAAGTTTGGAAAAACCTAAAAAGAGGTGGTGTTACCCCATATATGGAAAAGCTTCATGGTTTCGACAAAAAGGTAACTAAAAAATTTGTTGAGGGATGGGTTAATGGTAAAGTTAATTTGTGGGGAAAATCCTTTCCGCTTACTCTGAGCTTGGTTTCTGAGATTATTGGTTTGTCCCTTGAAGGAATGAATTTCTATAGGGATAATAAATGTATAGGGACTGAAGCTTTTAAAATTTTCCCTAAAAATACTGATGAAGAAGCTTTGTTGACTAAAGGGCTAAGGGATTATGTAGAAATTGTAAAGATTAAGAAAATTTGGGTGATAGTTCTTAGGGTGATGATAGAGTATTTCACTGTAGATGGTCGCTACTCCAAGATTTATAATCTACATTTCATTTTGGTTAATCATGTTAGGCACAGTAAGAAGGTCTCCTTTCCTTACTTCCTCTTAAGCTCGCTGAATAATAGCATAACAGAGAACATGAAGAAAGCTAGCAACCCTATGCTTCATGAGGGTTTAATTTTTTTTAATTGCGGACTATGTTAGGGATATGATTCTGGAACCCATTCCCAATAGGGTTATGGGAAAGAGAAAGATTGACGAAAAAGAAGAGATAAAGAAGGATACCCAGAAGAAGGGTGGGAAGAATAGTAAGAGCCCCCATGTTAGTGCGGACAAACCTGAAGATTCTCACCCTTCTTCTCAGGAAAGGAATGAGATTACTATCTGGATGAAGATACAAAGGAGGAGCCTGAGAATGAGGAGGGAGCCATGGAATCCAAGGACCTCACTTCTGAGGATAGTGAGAAGGATGAAGAAAATGAGGAAATTGAGATTTCTGGAGGTGAAGAAGAAGGGGAGACTAAGATTGCTAGAGGGGAAGAAGAAGAGCAAGAAAAGGACAATGAACAAGAAGAAGAAAATGGAGAAGCAAAGGGGGAAGAGGAGGAAGAGAAAATGGAAGAACAAAAGCAAGAGGAAAGCAAAGAGGAAGCTAGTAATAAGGAGGAGTCGAAGGGTTAGGCTAGTCATGGGGGTGGGGAAAGCCAGAATGAGACCATTGCTGGTATTGACTCGGATGATAGAGTTCTGGAGGAGGTTAAAAGCAAGGATGGTCATGGTATTAACCAAGAACTGCAAGAAATTAAGAGTCACCTAAAGGCCATGGAGAATACTATGGAACCCCTTATTGCTAAGCTTAAAAAGCTGGAAATAGAGTTTTTGATGAAGGTAAATAATAACAAAGAGAATGAGGAAAAGATAGCAGAAATTAAAGCTATGGTGGAAGACAAGCTAAAGGATCTGATAGAGAAAATCAGCCACAATGAGCATATTATCAATGGTGTTCTTAAGCACAACAATGAAGGCCTTAATTCCTCTGTGATGAATCTTAAGGCCCTGTATAACTATCTAGAGAATAATATGCTGGAGAACACTATTATAACATTGGAAGCTGATGCTGGGAGCTCTGGGCTGGGTTCTAGAACTAGAAGTGCCATCAGAAGGAAACTTCCTAATATCCCTAAGGAGCTGAAAGGTCTCAAAGACTCCATTCAAAAGATGGAGCAACTGCAGAAACATGCAGTGAAGGCAATGAAAAAGATTAAGTAGTCCCTGTTGGTTGGTTGCTGGGTGGTTGTTGGTGCTCGTGCTAGTTTTTGTCTTTTTGCTTGATGCTTGTTGTTTCTTTTTCATTATCTTTTTGGGTGGGTTGGCGTCCTGTTGTCAATTGTAAAGAAGGCATTTGAATTTTGTATGGGTTGATTTGAAAATTTTAAGATCTTTATGTAAATGGTTTTGGGTTTCATTCAAAAATCTATTTTTACCTTTATCAAAAACTAAGCATAGTCAATATTTCAAATCAACATAAACAATATAGAAATAAAGTTTGCAAATAGTTGTCTTAAACGATATGAAAAATAAGTCTCTTTGATAACCCAGTTATGTTTTCTCTATAATCCAACTAGCCCAAATAGAACACAATTCCCCCTTTATAGATAATCCCCCAACCAAAAAATATTCTCCCATCATTATGCATGTACCACAAAAGGTGTCACCTTGGTCCATCATTCCTTAGACCATTAGAAGGAACTGTTATGATTGAGCTGGCAACACAAAATTGTTGTGCACCAAACATGCATCCCAGGAAAAAAGAGAAATGTTTGGCCCCACCCCATTTGTGAAACAGACAACAACAACTTTGTCTTGAACCCCACTCCCAACATGTGTTACAACTATGGGTTTTCTTATAAAGAAAATTCCCTTCGATCACTTCCAAAGTCTCGTGAACATGACACATGTCTGATGATTAGAAAGTATGCAAACAAATGTAAATAGAGATGTGTCAAAAGGATCTTCGCTCGACCTCCAAAAGATGAATCCCAAACAACGGTACATGTATTATGCACCCCAGGTTGTTTGTATATATATACAACTAACATGTACTAACATGCACTACTTGGTGCTCCATTATGGATAACATGTAAATAACATGCACTAACACACAAATCTGAGTGGTTCCATCACCAAAATGGATGCTTAGATAAAAATATAATTATGCCATTATGTCTTATCCCGATGTAATGTCCCCATTTTTAGGCATATGGGATTAGCTTATTTTTATGACCTTCGTAGGCTAATCGGAATGTTGGAGAGGGTCGTGTGGCAGAGCTAGTGGTCAGTTTCCACTCTGGAGGTTTGTGATGTCAGGGTTGTTCTTTGTTTTAGTCAGATTGACAGACTTACTATTTATAGTAAATGCTTATTTTGGGTGATCGTCATGATTACTATGTTTAGAAGGGTGCCTAGGCATTGGTATCAATGGAGTTATGGATTCATTTGCAGAGTTCTTGATTTGAGGGACTTACTATTTTTAGTAAGTCTATTTTGGGCAATTGCTACTTTTAGCAGTGCAGTGGAGGTGCAGGGTGTTGAGCATCATGAGCATAAAATATAGTCTATTTGATGGAGCTTCATATTATAAGTTGTTTATTAATTTTATCTTAATAAATAACTTTATCATTTGTTTATGATTTGAAGGTGTGTTGAAGAAGCCTTTTAAGTGAAAAGTGTCTTCATGATGCTTTAGCTTTTGGAGTTATTAATTCAAAGTTATTAAATAAAGGTTTCTAATTTGAAAGTGTGTGCGAGAAGCCTTTTAAGTGAAAAGTGTGTTGGAGAAGCCACACTTCTTTAATTATAAACAAGAGACTCTATGGATAATTCATTATTCATTATTGACTTTTCTTTTTATCATTTGGAGAAATAGTTGAAGGGTTTTCAACTAGGGTTTGAGGACTGATTCCTCCCCTTTTTTACACTTTGAATCACTAGATTTCAGTGGTGAATTATGCTCTGATTCTAATAAATTAATTATGATTCTGTGGATGCAAATTTGGCGTTGTTGTCTACCAAATTTGAGGAAAATTGTTTATTTGTTGCTGCTACTAAGGTGTTTTAATTCTGGTTCGATTTTCTTTAGAGGTTCATATTGATGCTAGAAGGTTCTTATATCTTCTAGGCTGGCTACAAAATGTTTAGCAAAGGCTGTAATAGATTCTAGAGGAGCTACATTTTTAAATTTTAGGGGCTGCGATTTATTTCATGAGGGTTGCAATTTATTTTATGGGGCTATGAAATAGCTAATGGTGAGCTGGATACTCCCATTAGCAGCTGTGATTATTCCTAAGGTAGCAACAATTGAATTTTAAGAGTTGCACGACACTTCTTTGGAGCTATGATTCATCTCAAGGCAACCACGTATGGTGTTTAAAGGTGCCAATTTTTATTTAAAATATATTTATGGTTTCTAGTATATTTGTAAATATTTCTTTGGTGAAAGAATTGTAAGGATGCATGCCAAGTGTTTGTTGAAATGTCTATTGGTTGTAGATGCACATTTTACATGAAGAAATCTTATGTATGCATTCAAATGGTCAAAATGAATCGCATTTGTATTTTAGTTCTTTGCCTAGATTTGTGATAATCATTTACTAGCATTTAAACTTCATTTGAAACCATTCCAAGAAAGAAAATACAGTCTAAAAATAAAAGACAAAAAGATAAAGGTTTCACGCAAAGTGTTTGATGAAATGTCAAACATATAAAAAATGAAGCAATTTGGTGTTTGTTAAATTTAGAATCAGTAGGGCTTCTTATAGTGGTATGAGAGTGGTTTCCTACCATCCTGTTGGGTTGAAAATTATTGAGCTCACACATTTGTTTGGAGTGACCAACACTCTAGTTTTATTTTTCAGCCATGGATAAATATAGAAAACCAAATAATTATGGAAACCAGTTGAGCAGTGTGTCATGGTTCAAGAAACAATCAGGTGCCTTGGAAAATAAAATGGAGAAATTGAGGTAAACACATGAAAGGCTAAAAGCTCAACTTGGAGATTCGGCCACTGTTGACAGGGTAGCTAGTTTCATGGTTTCCTTCTTTAGGAAGTCTTCCCCACGAAGACTGTAGGAAGAGAAACATGATTTTCTTGCAGGTGAGACATCTATAAATCTTCATGATGTGTTTTTAGTAGCCATTGATCATTGTGGAGATGGTCATGTTCTTAGTAGGTCAGCCACTAGTCCTATTTGCACACTAGTGGGAGGAGATCTTTTCCAGGGACATGTGGATGTGCCTATCTCATTGATAGATAATGGTACTGATTTTCAGCATCCTGAGCCTGTTGTTGATGTTGTGGATAGAGTGAGAGTGGAGGATGTTGTAGATACCACTATGGATTCTGACACCATAGATGATGGTGTTATCTTTGAGGACTGTGAGGAGTATATGAGCTTTGACAACTTTGATGTTTATGACAACAGTCGTAGTGTGGAGTCAGTGTAGGAGACAACAATTTTTTCCTGTATTGAGGATGTGAGCATGGAGCTACCCACTGATGACACTCATGATGGGAGTGTCATAGATGAGTTAGGTGACATAGATTCATACCACACTGTAGGTGATTCACGTGATGACATTGAGTCATGTATGCAACCAAAGATAACATAGGGGTTTTAGATCGATGATGTTGATACTAGCATCGTAGATACCTCTGATGTTGAGAGTGAGGACGATGGGTACTGCAGTGTTTCTGGTTTTTTATATCAGACTTTGGGTGTGGAATCAATGTTGTCATCCGGTGGTGGTGGGTTCTAAGATCATTTGTTATAGGGACTCACAGATGAGGATGGGGAAGCATATGAGTGGCAGGAGTTTGTTATAGCCATGGCTTCCACTTCTTCAGATGAGGTTACTTCTTTGATGACTCATGAGGATGACTCTACCTGCAGCGAGTCATGCTTGATTTATCAGACCCAGGGGGAGGACTTTGAGTTGTTAGTGAGTGAGGATGGGTTCCAGGATCTGGATTGTCATGTGGTTGCAGAGGACAAGGCAGCTAAGGATTGTGATGAGACAGATTCAACAACAGCTTCCTCGGGGGTAGATGAGGATGAGTCTAATGTTAGTACTCAATTTGCAGATGTGTGCTCAGATGATAGTACATAGAGATATGGCGATCTTGAGGGGGGTTTGTTGGATACATCTTCCCATCGTAGTGTGGATAGTATAGTTGAAATTTTGCATAGGAGATCTGTTGTGCAGAGTCATCATGTGACTAGCCAGTTGAGAGTTGGTGAGAGAGATATTTCTTCTACTCTCAAGCATTTTGATGCCACTCATTAGCTGTTGGTTGTTTATGGTTGGGGTCCTCCTATGACAGATGAGCACAGTGGTGGTTACCTTTCCTTGACAAAGATTCATTCCTTGCGTGAGGCTGTCAGGATTTTGAGACAAGATTATTTACAGTTGGTAGCCGACCGAGATCACCTAGTTGAGTGGGGGAGTACAACATATGAGGTACTCATGGACAAAGAGGAGGAAGTGAGTGAGCTTACTTAGGAGCTCACATCAACTTCTAAGGCTTTAGAGGGAACTTAGTGGTCTCTTTAGGAGTCACAATTGCAGTTGGGAGAGGTGATTATGGAGTTGGAGCAGATTCAGTCTTTGCTAGCCATAGATCCAATTCAGTTGCATATAGTAGTGGTTGGTGGTGAGTTAGCTCCCACAGTTAGCAATGATGGATGTGTTGGGAACACGGTTACACCCATCCTTGAGATAGATGTAGTAGATACAGTTGAGGCTAGTGCATCAGTGGAGGACATCAGAGAGAGTTTTGTGGTGTCTGGTTCTCCAGTTATTAGCACGATGACAGATGATACAGAGTAGGTTGTTGAGAGTCCTGAGATAGCAAGGGCAAATTTTCTAGTGAGTTGTGTGCCAGTTCATGACACTACTCCTTCATAGGACATGGATTGGGTATTATCTGGTTTTGAGGCTAGTTTTCATGATGATTTGTTTCCTTTTGTTGGAAGCAAATCTATTTCTTCTTCTCACACAACTGATAGCAGTAGGCACTTGGCAGTGCCACAGTTTCAGAGAGATCAGTTGTGGTTGGCAGGGGAGCAGGTTGATGTCGCTTCTTATAATTTCTACTGCATGGAGTCTTTCATGGAATACTTGCTTAAGAGTCCGGTTTTGCAGGAGGGACCATTCGAAGCTTCTGAGGGTACTCTCATTTGGGGTTCTCGCAGTATTCAACTTTTAGTGGGGAACATTGTAGATACCTTGACTACAATGCTTCCTCACAAGGATTTTGTGGTTGGGTTTGTTGAGCGGGTTATTTAGGATCCATCCCAACCAGTTGTTCAGATTCAGAGATTGGAGCCATCTCTTGATTCTTGGATTGTTGTTAATGAGCCTCTGTCAGAGATCATAGCATTTCATCATGATTACATAGTGAGGAGCATTCATCACTTCTCTTTTGACCCACCAATTGAGGATTTGGTTGTACATCGGTGTGGGTTGGGTCTAGGTTTATATCATCCATTATGGGATGGGTTTAGTCCATCTGTAGTTGTTGGGGATGGTTACTTCAAGATAGCAGGAGGTGACTTGTAGGGTCAGTACATCCAAGATGGTTTGATAGTGGATGGATATTTGGGTTATAAGAGTACACAAAGCAGATTAGCAGGGTGTGTAGAGACCTCTGGTTTGTTAGATGGTTTTGGATATCCATTCTTCCTTGTTATGGATGGTTGTGAGTTTCATCTCTATTGGGTTCTAGGTAGTGCCTGGTTTAGCATTGTAGATTGTGCAAATCACTATGGTTGGCATGATTCCAGTGTGCTTTGGTTAGCTTAGCGGATGATGATTTCTTTGCAAGATTTTGCAAGAGATTGCAGGGACATTACTCCATTCTATCCTTGGGATCCGGGTGGACTTTTGTGTTTTGTTTTTTGGGATTGCTTGGGGACAAACAATTTCAGGAAGGGAGGATTGTAATGTCCCCATTTTTAGGCATATGGGATTAGCTTATTTCTATGATGTTTGTAGGCTAATTATAATGTTGGAGAGGGTCGTGTGGCAGAGCCAGTGGTCAGTTTCCACTCTAGAGGTATGTGATGTCAGGGTTGTTCTTCGTTTGAGTTAGATTGACAGACTTACTATTTATAGTACGTGCTTATTTTGGGTGGTCGTCATTATTGCTCTGTTTAGTAGGGCGCCTAGGCATTGGTATCAGTGGAGTTATGGATTCATTTGCAAAGTTCTTAGTTTGAGGGACTTGTTATTTTTAGTAAGTCTATTTTGGGCAATTGCTACTTTTAGTAGTGCAGTAGAGGCGCAGGGTGTTGAGCATCATGATCATATAATAGAGTCTATTTGATGGAGCTTCATATTATAAGTTGTTTATTAAGTTTATCTTAATAAATGACTTTATCATTTGTGTTATAATTTGAAGGTGTGTTGAAGAAGCCTTTTAAGTGAAAAGTGTCTTCATGAAGCTTTAGCTTTTGGAGTTATTAATTCAAAGTTATTAAACAAAGGCTTCTAATTTGAAAGTGTGTGCGAGAAGCCTTTTAAGTGAAAAGTGTGTTGGAGAAGCCACATTTCTTTTATTATAAACAAGAGACTCTGTGGAGAATTCATTATTCATTATTGGCTTTGCTTTTTATCATTTGGAGAAATAGTTGAAAGGTTTTCAACTAGGGTTTGAGCACTGATTCCTCCCCTTTTCTACACTTCGAATCACTGAATTTCAGTGGTGAATTGTGCTCTGATTTTGAGAAATTAATTCTGATTTTGTGGATGCAAATTTGGTGTTGTTGTATACCAAATGTGAGGAGAATTATTTATTTGTTGCTGCTACTGAGGTGTTTTAATTCTGGTTCGATTTTCTTTAGAGGTTCATATTGATGATAGAAGGTTGTTCTATCTTCTAAGATAGCTACAAATTATTTGGCAAAGGCTGTAATAGATTCCAGAGGAGCTGCATTTTTAAATTCCAGGGGCTGCAATTTATTTCATGAGGGCTGCGATTTATTTTATGAGGTTGTGAAATAACTAATGGTGAGTTGTGATACTCCCATTAGTGGCTGCGATTATTCCTAAGGTAGCAACAATTGAATTTTAAGAGTTGTGTGACACTTCTTTGGAGCTGCGATTCATCTCAAGGCAGCCATGTGTGGTGTTTAAAGGTGCCAATTTTTATTTAAAATATATTTATGGTTTCTAGTATATTTGTAAACATTCTTTGGTGAAAGAATTGTAAGGATGCATGCCAAGTGTTTGTTGAAATGTCTATTGGTCGTAGATGCACATTTTACATGAAGAAATCTTATGTATGCATTCAAATGGTCAAAATGAATCACATTTGTATTTCAGTTCTTTACTTGGATCTCTTGATAATCATTTACTAGCATTTAAACTTCATTTGAAACCATTCTAAGCAAGCAAATATAGTCTGAAAATAAAAGACAACAAGATAAATGTTTCATGCAAAGTGTTTGATGAAATGTCAAACATATAAAAAATGAAGCAATTTTGTGTTTGTTAAAGTTAGAACCAGTAAGGGTTCTTATACCCGATCACTAGTGATGACTATGCCCATCTTGCATGACTGTAATTACATCATGTCGTTAGGCATCTAAGTATGCCCTCCAAGGAACATGGAGATACATGAAAACAACTTAAGATTGCAAGGTAAATGCCACTTTAATTACGCCGATGGCATTTCATATGTGAGAATTTTGACTTGATATGAATGATTAATGGTTGAAAATACTTCACAAGCCCTGCAAGAAGATCAAAACCATCTTGCCCGTTCATTTTTTTGTGTGCATCCATTGTTCACACATTAACTAATTTGTTTGATATTAGAGATATCACTGACAAAGCAGGAAAGCCAATAAGATTTGTTTGGAGGATATTTAAGTTATTTCATGTCACGATCAAAGCCCCTAGAATGACTTGTAAGATGGCACAAGAAAGAACAATTATTGAGTTGTTGGTATGAACGAGATAGTTCCAGTGTTCTGCGGCCACCAATTCAAGAAGAACTAAACAAATGGACATCTAAAATCTTACACACAACACTCTCCAGTATTCACCATTAGACGCAAATCCCATTGACCTCTCAAACATGAGCTGTAGGGATACACATGGCAGGAACATAATCATTCTTAGTTACTTAAGCTCAGTTAAAACACCTTTAAGAGCAAAAAAGTACTCTTTATAACTATTTTATTGTGCACCAACTAATTTTAGCTGGTACTTCATGGTAAAAAATAACGCTACTGTGGACATTAAATGACAGAAATAGATAAAGTGCAGTCAGGGAGCACGACGATCGGATGGCTGTGCCTCATGTCCTGGAACCAGAGAGCTCTTCTTGTCTGTCCAATGCGGCTTCTGCCTAACAGGAACTTCAGACGACGTTACTCAAGGGTAATGACGATGAATTTTGTTGTTAAGAATATGGTATATGCACTCGCAGGGAGTGCAAGCCAATGAAGATGAAGCAACTTTTGTGTGTAAAAGCCATAGTTGGAATTAACTTGGAATAAGAAAACGGGAATTGGTGAATTGGCATAAGTTAATTCTCATTTTGGTCCAAAATGAGCATTCATCTAATTCCAGGTTCTGAGAAGAATTAGTTGAATTCTCATTTTGGACCAAAATGAGAATTCACTTATGCCAATTCACCAATTCCCATTTTCCTATTCCAGGTTAATTCCAGCAACCAAATGGGCAGATAGAGGCACGAGAGAGACATGCAAACTATTGTTGTTTTAAACCATTTGGAAGTAAATTATGTTGCAAAATTTTTGTATGCATTGCTTATATATGTAATGGCTGTACATTTTGCAACTAAAATTTTCATTTTGGGATTGTGTTGATTTCACTAAATGTTGTCCAACAAACTAAAATTTTCATTTTGGGGTTGTGTTGATTTCACTAAATGTTGTCCAACGAAATTTGTTATTTTGTATTTGGGTTGTGTTGGGTTCATTAAATTTTATCGCGTTATTTTGTGCTAGTAGTTGGTGTACGTGTCTGAAATGACTTTTGGAACTTCCGAAAAGAACTTGATCGGTATTTAGATAGAATTTTAATAATGAAACATCATTTTGTTTTGTTTGCTTTTGCTTTCTGTCATTGAATTCAATGTTATTTCTACAGCGCGTGAGCCATGCTTTTCTCTTTTATCCGTATGGTATCGTATTTAATGTATTGTATGTTTTGGTTTCTAAATTTATTTAAATTATATCCAAATAATAGATATAATTTATATTTAATTATTTATTTATATTTTTAAATTTGTTATTCATTATTTATATATATTTTTAGAAATATCAAAATTATTATTCTTAATATACAATAAATATAATATATAAATAATACATCATATGTTTTATTTTGTTTTTAAATTTTTATTTCTTATTTATTTTACTAATTATTATATTATAATATATATATGACATTTTAAAAAATATTATTATTTAATCTTTTAAAAATTATACATATCAATAATATTCATAAATTTTTAATAATTACATATTCTTTTATAGTTATTTCTTAATTTAACCAAATTTGAAAACTTATTATTATTCATATATTTTTAAGTTATTATTTTTTTAATATTTTGATATTACATTTAATTTATTCTATTTTTATTTTTATTTTTATTTTAGATTTAATATTAATATTTATTTTACTTGTTTATGTCTTATGAAATTAATCTAAAAGAAAGTAAATAGAAAGAAGATATAAATTATTATATATACTTATAAATTTTAAGAAAAAATATATTTATAATTATTTTATAAGCTATATATGTGATATACTATGATAATTAGTATATAATTATAATCAACAAAATATAACTAATTATAATATTAAAATCATAAAATAATAATATGGTTATTCTTAAATTAAGATTTATATTATTTATGATTTATGACTTATAATTAATATATGTAAAAATAATAATAATCAATAGAAATTTGATAAAGACATGTTGATTAAATCATCAATCCTTTGAAATGTCAAGATACATATTTTTGAATAAGTAATTTGAACCTTTATCTTAATATTCCCACCCAAATCTAAAAAGAGTAATGTCAATAAATATCCTTTACTAGTTTCTATATTAGTAGTTGATACAACCAATGATATGTTATGAAGCAAGGTGTAGAAAAGTCAACTTCATATTCTAATCTTTGGAGAAATGTAGTAAAAATTCACATGTGATCTAAAACAATTACAAACAAATAGAGTAATGCCTTACTCAACAACATAGACAATAGAACACATTGTAGTATTTTTTTGTGGGAAAGAGAGAAAAACTTCAAGCTCTAAAACTTTTTCAAATAATTTCTGAAATCAAATAGAATATTATTATACAAAACAAGTCTTCACAAGAATTTCACCAAAATATAATTTAAAATTAAGTTCAATAACATTCCAATACTTGCAAATTCAACATTCATACAACTCTTTAAGTACTCAATTTGTTGTTTACAATTATATAGACTTAAACCGATACAAAGAGAGTGCTTACTTTTGACCTCATTTGCAATGCCACCTTAATGATCCCTACCTTTGTGTTACATCCTTACATCAATGACGTTGATCAATATTGCATGTTTTTCTCTAAGCCAAATTTAGGAACTATTTTATTTAGAAGTTTTCAAGTTTGTTTTCACTTATACTAGAGTTAACATTTTAGGTTGAACAATTTTAATATAATTTATTTTTATTTTTAAATTATATTTAACTTTGCAATTCATTTCAATTATTTATTTCTTTTTAACAAATTAAAATTACCATTACAACTTGTAAGATTTAATTTATCTTTATAATCATTTTATAATTTAAAATTTAGAGTAATAATAATTAAATATAATTAAATAATTTTTGAGGGGTACAAAATCTAGCTTACCAATTAGTACAATTATGAATGACATGTCAAATATTGTAGCTACAAACATTTTATGTTTTAATCTCTTTCACACACCTCTTCGGCTTACCTATTGCACACCAAGGTACAATTACTAATTATAACTTTGTCAATTTGATTTCATAATTAATTTTATAATTTGAAAATATAAACCAATCTAATACAATATAATTGAGAACCAAAATCATAATTTAAAATTAATAAAAAAAACATTTTCTAAGTGTAAAAATTATTTAAACATGAATTAAATTCAATCTTTAAAAATCCACACAAATTTAAGATACAAACACTAAGCCAATTAAAATCACATGCCAAATCAACTATCGTACATAACATAAAACAAAAAAAACATACGAAGGCATAAAGTTTTTCATTGGGAGATAATGCCTTTACACTTGTATGTCACCTAAGAGAGGATCTTAACTGCAAGAAATGCTAAAATAGAGAAAGAGACGTTCAAAATAGTTATAACAAAGGAAAAGACACGTGTTGGTGGTCGATATTGAAAAGGTTGAAATGAATGCATGCAATATACGGTTGAAGTGCAGGTATCCATACTCGTCGCATCACTTGTCACATTTCACACACTCCCACCTTCTTCCATTTCAACGGAATTTTCTTCTTTTTTACACGCTTTTATCAACTACCATTCCCTCCAAAACATACGTGCTATGTCGGTGCTACCCTCCTGTCCTTCAACGCTAACGACCACATGGATATTTATTCACAATCTTCTCAAATTCTATTTATAGTTCTTAAGTTCTAACTAATTGGTATAAGGATTTTGTTTTGGAAATGGAAATGGAAATAGAAACAACATATGTTATATTATTAGAGAATTTGTTTTTTTTTATCTACCAATGATTTTTAATATATGAGATTCATTGTATTTCTACTGCAAACATATTCTACATTGCCTACAAATAACCATACTATTAATAAGATAAGGTATACCTAACATATTTCTAGTTATACTTCTACCATAATACTAGATATACATACCCTACATCTAATTATACTTCTATTAGGAGATAGGGTATACATACCCTACATCTAACTATACTTCTATTAAGAGATAGGGTATACATACCCTACATCTAACTATACTTCTACTACTAATAAGATAAGGTATACCTAACATACTTCTAGCTATACTTCTACTAGGAGATCAGGTATACATACCCTACATCTAACTATACTTCTATTAGGAGATAGGGTATACATACCCTACATCTAATTATACTTCCACTACCAGATGACATACACATACTATATCTAAATATACTTCTACTAAGACATATATAAGTACCCTACATTTGACTACATTCCTAATATGAATAATTGGTTTATTTAATAGTTATTGTATGGAATAGTGAAACAATTTATTTTAAGAATATTGTGTAGGTAATTTTTCTACAATCACACATATATACTTTAGATCATGTTCTTAAAAAATAAAACGAAAATATATATAAATTAAGATAGAGATCTTAAATGCATTTGATGTTCATTCATAAATATATCTCTTGATGTTTGGTGAGTTTGAGTTTTAGATAGATGTATTTGATATATTTTTATGTGCAATTTTAATAAATCATTTACTCATCTTAAATATACAATTATGAAGTTTAATGATGTTAGATTTCCAGAGTCTATATAGTGTGATAATGTTGATTGTTGCTATTTTTGGATTAGATTGTTTGTAAGTTTTTGCATCAATGTTTGGGATCACACTCTAAGATGTTAGAGAGCTCAAGAAGAAAAATAATGATAGATCATGAAATGTGAACAGAAATGTATCAATATTATCAAAATTTAATGAGAATAAATTATTTTATAATTTTATATAGTATTTTTAAAACTTTTAAATTAAAACACAATACATTACTCATTACATTAAAAAATTATTAATTTTAATTATGTTAACACTCATACACATAAATAACTAAATAAATGATAGAAAACTAGTCTATTTCAGTAATAAATTTTATTTATCCATTTTACCCTTATTCTAGTAATTCATATGTATTATTTTTTTTAATTTTAAATTTGTATTTCAAAACATAATGACAACTTGAAAGAAAATAAAAAATTATTATATTTTTATATATTTATATTTATTATAAAATATATTTTCCCTTCTAAATATCACTTTGACCATTAGTTGTCACATTTAAAGCTAGGAATACCAGTTTTAGTAAAAAACCCAAACCATTGCACTCCATCTCTTATCACTACTGTAGAATCCAAAAATTAAACTGATTAAATATTGAGATATTTTATAATTTATAATATATTATACATTATTAGTATTTTATAAGATTACATAAATTAAACTGATTAAATATTGAGATATTTTATAATTTATAATATATTATACATTATTAGTATTTTATAAGATTACATTATTAGTATAACTAATCGTTGAATTAATGTTAAAAGTTTTTGCGCTCACACGACAGTGAGTCCCAGTATCATTCCATCACGGGAGCATCATGACTGGAAATACCCATTTGCCACAGTGTTCCGAATGTAATTTCACTCTCTAATAATTGATTAAAATAAATCAAGGAAAGAGTAAAATAATTTTTTACAGAGTATCTGGGGAGTACTCATTGGACGGAGAGTGTGATGAAGCAGACTGACACTCGGTGGGTTAGAATAATTAAATTGGTTAATGGGTGAGCTCAAGTGAGCTGTATGGTCTGAAATCTTCGACGGTGCTGTTTCTGTCGGGTTCTGTGGGAGATTCAGCTTGTATCTTCTCGATGCATTTCTGGGGAAATCCTACTGTAGCTTATTTGATTGCCACAGCTATAGCTTATTTGATTGCCACAGCTATTGGCTGTGGAAGGTGAAAACTGTTGGGCTTGGATTGGAAGAGACGATCTGTAAGTGAAAATGAAAGCCAGAGGAGCAGGGTTGGTTGCGGTTGCGGCCTCAATCGGGAACTTCCTGCAAGGATGGGACAACGCCACTATAGCAGGTCAGTGTGATATTTATATACTGGCGCTTCTTTGCTTTTCGATTCGAACCTATGAGTATTTGGGATCAGCAAAAAGGGGGAAAAAAGGGTTTTCTGCTTTATGATTGAAAATTCCAGATTCCAGAATATATGTGTAAATTTGAAAAATCTATTTGGAGTTTTCCAGTTCGTTTCTTTGAGATGATGAGATGAGATGAGATGAGAGGGGGATGTTTGAACTGCTCTCTAGGCTAAATTTTAGTGCAGAATCTTATCAGAGTACATGTGCTAGTTTAGAAGATTGATTGTGTCCTGTTCTCAGACAGTTGTCTTCAGGCTTTGTATGATTGACTTGGATTTAGGTTTCATTAGCTTATGACTGCAAACGTTTGTTAGAAGGAACTGTGTTATAGGCTGAAATAAATCATCCTTGGAGCACTAAATTTTAATTCTTGGTGTAAAATAGCTAGCTTTGCAGTGTAAACTTTGAGGATGAACATTAGCTTGTAATGTGTCGATGTGTCTGCTAGTCTTTGTGGATTTGATTGATTCAGGAGCTTTGCTATATATTAAAAATAATTTGTTCTGGAGACTTCAAGTTTTGTATGGTTGTCTTGAATTTATATTTCATTAGCTTATGACTGCAATCACATGTTAGAAGACAATGTGTTAGAGGCTGAAATAAATCATCCTTGAGGGCTGAACTTTTATTTTTGCTGTACCATAGCTAGCTTTGCAATGGAATCTTTGTAGATCAACATTAGCTTTGTGATGTGTCGATGTGTCAGCCAGTCTTTGTGGATTTGAATGATTCAGGAGCTGTGCTATTTAGTAAAAAAGAATTTGTTCTGGGCACTTCCAGTTTTGTACGATTGTCTTGAATTTATATTTCATTGGCTTATGACTGCAAACACATGTTAGAAGGCAATGTGTTTGGGGCTGAATATAATCATCCTTGGAGGACTGAATTATATTTTTGGTGTACTTAGCCAGCTTTGCAATGTGATCTTTGTGAGTGAACATTAGCTTTGTGATGTGTCATTGTGTCAGCTAACCTTTGTGGATTTGATTGTTCAGGAGCTGTGCTGTATATTAAAAAAGAATTTGATCTGGGTACTACTATGGAAGGCCTTGTTGTGGCTATGTCACTGATTGGGGCAACAATCTTTACCACGTTCGCTGGAACAGTATCAGATTGGATTGGACGACGGACCTTGTTGATCTTATCATCCGTACTGTACAGTTTAAGTGCACTGGTAATGTTTTGGTCTCCAAATGTGTATGTATTACTTTTGGCCCGGCTCTTGGATGGCTTTGGGATTGGATTCGCCCTTACCCTTGTGCCGGCTTATATATCTGAGATTGCGCCTTCAGATACGCGTGGAAAGCTGAATACTCTTCCGCAAATGACTGGTTCTAGTGGAATGTTCTTGTCATACTGTATGGTTTTTGGAATGTCATTGATGGAGAGCCCAAACTGGAGATTAATGTTAGCTGTCTTGTTCATTCCATCCATAGTGTATGTGGTTTTAACCATTTTCTACATACCGGAGTCTCCAAGGTGGCTTGTTAGCAAAGGGCGAATGCGAGAGGCGAAGCAAGTGTTGCAGGAATTGCGGGGCAAGGAAGATGTATCAGGTATGTCATATTTGTTAGCAAACATTTGTTTTTTACATCTGTTCATCTTCTTAAGCAATTCTATGCAAATTAATTTGACCTATGTACCATATACAAACTCTGACATACAGTAGCCTTGCTAGCTGCTTGCCTGAGCAGATCATTACTGATCTTTTTAGTGGTATGGATTTTACTACTAATACTGGTAAATATTGACTAATCTAATGATTTTTTCAAAATATTTCTAAAAGGAGAATTGATATTTGTAAAAGAATTGTCAAGTGACAAACAATAACCTTGTTCAGCCGCATTTATCTCTTGCTAACAATTCATTAATCATTGAGGCAGACAGCAACAACGATGTGTGCATATAGTATTAACATTGATCATTTATATTTATATCCACATGGATTCTTCACTGGGGGGCAAATAAGCAGAAACTTTCAGCATAGACAAAGCAAAACTGTAATCTGTGCAATTCTTCTTATTATGTTCTGCATTGTCATATTAAATATTATGCTTCCATCCCATAGCTTTGAATTCTAAATCATTTTTATTATTTTTTATTCAAGAAACATGTTGCCCTTCTATAAAGCATTGCAAAATTTATGGTAATTTCTAATGCTGACGCAGGATGGATGTAGTGAGATATTCCCATGGAACCTATGTGATTGTACCTAAAGTTTAGAACTTGGTTATTATCTTTTTAAAAATATTATCATTATTTGTTTGCTGAAAGATATAACTTGAGATCAACATAATTTACTTGAAGTTGGCTTCCCTTGCTGGTTTGCCATTCATCCTTTACATTATCTCAGTTTTATTTTGAAAAATCTAATTGTGATATTGACGTGATTTTGCTTGAAACTTCCCTTACAGATTTTCCATACATCCTTTCAATGGAACAAACATACGAGTAGAGAAAACTAAAGAGCACTTTAGAGCACATGTTAAATATGCTGTGTACATTTAACACAACTTAAGGTGTATCAAGCTTGGAATTCTCATTTGGAAACTGATAGACAATAGAGAGAGATTTTTAACAAAAAAAAATTTATATGGCATTACATACTTCAATAGTTTTGCCACTTTGGAATAAACCGCCAATGAGAGTCTCTAGGTTGATGTATTCTCATCTTCCTCTCTGGTACAAAGACTCTTCAAAGTTGCTTGTATGCTTGGCGAGTACCCTTGCCTTGTGATTTCTACTAATATGCATGAGTGAAAAGGTCAATAATAACAAATGGTTAGTCATGGCCATCACAGTGCTGGCTTAAAAATATATGCAGAGAATTTTTTGCTTTAGGCTGTCCCATGCATCACATGAAAGTTTGAAAGTTGAAACACATGAAACTGCATAAAATTAAGTCATTACCCAAAATTTAGAGCAGATTTTTTCAGGAAGGAGAATTTCGAGGGATGGGCTGTAGTGGGGGCTAGATATTTGTGGTGTGGCTTTAGTTTTTTCGGGAATCCTTGTGATAAAGACAGCTTACAAAGTTTATTTATTTTTCCTCAATTAATTACTGGCAGTGTTTTATTGTAATTCTGCAATGGTGTAGCACAATAGAAGGTGTCATCTTCCATGGAACTGTTATACAGGGAACAGGCTCCTAAACTTTCTTTGAATCACCTACTTAGAAAACTCTGGAATTCTCCCTCAGTGTGATCGTTATGTAAGAAATGAGTACCAAAAATTGTTCATGTGTTTGATGGATTTACACGGGCAAAAATCTCACAAATTTAAAAGGTTGATTACTTAGTTTGTTGTTTGTATTACAGTTAAATAAAAGGGTTGCTTGTAGATGTTAAAGAAAGGGATATGTGGTCCTACTCTATATAACATCTCTTTATTAATTAACTTGGTCCTCTTTGGAGATCATGAGCGGAAATGCCATTTTCCAATTTACTCACAAAATCATGAGATATTTATCTTTGGCTTCAATTTTGTTGTGTTGAGACTTGAGAGAGAACCTTGAGATTTTTGTAATGTTGTATCTTTGGTGGACCAAATTAATACATTTCAATGATGTATGTCTCTTGGATATTATCCAAACAAACTAATTTGCTTTTATAAAATCAAGAGTAATTTAGGCAATGACCTAGAAATCTCACTCTGTATTTACTAGCCTAAATCATCACCTCAGTTTAGAATATTGAGAGTGTTAAGGCTCATTTGTCTAAACTAAACTATCAACGGTTTGTAGGAGTGATGCCCTCATAAATATAAGCATGGGGACAGTAGACTATTGAAAAGATTAATTCTTAGACTAATTTTTTGCTCTCAAAGATATGCAGCAAATTTTTAGCCTACATTTTCATATTCTTCCCTAGAGATTTCCATACTCTTACAAGTACTTGATAGGTACCTCTGGCATTCTTCTATTATGTTTGGTACTTTTTTTAATGCATGTGAAGTTGACGTTACAGCTAATTTTGTTTATTTTGCCTGCAATTTTTATTTTGTTTATACATTTTGTATACTCAAACTCAGTTACCAAATCTGGACAGATTTACTCACACCCATCTAGATCTGGATTTTTGGGGCATGCTGGACTTTTCAATTCTGAGTTTTAATTTTCTTTTCAGGTTTGCAAATTTTTTGAACCTCTGAGACAATTTTCAAATCTGGTAACAATGCCCAAACCATTCTGTACCTGGGATCCACATAAAATGGTGAACTCCATTGTTTGGACTCAATGCTGGTTACATCACAGATTCATAAAAAGAAACAATATCTCTTCTACTCTTCAGCAAAAGTAGCACATTAGAATCTTTGGGTTTTTATCTATTTATCTTGCTGAGAAGCTTAAAGCCTTAGCCTATTTTTGCAGATTTTTGTAGGTCCCATATCCATATCCATTGTTTCATCAATGGATATCCATATCTTAAAGGCTCGAAATCTTTCTTTGAAATTTGTAAACCATATCCATTGTTTCATCAAAGAAGATGTAGTTCTGTTCACTTGGAAGCTTTATGGAAACATAAAAACAGCATATGAACGGTATTATTTGAGCTACATTGCCATACAACAGTAGGAGATAACAATTCAAACTTGTTGAAGCCAACTATTAGGCTATTCCCTTTTTGATTGTGGATATTTGATCTTAAGTAGGCCTTTCCTAAATGAGAAGCAGTTAATTACATATTCAAACTCTTGGAGAACTAAATGAGATTGAAGATGGAACAAATACTTGATAACATCATCGTAGGGTCACTAGACATTTTATGACATCATGATTCATAACAGTGTCTAGACTCTAAAATGAAAATTCAATTATTTTAAACATCAATTTGGTATTTTCCTCTTTTTATTCAACCTTGCATAAATGACATCATTCATAGTACTTATATTCTTGATTGGGAATCTGTGTTCCATTGACCTCATCTGTCTGTGTTCCATTGCAAATTGCTATCAAAGCAGAAGATTGTAGGAAGAACCACAAACAAAGGAGGTTTTCAGTCTAGACCCGAAGAACAATGTAGGGGACAAAATAATTGTGTAATTGTCATGACCCCTTTTTGAGAATCAAAATAATTTAAAAATTTAATATTTAGTTGCTCGAAGTAACTTCGTTTTATAATTGAAGTGCACTAATATTATATTAATAAACTTCTTGAAGTGAGATATAATTTAAGTTCAAGGTGGTGACTAAAGTGCAAAAAGAAATATTAATAAAGAAAGATAAAAGAGGAAATTATTTTAGTTGCCCGAAAAGTATAAAGAGAGCTTTTGACAAGAGAAAGATTTTGGACGTCTTACTTTCAGAAGCCCAGTTTGGAGAGGTTGAACATGGCTCAATTTTTAGCCAAAGGACAAAATCCCTTTTGGTAATCAGCTTTGACAATGAAAACCCTTCCAGCTGATCTAGTGATTTCACCCGAAGATAATGATTGAGCTGAACAATTTGTGCCCTAAATTGTTTTTGTGGAGATTTATTTTAAATATTGATACAACATTTTGGGTTTGAAGTTTTAATTTATGCTCATGTTAATTTACTACCAAAATATCTACATATTGGCTGCTATTATGTTCATGTACGGTGAAATCTTCCAATCAGGATATTGTTTATTTGCTAGAAAATATAATGAAAGTTTGCTTGCTTGCTGGGACAATTATATGGTTTTTGGATTGAATAAAGCATCTAGATTCCACGTTCTCCAATTATTTAGTCCATGCATAATATCAAACACATAAACTATCAACTCAAACTTTTTTATGGTGACATTTCCTCAAACTTGTGGGTTAAAACAAGCAAATAGAATCTGACATATTACAGTAATTGATATGCTATAGTGATAGGAGGCATATTGATTAACAACAATATCTATACTGGACCTTAACCATTTCTACTTTTGGAGAGTAGAATTTTACCAAACTAGATCCAAACAAAAATAGGGTATACAAGATCAAAGATTAAAAAAAGACCAAAATTAAGAATTGTGTGCAGAATACTATATTCTGATTGATGACGGGTCTCTGTCTCCTACTCCTTTCTAACATACTTCGAAATTTGGATAGTTTTTTTCATTTGTTCTTTGGGTTGTTCTTTGGGCTAAGTTACTGGTTCTGGTATTGGTGCAGGTTTGGGTATTGGTACTGGGTATGATGATATGGCATTTTTTTTCCTTGAGTACGGGTAATTGCCTATGAACAAATTTTTTAAATGCGTCATAGTCATAATTTGAAAAAATGAAAATACTCATAAATTTACAGTTCAATGATTTATCAAATCAAAATGTCAATACACATTGAAACTTATAATCAATATTTAAGTCTTCATATTGCTATTCATCAAAAGCATCAAAGTCAACATTTGGTTTAATTTCAGTTAAACCACAATCAATTGGAGTGCCGCTCCCACAAGCTGTGCCATGTGTATAAGCTGTCTCATCCATAGAAACTTTGGCAAGCTGCGCAACCATAATGCCTAAATTGGCACACTCAAGATTCTGATCCCAATTCTTTGTCACCCCTTCATCATACTCAGGTCTCTTATGTGATAAGAAGAAAGGTTGGAGTGCACAAAGATTAAATCCACATCATTTTTTTTGCACCCAAATGTTTGTGCTTTACGAAGAGGATGAAGGAAGATTTGTTCCAATTTCCACTCAGCTGAAGAAGAACTTGCGACTTGTTGACTCTGCATACAACATTTAGTATTTAATTTTATAAATACAAAATATAAATTGTAAAATTATATTATTATAATATATAGCAGTGAGTGAAAAATGAGAAATTTATGTTGGCTTTGGATATGAGATGTTGTATATGAAATTCAAAAACTAGAATCTGAAATTTGGTTTAATGTTAGAGAGTTGAGGCGACTAATAGTTGTCAGTCTTGGGACCTAGGACATTGCCTGTAATGTCCCCTTCTCCGCGCTAGGCGATTTTGGTGCCTGATTAGTCTATCTCCCCATCCAGATAGGCTAATGGCTACTTCTGGAGGATGCCAGCTAGTCACAGGCTTTTTGGGCGATTATTAAGTGTTTGGGGGCCCTTTTTCATAGTTAAGTCACTTTATTTTATAAAGTGAGTTTATAAAGTTACTTTATGACTTAAAGTCTTTTTATATTAAAAAGTAACTTAAGTGACTTAAGTGGGTGTACTTTATCCCACATGGCTTGGAATTCCGTGCTTTCCCTCATATCGAGGTTATAAAAGCATAAAGTGCTCCTTGGGATTGACACCATGAAATATATAAAAACAAGATAAACAAATCAGGTTGCTCACGTGACTGGTTATGTCTCCAAGGACGCAAACCCGTGGGAGATCGTTGGAAGGTTGGACGCAAACCTAGCCTTCTTCTTTGGGTGGATTCATACAGGGTCCATATTTGGATCGAAAGTGGTGAACTTGGATTGCAGTTTTTTGGGAACTCATCTCGGATTTTGAATTTTTATACTGTTACTTGTAATCTTCTTGGTGAGGATATTCAGCTAGGGTGTAGGCAATATAAGAGCATTGTGGAACCCATGTGCAGTGGCGTCTAGTGTTATCGCTGGCCCTCATTGTGTTTATATGTATGCTCGGTGTTGTAGAGGAGCGGGGATACACCTACCCAGGCTGCGTGAGAAGGTTTCATTCATCCTTGGACCGTGAGAGTTTGCTGTTGCTTGACATCCTATCGGTACTCCAGTCCGCATTACAATCTTTGGATTGGGCATTAAAATCTCAGGGAGCTAGTCCACTTGCGTTATTTGGTGATGCTCTAGCTTAAGCACGGGCATGACATAAGCATGTGGGACGAGTATCAACCACAGGTCCAACGTTGGTGGACTGACGTGAGTCCGCATTACAATCTTTGGACTGGGCATTAAAATCTCGGGGAGCTAGTCCACCTGCGTTATTTGGTGACGCTCTAGCTTAAGCACGGGCACGACATAAGCATGTGGGACGATTATCAACCACAGGTCCAACGTTGGTGGATTGACGTGAGACTGGCTGCCAAACACGGGACTGAAGTTGCCAGGCGTGAGTTAAGGAATTGCGACAGTAGTGTCCAGAAGGAATATTGGGTCTAGACAACTAGCAACCTTCCCCGTCAGCTCCAGCATTCGAGTAAGGGTGACGACATTGTTAAATCCAACAAGTAACTAGTTCTTCCTCTCTGCTGCTTCCAATATCTCAGTTAGAAGTCTATCGCAGCATTATCTTTACAGTTCCAGATTTGCTATCATTCATTGTGTTTGACAGACTCTCTTGAATAGTCTAATGCTGTGTTTTAAAAGCATGAATGCCATTGCACACAAGTTTTGTGATTATTATTCAGTTTTGATTAAGGAAGTAGATTGAAACTACTAGTGATAAGCTTAACGGTTAAATGTTTGAATACATCTTGCACTAAGTCTGAGATGAACTACATTATCCTTTGAATAACTAAACTTGATTAAGTGAGCCTCAAGAAAAACCTGGAATGTCTATTGTTGATGAAATTTATCTCGGTACCAGAACTGAAGAACTTATGATCACAATAGACAGGAATACTACAGTGGTATCAGAGCCTTCAATCTTGCCATCCTAGTGGGCTAGATTTTCAGTTTATAACAGGATGGTGCAACAGTGACTATGTTGAGTAGGCATGCATAGCAGGCACAGACCGTACAACTTTAAACATAACAGAGTTGAATAGGAACAACTAGAATCTTTAGTACAGGTTGATATAGAGGATAGTCATACCAAAGCAGACGAGGAGATTGTATTTGAGTAGGGTACTCGGGGTACAAATATGGCTGAGGATACAGATAGAGAGGCTAGGGCAACATTGAGGGCCATATGCGACAGACATGATCATATTGCCGATGTATTGCAGCAGCTTACAAGGGTTATTTAGCAGTTGATAGTAGCACCCAGGAGACCCCAGAGCCATCACAATGGTGGAGGTAGTATAGCAGGATCACCTAGAGCAGCTAGAGTGACCACTCGTACTTTAGATAGGCCCCTTATGCCTACCTTCACGGAAAATAATGCAGAGGAAGAGATAGCACAGCCTGAGACAACAACCGTTCTTCCTGATAATGTGTTGACCATGCATGATGAGTGGGATATGCTACCTGATCGCATCAAAGCTGATTTAAGCTTTGTCCAGTATGGCTCAAAAGAGAGAATTTGGTAGGGCTCAGTAGGATAGGAGACCCAGGGGTCAGAACAAGGATTTAAAGCATGCAATGAACAATTAACTCTTCCTACATTGATGGCAGCGGTAAGACATCCACGAGAGCTTGGATTCACAAGCTAGACACCTTCCTGACCCTCAAACCCATGTCCGAAACAGAGGCTATTAGGTTTGCGACCATGCATTTAGAAGGAGCAGCATATGACTGGTGGCATCATGGTCTTGTCACCCATGATCATGGGCTGATTACTTCTTATGAGACCTTCAACACAAAATTGATTACCCGTTTTGACAGGAAAGACATAGAGGTTTATTATAGGGAGTTAGTCTAGTTGAGACAGAGTGGGTCTTTGGACCACTATATTGATGAGTTTCAGAGGATTTCCATCATGGTTCCTGATATGTTTGAGAAGAGGAAAGTGATGCTGTATATTGAAGGCCTGCAGGATAGGTTCAGAGGATTGGTTAGAGTCCTCAAGCCGAGTACCTTGGATGACGCTATTAAATTAGCACATGATTTGGATTCACCCTCTTCCATATTGCAGCCACCTAAGAAAACCTTTAAGGGATCCTCTTCATTCCAAAAGAACAAAAATCAGAATAAGAGTGTACCCCCTATATTGGATTTCGAGACAAAAAACGAATTGAGAAGGAAGAAATTATGCTTCACTTGTAGAGAGCCTTGGACTCCAGACCACAGGTGCCTTGGAAAAGGCAAGATACATTACATTGAGGTGGTTTCCGATGGTGAATGCAAACAGCATGAGGGCAGCGATGAGGAGACTGAGGAAGAACGATCAACAAAAGAAAAGAAGAGGGAAACCCCCTTGAGCAGCCCCCTATTACTTTAGCGTCTCTTTCAGGTATTCCCACATGTCACCCATTCCGTCTAAAGAGAGTGGTTAGAGGACAACGAATCATTTGCCTTCTAGACACAGGTGCTACTCATAACTTTATCAGCACAGGTATGGTTTCCAGGAGGGGATTTCAGGTAGACAACATTTCCGAGTTTGAGGCTAAGGTGGCCGGAGGAGATTTGTTGAGCCGTATAGGGAAGATTTCTGGACTTCCGATTCACTTTGGGGATTATCTTCTAGAGGCTGATTTCTACGTCATTGATTTGGATAGTCTTGATGCCATTTTGGGTATGCAGTGGTTACAGACCCTAGGAAGATACACTATTGATCATAAGTTGAAATAGTTGGAGTTTATGCAGGGTGATCAACTAATTGTACTTAAGGCCATGCTAGATGGTGGGTCCCGGTTGGTTTTGGCTCACAGGATGGAGGCCATCATAAGGCATAGTGATATGGAGTGGGCAGCCCAGTGTTTCATATCCTCTAAAAACCCACACCAGATTCAAGGCAGCAGGTTCACATTGATATTTAGAATGTGCTTGATAAGCACAAACGGGTTTTTGAGGACACCCCTCCAGGTATACCGCCGAATAGAGGTTTTGAGCACATCATTGAGTTGGAGGAGGGCGCCAAGCCCGTGATCATTACTCCTTATCGTCACCCAAGACGCTATAAGGAAGAAATAGAGAAGACGATCAAGGAACTTCTAGATATGGGACACATCAGGCCCAGTTCCTGCCCCTTTGCTTCTTCAGTAGTTTTGGAAAAAGAAGAAGGATGGTACTCTTCGTATGTGCATTGACTACCGTGCACTCAATAAGAGAACCATTAAGAACATGTATCCCATTCCCCGGATTGATGAGTTATTAGATGAGCTACATGGGGCAGTATATTTCTCGAAGATAGATCTTCGATCAGGATACCATTAGATACGTGTCCGTGATGAAGATGTTCATAAGACAGTGTTCAGATGTCACTAAGGACACTATGAGTTTCTAGTGATGCCATTTGGGCTCACTAATGCACCTACCACTTTTTCAGTCATGCATGAATCATATATTCAAAAGACAGTTACGCAAAAGTGTCTTGGTATTCTTTGACGACATTTTGGTCTTCAGCAGGACATGGAAGGAACACCTACAACACTTGGATGAGATTCTTAGCATTATGGAGGAGCAGTCTCTGTTTGCGAAAGAATCCAAGTGTGAGTTTGGATTGACTGAGATTCTCTACTTGGGACACGTGATAGAGGCAGATGGAGTTAAGGTTCACCAGGAGAAAATTCAAGCAATTCTTGACTGGCCACCACCGAGGAATGTATCAGATTTGAGGGGTTTCCTTGGACTATGTTCTTATTACAAGAGGTTCGTTAAGGGATTCTCTCAGACAGTAGCACCCCTCACCGATCTTACTCGGAAAGGGGCTTTCAGGTGGACAGATGAGGCAGAGGTAGTCTTTGACAGACTTAAGACATTCATGAGTACTTGCCTAGTTCTAGCACTTCCGGACTTCTCTCGTCCATTTGTTCTAGAGTACAATGCTTCAGGGAATGGGATTGGTGCAGTGTTGATGCAGGACAAACATCCCATAGCATTCAAGAGCCGCAAGCTTAAGGACAATGAGAGGTTGTATTCTACATATGACAAGGAGATGCTTGCCATTATGCACGCCCTGGCTAAATTTAGACAGTATCTAGTGTGTGGCAAGTTTACAGTTAAGACATACCACAATAGCCTGCGCTACTTCTTGGAACAGAAAGAGTTGAATGAAAGACAGAAAAGTTGGGTTAGTAAAATCCAGGCATATGATTTTGACATTGAGTATGCCAAAGGGAAAAATAATATTGTGGCTGATGCACTTTCCAGGAGACCCCCAGTAGCAGCGTGTTGTGCTTTATCAGAGATCTCCGCAGATTGGAAATCTCGTTTGTTGGTAGAGTATTCTAAAAATACTCAAGCTTGTTAGATTTTAGATGGTCAGCTCTAGGACAACAGGTACAAGGTAATCGATGATATTATCTTCTATAAGGATAGGATCTACTTAGTACCAGGTTCTAAGCTTAAGGCTAAGGTGATGAATGTTGTTCATGATGCGCCTACATCAGGACATCCAATTTTTTTCAAGATTTACAGGCAGGTTAGGGAGAGGTTCTCATGTAAGGGCCTCAAGGATGATGTCCTTCAGCATGTCAGAGAGTGCCAGACTTGTCAGTAGAACAAGTTCGAGCACGAGCATCTGACCGGCTTATTGCAGCCCCTTCCCATTCCAGCACAGAGGTGGGAGGGTATTTCGATGGATTTGATTACTGGTTTGCCAAGAGTGCAAGGCAAGGCTAGCATTTTTGTGGTGGTGGATAGACTTACCAAGTTCGCTCATTTCTTCACTATCGCAATAGATTGGTCAGCCTCGCGGGTAACTGAAATATTCTTCCGGGAGATTTTTAGGCTGTATGGTCTCCCCAAGACCATTGCGAGCGATAGAGATAGTAAGTTCTTCAACACTTTTTGGCAGGAGTTGTTCAGGTTGGCAGGCACCGAGTTGACTCCCAACACTAGTTACCACCCACAGACAGATGTTCAAATTGAGATTGTGAACAAATGGATGGAAGGTTATCTCCGGAATTATGTAGCGGGGCAACAAAGGGCATGGGTTAAATGGTTGTATTTGGGGGAGTTTTGCTACAACTCCACCTATCACATGACTATTGGCATGACACCGTTTCAGGCTCTCTATGGCAGCAAGCTACTATCATCTATAGACTTGGCCCTATAGGACAACAAGGCATCGATTGCGAGAGATTGGTTATAGGAGCACCAGGATATTCTTTGGTCTCTCAGGGAGAACATTCAGAGGGCACAAAATCAGCAAAAGATGTATGCTGATCAACATCGGACAGAGCGGAGCTTTGAGTCAGGGGATATGGTCTACCTTCGTCTTCAGCCGTACAGGAAGAGTTCTCTGAAGAAGAGTGGGTCAAAAAAGCTTAAGCCCCGATTTTATGGTCCCTATCGCATTTCCAAGAGGGTTGGTGAGGTAGCTTACGAGCTCGAGCTACCGTCAGACAGTAGGATTCACAATGTATTTCATGTGTCTTGCCTCAAGAAGGCGATCGGGCAGCAGATAGTTCCATCAGTTGGATTACCCCTGCTTGATGAGGAAGTTAAACTGGTTCTGGTTCCAGCTGAGGTGATTGAGATTAGAGAGAGGAAACTGCAAAACAGGGCTATCAGGGAATATTTGATCCGCTGGAAGGACTTACCTATTGAGGACGCCACATGGGAGGTTGAGTCTATTCTGCAACATCCTGCATTGAGATTGCTTGAGGGCAAGCAATCCCGGGAAGGGAGGACTGTAATGTCCCCTTCTCCGCGCTAGGCCATTTTGGCGCCTGATTAGTCTATCTCCCCATCCAGATAGGCTAATGGCTACTTCTGGAGGATGGTAGCCAGTCATAGGCTTTTTGGGCAATTATTAAGTGTTTGGGGCCCTTTTTCATAGTTAAGTCACTTTATTTTATAAAGTGAGTTTATAAAGTTACTTTATGACTTAAAGTCATTTTATATTAAAAAGTAACTTAAGTGACTTAAGTGGGTGTACTTTATCTCACATGGCTTGGAATTCCGTGCTTTCCCTCATATCGAGGTTATAAAAACATAAAGTGCTCCTTGGGATTGACATCATGAAATATATAAAAACAAGATAAACAAATCAGGTTGCTCACGTGACTGGTTATGTCTCCGAGGACGCAAACCCTTGGGAGATCGTTGGAAGGTTGGACGCAAACCTAGCGTTCTTCTTTGGGTGGATTCATACAGGGTCCATATTTGCATCGAAAGTGGTGAACTTGGATTGCAAGTTTTTGGGAACTCATCTCATATTTTGAATTTTTATACTATTGCTTGTAATCTTCTTGGTGAGGATATTCAGCCAGGGCGTAGGCAATGTAAGAACATTGTGGAACCCATGTGCAGTGGTGTCTAGTGTTATCGTTGGCCCTCATTGTGTTTATATGTATGCTCGGTGTTGTAGAGGAGCGGGGATACACCTACCCAGGCTGCGTGAGAAGGTTTCATTCATCCTTAGGCTGTGAGAGTTTGTTGTTGCTCGACATCTTACCGGTACTCCAGTCCGCGTTACAATCTTTGGACTGGGCATTAAAATCTCAGGGAGCTAGTCCACCCGCGTTATTTGGTGACACTCTAGCTTAAGCATAGGCACGACATACGCATGTGGGACGAGTATCAACCACAGGTCCAATGGTGGTGGACTCGCGTGGGACTGGCTGCCAAACACGGGACTGAAGCTGCCAAGTGTGAGTTAAGGAATTGCGACAGTAGTGTCAAGAAGGAATATCGGGTCTAGACAACTAGCAACCTTCCCCATCAGCTCCAACATTTGAGTAAGGGTGATGACATTGTTAAATCCAACAAGTAACTAGTTCTTCCTCTCTGCTGCTTCCAATATCTCAGTTAGAAGTCTATTGCAACATTATCTTTACAATTCTAGATTTGCTATCATTCATTGTGTTTGACAGACTCTCTCGAATAGTCTAATGCTGTGTTTTAAAAACATGAATGCCATTGCACACAAGTTTTGTAGGGTTACCCGGGGATGCGTCCCCGGCCTAAATCCCCAAGATTCCGGAACGGGGACGTTTTCGGGACTTGGGGATGGCTTGGGGATGTCCCCACAATCTGACAATGAATTGAAATTTCAAATTTCCAGGTTTATGAATGCATAATAGAGTTAGACTATAGGTTTACTTTTATTATTTACTAAATGGCATTGAAATGTTGTATGTTAAGGTTCTATGATGTTTAAATGGCATGCATTGTCCATATTTTCAAATGAATGTAATGTATACTTGCAAATTTCCTTATATATTTAAAAATTTCCCCATATTTATATAGACGTCCCCTTTGCCGTCCCCCCCCGTCCCCAAAATCGGTGAAAAAATTTACCGTCCTGGAAACTTGTCCCCCCGCGTCCCACCGTCCCCGTCCTGGAAACTTGGGGTAACACTGAAGTTTTGTGATTATTATTCAGTTTTGATTAAGGAAGTAGATTGAAACTACTGGTGATAAGCTTATCGGTTAAATGTTTGAATACATCTTGCACTAAGTCTGAGATGAACTACAGTATCCTTTGAATAACTAAACTTGATTAAGTGAGACTCAAGAAAAACCTGGAACGTCTACTGTTGATGAAATTTATCTCGGTACCAGAACTGAAAACTTATGATCACAATAGACAGGAATACTACATTGCCACACTTGCAAATGAGTCCACTTGGGACAATTTTGCCTTGAATACAGATAGAACTTTTCTACTTATTGAATACGTTTGCTTGATATATAGCTATGTAGGTAAAACTAGGTGGTGCTAAGAAGCACTATTCAGGCCTTCTATAAAAAAGGAGATGAGTGATTGAATTCTTTGTTAGCAATTAGGCTCTTGGATTGGCTTAATAGAGCTTGAAACAGAGAACTAATAGAGGTGTTGGAATGCTGATGTAGATGATGCAGAGAGTTATAACCCCCTTGAAACCTGCCTTAATCAGCATTCAAAATACACATACAATCTGAAGTATATAACATAAAAAATAGATGAAAATGGACAGCAAAATTGATTCAACAAACATCAGAAATTCTTATTAAAACCCAAAACAAATTTGCATTACAAAATGGTGAGCCTATTGGCTTCACAACATTTCCATCTGATTTGGTCTCTCACTGACCTACATTCTCAATACAAATCTGATTATTGATCTGCTCTCAGACCTGCAACCTGGTGTATTTGCAACCAGAGTTGGCTTCCTAGAAACCCCTTCCTAATTCTCCTGAAGACTCCAAAAAACACTCCCCCCTAAAATTAACACACCTCTCACATACCTGCACCCAACATTAAATCAAACTCTCCACTCTTCCCCAATCACATTTTATATCTTGCGATTTATTCTTCCACTCATATTCTATGTAACTGCCTCCACTCCCTCTCTTGTATCTCCCCAAATTGAATCTGCCTTAAATATATTTGACCAAACTAGTGCCAGGCTGAGTTGAAATAGATTCTACCTTTAATTTGATTCTCTGCATTCTCTAAACTGCCATGCCATTTCAATTTCACCAGGATACTGGCAGAGGTTGTGGCATGGTCAGAGAAGATGCTCCTGCATCAGTAGACAATGTAATATCTGATAGCTGAACTACAAGTGATTGATATGCAAATGTCTTGTCTGAGTTGTTTGTGTGATCATATGATCATGTGTTAGAATGATCTAGGGTGATATATTTAATACCTTTGTCATGCTGGCCAATAGATAACAGTCATATTTTGGAGAAGTTGGGTGGGAAAAGGTCAAATTTGAATTATAGGAGGATGAAGCTATATCTGGTTCAAGCCAAGGGACAAATCTGCAGGCACAATCCAATATAAGATGGGTGATGCTCTAAAAATTGGATCAAGCATGTTCAACATCTAGTGATATGGCACAAGAAAGTGCTGGATTGAGGTTTAGGGTCAGGCAGTGCACCAAAAGAGACTAATCAAGTGCAAAGACTCTATCAAAGACATCCACATGAAGTGGCATAAAATGAGTGGAAAAATTGTAAGTTATGCACTTTTCTCCTCTACACTTGGTTCTCAAATTTGAACATTGTATTGCTCATGAAGTTAAACCCAATTTAATAAAAGTCATCCCATCTTCACATCAATTTTTGGTTATTCTTGTAGCTTTTTTTGTGCTGGGCATTTCTCCACCTATAACTTCTACTTGGTTCCCGAATTGAAAGAATCTATCTTGCTTTAGCTTTAAATCTTGCATCTTCTCTATTCTTTAATAATTTTATTTATCTTATTTGTTACCTTGCGTATTGCAGACGCAAGAACAAATCCCCAGCCTGTGTCAAAATATGGGGTTAGCTTGTGGTTATCAACTTATCTCTTGTTCACTTTGTTGCAATTCTGCATTGGTCTTGTATTTGTTGTGTAAGGTTGCAAAAACCCTCCAATATAGTAGCAGACCACTTGTTTATCTCTTGAAGCTTGCTCTTATGTACTAACTTTATAGTAGCACTGCAGTTTTTTGAGGATCTTATTGTATCTATAAATGTGTAGTTTGAATAAGCATTGCACTAACAAAGAATGTACCAAAGGATTCTTTCTTCTCTTTTGAGCACCAATTGCTAAAGGCATTTGAAGTGTTGGGATTCCCTAACATCTTTTTCTGGTGCTCAATTCCTCTTGCAAACTTTTTTCTGAATCCCTTTTTCTTGAGCTTTCCTTTCTGTTTTGTAGCGGGTCTTTGGGCGGTTGCTTTGAAGTGCTCTCCCCTACCATTGTGCTTGTGCATGTATCTAGTTGTTTTAATCATGCGTTTTTTTCTTTTCCCTATCACTAAGTTTTATTAAACTATTCTAGCATAGTTATCAACATTTCCTCTTCAATGTTGGCGTCTTGACATATGGTTTCATTATTTTCACCTAGTGGCGGAGGACCTTGCTCTAGTCTATGTTCTTGAGGTGGAGGCTTTATCAATTCTTCATAGCTGTAGCTTTCCCTACTAGTGTTCACTCCAGTTTTGTAATCAAGGAATCAATCCCTTTGACTATTGGCCGCTAAGTACTCTTGTACCGTATTTCTCTTTGTATTATGAGGTTCATCATTTAGGCTAGGAGATGGAAGTGATTGGCTATTGAAGTAGCTAGGGACATTGGTTTGCTATCATCAACTTGTTTCTTTCTCTAAGGACATCTTGAGATTGTTTGATAATCTACTAAAGGCTTGAGATTGGGCCTTTGGTTGGAATTTCATTGGGATATGGTGGATTGTGTGACGAGTGTCTCATTGAGCACCCTTCTACATTTACCCCTAAAAATTCAACATATTTGACAATCATTTGAATTCGATAACTTACTACATGGCTTGAAGCATTTGATATTGTTAGTGGAGATCTCAATATCATTGTTTCATCTTGAGCTGAGATATTCATTGGATCTTCCATGTGCTTTCCCATTTGCCTCTATTAGTATATTATTTAATTATCCTTCTTGTTGTCTTCTACTAGCTTCTTGCCTCAACTCTAATGTCTCTTCTTTTGTTCTTTCTTTCACGGTGATACATCTTGATGGGATCCTCTTCATCTCCTCCTTTCTACTCCTCTGCAAATAGTATTTCCTTTTCTTCTTTCTCTCACGGTGATACATCTTGATGGGATCCTCTTCATCTCCTCCTTTCTACTCCTCTGCAAATAGTATTTCCTTCTCTTCTTCTCCTCACTTTGGTTTTCCTCTTCTTTCTCATGAGTCGTAGACTCCTAGTTCTTCCAACTCCAAGTTTGTATTATCTAACTTTCCTTGTCATCTACTACTTCACATTTTTCTTCCACTCTTGGCCTTTGATATTGCAAATCTGTCACAAAATTTGGTTTAGTGAAAGGTTTTATTTTAGTTCCATGCTTCTTGTACATGTGAAATTTGACCTATTGTACATCTTCCTTTTCCTTAGGTGAATTGGAAATTGGGATTTCCTGTGCTAGTTTTTGGTCATCTTCCTCCAATACAAACTTCACTTTTACTTGTTATTTCAACCTCTTTTGTTGAATAGTGTGAGGTGGCTCTTGTTGCTCCTGCACTATGTAGTGCACTATCTCAATAATTTTAGGCATATTCTTTACTCATTTCATTTGCTCTTTGTATTCAATTTTAATTGTAGTTCCTCTTGCAACCCTCAAGGGTTCAGGATTTTTTAGTTTCTCAATTTATCTAGGACTTCAACATACTTCTCAAGATGGCTACATATCTAATTCAATATAAATTATGAAGTATTTTCTTACAAAATTGGCCAATTCCTTGCTTGTACCAAAATGGCACTTTCAACTTGTTTGACACTTGTTCTAGGATATTGTTTTAATTGCTTAATTTGAACCTTGAAAGTGCATCACCATTTGTAGTCTTTTCATTAGGTTTTCTTTTTAGGCTCACCTTACTAGTAGTTGGATGCAAACTTTTTGAATCTCTAAGGATTATGTTGTATGTTACAAATTAGAATTCATTTTCAATCCTTTAGTTTCTTGTAGTTCATCACTTGAAGGTGGAGTTCCTAGTGGTGTTATTTTTTTGTTTGCTTCCTCTTTTGTGGTACTAGCACATACCTTTGTTTCTTTGTCATGTTCTTTTATTGCACCATTGAAACCCTAATAATGGGCTCCATTGAAGAAAATGGAATTTTATTTTGGAATTGTGTCTTGATACCTATAAAGCATTGTAGTTAAATCATACTCTAGTGCTATAAATGGTTAAGGACATGACATGAAAACATTATTTACTCTTAACTATTGAAGTTCATCTCTTATATATGTAATTTGCACTCCTTGTGGATGATCCTTTGAGAACTTTGGTATCTTGGGGCTGTTTTCCATCATTTCTTTAAGTTCCAAAATTCATAGCTTGGATTCATCTTGTCTTTTCTTGTATTGAACTATGCCCTTCTTTGACATAATAGCATATTTTAGAAACAATAACATTGATTCACAATTCGTTGGAGTCTCCACAAGTCCATTTGGAGTTCATCAATAGATTAGCATAATTTGTTAGAATTTTGAGTTGTGTATGCATCATCCTTGCATTCCAAGTTTTCATTCAGTAAGTATTATGTCCAATCAAGAGGTACTTTCTTGTGGACCATTTGGTAGGCAATGATAACTACACTCCCTTGTATGTCCTTCCAAGTACCGATCCTCTATTGTGCTTTGAAAATGATCTTTGATATGCTTCAATGATTAACTACCTTTGGTTGACAATGGACTTTGTCCTAGATTGTATACCTCTATTATTTACCAGCACTGCAACCTTGTAAATGGTGTTTCCCTCAACGTGCATTACCAAGTCTGGAAAAAGCTCTAATTTATCACCAGAAATACATGGTAGCATCAATTGAGTAAGGTTACTCAACTTACTCGAAATGGGGCAACTTGAGAAGGTTCTTAAGGTTAGTTGCCTTAGGATCCTTGAAGGTTGGCTTGCATATGAGCCTGAGTGGGTCTTAAAGATATTTTACCATCCAATAATCCCTTAGTTGAAATGGCGACTTGTCTGCTGAATTGACATGAAGAATCTCATTTTCCACCTCAATTCTTACTTCTCTAGCTTCATCAGAGCCACATTTGCTTAATTGCATTTTCACAAATTTCATCAAATTTAACAATAGTTGTTGTAGAGCTAGATGCTTGGATGGCTGCCATTTTGTTGACCTTTAAGATTCTTGCCTTCCTATATCAGCATCTCTAAAAACCCTATCAATTCTTGGTGGTGTTTGAAAGCTCAAGCAAATGATAGTAAAAATTTACCTTTCTCTATAGTTTAATCACTTTTGTATCACCACAAGTAATGTACAGGCATGTGCTACCTCATCTTTGTCTTCCCACTCAAACCTTTGTTATTGTTATTCATTTTGTACTTTTTCCACTACTTTCTTGTTTTTCTGTTCCGTTGGATTTGATGTTTTGCATCTATTTAGACCAAAATTTTGCTGCTGCATGCATTCTCCAAAAACTTTTCCGCCTCTGAAAATGTGCATTTTTTACTGCTAAATTTTCAGAGCCACATACTCTTTTGTGCAGCCTTGACTGAAATTTCACACCTTTCACTTTGAAATTTATCCTCAACTTCCAAATTTTTAAGCTTTTTCTGTTGAAATTTTGCAGTTCCTCCTTTACCATTGTCTATGCTATAGTTTCGTGGATCACATTTTGCAGTTCCTCTTAGTCAAATACTTGCAAATCTGCCCTTTGTTTCACCTCATAGTACAAAATATTTGCATTTCCTTGTGCCCAAGAATTCCCAATTTTGGGAATGAAAATTCTCACTTTCGGGCTATGTATAATTTGGATTTTTTTCAAAGCTCAAAAACAAACTTAAAAAAAACATTTTCTCTATCTTTTCCATTCCTCATCAAAACGTATGTGGGGTGTTATATAGAACTAAACATTTGTAATTTTCTCTAAATCTCTGGAATGACCATTAACTATCCAACACAGATGTGACAGCTTTCTACTTTCATTACTTCTGTTGCCTAATTTATCCTAACACAACTACAATTATTTACAAAAATTCCTTCTTAATGGTACCAGCGCGCACTCATTTACAACTTTTTTTGTTCCACTACTCAGCCTTGATAGGGTTTAAGCCAACTATGATTCACATATTATCCTCTCATCTACCCATGCTTGATTGCCCCTTTGTTAGTGATGCGGTGAATTACATGTGGACCAAGCCATTGAATTCTTAAATTCCTAAGGTGTTCTTTATAGCTATTCTCATATATTAATAGGTGTGGCCCTTCATGAATTCTGCGAGTCATAGATTCCTATAATGCCTCACCATTTGTTGTCTCTTCTAAACCTCCTATTCACATTGGGAGATCATTTGGCCTTATCTAATTTAGTAAAATCCTCTTCCTCTCCCATTCTAGTTGTTATAGCAACTCGTGGGATCAGATAGATATGTTCAATTGGCATAACAACTTCCGATCCATCTATTGATTGAATTGGTGTCTGCCTTGTAGACCCACAAAAGTTTTTTTGATATGCAGATGGTATTGATGGGATCCTTTCTTCTCAGTCATCTCAGTTCACATGGCGGATTCTGTCAATATGCTTCTTCTAATGCCTTGCTTATAGTTTCTGCCTAGTTGATTGGTTGTGGGTGATATGGGGGCAATCTTGTGATGTGTGATCATGAACATCTTGGTTTATGATTCAGTTGTTTTACTTAGAATGTGAGTTCCACTATCACTTACCAATATCTGCAGATGTCCAAACCAAATAATGTTCTCTTCCAAGAACTTCATAGTGCCATGAGCAGTGCATTATGATGTTGCCACGGTTTCTCCACATTTTGCAAAGTAATTAGTGAGAGGGCTAACAGTGGTCTTGTAACATCTACCCAAATAATCATTAACAAAGTATGGAAAGTAATGAATAAAAATAATGGTTACTCAAAGTGAAAGAGTCAAACATTTGACCAAAAGTTTTTAAAATAACATATAATGATTTTACTATCATTATAACTAACACAAATTCATTCAAGATTTTTTTGGTATAACTATAAACTCAAAACATTTAATGTTACAATTACACAATCATCATGATATCATACTTAGAATTTGCAAGGGAGGAGAGAGAGAGAGAGAGAGAGGTGACTTCCACCTTGCCACAAAGCATTAAGCTTCCCCATGCCATTCCACTAGAGAAGTTCAACCCATCACAAAATATCTAGCATTATGTGGCCAACATGGATGATGGAATCCAATTCCCTATGTGAGTCACTGATATGCTAGCATTCTTATATGTTCATGCATCATGTATCTAATACTTTTGTCCATTGCTAAACAAATTATAGAATTGGATGTAAATCAACCAACATAATGCACTTATGTATGGAAATTAATGACATTCAATGTTTATAACATAGAATATCTCAATCATCACTATGATATCTTGACATTATACAACATGGATAAAACAACAACTAGAAGACAAAGCCCATATTGGTATTGGTTCAATAATATCATTCCAAAGTAATAACATTTATTGAATAGCTATGTCACAAGGTTTGTGTTCGGCAATAACAAAATGTGGATGGAATTCGGCAAGGGGGAAATTAAAAAAAAAAAGTGATTAAATTCGCCTTATATAAATTAAATTTTTTGAAATATGTAAAATATGTAACTAATGCCACAAAAATATCAGAATAGTTTAACATTGCTAAATAATTAAGTTAGGGTAAATTGATACAACATTCTCTAGGTATATATATATAATTTATTTACACAATTTATTTATAAATATGTAGTTTTATTCATATATATATATATATTTTGATTGGCGAAGTGTTTTTTTTAATTTTTTCTTATTAATGCTAGGTTTTGAGCCTAGCCTAAGCCAAGTGGGGCTACAACTAGGGAGCCATCTCCCCAATGAAAGAGCCTATTAACAGTTTTTTACAATTCAGTGATGCACTTTGGCGTCTCTCTTAGAATGAGAGCAGAGATGCAGATTGAAAGAGTCCTCATTCCTTGACCTCTTCTCTCTTCCTTGTCACCACCTTCCATCCTTCCTCTTGAGTTTCAACCTTCTAGATAGCGTCAACACTTTCTTCTACCTTTTGGATATTCTCAGGGCTTTCTCATGTTGATCTGCCTTCTTCCGATTCTAGACCAATGGTGGTTTCTAGCCTATCTGCCACATCCATCACTGTGCTGCATTCAACAATATCGATATCCACTTTCATTTCAAGAACCTCCCTCGAGGACATTGGATTTTGTTATGCTCCAATACAATCTTCCTTCTCCTTTTGAACCTTTGGAGTACATTCTTCCTTCTCTTCCCAATAGTGATAAGGAGAGACCTCTTTTTACCAAGTTGCCAATCTATTCGATTCATGCTTGACACAGTGAGCTGCAATATGTCCTGTTTGAAAGCTTCTTCAACATATGAAAGGAATTCCTTCATAATCCAATGGTTGCTTCCAACAATCCTTTGCAGAGTTTAGCAAAACGTCCTCCAGGAAATCTTCCGTAATATCTATCTCCACCAAAATGCGGATGTAGGTAGTGTGTAGAAAATTTAAAGAAATCACATTCACAACCAAGAATCTAACCAAAGAATTACCGATAGCCTCAAAGCAGGAATCAAACCAATCTTACAAAGGAAGATTTTGGAGTCTTACCTAGATCAAAATCTTGTCAAAAGATTTAGTGGCAGGATTGAAAGCAAGGTACCAAGGTTTTATCATTAGCAAGTGTTTGTCCTTCCAACTTCATTGGTACTCACAAAGTATCTCGTTCCTGTCCTGCCCATTATCAAACACAACATCAAAAAACCCACGAGCACTGGGGTAGATTTGTACATCCCCTTTCAGAATGGGGCCCCAAATTTCTGAGATCCACTTGTAACACTCATTGAGGCTCGACCAAAACCCTTCGAACCCCTGTCAAACTTAGCTATGCAAAATACTTTTCATTTTCAGCCATTTCATTTTCTATCTCCTCTAAATTGATTGTTACAAATTTGATTGAATTTTGCCCATTATGCTTTGGCAAAACCCCATTCAAATCGTTATGGTTGCAACTATGCTCTTCTTTTCCACAAAAACCTCACCCTAAAATCTCCCTCGATTGCCCAAATGACTCCTCGTCCCTCTTGTCAAACCAGGCTCCCATCTTTTAAGCCATCTGTGCCCTATTTTCCATTTTTGTTGAAAAACCCTAGATCTTTGACTCCTTTCTTTTACCACTTTGCTCATGAAATGGTTTACACTCTCCATCCTTGCGCTCAAAACGCTCCTTCTAGGGCCATTTTCTAACACCAAACTCATTGCTTAACACTTTGTGAGACCTCTGTGTTGCTCTAGGCCAATGGCTTTGCCTATCTTTACACTGCTTGCAAATAGACTTCCCTCCTTCATTCCAGCGTCCATGGCCATATTGCTAGGTCGGCCTGTCTACATGTCCTTGCCATCGCGTTGTGTTACTAGTGACTGGTTTCCATCCTTGCGAAAACTTCCCTTGGAATACATTGGCGAAGCACCAAGAATCCATGAGAGTGTTGCAAGCCTGCAATGTCTGCATCATTTTCTATAATAATTCCATCTATATATATATTAATAATATAATAGCTAATATATAATAAAATATATTGTATATGATTATAAGTAAATAAAATAGAATATAAACTAGTAGTTGCATGCAACGGTGCACCGATAGAAATTAGATTTTAAAAAATGTGAAATGACCATTAATAATGTACAGAATGAAATCTAAAAATTATAGATGATCATTCAAATATTTGTTTTCAAATACAATTGAAAAGAGAAATAAACAAAAGAAATCAATTACATCCAAATTAATCAAAAACTTTAGAACTCTTATCAATCCCAAGTTTTTGCAAACATGCTCAAAATAATTACAAAAATTAATAAAACTAAAAAATCATAGAAAATTTTGATTGTTTTGATGGTCATGTTCGCTCTGCTAGGGTTTTTGCTTTGCGTCGCTTCTCTGCATTTTTTGTCCTTTCACTCTGCAGTTATTGTGGGAAGTAGCCTAGTATTTATGGCTCCGACCACTACTCACCCAACAGTTGATGCTGGTGCTGGTGTGGTTTCGGATAGCAATGGCGCCGCCAAGCAAACGCCCTCGCAAATTTGTTCCCAAAGCGTTTCACGAGGTATGTCTTAGCTTGATATTGTTTTGCCCATTCATGAGTTTAATGATGCTTGTTCTTGGCTTGAAACACATACCCTTATTGGCTATTTTCCGGGACGCAACCCTCCTGAACATGTTATCAAGGACTGGGTTGCGAAATCTTGGACCCCTCATGGAATCCGCCTAGATGGCATCTAGAGCCTCACCAAGGGCTTCGTTCTATTTTGCTTTTCCAATCCTTCCCATGTGGACACCATTTTTGCTAAGGGTCCTTGGAACCTTAGGGCCTCTCTTTTAATTTTCCAACGTTGGTCTCGAGACTTTTTCATCTCTGACGACAAGAACTGAAAGTCCTTGTGTGGGTCGAGTTTCCTGGTCTTCCCCTACCTTGTTGGCCTTTCATGCATGCCATAGTGCAAAAGTTTGGTAGGGTTATATGTAGCGAGCATGACCATTTTCTCAATCCTCGGCCTCAAAAACGGCTCTGTGTTGAGGTCGACCTTTCTAGGGACCTCAAAGAGTCTATTGAGATTTAGGTTGGCGAGACCACCTTCACCCAGAAGGTGCTCTATCTCAACCTTCCTAACACTTGCTATCATTGTCAATCTGCAGAGCACAAGATTAAGGACTGCCGTTTACTGGTGCCTCGTACCAAGTCTCCTCCCAAGGACTTTGGCTCTCAACCGGCTGAGGCTGGAAAAAAAGAAAAGGTTAAGAAAGATGAATGGGTTATAGTTGGCCGCCGCAACAAGCCAGCCAAGCAGCCCGCTTCGGCTTCCTAATCCCAACCGCCACCTCCGGCTATTGAGGTTTCTACTGAGCCGGTCACTTTGATTTCAAACCCTGCTTCGCAGGGGAAAGAAGTTTTTGACTCCCACACTGCCGTTCCTTTAGCCCGCACGCCTCAAGCGACCGCAGAGATTGCCTCTTCCACTCCTTTTCGCAATTCTCGCAGCCCTCCTGAGCGTGTTGAGAATGGGCTTGGAGGCTTGCAGGAAAAACGGCGTAATATTTCCATGGAGTTTTCTGGGTCCGCTTTTACCCCAGGTTATTTGTCTAATAGTTTTGCTTCCCTTGGGGAAGGTGATGGAATGGACGACATTGTTTCTCCATGAAGTACATCTCATGGAATGTTCGTGGGTTGACAGACTTGCCTAGAAAATTTTCTGTCAGGGATTTGCGTCGTCGTTTTAGCAATTTGGATGTTTTATGCCTCCAGGAAGTTAAAATTTTTGGTTTTATGCTTGATGCTGCTTGCAAAGTTATTTGGCCTAAGAGCCTTGCTCTTTGTTCTCAGCACGAGGCTGGTCGAGGTGGAGTTGCTACTCTCCTCTCTCCTCGCTGGCATTCTTTTTTGGTTAGTCATGGTTCAAATCCCATGTAGAGAGTTATTTGGGCCACTTTCATTATTGAGAATCATTCTTTTGGCATAGTTAATGGTTATGCTCCCAATGATGCTGTTGAGAGATCTCACCTTTGGCGTTGGCTTGTGGATTCTCTGCCACCTGCTACTTGGCTTGTTTGTGGTGATTTTAATATGGTCGAAATGGTGTTTGACAAGGATGGCCTTTGCCATTTCGATGGACAGCTGGAGAGAGAGAGGCTTGGTACTACATGCGTAATAAATTAGGGCTTTTTGATCCCAATGTTGACCGCCGCCGTTCTGATGGGATTTGGCACACTTGGTCTAATTTCAGAGCCTTGTTTGACAGAGTTCATAAAAGGCTTGATCGTACTATGATCTCAGCGCAATCTTTTTTCTCTTTTTTCGAAAAGCAAGCCTTACCAGTTACTCCTCTTGTTGATGTGACCTTGTCAGATCATTTTCCCATTCAATTTAATATTGTTTGGCAGACAGCTAAGGCACGACCTCCTACCAAACAATTCTTCTTTAATACTTCTGTCCTTCACCACCCTTCCACGGTGGCCCACATTCATCGGGTTTGGAACCTTGAGCCTAGGCCTTCTTAGTCGCCAGGCTAGATTCACTGGTGGAATGATGCCATCAGGCGTACGACACGTTTTTTGCGCATTTATGGCAAGCAGCTGGCCAAGTATCGTCGTAGATCCTCTGATGTCAACACCAAAGCCTTGCGTGTTGCCACTGAGGCCTTAGCCCAGAATCCTTTCAATCAGGACTTGCAACTTAACCTTGCCAAGTTACGTCATCAGAAGCAAGTTGCTGACAACTGTGCTGCCAGAGGTGCCCAGATCAAAGCTCGGCTTCACTAGTTAAAAGTTGGAGACCACGCTTCTAAAGAGTTTTTTGCTGCTCTCCGTCCTCGTCATACCAATGTGGGCATAACTAGAATCAGAGGTCACAACCTCATCACGGAGCTTCTTGATGTTTTGCAAGCCTTTGTTCGCCACTATGAACAGGTTTTTGCTACTCAGGGATCTTCTCCTACCAGTGAGAAAGCTCTTGTTGACTGCACCTCTGTTGTTCCGCAGTGTGTCTCCCCTGCTCAGCGTGTCCTCTGTGATCAACTGCTTTCCTTGCAGGATCTTCGTGAAGCGGTGTTTGCTATGGCTGATGATAAGGCCCCAGGATGCGATGGCTTCCCTTGTGAGTTTTACAAAGCCCTCTGGGATGCCATTGGTCCTGATCTTCATCAGGTCTACCTTGAAGCTTTTCATTCCCATTCTCTTGGGGGTATCATTAACCAGGGCAATATCAAGTTCATTCCCAAAGCTGGGACCCGGAGTACATTTGCAACTGGCGGCCTATTACCTTGCTCAATGTCTCCTACAAGATCATTGCCAAGGTGCTGGCGCTCAAACTCCGACACATTCTTCCGTAGATTTTTAGGCCAGAGCAAACTGGATTTATCAAGTCTCGATTCATTCTTGACAATATCATTGCGGTTTGGGAAGGAATGGAATGGGCTCGTAAGTCTCACCAGAAAGCCCTCTTTCTTAAAATTGATTTTTCTAAAGCTTATGATCGCATTGAATGGCCTTTTATTCTTGCTATGCTTCACGCTCTGGGCTTTGGGCCTAGATTTCTTCAATTTGTGCAGATGCTCTTTAATGATGCCTCTGCCTGCATCACCATCAATGGCTGACAATCTTCTACTTTTGGGCTCTTTCGATCTATTCGGCAAGGATGCCCTCTGGCTCCTGCCTTATATGTCTTGGCGGCCGAAGGTTTTGGCTACTTGCTTGCGCACCCCATTTCTATGGGTCATGTTCGGGGAGTTTCCTTGCCTGATTCTTCTCAACAGTTGGTCAATGGCCATTTTGTTGATGATTCCTTCCTCACTCTGGAAGAAAATGAAGAGAATATCAAGGCAACCTTGCAGTGTTTAGACACTTTTTGTCTGGCTTCTGGTTCAGCCATTCAATGGCATAAAACCCTCTGCTATAGACAATCTACTCTTCCCGAGCCACCTTGGTTATCTCAGTTCGGTTGGTCCAGGATTCAGCATGGGAAAATTTTCCATTTCTTGGGCATTCCCTTTGCTTTTCAAGCTCACCCTACGGATCTATGGAATGCAGTTCTTGCCAAAATTGAAAAAAAGCTTACCTATTGGATCACTAAGCCACTCTCTCTTGCAGGTAAGTTTCAGATCTGCTCCAAGATTCTGGCGGCCACGCATGTGTACTATTCTTCTTGCTGGGCTCCTTCAAAAGCTTCTTACAAGAAGCTCAAGAAATTATTGCGTGATTTCCTTTGGGCCTCTAGTATTGACCACCATGGCTTCCATAGGGTTGCCTGGGATTTTTGCTGCCTTCCCAAAGTCTCAAGGGGGCTCGGTTTGCTCGATACCCAGAAACAGGGGCAAGCCCTTTGTGCGAAATGGGTTGTGCGGTGTCCCACAAGCAATGAGGCCTGGAAAATTTTGCTTCAACATTGCATTTCGTCTAGGTACCCTCTTCACAAACCTGCTTGGAAGGGGATTGGATTTCAAACCCTTGTTGTTATTAAAGAACTTGTTCAGATCCAGGGCACTTTTGTCGCCAAAAGTATCTGGAGAGCCTGGGAGTCTGTCAAGCCCTGGCTTCGCTGGGTTGGGAATGGTTTCCGAGATGGGCATTCTCTCAACCAGCAGAACATCTGGTGGTCCCCCTTATTTGCTTAGCAAGGGATTCCACTTGCCAAAATCCAGGGTGTTAGTGCTCTTCGTTTCCACAAATGTGGCATTCAAACCCTGAAAGATCTTTTCTCTAGAGCCACTATGAGTCTTCATTCTTGGGATGACCTGGGTGCAGTTCTGGCTCATCCGCCCAGATCGTCAGACTTATGACTTGTTGGTTTCGGCCATTCCGCCTCACCTCCTGCACAAGTTGGGAATTCAGTCAGTTAAACCTTGGTGGAAGGACTGGAAATGGTATCCTGCTACGCCCTTCACTAGTTACAAGCCCAAGCTTGGCTAATCTTGGCTTGTGCCCCATTTGCCCATGATTGATTCTCTCAACCAATGATGGCATCTTTCCTCTTCCCAGAAGAATTGGAGCTGGCGATTTCGCACTATTTGGGATTTTGTCACTGAGCCTAAGATTGCTCATTTTGCCTGGTGTTTGCTTTACTAGAGCCTACCTTTGGGAGCTCGACTCTGGCATTTGGGTGTTCCTGATCCTAAATGCCCTTTTTGTGGTCATTCTGAGACGCTCATGCACATTTTTTGGTACTGTTGTCGTGCCCAGAATTATTGGATCTGGATTCACGACCTCTATGCTCCCTTTAGGCCTGAGCCTTTTTCTTTGCATATGGCGCTTCTTGGTGATCCTCCCAGAATGCCTTCCCAGGACACCCAGATATGGCATGCTTTCAGGCTGGAGATCTTGTTTACTTTATGGAAAGAATGAAATGCTGTTCTCTTTTCTCACAGTTCTCTGGATATTCATATCTCTCTTTATGCTAAGGCATGTCTTTGTAACAATGTCATGATGCAGATTCAGGTGCAAGTAGACAAGGTGGCCTTAGAGGTCGCCCATTTATAGGAGCTGGTCCAACACTGGGGCAATGCCCCTTGTACTGTTGCTCGGGTGCCTCCGGACTCTCTCTCGGCTGACCGTACACCACCCAGAGGCTGCCGTCGTAGTCAGAGTTCCTTTGCTAGGCACTCGAGGACTCCGCGCCAATGGCGTCGCCGCTCCACCTCTCCTCCTTGGAGGGATGGGGCTGCCAGCTGGCCTCCCCTACTTATTTCTACTGCTGCTGCTGCTGCTCGGCCCTCGGCCAGTGTTCTTGCGTGGCCTCCTGCCACTTCTGACAAAGTCCCTCGCTTGGCGCTTGCTATCTCGCCCAGGCGGGAGGAAGGAGAGCGGGAGAAAGAAGATCTAGAAGATGGCTGGTCGGTTCCTGACCAGACCCCGGGGCCCAATGTTTGGGGCAACCCTGATGACAAAGATCCTCCTCCCCCTTCTGCTACTGCCCTTGCATCTTGAGGGTTCCTCCTTTTTTATGGTTTTTTTTTTATGAATAGTTGTATGCTTCCGGTCTAGCTGCCGTGTGACTTGTGCGGGGTGACTTTTTCCCCGACCCCTTTTTTTGTGAATACTGTACTTTAATATTAATATTAATAGAAAAGGCCTCTATTCATCAATAAAAAAATCATAGAAACAAAGATCTTTATAAGAGTAAAAAATAGAAAAACATTCCAAAGTGTTCAAGATTAGCAAAAAACATAGGAAAAAACAAAGATTTGTTGATGAAAATGAATTTGAAGGTATTGAAAATTTGTTTGTGAATATTGTCAAATAATAACTTGGTGTTTTTATTTATTATATTTTATATATAAAATATATTATTAGTATATTTAAAAAAAAGTTATATTATGTATAATGTAGGTATTAGTACAATTTAACTAACTAAAACATATAGAGTATCATTTTAGATTTTATAAATTTTTTAAATATATCTACAATTCATTTTAGAATAAATTTAAAACTAAAATGTAGATACGATGTAATCTTTCTATTATTTTTCAACATATAAAATGTAACCTTTCTATTCTAATTTTCATTTTTTACATGCGAATCATTACAGATTTTAAAATTAAACTATTCTATTATTTTTTACATAGAACTGTAATCTTTCCATTATATTCTTCCTTTTAGAGTAAATTTAAAACTTAAATGTAGATATGATGTAATCTTTCTATTATTTTTGAACATATAAAATGGAATCTTTCTATTCTAATTTTCATTTTTTACATGCAAACCATTACAGATTTTATAATTAAACTATTCTATTATTTTTTACATAGAAATGTAATCTTTCCATTCTATTCTTCCTTTTTCTCGTGCAAATCATAATAATTTCGAAAATTAAACTAAATTTTATTTGTTTTATAATTTTAAGATTTATGAAAACTGCCAATTATAAATGAACCATTCAACTTAAAATGTTCCAAATTAAAAATCATATTTTTATTAAAAAAACTTTCTATTTCTTGTACCTATGTTGAATAATCTTTTCTAAAACTGTGAATTCCAATCTTTCTAAAATGCATTTCTCTAATTAGAATATGAACAATCTTTCCAACTATTCATTTTTCATCATCAACAACTATACCAATCAATAAAAAAACCGGCAAATTTTGATGGTTTGATTCCGAAGTCAGCTTTTTTGTTAGTGCTTTATCTTGATTTCAATCTACAACCTTTTGAGATCTATTCATTAGTTTTTAAAAATCTAACATTTACATGTACAATTTTTTTTCTAGTCAGTTATCTTTTCTCTTCCCAAGCATCTACGGAGGTCATGCATTCTCAATAAGTGATCCTTCCGTATGTACCAGTGTTCACGCATGTAATAATATTAGCATCTAATTGGAACACGATAATAGTATTAAATATAAGAAGAATAAAATCATCTTTTGTTAAAATGACAATAAAAAAAACAAAAATACATGCATGTAAAATATTAAAACATAGCTCACCACAAAAAATCCACAGTAAAGAAAAATGATAATAAATTTGAAACTTCTCTGTTAAAAAAATTACTCACATCATTTGTGAGCATCATCAAAAAATTTCTCAAAAATTGTTATAGGATGCTAACCGGGCACCAAAACATAGCAAGTACAGTAGCTTTTGTGCTGTTGAGACTTCTGAATTTTGAAACCCCAAAACTCCTCCAATCTGTGCATTCTGATTGGAAAAATCTGCTTCTTGTAATGAACGCTCCGGTTGTACTATTACAAAAATCATGGGAAGATGAGATCACAATGTTGCAACCCTTTTAAGACTATATTATATATTTTAGTAGAGTTTCAAACTTCAAATGCTTAGGTGAAACATAAGGGAAATTCATACCTCGCTTTTCACTGAGATACTTCCCTTCAAAGTGATTTCACATATGCCCAAAACATTCAATCTGCATTCTTGTTATCATAAGGATGAAACCATGGTTAGTTTTTAGAATATTTACAACTTCAGCTTCCATGGGTCACATACAACATCAATTCTCAGACAATAAGAAATGACAAATGCATTTTCAATCCATCAGAATGTGATATCATTCTTTAAAATATGCACATCTTTACATCAAAATACAGTCACCAGAGTACCAAAATATGGGAATTCATTTTTTTCTCCATCAATGAAAATGTTTTCTTTGTTTAAATCAAGATTGAGGATGCCAAAAACTAAAAATTTAAAACATTGATTGTGAATACCGATTATGCGTTGATAAAAGAAATATATAACTGTAAAGATGTAACACAAAGCTATTTCAATCTCGTCAATCCACAAAAGTCCATTTGATGCAATGGTAGATGCTTGACAAGTTATGGAGGTGGATAATCTTCCCACTTTCAAAGTTTGAACCTGTGAGGAACCTGACTGGCTCTTCCTGTATTTATTTCTCCTTAATTTGAAATTGATGCAATTTTTAATAATGACAATGTAAAATAAACAGTCACAGTGAATCTTCCACTTTGATTCCAAGTAATCAAACCAGCACAAATTGGAATTTTATGTAATAATATTTATTATCTCTCTATCAAATCTCAACAATCAACTAAACCATGAATTAAGATTAAATGTTGGCACCTGGTAATTCTGCCACCTTTGTATTTGCAATGTTCTCCAAGAAATGCTACGTCACAGCCAAGAATGCAATGACAATTCCTTGTAACAGTCACGTGTCTGCTGTATGTAATCGTGACTGGTCCTGGATTATTTCGCAGGCTTATGTATCTTCCAAAACAGTCGCCTACACCTACCGTGAGTTGATGATGATGTGCTGTAGCCGGCCAGTCCAAAACGCAGCCTGCTGGAGCCATGAAATGCTACCGCGTGAGGCTGGAATAGCGCAGGGAACCTCCGCGTAGCCTTGTAGATTAATATCGGCTCCTAGGAAGAGCCGTTTCTGCAAGGGAAAGGAAGGCGAGCCTCCTCACACCTCACACCAATACACCTTTTCACACCCAGCCCTTGCGTGAATACCAGATCTCAGTGATTAATTTCGAATCACTCCTTGATTCTCAATTTCAGAATAATTCAATCTTCTTGACACAAAGGAAAAGACTTCCACATTTTCGCAATTCAGTACTCAATGATTGAACACAGCAAATTCTAACAATTTTCGGAATCCCAGCTTGAAGATAATTCAAAACTTCTAGAACAAACTCCTGCCTGTAGAATAAACTTCGTGCAATTCCAGTATACCTCAGCACTGGAAAGAAATGATCACAGTATCAGAATTAAATGCTTACAAATCAACAGCTGCAAAATTCACCATTAACGCGTAATGGCTCAAATCACGAGAAGAGGAATCAGTCTTCGAAACCCTATGTCTTCTTCACGAACTTCAATAAAAAAATGATTTCAATAATGGATGAGTAAAGTGCTTTTTCGAGTAGAATATATAGGTTTTTTTGGAAAAAACTCTTTACATTATTTTTCACTTAATTGGCTTTTAATATAACTCCACTTTATAACATAAAGTTATAAAGTCGTAAGTTATTAAATTAAATCAAAATAATTTACTTTAATAACAACATCTAAAAAATAAGCCACAGAAAAGTCTAACTGAGATCAACGAACTTCTGACAATCCCAGGTCCAACTGCCCAACCAGGAATAGGCACTGCCCTGCTAGAAATAGCCACTGCTAAAATTAGACTTACCAAAAATAGTAAATCCGTCCCAGAGACTCCCAGAGACCCTCAAAACACACTGTCAGCTCACAAGGGTCGCATTGATGAACTGACTATGCTCAACTGCAGAGACTTGCTAAAATGGGGACATTACAGAACCACCACCTACATGTCAATTTAAAACATAAAAATAAAAATTGACAAAGGTTTATTCCATCCTTCTCTGATTGTAGATGTTTCTATTCTACAAATTAGATTAAAGATATCAACTGTAGACAATCCATGAAATAAGGGCCAAAAAAAGAGATAAGGATAAGGGGAAAAAATAGGAATAAAAGTGGAAAAAACATGTAAGAGGATAGTATTGGGCTGAAAATATCTGCATAATTGGAGAAAAAATATAGGTGGAGAGGTTGACATTTTCCCGGCATAAAATTTATTTTTCAAGGAGCAAAGCTCCCACAAATAGTCCATCGGCTAAATAAATGATATAAATAAATAATATTAAAAACATATAAAAATATGATATACAATAACATATTAAAAATTATAAGTCTATGTTTGAAGCGGTACAAGTGGAAGTGTCAAGAGACGTTGGAGCAAATGTAAAGATGCCATGCTCATTCCTTCCACTCTGTGTTTTGCCCGTAGAACTGTATAGGAGATGGGAGACACACAGACGAATAAAAACATGGGATACAGAGGAGGGGAAAATGCCAAAAAAGCCCTAAAAAATGTTTTTCTAAGTATATTTTAATTAAGTGAATATTTGGCATTTTTTTTTGTGATTTTTTTTGACGTTGTTTTGAAGTTTGTTGAATTTCAAACGTCATGGCTGAAATTCGGCGAACCTTGTGACATAGCAGAATAGTACCAAAAAAAGGCAACATCATATCCCACATGTTCTCTAAATTCATTCATAACTAGATGATTTAGGAACCAAATGTCTTACTTCTTCTTTTGTTAATTCTCAAGTCTTGAACGCTTTCACAGAAATAATTTTATCCATGTTCATAAGATTATACCCTTCAATAATAATATCAACCATTAAATTTATATTCTTATGTCATATAAATCAATTTGCATCTTTCAGTTTGCAGATTGCAGCAAAAAGCATAGTGTTTAAACTATCACGCCTTCCCCGTCCCTTGGCCAAAATTAAAAGTTCAATATGGTCTAGTAAGGGAAAGAGAGAAGAATAAAACCCAGAAAGCATTTAGTAAAAATCATAAACATGCGTGAGTAGTTTTTTTTGCAACCCACTCTAGATTCCTATCCAGAATCAGTAGTTGTCAAACAGAATAATATTAATTGAAGGTATTTGTTGAATGCAATATTGCCAAGATAACCTGACTTAAAATGCATAGTTCATTTAAACAACGGAGTCATCCATTCTAATTTCTAATTCAAGGAGGTCATAGAGCACATGTAACATTGATTTCTTTGAAGAGAGCACTTTGGGGTTTTGTTTTTGTTGAAGTTTGCAGCTGGTTTGGGGGCTATTCCCAACCCTGTGGTTATGAGAAGTGTGCTGTTATTCAGGAGGTGGGCTTGATACTTTCTGTCTGCTTCTTCTTTCATGGCTCCTATGGAGGTGGAGCAATCTCCTATAGAGGTGGTGATTGTTTTCGTGAATCTGGAGGTGGACGAGTCTCCTATTGAGGTGGAGGATTTCTGGGCTCCCTTATGTGGACGTGTAGATGGATGGTGGTATAACGGTATCTGCCTTGCTGTGTTGATCTTTCTCCTCAGTTCTCCTATTGAGGTGGACCCCTTTGCATTTGAGGTGGAAAGGGAGATTGCAGCTGGTGATTGGTTCTACAATCAGGGTGTTGCTGTTATTCACGAGAAGACCTATGACAGCCTTGTGTATATCAAGGGTATTTGGAAAGATTCAACTGATAGATTGTTGGTTGAATTTTGTTGGGGGTTTATGACCTATGTTGTTTTGCCTTTTGTGGCTTTGTACTCAATATTCAATCTTTCTATAAGGTCTCTTTGTTGACTGTGTGCTGTTAGTGGCCTCTTTTTGTTTTATCCAGCACATTAGTTTTTGCTGCTGATTTCTTGACAGCCCTATGGCTGTGGATTTGTAAGGGTCAGCCCCCTTGTTTGGCTGCTGCTAATATCAAAAACATTGATTTCTTCCCTTGATATTTCATTTGTCTCCTTTACTTAAAAGAAAATTATGACTTTATTAAGCTTAACAATATATCTAGATTCAAAGGTGTACAATAGATCTAGGAGTGTATATCAACCAAGCTTTCTTTAAATGTCTCCTTCCAATGGAGACATGGACATTTTATCGTAGTCAAAAGCTTTAGGCTCTTTATTGACTTTCAATAAACAATGACTAATTAGTAGGGCTCCTAAATGATATTAAGTATAAATAAATGTATATGAAGTCATCTGTAATGCAAAACATTAATGGTTATAGACAATAGAATATCTTTCACCCCTCCAAATCTGAGAAGTACCCTATTTTCAGCTAATAAAAAAAGCTGAATATTGTCAGATCATACATTAGCATAAATTTTGAGTGAAATGGAGCATCAAAGATTAAGTAGATGCAGTTCAAAGACTGACTTTTCAGTCTAATAACTACCAACTTTGGCTCTAATCTGAGCCTAAAGCGGTAACAAAATTGATATAGCAAAGTAGTCTACGGAAAAATAATAGATTAGTCAAATTAACAGTGTTACAAGCACTTCATTATAAGAGAAACTGAAAAACAATGCATGGAATCAAAAACCAAATATGATTCATCCTATAGGATGTTAAATAAACTAGTTGCATGCCATCTTATGCTTGTCTTTCACAACAGAAAAAGTGTCATATTTACATGCCAAAGAGCATGATATTTTGAATAAACGAGTCTTTCTCATAAGTGAAAGAAACATCATCCTCCATCGTATGAGTCCTTCATTATCTGATATCAATTATACACAAGAAGCTAACCAACATGTCATTAAATCACAACTTTATCGATTTAAGAAAACAATATGACACTGGATCGTTCGCTTTTCAAATTAACTCCAACATTGTCATCATTAACATGTGTTAAATGCATTCCAGAATGCTTAGAAGTGGAGCTCCCATTCTGTCAAGCATTTTTAGGAAGAATATTGCAATGCTTATAGAGGGACGCTCAAAGGATTGTCGTAAAATTATAAGAAATATCTTTAGATTAGTACCCAAATTTAAGGCCTTATTCTTTAGTCATTTGTCAAATCTTGTGAATTGATTTATGGAACTTGAATCCCATGTCTTAAGGCAAAATCAGAAATCATAAACAAGTTGATCTTTGACTCTTTAGTCTTTCCAGTAAAGATTTGTTCATTTTGAGGTTGTGCAGCCTATTTAGATCACATTAGAGGAACTACAACTACATCTCTTGAACAAATTAGAAAGCTATGGTTTAAATGAAAAGTTGTAAGTTGATTCTATCTATCTTGGTAGGAAACATGTATCTATTGATTTGCTAATAGCATAAGTCATAAGCTATGCTGCATGAGAATTTCTTGAAGGGCCGAATTATGCAGTTGATAAGTGTCAAGGAAAATTTCATAACCCTTGCTAGCTTCTTTTCTACCTTTTTCAAAATGGGGCATTTGGAACTGGGTACATCCAAGCATAATGGATAAAGGAATTTTGACAAATGTTGTATTTACAACTTTCCTAGTAGATGTGTATGCAGAATATAGAAGAATAAACAAGTCACGTGAATTGTTTGATATAATGCCTCAGAGAGGTGTGGTCTATTTGAAGCGTCTCGTAGGTTGGTTCGGCTGTCAACCAATCCCTTACCGATTACATTCAAATTTAACCATGGTAGTCAATGGTTTCATGGATTCCGAGATGACTCAAGCCCAAAACTGTTTGAATTGTATCTATATAAACCATGTACAGGATAGAGTTGTACATAATAAAATGAATAGAGAAAGGAAATTAACCCATTTAGTTAAAATAGCAATTCAAGGGATTTACATCAAGTTGATAACAAAAAACAGATTAACACATTCTAATGGTGTCAAGGTAAGTGTAACAATCATAACATTGAGCGTAACAATCATCCTCAATGTACTCCGTGCTTTGTACCTCATTTATTACACTGCCATTGTTCACAGAAACATGCCTTTTGCCCCTTTTAATCCTCGCGATGGAGTTTTTATGATAACCCCCTTCTATGTAAATATTAAAGATGTAGAGAAAACGGAATTAAACATAACAAAGAAGATAAACACAATTGAGACAATATTTATCGTGGTTCGGCAATATGCCTATGTCCACACTTGAAGCAGGGAATCAATCTATTAATGTAATCCACAAAATGATACAGTACAAAGTTACAATGCATGACTGCACACAGTCATTTATAGAGGGCTCCTCGAATACGAAGAGACGAGGGGAAATGAGCGGTCTTGTGACCGTTGGGCTTCACATCCCAACAATCTCCCCCATGAAGTCCAACTGGCACAGCCATGAATTGCGGCATCCCCTGCTCCTGCTCCGAATCTCAAAGATCAATGAGTCTTTGAGAAGATCTCAAGGTTGCCAGACTTTGCTCCAGCACACTCCGAATGAGCCTTCTCCAAGTCAGATCGGAGTCAAAAATGTCATTTCCTCCAATTTTTACAGGTGCAAACTCACCCATAAATCCATGACTAGAATAGCCACTTTGTGCAGATTCAAAAGACATTTTTGCTTAGTTTGCAAGAAAACACACAACAGTTTTAGTGTGATTGGATGTTCCAGAGATTATACTTGTTAAAGACCAAGCTGCTTCAAATAAGAAATCCCCAAATTTGTTATTCAAGCACGGGATGTTTGGTACTCCTACCAAACGAATGTCCTGCTGCTCGCAGAAAACCTCAACGCTCAAGAAGTCGTTCTTCTCTGAGATCACCAACCCTTGCATCATTGCTCCATGGCTTGGCACAAGATCACCAACCCTGACGACAGGATCGATTTTGGCCAACATATCCTGCAGAGGAGATGAAACGATGCTTGTTTGACAGTTAGCATCAAGACTTGAGCAATGACTGGCATAAGGGGCCCCCAAACTATCATCCGCTCTTCCTTCACCCTTTGACCGGGTGGAATTTATTCGGCCTGGAGTTATGTTGATCGCAGGCTGTGTGGGAGAGAGACGCCAAACTTCCTGACCTTCTTGGTCGATATACAGGCCTCTCTCTTTGACCTCCACCTTCATTGCCTCCTCGAGCAGCTCGCTGCCAACGGAAGAAAGCACCTTTCCGTCATACTCCAGCCATTCAAACCTCCTCTTCTTATTCCTCAACAAACTATCCCACTCTTCATTGAACAAATCTAATTTCCTCTTTAACCCAATAGTTAAAGGAATTGTTTTAGCTGCCCCAAATGAAAGGGAAACAAGGGGAATTCCAAACTCCGCACATGGACAATTAATGCCAAGCCCAATCAAGACATCATCGTGCTCGACCTTCACCACCGGGATGACATCAATTTCCATTTCTTCAATTTGTTCAACATCAACCTTATTCGCTTGACTGTATAATTTACGACAGTTCCTTTTAATATGGCCTTGCTCTCTACATTTGTGACATTTATTTTTCAAATCCTCAGATTTGCAGTCTCTAGCCCAATGACTAGACTCTTAGCAATTAAAACACATCCCAAGATGAGGGAATGGTGATGAAACCATTTTCTTCTTTTCAGACTTGCCTCTTTCAGGCCTCTCCGATTTCTTGTCAACACAAGTAGCCAAATTATCCCCATCTTTCCAGCCATCCCACCAATGTACATGGCATTTTGTTTCAGCCTTCATTTGTACAAGATTATCTTGTAACAAATCTAAATGGCCAAGAAACTCTTCGATGACTGAATCAGCTACAACATCTTCTTCCATCTCTGCTCAGCCTCACCAGGCTCTGATACCAATTGTAAATATTAAAGATGCAGAGAAAACGGAATTAAACATAACAAAGAAGATAAACACAATTGACACAATATTTATCGTGGTTTGGCAGTATGTCTACGTCCACACTTGAAGCAGGGAATCAGTCTATTAATGTAATCCACAAAATGATACAGTACAAAGTTACAATGCATGACTGCACATAGTCATTTATAGAGGGCTCCTCGAATACGAAGAGACGAGGGGAAATGAACAGTCTTGTGACCGTTGGGCTTCACATCCCAACATTCTATCCAAATTTTTGGCCCTCTCTCCAATAATTTCTAAGGAGAAGAAATTACCCCCTTTGCCACTTTTACCAAAGTGTTATTGACAGACGTAATAGTTAGATTTCTCACCCTCACCAGCAGCCTGTGATGATGGCCATGCATGGAATTTGTGAAAGCATCTACTGGGTGTGTGTGAGGGGGGAAGAACTATAAATTCTTTATTCCAAAATAAACATTTTTTAATTGAAACATGTGTCACATAGACACCGCATAAGATTAAAGGTGCAGATTTATTTTATATAGCTTGGGGTGCACTCCAATATGTATGACCAAAAATTAGACACACACAAACACATGCACACATACACACAAACTCAAAATTGTAATGGAGAAATCTGTGTTCTCATGCTAACTCCTATTTGGTTTGGACTCATTTTGATGGAATGCTGAATACAACTACAGATCAACTAGCAACACATTTTGTGCCAAGTTTGGCAGTTGACATGAGTTCTCTAGGTTTCATTCTTAAACGACTATATATAGGTAAGAAACACATATATATACACTAACCTTATGCAACTTAGCTACATGAGTCTAAGTTTGTGTGTGTGTGTGTGAGAGAGAGAGAGAGAGAGAGAGAGAGAGGTCCATCATGACAAGTTAAAATATTCTCCTCGATGGTACTCTCTCTCAAACTTGAGAGAGTGATTGGTTCTTGTCAAACCACCATAATTAGTTATCACCATCAGAATCATTCTTCAAAAACACTTAACATGATCAAACTGTATTGCCTAATTGTTTGCTATTAAACAATTAATACACATTCATTCAGTAATTAAGCTAGGCTAATTAGACAGCATGTTACAGGTCTCGTCACTTCTCAAACAGTTGGGTGGCTAACATTAGCCTCAGTGGCATTTCATCTCTGTGGGCTGGCATTTGTAACAATGGTTTGCCATTTTTTGTATTTTTGAGATAAAGCTGGCCACTATAATCCTGCCTGAAGGACCTCCATAGTTGTTTTTTATACTGCAAGGTGCCCTACCACCCCTTCATGAGCATATGTTAATGCCATTTCCCTCTCTTGATGCAATGATACTCTCATCTACTTCTTATCCCTGCCAATTTTTTCTTAAAAATTTCCACTAGAGTGAATGGAAGGGCTTTGGTTAGCAACTAGCTCTCTCTTGCTTTGGTTGCATGGACCGTGGAAATATCATGTCTGTTATTAACAACTACTCTCTTGCTAAGTACTATGTTGGCATATCTCTTGTCCCCAAAAATGTTTCTTTGTCTTGTTAATATTCAGGCATAACATATACCCATAACAAATGGATGTTTAGGAAGCTTAACTGAAATTCTTTGATTCTTCTCCTACATTGTATCTGACTAACACGATTTGGCCTTTGATGGTTTTTTGACTAGTACATCAATGCATGATGATCTGTATAGAATACAAATTGTGTAATTAATAGGCAATGCTTAATTTATTGAAGATCATATGTACTAATGAAGTTTCCCTCTATCGTGGTATAATTCTTCTTAGCTCGAGATATACTTCCCACTTCACAAACTCACATGGATGTGGAATGGCTTTGACCAATTTGGGAAAGTCAGTATAACGGCAGTGACTGATTTCTCTTTCAACAACATGTAAGCATCGTAACACTCTTGTGTCCTTACAAACCTTTTATCCTGTCACAATAACAGTTTTGTAGGTCCTATAATGGTAGCATAAGCTCTTATAAACTTGCTTCAGTATTATGCATCCAGAAAGCTATGTACTTGGATTTGTAGGTGGATTGAGATTCAAGATAAAAAAATCCCAAACTGTGTAAAGAAAAGCCATTTCTTCAAGTTTAGAACAATTCACATTGCTACACCTTTTAAATGATAGGTTTAAGTATAGATAGACAATTCTTGAGAATTAAAAACACTGTCCAATCATCTGAGTGAGACTTCTAAAAAGTAGTAGATAAATATCATATTGGCTATCTCGGAAAAGACTATTGGAGCATTCTTTGAACCCAAATGGCATCACTTTGCGCTTAAATTACTTCTGTTCTGTAAGACTTGTGGTCTTGCTTGATCTTGCTCCATACTTTGGGACCCTGTTGGTGAGCTCTAAAGCAATCAGGGAAGGAATATTATTCATGTCTTGTCACAACTTCCAAAATTTTTCAATAAATGGGGTTGGGAATGGGTCATGACAGAGGAAGTCTCCAAATGTATTTCTCTAGTCCTTTTGAGCTAAAACGACCATTAGGCCCATTCGATCGTATTTTTCTAAAAGATAGATTATCCTGGCCTCCAATCTTATATCTATTCCTTATTTAACATTTAACTTTATGTTTGGAAAAAGCCTTACACTAAATCAAATCACTGACACTAATTACTTCTTCAAATCATTCGCATCCATTTAGAATTAAACGAGGTTTAAGCACAAGGAAGGTTAAGAGGGGAACCATATCCCTGTTGCTTGCAGGTACATTGCCATGTTCATAACCATTTATATCCACCATGGGTTCTGTAAAACTAGTCAGTAGGGTTACACGAAATACTAAAAAGGAATTTAATTACTGTTTTGTCAAGCCCTTAAAATGATTAATGTTAAAGTATCTTAAGAAAAGGAAAAGAAAAGAGCACCTGAGCTGAATACTGAAAAGGAAAAGAAAAATCACCTCTTTACTACATGTTTGCCTTCTTATTCCTTCAATACCAGAATCTCTAACTGTTTGGGGTTCTCGAATTCCTAATAAATATACCTTGCCTAACATCGATTAAACTGAATTTCTTTGCTCCATCTACTGTTCAACCTAAACAATCCAAAACCTATCTCAAATAGGGCCTCAAACTGAAGTTGAGTTTAGTTTTGCTACCCTCTCTTTGTGCATTGGGAGCTGCTGAGCCTTTAATTTGTTTGTTCTTCTGTCACTCTTACTTGCACAAAAGAAATAGTCTGTATTCTTTAATTTAAGGTTTTAATCTCAAATGTATTGACCATTCATTGGAGATCTTTTCAACCAAACCATAATTGTCACTGCTTGTCATGTCAAACTTGACAATAATGATCATCTCCACTTTAGCTATGTGATGTGGCTTTAAATAAAATATGTAAAGTGAAATAATTGCTCTGTTAAACCTTGTCAATCGTAAGAATTCTAAGTTCACCTCTTAATTCTAAACATGAGGTTTTCATAGTCCATGATAATGAGTAAAAAGCTTATGGTAGAAGTGTGTTTTTTTTTAAAGAGGGGTAAATGCTTTGACTGGGAGTTACAAGATTTGAACCTTGCTGGCAAGAACAACAACACACCAACTTAACCATCACAACATGCCACTATTGGCAAGTAAAAACTGTGTTTATTTTCATCAATATTTTATATACACTTTGTGATCCAATATTAGGATAAAAAAATGATTGAGGAATTGCAACATTAACTCATCAAATATAATGAGAATTGGTTCACCTCCTGTTAAAAAGGGAAGTGTCACAAGTTATGACATAATCAAAAGGTAGACTGCAAAGAACTTAATTAAATAACATAAATTCTTGCCTGGAAATGTTTACAGAAACATTCATTCATGTCCAAGACCCGTAACACCAAACTAAGATCAGAAATTCTACTTTCACAAGATTAAATCTACACAAGTGGTGACTTTGAATTCTACAACATGATCATCAAATCAACTCAATTCAACAAATTAACAAATCCAACAAATGCAAAGAAAAGAGTAAGTTCAAACGCAAACAAATATGGGGCGTGATGTTTAAGCATCTGTAATTTGTGGCGCACTGATAATTTGTTAATCCTAAGAATTTACGTGCAGTATACCTCAGACTAGATAGTGGTCTATGAAATGATTCGATCTTCCATAGTTAGAGCTTTGAATATTGGGTTGAAATTATTATGGATGGGATAAGTATATTAGTGAGCTCTAGACCAAACACACCCTATAGAAACCTTCCCTTCTATAACTTTATCTCTTATAACCTTGTCTTTTGTGGAGCTAGAGGATATCACCACCAGTTGATTGTTCACAACAACATTGGCAGATCTAATTGAGTAGTCAAAGTGAAATTTTCCATAAATACAATGGCCAATTCCTACTTATAGAGAGCCAAATTTTAAGCAGTTGTGTTATAGGGTTTGGCTCCTATACAATCTACCAATTTGAAACTTTTGGGGTCAATTTCTCTAAAACTAGGAAGAAATTGGCGGTTTTGTTTGGAAAATTTGTCCATAGGGTTTTATTTGTAAAAAAAGTTTGGGCAATTTTTTAAATCCTATCTAGGAAGAAATTGGCAGTGGGCAATATTTGGTTGTGGTCCTCTCTTTGAGCTAATTGTTTTCATACACAACTTTGAGAGCCCTTTTGGTTAGTCTGAGTATTCCTTCATTACATCTAGGCACGCACCCCATTGTGATTGTCTCATTAAGCTGAATGTTTTGATATGAAACTCCAATAACCTTTCTGATAGATCGTACGAACCCTTTATATGATGGTAGGAACTTGATCATAGGAAATAGATCAGTTGCAATTGGAAGTAACCACCATTTAGATACAAATAAACAACCTTGCTGTCAGATAGACACAAGTACTTGAATGCCTTAATCAGTTACACAACTATGACCTACAAAATGATCAACAAGACAAACTTTGAAACCAATTTTAACTCAAACTTGACTCTCCTAAATTTGATGGTACAAATCGTGGTAGTTGGATCTATTGAATAGAGTAGTATTTCTTCTACATTATACCTCCTTTGTGGACACGTGGTCCCAATTGCCTCTTTCAACTTGGAGAAAGAAGTTGTACAGTTATACAAATGGTACCAAAAATCCTATATGGAGCTGACATGGTCCAAATTTGTAGAACCCAGGTGCCTGGTAAGTAAGTACCTTGGGTGTAGCCAGCTGGACTCAGTAGCAAAATCCAGTTCCTATAACTATTTCAAAGAAGTTTATAAATCTTGGCTAGTTGTTCCTAATATGTTTTCCCAAATTCTCAAATTTGAATAATTTAGGATAGTTACGTGTTTCGTACCGAAGTTTGGGAAAATGAAAAAAACAAGCACAATGTCTCAGGAATTAAAACTCCATTTTGGTTCACCGTATTTTTGAAAAAAGTTGTTAAAACTAACTGACAAATACAATGCATTAATTTTTTTGGCATTGGCATAAAGGGAATTGGATTTTGATAGTCAATTTTAAAAGTTTCAAGAATGTAATGAATGGTCTTTATTCTCTACATAATGTTTTGAACAAAGGAACCTTTGAAGGTGATTGAGAATACAAAGACACTGTTGCCTATAAATATGGCCTCAAATGATACCCATACGTTGATAATTGAAGAAATCAATTCAAGACCTTAAAGTGCTAAACTGGTTGGTTTACCATTTTGTTATGCTACAACATACTTTTGACACATGCAAGGAGAATGAAATCCTTGAATTTCTTGTCAAAACCTTTGAAAGTTTCTATCATCAGGATTCAGAACCATCCAATTCGGAACACGGCCTTTTCTAGTATGCTATTGAGATTCATAATGTTCTTAGGCCTTTTTCTCCACAGTGATGTTGTCAGCTATAATTAGGTTGACAAAGTGCTGACAGGATGGTATCAGTTTGTCATTAAAAGAATGTTGCACATTGCAGTTCGACATGTGTTATCTCATGCATGCTTATTGGTTGGCATGGAAGTATTTTGTTTCTTTGGGAGCATGTTTGATGTTTGATTTGTCATTTGACAGGCACGTGGGGACCCGCAATGGTTTTATAGGAAAAATTGACTATCGAAATCTAGTTCCCTTTCTGAACATCCAGTATCATTGTTCTTATAATTTATAGTTTTGAACATATCTTGTGTGTATACGTATATATATATATGCATACGTATGTATATGTGTATGTATATAAATAGGTATAGGCATATGCATATTTATACATATATGTATACATGTATATATCTATTCATATATATATATATACACATGCATGTGTGTATATATACAAGTATACATATGTATATACATATATATACATGTGTATATATACACATGTATGTATGTGAATATCTGTGTATATAGATGATATATGTATATGTATGTATATCTGTGTGTATACATATATATAAATATACACACATAGACACACATATAAGTGTGTGGGTATATGTACATATGTATATATACACAAATATATGGACACACATATAGGTGTGCGTACACATATTTGTATATATACACACATGTATATGAATATCTATGTGTATACATATATATGCATGGATATCTATGTGCATATATATCTATACTCACAATGATATACATGTGTGTCTATATATACATGTATGTGCCCCACACAAATATCCGGATGATTCGGTTGTATACTAAACAAAACACTTCAGGTCCCATATTGATGATCCAGATTCACTGTTAGAAATTAGGAAGACTTTGCGGTGCTTAAAAAATGTCTAGTGATTGTCAGCAAAACGCATTGGGAAGATTTCTAGTGTTTTTAACAGCCGTTGCATTAACAGACTGAAGCATACCATCCTTCTGAATGCTTGAAAATTGTTGGGTTTTATTTTTCAACAGGCATGTGTCAGATGATTTGTTTTAATGTTTTCTCTTCTTATGGATGCTTGATAATTAGGAATTTTTAAAACAATTAAATGCCAAATGATTTGGTTTTATGTTTGCTCTTCTTTGGACAGAACACTTAAGGTCCTATATTAGATGATCCAGATTGACTGTTAGAACTTAGGAAGATTTCGTGATGATTAAAAAATATCTAGTGGTTGTCAGCAAAACTCATTGGGAAGATCAAGATGTCTAGTGGCTTTAACATCCTTGGCTTAACAGACGGAAGCATACCATCCTTACGAATTCTTGAAATTTATGTATTTTTTTTAAACAGGTATGTGTCAGATGATTTGGTTTTTATGTTTTCTTTTCTTTTGGATAAAATTCCTCAAGTCCCGCGATGATGATCCAGATTGACTCTAAATATGTATACATATTTGTCTGTGTCTATATAAAATCATTGTCATAGGTTGTCAAAATCCTTCTTACCGTCCTTGATATGGTCCGCTTTTGAGATCATTTGCTTCTCTATTTGATGGCTTTATAATAGTGACTGATGTATGAAGAGATTTGTGGTACGAAATTTACAAGGTGTCATACTCTTCCCTACACTTCTTAATTTATTAGAACATAGCCTGAGAATACCTAGACTTCGATTTTTTTGAATTAACAGTTAATCTAGCTATGAATTGTGTATAGTTGTACTCTTGTTTCCATGCGATAGCTGCTTTGCTAAGAAGTTTTCAGTCCATTGCACTTTGCTCAAATGGCTCCATGTGGGATTTTTGGAGTAGGGGTTGAATTCTTGAAGAATTGATACTTTAAAAATTTTCAGTTGCTTTGGTCTTTGTTTGGGGTTAACTGTGCAGGCAATTCTAATTGATCTTAAGAGGGAATTCTGCCGTGAAGTAGGTAGGTGTACCATCTGTTAATGTCGGATAATGTCTTTGTATGTTTTTTTCACCCTAAGCTTATGTGAATACAGAGTCTGTTACAGATGCCCATATTTTTATCCGAAGTAAATCAGAAACTCTGAATCTCACTCACTTCCAAAGTCCAGTGCAGTAAGGGAGTAATAAAGAATACGTGGGGATAAGTGGAAGAGATAAATTAATTGAACGTTAATTGGACATACTGTGGAACTCAAAAGAATGTTAATGTTTGATATAAATTTCTTCCTTCAAAAGCAATAGTGGAATGAGTCACGTGACAGCCTTTTCCATAAAAGGGTTATAGATCAAATGTTGAGGAACTTATGGCATCTCATTTATTTAATGAGAATCCTTTTGTGCATGCAGGGGAAATGGCACTTCTGGTTGAAGGGTTAGGAGTAGGAGGTGAAACATCTCTTGAAGAATACCTAATTCAGCCTGCTGATGCGTTGGGGGATGAGCATGAACCTGTTTCAGAAAATGGTAACATCAAACTGTATGGGCCAGAAGAGGGTCTTTCTTGGATTGCCAAGCCAATCACTAATGAAACTGGAACTCAGAGTTTCCTCTCAAGGCATGGTAGCTTGGAAACACAAAGTGTACCCCTTATGGATCCTGTGGTCACTCTCTTTGGTAGTCTTCGCAATCTTACTGTACCGGATAGTGGGAGCATGCGCAGCATGCGCAGTACGGCCTTTCCCGAGCTTGGGAGTATGTGGAATGCAGCAGCAGAAAGACACATAGATGATGGGAAAAATGATCAGTGGGATGAAGAGAGTGTGCAAAGGGATAATACTGGTGAAGGGTACGAATCTGATGATGCCGCAGGTGATCTTGATGAAAATCTTCATAGCCCTTTACTGTCTAGACACACTAGTGCGAAAGGGGACCATGCAGCTTTTTCTCGTGCTGATTCAAATACAATATCCAGAGCACCTATTCCTCATGGCAGTACACTGAGCATGCGTCGTCATAGTAGTCTTATGAGTGGACATCCTGGTAGCGTCGCTGAGTCATTTGGCAGTACGGGTATTGGAGGTGGCTGGCAGTTAGCTTGGCGCTGGACTGGTGCTGAAGGAAGAGAAGCCAAACCTGAGGAGGGACAATTCAAAAGAATTTATCTACACCAGGAAGGTGGAAGCCAATCCAATCGGGCTTCTATGATGTCATTACCAAGCGTTAGCTTTCAAGGTGAGATGGAGCCCATCCAAGCAGCAGCCTTGGTAAGTCAACCAGCACTGTTTTCTAAAGAGCTGCTGGCTGAACATCCAGTAGGACCTGCTATGGTACATCCTTCAGAAACAGCCAAAGGTCCAAAGTGGACTGATCTTCTTGAACCAGGGGTTAAGCGTGCTCTGATAATGGGAATTTCGATTCAACTTCTGGAGCAGGTAATTGTGAAATTGCAATATAAAAGAATAACATGTAACAGTTTTTTGTTTTAACCTGATTTTTTTAAGCTTCACTGCTAATATTCTAAATCTGTTGTACACGCAGTTTGCTGGTATAAATGGAGTCCTATATTATACACCCCAAATTTTAGAGAAGGCTGGTGCATATGTTATCTTTGCCGACATTGGCATAAGTGATGATTCATCGTCTCTTTTAATCAGTGGAATTACGACTTTGCTTATGCTTCCATGTATTTTAGTTGCCATGCGGCTTATGGATACAGCTGGCAGAAGGTAAGTTTGAAGATTCAGGTTGGGAATCACCGTCGTAATTTTTCTTATAGCTAATTTATTCTAGCTTGGAATGGAAAACTGATCAGATGTTATGAATGCCTGCAGGCAGCTCCTACTTAAAACTGTGCCTATTTTGATCGTAGCACTTGTGGTTTTGGTGATAGTGAATTGTATTTCTATGGGTGATGTACCTTTAGCCGTCATATCTTGTATCTGTGTCGTCGTATACATTTGCTTCTTTGTCATGGGTTTTGGGCCAATACCAAATATCCTCTGTGCAGAAATATTTCCAACCCGTGTACGGGGTGTGTGTATAGCAATATGTTCGTTGGCCTTTTGGTTTGGAGACATCATTGTAACTTACTCTCTTCCGACATTATTGTCCTCGATTGGCCTCAAAGGTGTATTTGGCATTTATGCAGCTGTATGCTGTATATCTTGGGTATTTATATTCTTAAAAGTTCCAGAGACAAAGGGAATGCCACTGGAAGTTATAACTGAGTTCTTCGCCATGTCTCCAGTGGAGAGACAACATGTAAAGGGCCAGGATTAATGCGAAGCCTTTAGTTTTTGATATGAAGATCCTCAGTGTGGAGCAATCCATGCCTCCGATAGGCATTATTTGATTGTTAGTCAGCTGGAACTATAATGGTGTCATATAATGAGTACTTTAAAGTTAAAGAGGGAGAGACAGGCACAACTGTGAAGAGTCACCAGCTTTTTGATTGAACCAAGGTTGAATTTCAATAATGCCCATGATTCAAATTCTTCCTTTCTACCATGTTTATGTAGAGCGAAGAAGACTGAAAAAGTTGTCTGGGCCTATAATCCGGCCTTAATATTTCTTTAGAAGAGTATTTGTTATAATAGAGTTATGTTTTTTCTTCCTGCTTGGTTTCTTGCAATGAGTTTACAATGCTTGAGAAGATAACTGCCGCTGCACTTAGCAGAAATTCTATAATTCCTCGGACGGCTATTTCTAGTGCTTAAATGTCGTGGCAATGTTACGGCAACAACTTAAAGTACATCTTGAGCATTTATGCCCCTAGTTGAAGGATTTTGCCTGTAATGACTGATTTTTAATATTTGATCTATGTATATGTTTCCTGTCATTGAATCACAGTAATATTATCTAATTACAAATGATTAAAATGCACGGAACTCTAGAAAAAATTCCCATTTTGCTTTCCTTCCCACAGTTTGAAACTTTCAGATTATTAATTTCTCAAATGGTTGCTATGCAGCCTACACCAGACATTACTTGAATTGATCAATTATTGGAAGAATAGTTTCTTATGTATGCTTTATGTAGTACACAACAAGCATTAGCATTGCAAAACATTGTTTTAAGTGGACTCTTCCAAAAAGTTGTACCCTCTCTCTACACAAGGCTTTCACATTTGCTACAGCCTATTTTATATAATAACTCATTTTTCAGGTGTTTTAACGAATATGTATTTAAGATCGCTATTGATTAGCCTGAAACATTTGACACAGACATGCCAGTCTTAAGTGATGCTTGTTGCAATTAGTTGTCCAACATTGGAGTGTGAAGACTTGTGAATTTTTTTTCCTGCAGCACGGCAAGTGCATGATATAGGTAAAATATTGATACTGCAAAAGCTTTAAACGATTTCTGAGAAAGAATAGCGGCCGACCTGGGAAAAAGCGATTAGAAAAACATATACGAGATAAATCAACAATTAGGAAGGACAGAAATTAAATAGTAGAGTGTAATCAAATTGAAAAAATAGATCTTAAAGTGCTGTTAAAAAGAGTGAATGATAGGATCACCCTGCCATGTTAACCATTTTAGCAAACCTAAGTCTGTTGGTCCAAAATCATAGATTTTATTGATTAAAATTTTGATTCCTTGATAAATTTATGTATCGGGGGAATGTTGGAGACAATTAGTTTGGCGATTGAAATTTTGGATTTATTGGTCATGTTGTATGGTATGCTATTTTTCATTTAGTTTTTTTTGGAGAGCCTTATTTGTTCATATATCTTTTTATACATCTATTCCTATTTTTATTCATATAAATACACTTTTTAACACACTCAGCTTATGTATGCATCCTATACATTTCGTTATCCCCCATTTGATCATGCCACACTTTTACCTTGGCAGCTAAAACATGGATGTCCATTGTTCTGACCATAACTTTTGAGCAATATCTTAGAATTGCAACTTCTCATACATGTGGAAGTAAAACCATAAGATCTAAAGTGGGCTGCTTTCCATATATAACAAGTTGAGTCCATGCTTCCATAATCTTGCATCTACAAATTGGACCTTTGACATTTTAAACTTCAAATTTAAATATCGGTTGACTCTTTTCCATCCATTTCTTGTCTAGAGCCAACCAAAAATAAATTTATATAATTTCTTGCTATGTACTTTTATCTAAATGCACTCATTCTAATCATTCAAATATTTATTTGATTAGTAGCTATTAACCTTGTTTAAGCAGTCAATGTATTGGGAAGGGGTTTCCTCCTTGTGCAAGGAAGAAACACTTAAATAGGTGAAATGAGAAAACCTAGATCTAAATGAACATTCTAGGTACATCATTTGGTGCATTAATTCTAAATCATCTAAACATCTATTCACATGTAGGGAGAGAAACATTTCAACTAGTGCAAAAAAATAATTTAGATTCACATGAGCATTCTAGGAACTCATGTATGATTGAAGAGTAATCTTGGACTACATTTCTACCAATTGACATAGGAGAACGTGCCCCCTCATGAGATAACAACCACCTTTAGATATGGAGAAGAATACAAGTAGATGCAAACCAAGAGGGCGCAAGAATAGAGTGGTGCAAAATACTAGGTTGAGTTCATAGGTGTAGGACATTTCTACGATTGTAGACTTGAACTTGATCTTCAACCTCAATCTAACATATAGTAGATGCAAAATTTACATTGAGTTGAGTAATAGATTGAGAGATTCTATTTCAAATCATGAAGCATAACATATTCTAGAATCTTCACATGGATCATTCATTCTTCATTCATAGAACTAAATACCTTTATAGGATTCCAAAAATAAATGCTAAACTCAGTGAGAATGTTCATAAGCCAAATAGATTCAAAAGTATCATTAATCGCACCTCGATACTTATTAGCATATCTAGATGAAAGAGCAATTGCAAATTGCTTCTTGCTTGACCAAAAAACTAGTTTGGAACCAAGAGAGAAAAAATATCCTGAAATAGACTTGCGATCTTGAGAATCCCCTTCCCAATCTGAATCTATGTATCCTACCAAGTCAAAATCCACACCCACTAAATAGTGAATTCCATAACCGAGTACCCTAAATGCAATGAAGTATCCTCTTAGCTATTTTCTAGTGCAACTTGCGGGCTTTTGCTTGAATCAAGATACCATGTCTATAGAATATGAAATGTCAGGTTGAGATTGTGTGAGTCAACTACATGTGACTATCAACAAGCTGTTGAAACAAAGTGCCATCCACCAAAGGTGAAGAACACTTAGCTTCAAGTCTGACTCCAAACAAAAAATGAGTTGGTGTAGGCTTACAGTCAACCATGCAAAATCCAGAGAGCATACCAAGAGTGTACTTCGGTTGTGCCAAATGTATTCGTGAAGAAGACTAAGTGATCTCAATCCCCAAGAAGCAATACAAAAAGCCTAAGTCTGACACCAAGAAATGATCACGAAGGGTAGTTTTTACTTGCTAAATGGTGGATGAGTGATTCCCTATGATCAACAAGTGGTCAAAAAAGAAAACCAAAAAGGGGTGAGTATCATCCTTCTACAAAATGTATAAGTGAAGACCATCACATAATCATCCTTATATTTAAGGCTATAGAGAGAATTTTGGAGATGGAAAATTAGAGAATAAATCTAAGTCATATGTTGGAAAATGAACTAATAAGTCTAATTCCATGCAATTTCGATAGAACCAAGGATTTCTTCACAAAATTGAAATAAGTAAGGCTATATTTGAATAAATGTGAAATTGAAAATAAAAATGAACAAACGATTTTTAGTATACTCTCTAAGCTAAGTTTTAAATATTCAATATTTGTTTCTACTTTCTATGCTACTAAGTGTTATGGCTTTGAGCCCTTGCTCATGCATTGTGTTCTTTTTTGTGCTTGTTGACTATTGCCAGAATTTTGGACTTCTTGTGCTTTTGGTCTTTGATAGCCTTCCTCATCTTCTAACGAGATGTTTGATGAATTTTATTCGAATCCGTGGTTTTGGAAAATTCTCCAATTGAGTGAATTTTTGTTTGCACCTTGTGTTGCATTTTCTCATCTTGCATGCCTTTAGTGTTTGGTAGTTGATTTGTCCTCCAGTGATTGCTTGGCTATTTGTTGGTTCTTTTTGGATCTATGTCCTTTGTGTAGATCAAATAGATGGTATGTTTTATTCTCATGTCCTTGATGTAGACCAAGTGGACAATGTGTGATGTATCATGTCCTTGGTGTAGACGAAGTGGATACAGTCTTTTATTCACGTCCTTGGTGTAGACCAAGTGGACAAAGTGTTTTGCGTATGTCCTTGGTGTAAACCAAGTGGACAAGGCCTTTTATTCGTGTCCTCGGTGTAGACCGAGTAGACAAGCTTATTCTATTGGGCTCCTTTTGATGTTGAACCATAGGACTAGGTGTGTTGACTAGTCGTGGGGAGTATCTCCTTATGTGGACCCTAGTTAGGAAGTGGTTGTATAGGCTACATCAAGGAGTTTCTTAAGAAGTCATGACATAATAAAATGATTTGGTATAAACCTTAAAAAAGATAATTTGGTATTGTGGAAACCATTGAACCCTCGAATATCATGCATGACCCAAGCGTGAGGTAGATGGTACTATGGAAATCATTGAATCCCCATAAGGCATGAGCGACCTATGTGTGGGGTAGATGGCGAAGACCATTAAATCCCCACTTTTCATGAGTGATATGTGCATGAGGTAGATGATATTCACCCTGGATTTTAGTATTGGTCTATGTAGGTGGTGATACTCCCTATGGTTGGTACTCTCGCATCTAGGTCTACTAGTTGTGAGTAGCACCCTAATGTAATATGATTGTGATTGCGTTATGGATATTATCTGCATGTTGAGTATTCTCCATGTTGTGCTTGTTTATTTGCATTTGAGTGACTACATTGGGATTACTATTTCCACCCTAGGAACAAGTCACTCATGCCATTCGAGGATTCAATGATTTCCATAGTACCATCTACCTCATGCTTGGGTCACACATTACATTTGGGAATTTAGTTGTTTCCACAATACTAGTTTATCTTGTTTAAGGTTTATACCCAGTTCATTTTATTATGTTGTCACTTTTTAAGAAACTCCCTGACACAACCTATGCAACCACTTTTGAGATGGGGTCCACATAAGGAGCTACTCCCCATGACTACTCAACATACCTAGTCTTATTGCTCAACATAAAAAGGAGGCCAATACAATAAGCTTGTCTACTTGGTCTACACTAAGGACATGAATAAAAGGCCTTGTCCACTTGGTCCACACCAAAGACATAAGAAAAATAGTTCATCCACTTGATCTAGACCAAGGATGTGAACAAATGATTGTGTCCACTTGGTCTAAACCAAGGACATGATACATCACATCTTGTGCACCCAGTCTACATCAAGGAGATGAGTATAAAACATATTGTCTACCCGGTCTACACCAGGTACGCAAATCCCAAAAGTGCCAACAAACAACCAAGCAATCACTGGGGAACAAATCAACTCCCAAACACTCAAGGCATGTAAGTTGAGAAAATGCAACACAAGGTGTACACAAAAAGTTTCTTAATTGGCCACTTTTCCAAGAGCCCAGATTCTAATAAAATTCATCAAACATCTCGTTAGAACATGAGTTTATCAAATACACAAAGCACAAGAAATCCCAAATTATGGCAATAACTCACAAGCACAAAAAAGAACACAATGCATGAGCAAGGGTTCAAAGCCATAAAACATGAGGAGGTGAAAATAAGGTGAGCTCAATTGGTCTCCAACAAAGAGCACATGTCACTCAAATTACCGTCACAAGCATAACTCTACCATACTGGGATGTGTGGTCTCAACTCGTCAAAAGGAGAATCTTTAAAAAATGCCAAAGCAATGGCCACAAACACAAGCCAAGAAAACAAGAGTAATATAGTAGAACATAAGTACGCTCTATTGGTCTATTTTCCAATAGAACAAATTGCTAGATGATTTGAGGTGTGCCTCATAACTTGTACTCAATCAAAAGGCTCAAAAAAGAAAAATAATCATAAAAGGCAGCCATTTCTGGCAATAACCAGCTAGGTGCACTACCTTGAAAACCAATCTAAAACCGAAGGTTTAGATCATGGTATTAAGTAACTAGAATTTCTTCTATCCATTCCAATCACGCATTCCAACTACAATCTTGGGATAAATCAAAGGCTGATTTACAAAAGTTGCCAACATGACAACAATCCCAAACATGAGATCACGCAAAATGAGTTACACACAAAAATGCCCAAAAATAAAACTCAAAATCTCATGACAAAATTAGAACCCATTGGTTCTCATAATCCCAATAGCCCAAAAATGCAAAAAAATTCCAATTTTGACAATGTGGAAGAAAATGGACAACCTAAGGATAGACATTTTACAATTGAAAACCCACATACTCGTACAAACCCAAATGAGCATCAAATGCAATCACAAAAGTATGGAAAATTGAGATATAGATCATGCTATTGCATTCCAAGCAAGAAACAACTGAAAATGAGGAAGAATGAATAAAATATAGAAAGCCCTACCTCTCAATCAAGTAGTAAACCAAAACAGAGAAATAAATCGATACTCTGCGAAAACCAAAACAACTCTAGACAAGAGGGAGCAATTGTGACATGAATCCAACAAGCCACTACTCACAAAACTCAAACAGCTGAGCCGCTCCAATGAGAAAAAATTGAATTTCTCCATAAGAGGGTTGGAGAAAATCACAAAACTCCATAATGAAAGGTGAATTAAATTTCACTTTCAAAACATAAAAAAAGGTATTTACCAAATTAATAAATCAAATAAATAATAAATCACTTAAAAACTCAAATAGAATTCCCAAAAGCACAAAGGATAACTAAATCAACTCCGATAATAGATTACGCCCAAGGCACAATTTTTCCAGTGATTAAATAATCAACATTTAATAATATCAATGAGCATATATTAAAATATAATACAATTAAGACCTCTACTGAATGCCTAAAATGCAAAGACAATTATTGGTCTAAATAATATGTAATAAAATCCAGGCTCTTTCCTACACAATAGTTAGAAGGTAATAATGCAAATCAGATACACCATTCCATTTAGGAATGAAATTGTCTATGTATGCAAAATGACCAATGTGACTATCTCCTATGCCACTTATCGGGATAAAGACATACTCAAACCCATAGCTTAGGTAGAATGATGTCTGGTACCTGTTCACTAAAACATGCACACATCAAGTGCAACCACACATGGTATATAAAGCCAAAGCACATGCATTATAACCAATGTACGCCTAATGGAATAGTGACACTCTAGTGAGATGATTAAACATATGTATTAGAATTGAAGGGCACCAGTCATTCCATATTTAATTCCCAATGTACATTTCATTTAAATTAAAACATTTAAATAACATTTTACGACAATATGAAAAAATAATAGTGAAAACTCTAAATGCATATCTATCAACATGATAAAGCATAATATCACTAAAAACTTGAGCTAACATCATGATAAAATATATAATGATCCCCAATCTAGATAACATCTAAACATGATAAACAATCATAATTTGGTAGTCACTAGCACATACATTAGTGAAACCATCAAATCACATCATTATTCATATAATTTGTGATGTCTCATAAATCAAATAAGCCAGATACCATCATAACCTCAAAAGGTCTAGCACCATGAATCAAGTATGCAACAAACCACATCACAATTGTTCTCACAACTAGACGTAAGGGCATATCAACTTACCGATGCAATGACATAAATAAAATCACCCGAAAGGTAACAAACTATCATGGGTCCAACATGATCACACAATACAAGAGTATATCCATCTAGGCATAAGGTGAGATCAAATAATCACATATACCAACAAGAAACATCCGGAGCCAAACAAGGCATCACAAAATATTTCATCCAACTACATAGAAGCACTAACACACATAAGGTTGAAGCCACATCCATTAGGATTTCATGCATAAAGAAAATAGGAGAGGCACTACATTCTCCTCCCAAAGGACCAAGATTATTCCTGGAAGATTTCAAGTCAAACAACAAAGCACACAAGATGTGAGATCCACAATCTAGGCCAATCATGAAATGGCCATTTGATTCCTCCACAAGTTTGGGCAAATCATACCAACTCTTGACCAGCTAGTCTCACAACTACTGAAAGGACTAACACGCTGAAAAGAGCATTCAAAATTCTCAAATTCCTACAAGGGGATCAAAATACGTGCTAGGAAAGATGCATCTAGTCATGATTTATTCCAATGAGGCATAACACTTGCCTCTCTACCTTATCATGAGGCATCCAGTCATAAAATAGTTCCCTCTAAGGTCTCCTCTAAGACCATGGCACCAAAACCCTCAAACCAAAAACTCAAGAATGAGGGGAATATCATTGCTAAAGACAGGGAACCACGACCATGCTCATCTGGAGCATAGTTAATCCAACTATAGTTTCACTAAATCACTCAAGAATTTGAAAATGTGAGGATTCTTTTCCAAAATGAACTTCTCTAAGAGATACTACGTCCATCTCAACGTACCAAGAGGTACCAACACAAAAATGTTTCCTCTCACAACCAAGATAACTCATACTATAGAGGCCTAACATTTCACCCCTTCAGCATGAAGGGATACACAAAATCCAACTAAACACCAAGTGTAGGAGCAATATGATTTCTATGACATCGAGAGTTCAACTATAGCTGGGACAAGGGTCACTCAACCCAACTATACCATGGTCTCACCTTTAAAAAGGTGACATGGAATCCTACACTCACACCCTTAACCAAGATCAAGATGGTAAGATATGTCCATAAAGACCGCATCCACATCTAGCTCTACTAGGAATTCCTCTAGCCAAACCAATCTCCAACATGGAGTTTCACCAAGAAGGGATAGTGTAACTAATAAGGACAAGGGAGAATCAAAGAATGGAAAAGGAGATCCTCTCCATCCCCACACCATGCTAGCCAACCTAGAAAGTTAGGGAACCCCCAACAACAGTGACCCAAAGAACACTCGACAACAATCAATAACCCCAAATAGTGGTGCCCAAAGCATCTCCACAACCACTCCCATATAAGAAAGCACAAAAGCATGACATGGTCTAAAGACCCACAAGCAAAACTAACATCATGGGTGGACTAAGGCACACCCAACCATCCAAATTAAGAAATGCCAAGAAAGAGAACAATCAAAATCTCAATATCACACGCATGGGAGCAACCAAAATCACTATAAGCATACATACTAGAATTCAATGCAACATCTAGCTTCAACCAATACCACACAAGATAAGCATTAACATTAATAGAAAATACCATTTATAACATGATTCTAACTAATGTTCAAGATGAGGTCTACCAAAATAAACCATCCATTCTTAACTATTCACATAAAGATCATGCAATTTCTAATCTCATTAAACATGATACACATTTACTCATCAATTTCACAATGCAACTATTAACTTCCATACAAAAGAAGATTTATAGTTTTGTGCATCTTTAATCAATTAATGATAACATGCATATGTATCATTGATAACTTGCACTTCTTTTCATGTACAAGATAAGATTTCCTTATAATTTAAATAAACAGACATTCTAATTATCATCTTTACATGTAATCAACAAGCACAATATAGTATGTTCTCTGTGGTGTTCTCCCAACACTTACTATTGGAGGTTTGCAATGAACATGATAGAATCACACAATCACAAAATAGGGAAGAAATACTAGACACGTGAAATAGTCACCATGATATTGAAATGAAAAACTAAAATAGGGGAATCATCAATTCCTATAGTAAATCCTAAAAATGAGCTCATTTCAACAATAAATTAAACATGATGAATGTCATAAATATATAGATGGAAATTTTTTGGTGACTACTCCAAGCATAAGAAAATCCAAAATTCAATTGTAGCGCACACAACATGTGTGATAATCAACCAAGGAAGGAAAATAATTCACTAATAATGAAACACAATCTGAAACATCATGACCAATATTAGTCACATCAGAGTGAGTAATCACTGCATGATATTGAGGAACACAACATCTTAGCAATGTTAGAGAACCTACCCAAACACGCCGAACAATGAACCGCCTATGATCCCAATCATATGCAACACTATATTACACAAAAAATGCAACAATTCCTTTCTCAATTTGAATTCCTTTACCTTTCGATGTAATGCAATAATTTTACTATGAAGGGTTTTAATATGAAGGAGGTCTAAGAACATCCTCAAAATATATACTTGAAAGAAATACACAAGCTCACCAAGATCACACCACATATGAGGTGAATTACAACTACAAGTGATACACACATGAGGTTGAAACATGAGATTTGATCTTTTAGAGGGGTTCTCAACATGCTCACATAAGAGGGATTACACAATGATGGATCAAGAGATGATTGACCGACAACCACATAGGTTCTTCCCTCATTGGGGATACACATAACACACATCACGAGTCACCAAAATTGGTTGTAACAATACAACACAAACCACTTCACAATGTTATGGCCATAGTATCAACATCATACAAGGGACAATTAATCTCTACAACCACTATGGCCCCATTGAACTCAATGCAAGATAATACAAGGTCACAAAGAATAAAATGCTAGATACACATGATACCACTGGAGGGAACAATTCAACATGATGCTTCACAACCACAAAAACATAATTCCTCAAGAGATGAAGGAAACCATGCACTTTGGGGACATAAGTTATTAACCCAAATGATCTATCATATAATATTAATTTGACTCATTACCAATGAATATTTCTTTTCATGAATGTAATGGTGCATAACTATCACTCTTCAAGTGGAATGCATTTAAATGCAATAAATAAGATGCCAACATATGTAAAACATAAATCATTTTGTTTACTTCCACATTAATAAAATAATTACTAAATATAACACACCACACTCCATAAACATTAAGGATTTGGTTAAGAAAGCAGAAGACGGGTGGAATTTTGTGAAAGGAAAACAAAAATCTAAACATTTTCCCTCTTTTGATATGTCCCTTCGTTCCTAGATAGGGAAGAAATAACTTTTGTTGGGATTTTCTTTGCGGGCAGCTAGACCTTAGCTAGAAGTATTTATCTTTGTTGTCCGCTGGAAGTCTCAGGGTTGCTGGACTCAATTGTTCCATTCTTTTATGCAACATATTTTCTTGTTGGGGTTCCATATTTTTTCTTCTGGTACTTTTTTTATTCCAGGTTGTGGGAGCCTGTTGTAAAACCCTCAATGTGGTCTTGATCTGTCCCATGTAAGAATGCTTTTTTGAATATCCTTTCTGACCATTTTGTATAGGGTTTCAGGGCCCCTTCAAAACATGTTTTTCCCTTAATCAAAACACACAACACTCCATAAGGAGTCAAACAATAGGAACTCAAGGCCATGCATCGACATCAATCAATTACCCTGACCAAGTAGGGTCACACAAGAAAACAATCCACTCGAGGGAAACTAAACATTTGAAGAAAGCAAGAAGCAATATATACATATTAGCTATCATGATATAACCAATGGAAATGTAACCATGGTTGCTAAGGCATCCACACACTCAGACCACAAAAGGGTCACCAAAAAATCCAAAAAAAAAAGAGCAACACACCAAACAAATGGTCTAAAGTCTATAATGAGGTTCTCACACAAGGGTATCGTTGAGCGTCGTGATTACACGATGTCATAGTAGGGAATAGAGATGATAGAATCACTCTCAATGTTACGTAAGGCTATTTTAGAACCACCTGAGTAGCTCAATTGAAGACTGATGTGAATGTTCACGAGGAGGCCTTTGCTGGTTCGATCATTTAGAGGCTGCAAAAAAAACTTTATAACAACTTTTTTGTATTTTCGATATTTAAATGAAATACAATTTCCTAGCATGAAAATTTAACTTAATCTATTATGACTGACTTCAAAAAAATTTCAAAATAATAAGGTAACAATAATTAAAGCCAATTGCTAAAGTGAAAACCTAACAGACACAAACCATCACTATATCAAGTTGCAAATTAAAGCACCAGGAGAATGAAGAAAACCCACAAAACATAAATTAGAATTATTCACAAATCACATTTGTATCTGAATGGCTTCCTTTTATTCCTTTTAATATTTCCTAGGTTCTCCATCATTTTCTCTCTTATTGCCTTAGCTAGATCATAATCTTTATTTTCTTTTATCATCATATATTTTGTGTGAATAACACTAACCGGGATGCAATTAACCTTGCTAGAATGATAGATCATGTACCCTACGACCATTGAAGAAAATATGACTTCATCATACTCAATGTCATTAACTGTCGTGGCATGTCCATCTCATTTAAATTTTGTCAATCTCTTTACTTCCTCCTTATGAGTGTTGCAAAAAATAGGCACTTCATCAGCTGCACTAAGACCGGTTACAACATGAATAACCTCCTTGGTAATCTCATGAGGTTTATCCAACCATATATATCGTCTATGAAATCAACTTATAACATACCTTATCTGCTCCTTTTCAAATTCACACAAAAAATCAACAACATGATGTAAACCTTTATCAACAATTCCTTTATGTTAATCTTTTAAAGTCATGGTACTCTCTCTACACAATTTATTGAATTGCTCATATATTGTAAATGCTCCTAGATTTTCTAATTTTCAATGAATATATGCTCTTACATCTTGAGTGCAAAAATATATAGGGAACACTAGATAGAGCACCTGCGGGGTCATTTTCCATTGATTTCCATGAACGTTTCTTAAATTTTGGCCTATGATCTTTAGAGACTTTGACTAATATAGATATATCCATCTCGAGTTCTTAATTTTTGTAGCAAGTAACTGATAAATACTTTTCAAAGTATTTTGCAAGGGCTCTAGATGAAGAATCAACTTCTGATTCAACAAAGATTTTGATTGGTCTTTTTCTTCTAATTGATGTAAGAAATCACACCTTTTAGCCTAGACCACTACATACTGCATAGAATGCACTTTCCTCTTTGTAAGATGTTTCTTCTTGTGCGAGATAACAATAAATATGAAGAATTTTCCTTTTCACCTACCTTGACATGAGCATTAAATGTGTAACCGATAGAACTTCTTCTTTTCACCAATTGAGATGAAGTGTGTAACTGATAGATTAGGACATTCAATCGATACACCAAGACTCTCACAAATATGTTTACATTCCTTCCCACATTTGATTATGCAAATAGATCTTACCACTCATCAATAGGGGGTCTGTATAATGGATTTTTACAATTTTTTCTCCCCCTAAGCTAAATGTTATCTTAGTTAGATGATGAGGCACCCACACTAGGAGATGATGTGGTACCATTAAGTTCCTTACTCTCTTTGTTAACATCTTCCTTCTTTTTCCAAATATTATTCATTTCTTTTCTGACTTCTTCTGCATCTACCATCTTCTTTCCTTTTTCTCTTTCTCACTGGTTTACTGATTGGTTCTTTGATCTGCAGTTTCTTGCTAAGTGTCCAATCTTATGATAGTGGAAGCATGCCATATAAGTAGCTCTCCAAGGTCTTGCATTACTTCTTGTACTCCTCAATTTGCAATCATTAGCCAAATGTCCATGGTTGTGACAAACAAAACATGTAACATTAGACCGTCTTTTCCATTGATAAGGGCTTGATTGGTTCACTAGAGACCTCTGATTAATAATCCTTGATCTGTACTTATCAACCTTGTGACCATACTTGTTGCAATAATAACAAAACCATAAAAAATTCTAGATCTACAGTCCTTTGCAAAATGTCCAAATCTATTACAGTTATAGAAATACCCATTAAATATACTTGTCCTACTTACCAACATACTCCTACATACATTTGTAGTGTGACCAACCTTATGAAAGTTAAAAAAAAGGTTTGGAAGATTTCTTTCCAGAATTCCTTTGTGTTACCTTCAGTGTGGATTCTTCTTTCTTATTCTCCTTAGATGATTCTCCAATCTCAAAGTTTCCAAAAAACATGAGACCTTTAGTCTCCTTGCTCATCCTTTAATTATTAAGTTGTTCATCCAACTTTAAAGAAACTTCATTTTAATTATTGAATAAGTTATTAGAATTCTTTAATTCTCCTTTCACCTTCTCATTCTCATTTCTTAGACTCTCATTCTCTTTACTCAAATTCTCATTTCTCATTATCAGATTCTTGAGTTTCCTCTTAGATCTTCCAATTCCTCTCTAGTCTCATTGAGATATGCATGTAAGGTACCTACCTCTTGATCTGACTTGGGGAGTTTGTGTTCCTTATCCTTCAGGGTATAGTCCTTAGCTTTAGAGCATTTTCAATGAATCTCCTTGGTTTCTTCTCTTCACACATTTTGATTGCTTGACCTTCAAGATATTTCCTTAGATTTTATTTATCTTTTGTCATGTTCTCATTTTCTTTCATTAAATATACAATAGCTTCCTCAAATTCTTCAAATCCATGTTCTAATAGGTGTTCAATGTAGTCTTGGATTTCATTCAGTTGCTCACAAATTTCTTGCCTCTTAGCAATAGACATCTTCAGTTGATCTTTCAGTTCATTTATTACCTGTTGAGGTTTGAAAATATCACCCTAACTCAGGCATTAGGGTTCACAGATATCTCATCCTAACAATGGAAACCTCCTCGAGCTATAGGTGGAATCTGATTGAGAAGGAATCTCCGGATTCTAGGCCGGTTCCTATTTGATTTGGAATATCACCTCCTGATTGAAACTTGAATGGGGAAAGGGAAAGAGACAACTTAAAACTGAAAGGAAATGGGGTGATACACCAAAAAACTTGATCTAGACTTATGAAGATCTTCAAACTGGCATTCACAATTACAAACTACTGAGATGCATTGACATTCGCTATTCAACATATAGGCTGACTAAAATCATTGCTAGGGTAAACACCACGAACAATGAACTCTGCCAACATACATATAGATTTTGCAAAAGGCTTGAATTTTGATAACCTAGAAAAGGAATCGGAAATAATTCACTTAACCAGATTACACAAAATGTACAACACTTAAATGCAGAAGGAAGAATAGGATTGGTGCTAAACTCATGAATTGATGCAATATGAATGACCTGATTTATTTCCTTTAAAACTCTGAAAATGGTTACAAAAATGCAAAAAGGGGACAGAGGAACAAACATATTAACTAAGCCTTCCTTTTCCACGATTCCAAACCCCTAAAACTAAAAATCAGTCTCAGTTATATGCCCTCTTGAGGCTGAATTCAAAAATCTAGGCCCCCTAAATTTGCTCCAAGAAATGCTCAAATTTAGCTATAAAATAGCCCCCCAAAGTCCTAAGCATAAATTATGCCTTTATTTTAGCATCCCTAAATGTTGGTATTTAAAAATATATATCTTTAAAATATATTACCAACATATTACAAAATAATTGGGCCTTATTACAAAAATACCACCTATCCTAAACAATAATAGAACTTAGTCACAAAAAAAAACCTAAGTCCTAATGTTATGCCAAATTCATAAAGGGTCAACATGACCACTCTATGAACCCGCAACCCATGTGAAAATATCAAGAATAATATGCAAGGTGGCTCTTGCAACTTTCGAGGCTGACTCTCAATGCACTGCAGATATTTATTGGCATTTATTATTCTCCTTTGCTATCAGACTTGAAATCTCATTTCAACCTAGCACTATTCTTGATCTTTTCATTCATTTGAGATTGGGGAAAAAAATTGAAGTTCAATCCCTTATTCATGGCAGCTTGCAGTTTGTATTTCTCTGTATCTATCTCCTTCTCTGTGTTTAGTATCTTAAGGCTCAGGATGTGAATGGGAGAACTCAAACTTAGCTGGACTTGAACTAGACTAGAGATTCACTGGCTTTAGACTGACAGTTCTCAGGCCCTCCAAAATTGGCTGGAAAAAACTTTGACTGTTGTGGCTCGTTGATGAGGAACTCGGGTTATGACTTGCTGAACTTTGACTTGTGATGGATGAGCTCAGTCTTTTATTGGTAGTTGAACCCTCCTTTCTTGGAGTTAATCTGGCATTATTGGCTTTGTAGTTTGATCTCAAGCTCTTGGGGCAACTGTTGAACTTTGGCCTTTGACACTTGGTCTCATGTAATGAAGAACTCGGCTTTAACCGAGAGATCATGGGCTATTGAGCTATTGTTTATTTGGTAAAGAACTAGAAAATTAGCATCATTTGATGAATACGAGCTTGGCCTGGAAGCTCGAGGCTTTTACTGGCAGTGAACTTGGCCTTAGACTTTTGAAAGAACTCGACCTTCAACTGGTATTTAGTTTCCAACCTTGAGATAAGTATTCATACTTTCCTCTTAACTTTTCTTAACTCGTTGTTTGAACATTTGAAAGAGCTAAGTTTGACGCTCCCTTTCTCTTGCACAAATTTGGACTTTTGCTTACTGTTTCAAAAGTGAAAAAATCTGAAAGTTACTCCAAACGTATAATGAAAACATTGTTTATAAACTCCAATATGAAGTGTCACTTCTTCTCGGCTTTAACTTTGCTTGCTTGTAACATGAAGGGTTCTCTCCATTTGAACTCGACTGTATTTTCCTCCTTTTGCTAAAACTTAGGGCTTTTCTTGCTTACATGGAAATACTGATAGTATACTCATTTTATGGCCTGAATCCATATATTGCACCACTGTTTGGTTGTCTTTCCTTGCTAACATAAAAAAATGGAGTTGATATTTGATACTTGGCATATTTTTCAAAACCATCACTACCTCGGTCTTGATGTACTCGACTGTCTTTATTGATATTTCTAGCTATTCTTTATGCAACTCGATCTCTATGCTTTGTTTAACTATTGTTGACTGTGTCCTGGATTCCTTTGGCTGTAACTTGAGGGAGATTATCACTTTCTATTGCTTTATGTCCATGGTTAAAGCCAAGTTCCCTTCTCCTTCCAGTTTTGCAAAAATTTTATGGCTTTTCTTGCATAAAAGTGGAAATCTAATGGCTGTTTCATTATATTGCATCATTGCTTGTAGACTCCAGTGTAGCTATCTATTTTCTGTGGCTTGACAAGCTTTGACCTGTAGCTTTATTTGTACTCATATCTAGCTCGGATTTTGTGGTATACAACTAGTCTTTAGCATTACATACTTTGTATTTATTGTATTCACGAGACTTTATGTAGCTCAATCATATTAGGCTGTAACCTAAAAATTCCGTGAAGCTTGAAACAAGTGCTTTGACTATACACACATGCTGGAAAATGATAATAATCAATGCATTAAACTGATTACTCTCTTTGAAATATGCTGAAAGAACATTTGTTAGTGAGATTCGAGCACGGGCTCGTGACACCCACTAACAAATGAATACTGATCATTATTTGACATCTGATAATACATTTCCTGTAGCATTTTTTCTTATAAACCAACACAGTCATTTCTCTTTTTGTGTACAGATACATCTAGTAATGAAATTTGTTTATGAGGTTCGAGCACGGGCTTGTGACACCCATAAATTTTTTTATGTGACCTTGAACTTGATACTTTGAATCTATTCAGCATATGAGCAACACTTTATAGCATTTCTTCTAGTGAATACCACAATGAACAACACACTACATCTTTTTACATTTTATTGTGATATGGAATACCAGTCCATTTGAACAATGCTTTTACTCTGTTTAAAAGAAAAATCAAAACCAATCCACCATATTATGTTAGTGAACATAACCAAAAGATATATTTTGTAACAGTGCCTTGCATGATGACAATCATGCCTTAATGTCAGTCAACTGGTATGTTCACTAACCTAATGCTATTCCGTTGTCCTGAAAAAGGTTTCTCAGTTATAAACACTAAATCCCTTTGATTCAGATATTTGGTTTATATAATAAAAACATGCATAATGATGGCCATTAATAGTAAAAGGTTTCATAAAATTATGTCCCTTTAATACTAATTTTCATTTTATGTGTATGCACATTTCCTTATTGCATTGAAATACCAGATAGATATAGGTGTAGCTCTGAAAGATTCTGATTATTGTATGATGTTCTAGATTTATGCATTGCTTAGATCCAATTGGATCTAACATCTTTTCACTCTTCCATGATGCAGGAAATCCTAAAGAACTAGGACCAAACACAAAGACTCAGACAATGAACTTGAGGACTTGAACCAGACAAACAACCAGCTCCTGATATGTAGATGAATCCTCAAGGCATTGCAAAGGACCTTACTCATACCTCTATCACATCTTTCTATTCTGCCCTTTGTACTCTATTTATTGAAATGAAATATGAAAGAACATTTGTATATTACATTCAGTTTGAATGCACAATGTAATGATCAATTATGAATTTGAAAATTTGAAATGTGATAAATACTTAGAGTACAATAAAAATTGGTATGAATGAAATAAAAAAATGTTAATATACATCACCTTAAGAATAGTGTTAAATGGAAGTACCTTTATGCAACCCTTTCCTATTTGTGTTCATCATTCTGCATGTAGAAAAATAGGGTATATTTATTACAATCTCCGCTTCCTGATGCTTCCTTTTGTACTTATAACTCTCCATGCCTTTCTTAGGAATCTCATCCAAATTGTTAGGATTATTCAAGGGCACCAAGCTTTGATACCAATTGTTAGTCTGAATAGGCACTAAGAGGGGGGGGAGGGTGAATCAGTGCAACAATAAATTTGATAACTAAATTTACAAACTTGCAAAGCAACCAATATGCAAAACTAAAAATAATGTAGAACACTATCACATCCAACATCCAAAAAGATTAACAAAAGACACCAAGATTTTCTCTTGGAAACCCTTGTTAGAGGGAAAAAACCACACGTGGGAATGATGCTCACAATATTTCACCGGGCTCAATAAAATATGGTCTATTAGGATTGATTACAATCACCTTGTCAAAGGCATACCCGGTTAAGAGTATCTTAGCCTTGTTAAGAGCTAGAAAATCCTGTTAAAGATTAATCTGTTAAGAGATTAAAAAAAATATATAATGTGTCACCTTGTTAAAGGATTTAGCCTTTAGATCTTGTTAAAGATCCTACCCACAATGTTAAGCGTGACCCTGTTAAGGAATTTTGTATGCAAACCTGTTAGGGCTTGCCTTGAGATAAAACCAAGTAGAAAATGATATGAGGAAATAACACTTCTTTCTTGCTTGAGTAGATCCAAATAATCTCAATCACTACTAAGCTTACATACACACCTATTTTCTAAATCACACCTCCTAAAAAACAATCTATCGCTATATCCACATTCTCTCTTTTTCCTCCTTTTTTTCTGATATATTTATATTCTTTTCATTAAGGTAGTTAAACAACCCTCACCACTTGAGATTCAAATCTCCCTCTCAAGCATAGTCAACTTTCAACATGCCTAAATCAAATTCCACAATCAAATCAACTTTTCAACCATAGGATTCCACCGCACCTTCGATTCATCCTATAATATTCATCTTCATCACTTTTTACTAGGTACTTGTACAACTTCAATAAATCCCTTCATTATTGATCATAGAAACATGGTTTACCTTTCAACATCAACATCTTCCATGTTATCACAATACTTGGACAATATATTAGCCTTTTACCAATACCAGATCAACTGATCTAACAATCTTTTGATCAAACACTTGCTTCTCTTTGCTTACTGTTCTTCACTATTGTAGTCACATGAACTTTCATAATCTCTCTCGATACATGGAATTAGATGATGCAATCACATAAATATTATTCATAGACATTTTTATACCATACTCTAAAATCACACACCTAAACTCGATCTCCAGCTCCAGATATAATTCTCAGTGTTGTGCATCGTTTGTACCTGAGACAACGGCTAGGAATATGAGATGCAAATTCCCCTCTTGAAAGAATGATGAAAATCAATCCCAATGTTATTTTTGGCTGGGGCTCAACCATGTGGATAGCTTAATTGAAGATAAATGTGAAACTGTTCACAAGGAGGCCTTGCTAGTTCAATTCTTGAAGAGGCTGCAAAACAAATTTCAACAAACAATATTTTTTGTATTTTTTAGGTTCAAATATGTATGCAATTCCTATTATGAAAATTTAACATAAATCTATGATTAATTAGATTTCCAAAAAAATAACAAAAGGTTAGGGTAATGAGAAATTGAAATCAAATAACTTGTAAGAAAACTCCTAAATAACATAAACCACTGATATATAAAACTTGTGAATTAAATCAATAGAGAACTTTAAAGAAAACCCACACAATAAGAATCAAAATTTCTCACAAATCATAAGATGCAAATCCGATCATCAATGGAATGTAAATAAAAGATGCAATGTTTCTCAAAATTTATGAAATCATGAAGTCTCCATGAATGCATGCACACATGAGAAAAAATTAACCTTACGCACGAAAGAAGTAATTCCCAATAGTTCGTCACAACAAGATGATGCAACAATGATAAAATCAGAGCTAATGAATACCATAGACATAATACAAAATAAAATGAATGGATCTCTAAAATAGATGAATTAGCTACAAAAATGGGTAAGTCCTCATACTGACATGCATGAATTTTGGCCTTTCAGACTTTGAAACTTTGAAAAATGGTTCTAGAAATTTTTGAAGTCCAAAAAACTATATTTCATGTTTGGGCCATTTTGAACTTATTCCTCTGATAGGATTCCAGGATGTACTGTGCGGAATCGGTAAATGACTTCTTTTACTTCCTTGTAGTTGGGCAATGACATGGATCTCATAGTTTTCTCTTGTTACTTCCATAAGTTCTTGATGCGTGAGGTAAACTCCTATAGCTATTATATGTTCTCCATGATGGTCCTTATCTCTTCTATAGTGAAACATTTTCTGGAGTTCATCCTCTATATTTATGGCCTAAATCATCCCTCAAAATTGCTGTATAATGTGAACTCATCTTGGTAGATTTTTAGATCAAGTATTTCAAATAACTTGTCTCCCTCAGTCACCAAAGATGCTGCATCCTCCCTCATGTTTTAAAGTCCTTCCAAAGTTGTAAAAACTTCTTTTTTGGCTAGTTGCACTTTACCGAGCCAATCATCAAACCTATCTAGCTCATCATCCTAGTATAACAAGAGCAAAATCTGGAACCTTGGTCTCTGAATTATCTTCAATGATATCTGGCTTGAGATCCAAAATAATATCTCTAGTTTTATCTTCACCACCTTCTGATCTTCCACATAGTTCTCTACCATCATGATAATGAGGTATGGTGAAGAATGTATACTAGATGGGCAGTAGCATTCACCAACCCTACCAAGCATAAAGCGGTGCAGTTTGGAGACTTGTTGTCTAGTTGGACACATTGTGTCAGAAAATCATTCCAGTCCATACAACCAATATTAGTATATGTGATTTCATTGTGGAGGTTCCCTATTTTGGATGGGGTGTTGTACCATATATACTTTTACTTGAGTGTCTTTGGGATAGACATCTTTGTAATCTGCATGCATATGCAATTGTTAACAATGTATTATTGGAAGCGTAAAATTATTCTAACTTCAAACCCTAATTTAGCAAGCAATTGACCTAGAAAAACCAAAGAAAACAACTAAAAGGACTCAAAAAGATAAAATAGCTAACTCCCTAGACTTTTTGGTCTTTTGGACCTTTGTAGTTCGAAAAGGTCATTGGACTACAAAGGGCCGAAAGGCCGAAAACATCACTGTACAACACAAAAGGTAACTCTTGGTGGCGTGTAGTTTTGGATTGCAAGGAGATTTTTAGAGTATGGAAATGCAAAGATGAGGAAGTGCAAAGGTGTAGTGATATTTCAAGGAATCAAAGTTTCACATTGTTAGTGTGCGAAGGGTATGTCAATGTGTAAAACTCTGAATGTGCGAAAATGAGTTTGTTTTGTTTTGTTGTTGCTTGCGTTATCTCAAGAGGAAGGTTTTTGGTATGTTAGAGTGCAAAAATATAACATTGAAGAGGCTCTAACACTTTGATTTTAACCCAAAAATAAGGGTTTTCGATCCTCGACCCTAAAACCAAAAAAGAAAACCTAACGAATATGAAAATAAAATAAAAACAAGAATGAAAACATGGATCAAAATACTCAAACCCTAATCTATGAAAAAGAAAAGGAGAAGAAGAATAATGAAACACTACCTTAATAGATGAAGAAACCCAAGAAAATATGCAATGAATGATCTCAACAAATCGAAGACAAGCATGCGGTCAAGTACGAATATAAGCACAAAGATCCACAAGCATTGCCAAAGGCACGTGAAGTAATTCACACTTGGAGCTTGAACAAAAAAACTAAATCATAGAATGATGGAAAACCAACCCAAGATGGCCTTTTTTAGGCCTGATGTGAATGACGTTAGTAGTCACTGGTTTTAGGGTTTTGGACCTTAGTAGTCTAACAAAGTCATCAGACCGTGAAAGTCTAAAAGTCTGAGCCTCCTGTGGGCTTTCAGTCTTTTGGGGTTTTGGGGTTTCAGAGGTAGATAGACCTTCGAAACACCAAAAGTCCAAAAGTTATAAAAGGGGGCTATAAAAGGGAATTTGACCCAAACAACAAAGAGCCCCCCCCACCCCCCCTAACAAAAAAAAAAAAAACACTAAAAAGGACAAAAGGGACCTAAAAGAACACAAAAAATGATACCCAACTATCGGGATCCCTAGTAGGGACTCACTATTTGACTGAACAAGTACCTATTATGAGTGTAATTTAAGACTCCAAACCAGCTATAAAGCCCAAAAGACTGAAAAATGGGGGTCCCCATTAGGCTAAGCAACCAAAATGGGGTGTGCATTGTGGAACCACAACGTGTATCATCCATCCATTAAGGTACAAAGACCTAGGAGGTGTTCTTCCTCCAACATATGCTACTCAGGTTAGTTCTTATAAAAACTCTAAAAAATGCCACACTTAGGCACCCAAACAATATGCTGCCACTAGCTCATGAGACAACACATGTGCACTCACACTCCAACTACATCAACTATGTGAGAAACATATACCAAGAAATCTCAATGTATAAACATTTTCTCTAATACTAGATGTAATGCCCCACTAGGGAACCCTTGGAACAAAGGGTCAATTATGCACTTAACAATATTTTTTGAACATGGAATAAATATCATGTACATAAGTACATCAAATAACCATATGCATAAGCAATATATAATCATGCAAGGAAGAAAATTATGATTGCTACACAATCATACACCAACAGAATACTAACAAGTACTTACAAGGGTTCCATGACAACCCAATAATGTACTTTGAATGGAGTACACATGTTCATGAGATTTCCCTACAAGGATTTGGAGAATGTCCAAAAATCACAAGAGGCTAAGTGAGTAATAACCCATGGTTAAACATAGAGGAGACTAATCCATCTAACAAAGATTCATTTTAAACCTAAGGTAAGTGTTCCTAATGTGATTAAATATTCAATTTAATTACCTTATATCCATCCATAAACCAACAAGGAACCATCAAATAATCATCCCATAAACATAAGTGAGTCACAGAACATTCAAGCTTGGCTAGGAAACCAAATTGGACATAGACACCAGAGAAAGTAGAGACATTGATCCATACAGGTGCCAATGTGGCATGCACAAACACTAATGTTGGTAAATGCATGAGATAGAAAAGTATTAGACTAGTGGGCTAGAAACAATAAACCATAGCATAAACACTGATTATCCTAAGAGCTAGTTCAGGTATAAGAATTGATCTATTAATTTCTATTGACCAATAAAATAATAAAGGAAAAAAACCCAAGTTGACACCAATGTATGACTGATAAAAAACTATCTCCACACATGGGAGTAATATATACACATTATATAGGCCATATAAATTGATATCAACAATAACAATGAAATAGATTAATAATTTTATCAACATAGCATCATATACATGTAAATCACTAAAAGGAAATGCAAAGGAAAGAATGAGCACATCATGCTTGAACTTTATCTCTAGAAGAAGTCCACCACCTATACACTAGTACCCAGTAGTGGTAAAGTGTAACACCACCCTACCATGTGGAACCCTTAGGCCCACCCCACTATTGTTGTGGAGATAGTCAGATGACCCAAATACAAATAATGCACATACAAGAAGTAGTCTATCACTCATGCCACACAAGTGAAAGAATCAAGGAATGGTACAGTAATCCCAATGCAGTCACTTAGATGAAAATAAAAAGCACAACTTGGAGAACACTCAACATGTAGACAATATCCATAACACAATCAAAATAATAGTACACCAAGGTGATACTATTGTTATAATATTAATCCTAATCAAACTCAAAGGTTATTTTTTCCCCACTTTCATCAGCATAGTTCCCCCCCCCCCTCCATTTCTTTCAACAAGGGTTTGGGGGAAATTTTTGGACTAACCACCAACATCCCCCTTCGAGAATTGTGACATGGTTTAACAACCTCTTATGTATTCTATAAGTCTATTAGTTGTATTGATCATTAATAGATCAATCTTTTGGTGCACAAAAACTGCTAGTTGTAACAAGTGGTATCAGATCTAGGTCACATGTTTGAATCCCATCAGTTGACATTGAGGGGGGATTGTTGAACTAACCACCAACATCCCCCTTAGGGATTGATGACATGGTTTAATAGCCTCCTGTGTATTCTATAAGTTTATTGGTTGTATCAATCATTATCATGTCGATCTTTTGGTGCAATGACAACCACTAGTTGTAACATTAGTGCCCCCAAGATGGGGTCAAGAGGTAGAACCCCTTGCATGCTCCCTATGGTGATACAAGGTAGGGTTGAGGGGCATCACCCTGTGAAGCCAAAAATAAATTTTATTATTGTATAAGGTGTTGGGTGTTATTTTTCTATTGGATGACATACTACTAACCCTAATTTTGTAATTAACATAAGTATTGTTAAGATAGATTAGGATTAGGGTTTTTCATAAGATAATTTGGTAGCTTCTTTCAATGGTATTGAGTTGCAAGGTATTGTAGATTATAATAGGTTAAAATCCCTAGATAATAAGATTGGACTCTCTGTTTGGTGGACGCAACCTAGGATTGGGTGAACCACATTAAATATTTATGTCTCCTTGTTTTATTTATGTGTGTGTTTTATTCCTTTGATTTATTAGCTAAATTTTCATGTAATTGTTAGATATTTGTCTGATAATCCTAACAACTACTCATAGCTACTAGACCTAGATGAAAGAGTACCAACCATAGGGAGTATCACCACCTAAATAGACCAATACTAAAATCCAAGGTGAATATCATCTACCTCATTCACATATCAGTCATGACAATTGGGGAATCGAAGGTCTTCACCATCTACCTCATGTACAAGTCACTCATGCCATACTCATATTCAATAATCTCCATAGTACCATCTACCTCACGCTCAGGTCATGCATAAAATTTGAGGATTCAATGGTTTCTATAGTATCAATTTATCTTGTTTAAGGTTTATACTAGTTCATTTTATTATTCCATCAGTTCTTAAGAAACTCCTTGATGTAGCCTATGCAGCCACTTCCTAGCCAGGGTCCACGTAAAGAGCTGCCCCTCATGACTATTCAACATACCTAGTCCTATGGATCAACATCAAAAGAAGGAGACCAACATAATATGATTGTCTACTCAATATACACCAAGTACATGAATAAAAGGCCTTTTCCACTTTGTCTATACCAAGGACATAAGAAAAATATTTCATCCACTTGGTATACACAAAGGATGTGAATAAAAGACTACATCCACTTGGTCTATGCCAAGCACATGATACATCACACCTTGTCCACTCGATCTACATAAAGGACATTAGCATAAAACATATCATCTACTTGGTCTACACCAAGGACATAGATCCAAAAAGTACCAGAAAATAGCCAAGCAATCACTAGAGGAAAAATCAACTCCCAAACACTCAAGAGAGATGAGAAAATGCAATGCAAGGTGCAAATAAAAAGTCATTCAATTGAGAAATTTTCCAAAAGAATAGATTTGAATTAAATCCATCAAACATCTCTTTAGAAGATGAGGAAGGATATCAAATCCCAAAAGCACAAGAAGTCCAAAATTTGGCAATAACAGACAAGCATAAAAAATTAAAAAATGCATGAGAAAGGCTCAAATCCTACCAAGTATACATCAAGTACATGAATAAAAGGCCTTTTCCACTTGGTCTATACCAAGGACATAAGAAAAATACTTTGTCCACTTGGTCTACACAAAGGATGTGAATAAAAGACTATATCCACTTGGTCTACACCAAGGACATGATACATCACACCTTATCCACTCGATCTTTATCAAGGATATGAGCATAAAAAATATCATCTACTTTGTCTAAACCAAGGACATAGATCCAAAAAGTACCAAAAAATAGCCAAGAAATCACTAGAGGACAAATCAACTCCCAAACACTCAAGGCATGAGAGATGAAAAAATACAACATAAGGTGCACAAATAACAAGTCACTCAATTGAGAATTTTTCCAAAAGAAAAGATTTGAATGAAATCCATCAAACATCTCTTTAGAAGATGAGCAAGGCTATCAATTCCCAAAAGCACAAGAAGTCCAAATTTTTTGCAATAATCGATAAGCATAAAAAATAAAACAATGCATGAGAAAGGCTCAAAGCCATAACACATGAGGAGATTAAATAAGGTGAGCTCAATTTGTCTCCAACCAAGAGCGTGGTTCACTCAGATTCCCATCAAAATCATAGCTCTACCATATTGGGAGGTGCGATCTGAACTTCTCGAAAGGAGAATCTATAAACAATACCAAAGTAATGGTCACAAACACAACCAAGTAAATAAGAGTAATATGAAATAGTACAAGTATGCTTTGTTGGCCTATTTTCCAAGAGCACAAATCCGTAGATGATCTAAGGTGTTCCTCATAGTCCACACTCAATCACAAGGCTCAAAAAGGTAAAATAATCATAAAGGACAACCATTTCTGAGAATAATCAGCTAGGCACACTACCTAGAAAACTAATCTAAAACCCAAGATTAAGATCTCAATATTACATAACTATAATGTCCTCTATCCATTATAACTATGTATTCCAACTACAATCTTGAGATACATAAAGGAAAATTTATAAAACTTTCTAATATAGCGACAATCCCAAATGGCAGATCACACAAAATAAGGCACACAAAAAAATGAAACTAAAAATCTCATGATGAAATTAAATCCCATTGCTTCTCATAATTATAATAGCCTAAAAAATGAAATAAAATTTGAATTTGACATTGTGGGGGAGAACAAACAACCTAACAACATAAATTTAATAATTGAGAACCCACATACTGGTACAAACCCAAACGAGCATCAAATGGAATAAAAAAATCATGGAAAACATAGATATACATCATGCTATTACATTTCAAGCTAGAAACAACTGAACATATATAGAAATGAATAAAATACAGAAAGACCTACCTCTAAATCAGGCGGAAAACCAAAATGGAGAGAAATAAATTGATACTCTACAAAAACCAAAATGACTCTAGACAAGAGGGATAAATCACATAAAGATCCAACTAGTTTCTACCCACACAATTTGGACACTTGAGTCAGTCGTAATGAGAAAAAAACAAATTTCTCCACAAGAGGGTTGGACCAAATTCAAAAAACTCCATAATGAAAGGTGAATAAAACTTCACTTTCAAAAAATAAAAAGGCCTTTTACAAAAAAGGCATTTCCAAAATTAATAAATCAAATAAATAATAAATCACTAAAAAACTCATATAGAATTCCCAAAATCCTAGAGGATAATTAAATCAACTTCGATAATAGATTACACCCAAGGAACAATTTTTCTGACAATTAAATAATCAACATTTAATAATATCAGTCAACTTATACTAAAATATAATACAACTCAGACCTTTATTGAACACCTAAAATGCATAGACAATTATTGGTCTAAACAATATGCAATGAAATCCAAACTATTGCCTACACGACAAATAAAAGGTAATAATGCAAATCAGATACACTGTTACATCCATGAATGATACTGGCTTAATATGCAAAATGGCCAATGTCACTATCTCCTATGCCACTAACAGAGATAAAGATAGTCTCTAACTTGCAGCTCAGGTGGAATGATGTCTGGTACCTATTCATTGAAACATTCACACATCAAGTGCAACCACACAGTATATATAACTAAAGCACATGCATATAAAAATCAAAGTACACCTAATAGAATAGTGACACTCTAGTGATGTAGTTATTCATATGTTTTGAATGCCATGAAATTGATCATTCCATATTTAATCCTCAATGTACATTTAATTTAAATTAAAATATTAAAATAATTATTTTACAACAATAGGAGCAAATAATAGTGAAAAATCTAAATGCATATCCATCAACATGATAAAGCATAATATCCTTGAGAATATGAGATAACATCATGATAACATATATAATGATCCCTAATCTAGATAACATCTAAACATGATAAACAATCATAATTTGAAACCATCAAATCACATCATAAGCCATATAATCTGCAATGTATCATAAATCAAATAAACCAAATGCCAACATAACCTCCAATGGTCTTGCACCCTAAATCAAGTATGGAACAAGCCACAACACAATGTTTCTCACAAATAGACATAAGGGCATATAATCTTGGTGACACAATGACATAAATTGGATCACCTCAAAGGTAACAATCTCTCACAAGTCCAACATGATCACACAATACAAGCATATATCCATCTAGGCATAAGGTGAGATGAACCAATCACATATAGTAACAAGAAGCATCCAGAGCCAAAAAAGGCATCACAAGGGTTTTCATCCAACTCCATAGAAGCACTAAAACACATAAGGCTAAAGTCACATCCAGCTCCAAAATTTGGGAATCTCTCTAAGCTTTTTCATTGTCAAGTTTCTCTTATAGATGCTTTCCAAAAATACATCATTGAAAAACACCATTATAAAAAAGAACTGGAGGCAATTTTATAACCATGTCAAGTTGACCTAGTTTAGATAAGTAGTGACAGTTTAATTGGCTTAATGGCTGATGATATGCTCTCCCAACCACAATTGTAGAATCATTTTGAACCACACAAATTACCATTGAATCAAGAGAGAAATCAACCCACTTACCTAAACCTATGTGAATTATATGATATATCGATAGGAAATTAGTTGATAATGAAGGAAAATAAAGAAAATCATGGAATGTTCCATCCATCACACAAACATACCCTATTTCATAAACCTCAATGGGAGTGTCATCACCCATAAAAATAAAAGGCATAAGACATGGCTCCAAAAGTTGTAAGTTCATCATTTGATGAAGGCATGTAGTGTGAGACACCCAAATGCACTTAATAAATTATAAGATGCATTTAGAGTGGCCAAGTTCATAATTGAGTGGGTCAATTGACCTGAAGAAGAGGCTTTGGATACTTGTTTGGATAAATTTAAGGAATACAAAAAGAAATCCAAGAAATAACCCTCATCAAATTCTCTATTTCAAGAATCTTTATTTCATTCAATTCATTTTTTCATTTTAGAATAAAGGCAAAAGAGGAACATTCAGTTAACTCCTAATAATGACATGGAAATGCACTTCTACTTCCTTAAGGGTGACACTATCTTTGAACTTGACTGTAGCCACAATAGAAAGTTTTCTCCAGGCATCGACAATTTTGTTTTCCTTCACTCTACATGCACAATTGAAAAATTTAGTTTAATGGAGCTCCTTCCCACAAGGCACAATATCAACTCTCATTTCCAATGCATGCCACCTTATTCTCTAGTTTGCATGTATACTTTCCTTTTTGGGGCTACTAAATATTAGTCTTTTGGCCGGTGATTTTCATGTTAACTGGACCACGTAGAATTTAGGAGATTATGGGATGGAATTGGTTCCTACTTTTAAGGAGGTTGCCTCCTATAAATGTAAAATTTGAGGCCATTTTTATGGTCCGCAAATTTATAATCTTGAGGTCCTTGCTAGCTGCAATAGATTTTATTTCTACTTTCAACATCTTAGTGTTTAGATCATTTTGTGAAGATTTTGGATTATGTGCTAGTAAGTACATTTTGGAGAATTAATACAAAATAGCTATCTGGATCTTATCTCATGGAATCATTCTTGTGAATGTATGATATTTTTCTTGTTTGCATCTTCCTCAATTTGAGATCGATCTAAGTGTGTTTTAGGTATTTTATTTTATGAATCATTTTGTGCATGTTTTTGATTAATTGCAAAAGTAGGTTTTAAAGGGACCCCAAACCCTTTATAGCTAGATTACATAAAGATATTCATTAAAAGCACCCTAGACAAAATGCTGCCAAAAACTAGCAGACACCAAAAAATAAGCAACAAGCACAACCAACAAAAAGAATAAACCAAGAGACAAAGATAGAGAAAACAAAGACTAGGCTGGGTTCCCAAGGGTATCTGCCACCTCCTTTTTGAGATTAGACATCTTTTGAACAACCTCCTTGAGGTCCAAAATCTCCTTCAAAATAACAATCACCTTCTTTTTCATTATTTCCCTAGTCCTACTCCTAGGGACAGAGCCTTGACCAGCAAGATTCCCAATATCAATATCCAGATTAATAGTTTTTCTCTCAGAGTATGAGTTCTAAAAATTCTCCACCAGGGTATTGAGGATTTGAATAGAAGCTTTGATGCCCTCATTACTATTCAGGAGGATCTCATTCAACATGTTCTCCTTCTTCTCCAATCTAGCACACATAATTTCTAGTCTCTCTTCCAGCACACCAAAAATATTGTTCTCATGCTCCATATTCTCAAACTTAGATAAGAGGGCACGATACTTTAAATTGAGGCTCTTGATCTCATGGAAAGTCCATCTATTAATTTGATAAGAGTAAAAGGACATATCCTTTTCCATTTTCAGAACTCCAAAGGTAGGTTCCCTCTTATCCTGTATATCCTCAATAAACAACTGAACACTATCATCATATTGGCTCAGATTCTTGTTGTAAATTTTGGCTTCCTTGGAATCCTCAGTCTTCTTATTGTTTCTTTCAGGCGAGATCGACATGTCATGCTCAACAGAGCTCATGTAATCTACCAGAACAAGGACTTTCTCATTAGACAAAATCTTCATATTATCCATAATCTCCCTTGAGTCAGGGCTTCTACTCTTCACTGAAGCACCAGGTGTAGGATTCTACATAGCATCATTATTCCCAAAGTGGCTTTGATCAAAGTTCCCAGGAGAAAGTCCCTTATCAATGCCTTGACAAACTACCAACCTATCAAGAATTCCAAAACCCTCTTTCTCCTCCATTTTCTCTTCCTCTTCTTTATCAATATCATCCTCTTTTGTGTCCATGCCCTCGTCCTCTATATCTTTGTGCATGTTAATGACATTTGAGAATTAAATTGAAACTGTGAAAAAGAAGTTAATGATAGCTGCACGATATCTATCTTCATTTTAATATGTGATTTATAAGTGGGTGTGATGATGAATAATGTGTTTAATGCTTTCTCAAATTTTGTTGATAATTTTTAATTATATTCATTTCTTGTAACTAAAATCCATCTTTTATCATTTATTTCAAGTAATCTTAGATTTAGAAACTTTATGCCTTCAACATGTGACCAACATACCCCTTTGTTAAGAATAACCTAACAAAGAGTTAGCAATTCCAATATTGTTGTGATCCAACTAAAAAGACCTTGGGTAGTTAAGATTTCCCTATCCTTACCGAGCTTTCAATATAAGTTAGGTGGTGACACCTAGCTTGCAGTGCCCACCCTTGGTTTGTTTTTTAGTTTTATATTGCCAAACTCTTTTAGGCCACTTTTATGTGTGCGTTGATATTTTAGTTATTATTTGGTTTTGGGTGTATGACACTACATGGTGATTTTGATGATTGAATAATTATGGATATTATATATATTTTCAGTTAGATGTTGTGGTTTACTTTGATGATGATTATTTACATGTTTAAATGATGTTTATGCTATGATTATACTTACCCTATACTTACATATGTATGGTTATCATGCATGCTTTTAATTTCCTATTTGACATGTTTGATATGGTTGAGGTACTGAGTCGTAGTTACCTACTTGTTAGATTTACATGATGTCCTGATCCCCACCATTGCTTGTTATATAAATATATATGTACATGCTCATCTTTTATGCAGGTTTGCAGATACCGGGCATCGACTTCCATGAATTGTCAGGATGAATGTGCCCTATCACAAGTTTCAATGGTAAAAGAGGGGAGATAATATTCAAATCCAAATCCCAACCTAATCCATTCTATTGTCCTAAAATAGTGGACAAGATTATAATATTTTACCCTTCTTGAATTCGTCCAGGTGATGTGAGTTTATAGCCTTTTCCTTGAGCATGGTTATGGTTCTTTAAGTTCAATTGATTTCTGGTTGGTAGATATTATTTCTATAATTAGATAATTTATTTAGATTAATTGTGTAATTTAAATAAGTTAGATCTTTCTATTTTTAGCTATTTAAATTTGGGAGTATTTAATAATAGAAATTAATTAAATATATTTATTAAATTTAATGATTTTTTTTTTTTTTTGATAAAAATGGACAAAGCCATCAATTTTTATTAATATATAACTACTTCAGAGGGGCTCCAGGAGGAAAGAAGTAGGAAGAAAACCTCCCTTCTCAGCCAATATGTACAAGTTTACAAAATTTACAAAAGTGGGAACTTGCCACCAAAACCAAGACTGCCAAAAGGCTTACAATATATGAACGAGCAAAAAACAAGTCCAGCACCCCATGACAAGAGGCTTACATATGAAGGACAAGAATCATAGTACTGGATCCCAGGGAAGATATACAAGCATTTACTAACACCCAGCCCCACAATTACAAAACCCAAAATTTACGATGTGAAACCAAAGAGACATCAGTGAGCGCCCTGAGTATGACAAGAGCACCTACAACTAGAAGAGGGGGAGGCCAAAGCTGTGTCCTCAGAAGAGACCAAGGGAACTCCCAGAACATCTTGACTGAAAGAAGAGGATCCCACCAAGCCATCGTCTTGGGTGAAGGCCAAGAGCACCAAGCAACAGTAAAAAATGTTGAAAGCGTGTGCTCGGATTGAGACCGGGATGAAGTCTACCAATGAAGCCATTGTAGAACTAAAACCCACCTGATCCTTACGGGAGATGCCAAGTTTGAAAGCATCAAACATCTTTATGATACCTACATCATTATCTAAACAAGAAGGGGAGAAAATACCACCCACCCAGGCTGAAGATGCCCTGAGACTATATCAGGCCACCGCATTGTGAATGTCTTCCGAGGAAGAAAAATCCTCCCTGACCAACTTAGAAACCACATGCATAAACTGTACATAATCTTGGAACAAATAATAAAAATTGGAGAGAAAAATTGATAAAACCTGCGAATGAAAAATGCATCTCGGTGAAGAAGGGACCAAAACATAGTCACCGATGATCTGCCGTATGGCTGAAACAAATTTCATAGGTAACAACTTGAATACCACCCAAAAATGGCAAGGGAGGTAATCCCTAGTAGTTGGGCACTCACAATGCTAGATTGGCATCTTGATGTGTAAATTTAGAGCCTTGTATTCCGAGGTCGCCATGGCCCGCAAATGATGAAACAATGGTGATCGAAAGAAAGTTTGTAGTAGGAAATGTGGATGGGCATCGAGGCAAGGCCCTAGATATAAGCCGGAGATGTAGAGGATGATGAAAGCCCCCAAAAGCTTGCCTTGTGTGCTAGATATGAAATCTGTACTTTGTGAAAGAAGTGTAATTTTCCAATTAAGCTCGCACAAAATCTGAGGAATAAAACGTACAAAAACTAAGCACAAGGAACCCCTTGAAAATGAAAGACACCTACATGAGGGCAAGTGAATTTAAGTCCTACCAGCCATCATAATGAAAATCCACTCCACCTCATCCACAAATTTCAAAGTGTACCAATTAATGATTCAAGCTTGGTACTTCACCCTGCCTTGAATGTACCTCCTTATCAACCCAGGCAACACCATTTGAGTTGAGCAGGGTAGTGATAAGTCAATCATTCTACCAATGAATATTGTTTGAGGGGAGATCTACCCCCTTATTTGCCAACCAATCAGCTAGGCCATTTGCTTCCCTATAACAATGGGAGACTTTGAATTCCTCAAAGGATGGAAGGAGGGCCCAGACCTCCTTGATGATGTATTGAATCTCCCAACTAGGAACTAAAAAGTTTTTGAGAGCCGAGATGATGATTTGAGAATCCCCTTCAATGTGTATTTTCTTAACCCCTAATGATTTATCCAAGAGAGTACCCATGAGCAGAGCCCTAGCTTCAACAATGTTATTTGAGCTAAATGGAATTCTTGAGCTCCTTGCTCCAATGAGGATCGACTTTGAATTTCGAAGAGAACACCCTGCACTCAAAATGCCTAGGTTTCCTCTAGATGCACTATCAAAGTTTAAATTGATAAAGGGCTCATCCGGAGGGATCCACTTGATGTCTATTATTTTCTCTTTATTTGATATTTTACCTATCAAGAACCCATTAAACGGGATGGTAATGAGGGGCCATGAGTTCATAATTTTTGAATCCTGGTAGGAGAAAAGGGAGGATACTGACTTTGATCTCAAAGTATATGCATTCATCATTTTGAGATTGATTTTTCCACCACCCCACAAACCTGCTCAATTGTGCTCTTATCCTTTCTAAAGATTCTTTTATTCCTTTCCCACCAAATAGACCATGTAACCACTGCTAGAATCACTCTCAAAATTTGTGCGAAGAAAGATTCCAACTTGTAAAGGGGCCATTGATAGAGTAGGTCTAACAATCTAGCTAATAGAGGGCCATACCAACCCAGTTTCTCCAAGATCCAATATCATATTTCTTGAGCAAAGGGGCATGACACTAGAAGATGGTTAGGGTCTTCCAATTGAGAGTCACACATAACACAATTAAAGTTCATTGAAATACCCAATCTTTGGAGGTGGGTCCCCTATGAGAATATGCTTTAGAATTGCCAACCACAAGAAAGACTCAGCCTTAGGAAGAACTGCAGTATGCCAGCATAATCCAAAAATGATCTTGTTGGGAGACTGAAGTTTTTTAGTCAATTGAATATATCCAAGCTTGACTGAGTATCTACCATCCAAAGTGGGAGACCAAATAAGCCTATCCGGAATGAGGTTAAGAAGAAGAGGCCTCTGGAGAAGGATATTTTGGAGGGCTTTCAATTGATCCTTGGAGAGACCCATTTGAGATAAATCCTTCCAATCTGATCTTAGACCTTTACCAGACATGGTTATGGAGATATAGTCTCTAACTTTGGAACCCCATCTTGATTTTAAACCTTGGATAGTTGTAGGCCAAATAACTAAGGAAGACAAAATGGGGGGGAGACCATTCCAAGAGTCCTCCCAAAATTTTTCCTAATTCCTTGAATACACAATCCAAGATAATTTTGGGAGAATGATATGACGACACTTAATTACAAAATTCCACATTGCCAAGCCTGAGGGGGGATCCTTGATAGTGAAGATCTGGACAGGATCATCCAAATCAAGGTACTTCAGCCTAATGATTCTGGTCCAGAGGGAAGATGGATTTTCATAGAGTTTCCAAGATAACTTGGCTCCCAAGCTGATATTCCTTTCATATAAATTGTGGAGGCCAACACCCCCACATTCTTGAGGGCATGCCATCTTATCCCAAGCCACAAGGGGGATCTTTGAGGAGTTATCCATGTTACCTCTCGAAATGAAATCCTTAATAAGTTTCCTGATTTTATACATAACTGACCTGGACGCCAATAGGACTGACATGATGTAGTTTGGAATTGATGAAAGAACTGATCTGACAAGAAGAATTGTGCCTGCAAAGGATAGCCACCTGGCCTTCCATGCAGAAATCCTATCTACTATAGACTGGAATATCATTTCCCAAAAGGAGGATTTACATGAACCTTGGAAGAATGGAATGCCCAAATATGTGCTTGGGGCTACGACGGTTTCAAAACCCAACAAATCATCAATTTCTCTCTGGATCCTTAGAGGGGTATTGAAGAAAAAAACTTTAGAATTTGAAATGCTAACCTTCTACCCTGATAGGGAACAATACTCTTCCAATGTATTCTTAATTACCCTTGCTTCTGATATAGAGCTATAACCAAACAACAAGGAATCATTTGCAAACAAAGTGTGAGTAACTAAAATGTAAGACTGGTGAAGAGAAATACCAGACCACAAACCCTGAGAATTTTTATAAGAAATCAATCTTCTCAGACCTTCAGCCATAATAATAAATAAAAAAGGAGAAAGAGAGTCTCCATGCCTGACCCCTTGAGTGGCTGAAAGAAGCCAAAAGGGGAACCATTAATAAGAATAGAGAATTTATCCCCTTTGACACATGCAAGAATCCATTTTCTATGGAAAACCATCTTAGTCATAATCATCCAAAGAAAAGACCAGCTGACCCTATCATAGGCCTTCATCATGTCCAGCTTGAGGACCATCGATTGAAGCCCTTGGGTTTTGATTGAATGGAGGACTTTGTGTGCAATTAAAGCCCCCTCAACCATATCCTTACCTTGAACAAAACCCTCCTGCTAGTCTGAAATAATCTTGGGGATAATCTTCCCAAGCCAAAGGGAAATACATTTGGTAATGATCTTATAAATGGTGTTGTACAATGAAATTGGTCTAAAGTATGCAAAGGTTGAAGGGGTAGAACACTTTGGGATGAGAGTGAGGAAAATGTTATTGAAAGGTTTAAACATACATGAATGGATCCTAGATTCCTTTGCTGCTTGGAGAATATCCAGACCCATGAAGTCCCAAATTTTTTGGAAGAATAAACGTTTAAGGCCATCTGGACCTGGAGCCTTATCAGCTCCCATAGAGAAAACTGCTGCTTTAACTTCCTCTAGGGTAAGCAGTTGTAGCAATTGGGAATTGTCCTCTTGAGAGACCAAAGAGGGGATGAAGTGAAGAGGGTCGGAGTGAGAGATACCCACCTTGTCATCTGATGGCTTAGCTAGGAGGTCTTGAAAAAAGTGATCTACCTCATTCTGGATATCATTTTCAGAGTTTAGCATAGATCCACTGGCATCTTTAATTTGAAAAATAGCATTTTTTTGCCTCCTAATTTTAGCTGAATTATGGAAAAAATGCGTATTTCTATCCCCTTCTCTGAGCCAAATCTCCCTAGATAATTGTCTCCAATATGTTTCCTACCTAATAAGGACTTCCTCAAGTCTGTCTTTTAAGTCTTTTTGGATCTCATAAACTTGTTGTGAAAGCCCATGGTGAATAATGTGATCATTCCAATCCTCTGACTGGCACTGAATAGAAGCTTTTTCTGCAAAGATGTTACCAAAGCAATGCTGATTCCACTCCTTAATCTTTGTTTTCAAGAATGCTAATTTTATGAACAGCTAAAACATTTTGTATCCCTCCTGATAGGGGCATTCTGTTCACCATTGAGATAGTAATGACAAGAAGTTCTTAGCCTGAAACCACATCCACTCTATCTTGAAGTAGGATTTGGTTTTGATAGTGTTTGAGGCCAGCATAACCTCAAGGTAGATTGCAAAATGGTCAGATCTTGAAAGGCTGAGAATGGATGAGACACAACAGCCATGGGAAAAGGATCCATGTTGGGTTAAGAAGGAATCTCTCTAATTTGGCTCCCACTAAAGAGGAACCTTTGCTCTTGTTAGACCACGTAATAATTCCATTATGAGGAATACAATCAAAGAGAGCCAATCCTTTCACAAAATTTTTAAAGTCCTGCGTGACCTTAAAAGATGGACCTACTCCTCCCATTTTATCTGCATCTCCCAAATTTGCATTGAAATACCTGCCAACAATTATTTTAGACTCCTCAAGATTATGGATAATTTGAGACAATTGAACCCATAATCTCTGTTTACTGGGAACTGAAACTGGACCATAAACATTAAGAAGGTAGAAAGAAATTGGAAAGACTCATACCTCTACCAATATCCAATTAGCCCCAGTTGCAACTAGTTGTATTTTGAAATTTGAAGACTTCCAAAGGATGGCCAGACCACCCGAAGCCCCCGAAGAAGGAACATGAAGAAAATCCCAACCCTGCCAAAATCTAAAATGATCCTCCCCCTTATCTTGAGACATTTTAGTTTCTTGCATTAGAACTACATCTTCTCGACTCACCAAGATCCGATCCTTGATGAGAAAAGCCTTGTTAGAGGCATTTAAACCTCTAACATTCCAGGATATAATCCTCATTGGTGTTTCAGAGAGCCTACTGCTCTCCTTCCCTACTTCATTTTTTTGGCTATTAAAGATGTAGCCTACTCCTTAGACTTCCTCAGAATCTTAGAGAAAGAAAAGACTGATTGAACCCCTGTAGCTATCTCCTCCTGGGTTTTCTTCCCCTTAGGGGGATGACCCATAGATTTTTTGCCTGATATAAAAACTTTAATATTTGAGAGGTCTACCTCTGTTTGAAGAATTGCACATGTTTGTGGAGAAGGTGAAAGGACCATCTGATCAGAACCCAACATCTCTGAAAACCCAATATCACCAAAAACTTCACCTTGGACATCTTCCAAATCATGTCTTGGAGCATCATCTTCCCACCCCCATCAAACTTCTTATCAGCCACATCTAACACTAGATTATCAACAAAATCAACCAAGACTGTTTCTATAATGATTTTTGATTCTAAATTACTCTTGTCCATTAAGGGAAGATCATGATTAGGTGAGATAAGGGGGAAAGGATCGAAAAGAGAAGAAGGGTCAATCTCTTGTAAAAAGGATTGTTGAAGGTTTTTTATAATGGATTGCAAAGAAGAGACCCCTTCCTGAACCTCCATAGGAAATGGATAATTATCCAAAGGCCGGTCAGGTTCATAATCCAAATGCCTCCCTGCTATTTCCAAGTTCTACAAAGAGATGGCTAGGAGAACCAAAATGTCAGCCAATCCCAAAGGAGACAAAGGTGAATAAGGAGAGTGTAATGCCCCTCCAACCCTAACAAATCTTGGTTATGCTCACTAGGGAGTTAGATCATGCTATAAGTGATTTCATGGTTATTTTGTAAGAGTATGATCCTTCTTGAGATGGTTGCTTACTAATCATAATAACTTCATATTTTAATTTGGGAAATAATAACATTTACATAAGTATGTCCTTTATATCTTCTTGTGTGTCAATGATAGTTTAGGATCTTAATACTAAAAGGATCACCTGATAAACTTATATGCTTCTTTGTGAAATGCTCATTATTAATATTTATGTTTACCTTAGGTTAATTGATTATAATCACTTAAGGGTTGGATATGTTATCTTCTCTAATAATGTTACTTGGGATTAGATATGATTAATACATTTAGGGTTATATGATTTGTTTATCTTGTTTTGATAATGAGACATTTTGAGTACATGCCTGATGGTTAAATGGGTTTGTGAAAGTTAATAGATGATTTACATTTACATGAATATGTTATGATGCATTCTGGTTATACAATATGGAAAAAATATTATTCTAGTACTAACCACACTAATCCAATCATGCTTTGTTGATGTCACTGTCTGATGTGAGTGTAGGATAAGGGGAGGCAGTCATAGTTACTCCTACAGGAGGTCCACATGATGTCGCACTCTCCATCCTTGTTTTCCATTATCTGTTTATATATATGTATATATGCATGTTGGTTGGTGTTGTAGGATGCAGGTACCAGGCATCGACTCCACCTAGCTACACAGGTCTGAGTGTGCCTTCAAAATCCTCAAACTGTTGTTGTGTGGAGATATTACCAAGATTACTCTCAAGGTTACCTGTGAACTTAGAGTTATGTTTAGGCCTAGCTGGGGGATCTTAATGCAACATGTGATGTGGTCTTGTGATTTATGATTTGATGTTGTTTTGAGATTAATGATGTGAGTTAGATTTATCCTTGTAAGTATATGTATATATATTTATTATATATGTGTTATAATTGAATGTATGTTATATATATGTGTGTATATGTGGGTGCACATGCATATACCCATGCTTATATAAATAATAATATTTATATGATTTTATTGATTGTGTAAATGGTATGTTGTTTATAATAATTAAATAAAGTATATTAATGTATTAAACAAAAAGTAAAAATAGTAATTAATAAAAGAAATGCTCTTTGTAGTAAAACTAGCTATCTAGGAGGGAGTTGAACTCTAGACCTCCTAGAAGTTAGGCTAGTTGGTTTCCGTGTGTGCTATGTGTTTTCCTTGAAAGTTATTTGTTTGACTTTCTTGTTATGATTTTCTTTTTAAGCTATTTTAATTAAATTTATTAAAACTTTGTTAAGTGCTTACGGGAATAATTGGTTTGATTTTTCAACCAACTATGGAAGTTGGAGAGTTGCTTCCCGTAAAGAAACTCCTCCAACCACATAGTTGGAGGATAAATAATTGAAGTTTTTGTGTTGTTGAGGGGAGAGAATTTATGGAAGATTTTTGGGAGTTGTCTATATTTATTTTTTCAAAAATTTATTTGAAGTTTTTGAGTCTCTGTTTAGTGAAAACATGTGTATGTGGATTGCTGGAGTTTGATTGCCAAACGAAGCTTTCAAGGAGGCTATCTACCCAAGGCTTAAATATTTGTAGAGAGTCTCCAGTCAAGAGAATATAATTTCTCCACAGGACCCCAGGTAGGGTCTATACTGGGATGAATTCTCCAATTCTCCTGTGTGTATTTGTGGATGTGTGTGTGTATTCTAGAAATTAATAGTGTGTTCTTATGATATATCAATATTCTCTAGTTATATATGTTTATGGATTAAATATTATTGAGAACATATACTGTGTGCAAGAAGTTTAATGACATGGTTTATTAATTTTCTTTGTCAAAACTCTTCCTGGAAGTCTATGGTTAATTATATGATTTTAATTTGGTATATATATATATGTGTGTGTGTGTGTGTGTGTGTGTGTGTGTGTTATTAAATATTTATATTATTCATATGATTTGATTTATAATTAGGATGATAATGAAAAATAAGTTAATTGAAAATAGACAAAGTATTCTGGTTTGTTTCTATATACTCGTACTATATTATTCATAAATTTTGAGCCAAATACTATTTTGACAATATCTCTAGTGAGAGTGTTCACAATTAGGTTTTATCCAACATATATCAAAATTAGAAAAATCCAATGGTTCAAAAAAAAAGTTATACTTACTGTGCCGAGACTATATTTTTATGACAGTCATATAGCAATAGTCATGCATAGATTCCTGCAGGTTCATTAGTTTATAGTACAATATTTTCCCCATCAATATTTATTAATTTATAATTTATATTAATTCTATTTTCTATTTATACCTATTGTGGAAACTTTAGAGTCATGGATTTCAGTGTTGGGTACATGTTTGGCTTGGGGTTTGGTTTGTATCTTCCACTTGATCCTGGTCTCTGCCTACATCTTTTAATGTTCATTTTATTGCTTTAAGTTTATCATAATGTTTTGTTAATTCATGTGGAAGTTTTTATCCCCTATGTATGTTCCTTATTTTATTTGTTGAGATTTTATGGTGTACTTATTATGTTTTTCACTTGGTATATAATTAACCTTAGTTTATGAGGCTAGAACTCGTCTCGGTGGCCTATGTGCATGAGAGGGTTCTCTAGACCTATAAATAAGCTATGGAAAGTTGTACGTATGCATGTGGAAAGTATTGTGCTTTTATTTGAGGTGTCTTGTGATAGACATCCTTCCAATGGTTCCTGTTCTGTATATGGTTAGGGTTAGGACTCACTCTGAGGGCTTGAGTGTGTAGGGGAGTTTCCTAAACCTATGGATCATGACATGGAAGTGTTATTTTGTATCTTTGGCTTGTGATGGGGTAAGGGAATAGGAACCCTAAGTGAGTGGCTCACCATAGGTGTTGGAACCCTAAAGTGGTTTCCAGATGATCCTATGGGTGGGTTTGTAAAAAGTGATAACATTAAAAATTAACCTCAGAAGGGGGGATTCAAAAGATAATGAAAGAAAACATAATAATGGCCACACAGATCTGATTGGAGTACCGAGACCAGGGATAACTGCTAGGGTGGATCCCTATTCATAAAGGGGGGACTAGGGTTACATGGTTTCCAAGGTGGATCCCAATACATAGGTTGTGTGATGACACTCACTTAGGTGGTCTCTTAGAACCTTAACCTCGGTGTTATAGTATGATGATATTTTATGTGCTTTATTCTTGTTCTTTTGAGTCTTGGATTTATTGGTATTTGAGACTTAGATTTCCTTAAGGTCTTAAGAGTACCTTGATTCTATCTCCTAGCATGGGGGGTGGAACTTTACTAGTTTCACATGGCTGGGTGACAAATCTCTTTCAAAGTATTGTTCATGGTTCATGTCATGGCTTGGATTCTGAGTTGTTCAGTGGTGAAGATTCTATTCTTGTATCATGTATCTCTATATTTTGTTATCAATATGTAAAGATGTATTGTAAGCCTTTGGGAAACTTGATGTAATTATCTTTCTGTATGCCTTCAGACCATGTGCAACAACTGTAATTGTAATTGTGTTGAAATTGTAAGAAAGAAGTTATGTATTTGGGAAGGGTAGTTTTAGGAATTTCAAAAGATGATTGAATATTGGTAATCAGACATGGATTATGTTTAAGTAATTCCTACCCTATCTCTCTTATGCATTTTAAAATGAAATTGAAAGTAATGATTCTATGTAAGTATTGGCAATGCAATAGATGAAAACTTCTGAAAGGAAACTCATTTTGTTAGTGAAAAGATGTGCTAAGGGTTGAAGGGTATCTCTAGGTGAAATAGTAAGGGAAATGAAGCATGTACGTTATTAAAATTATTAATGAGATGTGATTTCTTAAATGTATAAGTTCAATGTGTATGATGTAAGGTTATTTAAACTAGGTTCTAATCTCAATTCTTAACTAGATTTATACAAGTTATAGATGATAATTTGTGGAAGTTAGACTTGTGGAAAGAAATGATTCAGTGAATGGTTTATGTTGGTTAGTAATAGATGGTTAAGTACTTTACACTTTTTCTATTATGATCTTTGAAATGAAAATGTAAAGTAAGGACCTTTAATAGATGGTTTATGTGATGATAGTGCATAAATAAGGTTAAGGAGAAAACAAATGAAAAATGAAAGGATAAATGTACTTTGTGTATTAGATAAATGATGGGCTTCTAATTCATTTCTAAAAGTGAATATCTATGCAAATTAGGTAAAGAAAATAAATGCAATTATCTCATTAATGTAATTAGTTTTGATGAGGAATGAAAACAATGTCTCAATGTAAATTGAAGTTGAAACAGAAATAGAATTGCATTAGATTAAGTAATAAAATGTATTGCTTGATAATGGTAAATGAATTCATTAAGGGAACCTTAAGGAATTTACTTGTAAATGGTAATGATGATAAGTTAGAATGTTAGAAAAAAAAATTGTTAGTTGTAATTTTAGGTCATAGACCTGATTCCTTATGGGTTCCCTGGCGGGGACATTACAGAGAGTATGGGAAATTAGCCATCTGACCAAGTTGCATTGAGGGGGCCAGACCTAAAGGTGGAGAAGCCATCATTGGAGATTTGCAATCAACCCTCTGAGAAATGCCAGAAGGAGAGATCTTGGGATCCAAAACCTAGTTGGGGCTGGTTGCCAGAGGATTATCTGAAGCTTCCAAAAAAGGTGGTGGAATCGGGTTGACCATCACCCCCTTAGGAGGCCATTCCAAATGTACTCCCCCGAGGAGAGAAGGGGAGGGGGGTTGATTAGGAATGTGTAGGGATTCTATGAAAAGTTGAATTTTCTTTGGTGAAAAAGGATTAACAGAAGAATCTTTAGGGTTTTTACTGAAAAAATTTACCCTAGCTGATGACTTAATTGGATCCAAAAGCTAGCAATTCAAGGGAAGAGAGCACCTATCTTTGCACACCCCACTACCTTGGTGAGGTGTCTTCCTACACTGGGAAGAAAGATGTCCAAGAGAATCCATCCTGTTTAAAATAAAATTGGGGCCATCCAGGGTGATTCACTAATCATATGAACCAGAAGTAGATTCCAAGCAGATATGCGAAGGCCAGGGCCTAGAGGGATCCCGAAGGAAAAAACTTCTAGGAGAGAATTTATAATACTCTAACGAAGACTAGTCATGCCGTAGAAAGATACCCAATTTATTAGCCAATGTTTCCAAGATATCCGACTACCTATATTCCAAGGGTAATGCTGGGAGTGTAATCCAAAAAGGAAAGAACCTCGTGTGACTCTTGTCCGATCTAAAATTTGGGTACCGAGGGTGTGTGGGCATACCCCAACCATCTAAAAACTAACTTTTATAGTGATGGATTTTGTCTCTGCTAGTTTTATCAGCAAAAATAGCTATGAAAAAGCTCTGGTCATTATCTATAAGAAAGATCTTCTACAAACCAGTCCAATGCTTAAAACCCCATGATGATAAATATTCATTCATAGGAGTAAAGTTCCAGATCTTACCAATTAAAGCCCTCACCCGTAGCTCTAGCACTTCATGTGAAGTCATATTGGGTGGGATGAAAAGTTGATTTGAGTCTCGAGATGCAGCTTGTGAAAATCTTTGAAAAGCCTATTGCTGTTCCAGGAGCGAAGGTCAAGAAATGAAAGATGGATTGAAAGGAGCTCCTCCTGAGGTAGAGAAATAAAGGTATTAAATTAATAAAAATGAATTAAATACATTCACTTTAAATTTAATTATTTATAAATTCAACTTTTCAAATAAAATGTATTTATTAATCGAACAATTAAATAACATTTGGAAAGTAACATTAGACTAAATGTTACTATTTAATTTAATTTGAATGCAATTAAGTTGCACAATCAAATTGAAATAAATAAAATAAAAGGAATTAGTCAATTTTGAGTTAAGTGGATTAACATAAATAAAATAAAAAATAGACTTGAGTTCAAAATTGTAATTGGGGGAATTAGGGAATTGATGGAAACAAGGCTGTGAGTGGAGTTGAGTTCCAAACTTTGCATGTGAAATTCAATTTTCTATATTGTGAAAGTTTGGTCATTATTCTGAACACACATGTTTGGAGAATTTTGGTGAAGAATTTAATTTGGAGGAAATTTTTTGTGAGAGCTTGGATTATCTCCGTTTCTGGTCTTCGTCGAATTTATCTATTTAGTGTTTGAGGTAGGGTCTAGAAACCCTTGTGATTGTATTTTTGTTATTTCTGAAATGAGTGTCTTCTTTGTGCTTGTCAGATCTAGATAATTTAGTTGTTTATGATTCTTTCCATGTTAGAATTCTGGAAAAATGGCTGTAGAAAAATGAGTGTGTGTGTGCATGCAATTCTTGATTTTATTTTTCTTGTATTCAATTGGGGTTTCAAATTTATGGGATTGGTAGAAATTAGAATATTGATTGTTAAAATTTTGTGATAAAAAATCTTACCTCAAAACCCTAGGTTCAAATTTTTACAATAAATCTTTTAGGAGAATTCAGATCTAGTATAGGGTTGGAAATAATGTTTCAATTAAAACCTTAGAAAATAAATTAGAAAATACCCAGACAGATTTGTGCATCCTAGGCTTCCAATTTATTTATTAAAAAAAAAAGAATTTGTTTGTACTCGGTTCTTATTCGATTGAAAAATATTAGTCTCTATGTTTTAATATGCGTGTGTGTGTATTGTATATATATAAACATATAATATATGTAATTACCCATCTCTTATTTTTCAAATTAAAAAAATAAAATAAAGATTAAAATAAATAAAAAATTTAATAAATAAATAAAAATTTAATTTGGGAGGTTGGGCCATCCCCAGCCTTCCCCTTTCCACATGACAACCCTTAGGCTATCGTTGACAGTCCTTAGGATTGTCACACGGTAGCCCAAAGGCTGTCATCGGTAGTCCTTTGGACTGTTGCACGGTAGCCCAAAGGCTACTGTCGGTAGTCCTTGTAATTGCTGCACGACAGTCTTGGGCTACCATGCCAACAACTGTGAGGATGGGGCCAGTGCACCCCCCACCCCCCCAACACTTTTGCATGATATTATTTTAATATTTTATTTAAAAATAATAATAATATACTTTTTTATATTAAAAATATAAAATATAAAATGTAAAAATATATATATATATATAGAATAAAATAATAAAATTAATAAAATTAATAAAATAAGATTTATTTTCTTTAAAATATAGTTTTTATACATTTGGCATGTGGATATTTAAACATGCATAATTTTATTTTAATAATAATTATGATTAAATGGGCTGTTTATTTAAAGTGATTTATTTTGTTTTCAATTATGGCATGTTATTTTGAAGATGTATTTGATTATTATAATCAGGCAATTTATTTTATTTCTTAATTAGACTATGAAATTATAGTGTGTTAGTAATTTTAATTTCTAAACTCAATTCATTCTATTAACGAACTAAATTGATTTGATAGGGTTAGAATTTAATTGGTTAAATGCAATTATAGTTTATTAGTGATTATTAATAGATTAATTTCGTGAAGGAATTTTACAAATCAATTTATTTTATTAAATTCTATTGTTTGTCTATTTCATTCCTTCTGTGTTTGGGATTAAGGGGAAATAGTTACGTCAGCCAAATAGGAATGTTACCAGAGACAAGATTAGAAGTCATTGTAATTGCTTGTTTGCCTTGAATACTTTTATGGCTTTTGATCATAATGTGACCCAACCTTATAGAGTTGATTTTTATGATAGAATTGCTATTGTGTGTTCATGTTACTTCTTTGGAACCAATTTTGGAAATTATGAGTTATGTTGACCTTGAGTCATGATTTTGAGATTATAATCCTAGGGTAGGTTATCTAGGTGTTAGAGGGGAAGTGGCTTACTTTGGAGGCATCAAAGCCTAGAAGTGGCTACACTCTTCCTTAGTAGGTTACTTAATCAAGTGATAATACAAAATAAAATGGGGTTAAAATAAATTAATAAGATAATGGTTCCTCGCCCATGCCTTGAGTGCTATTATAGGCTAAGGATGAGAGTGGGAGAAGATGCTTGCCCATCTAGTAGCGATGATGAGTCTAGCATGATGAGTTATCATTGTCTTCATGAGAGGATTTTAGGTTTTGCATATGATCACATTTAGAATTCAGAGTCCAATGAGATCGTTCCAAGGTGTTGACATATGTGATGACACTTCCTTGATTTCATTCTAGGTTTCCTACATGTGTTTGTTGGTTTTGGGTTAGTATGTGTACCTTTATGTTATGATTTGTACCCTTGAGATAGGAGCTTCTAGGATCCTTTCTTAGTTTACCTATTTGATTGGTATTGTTATCCTCTTTTACCATTTGAGACTCTAACGTCTAAATTCTAGTGTTGGATGATCCTAGTTGTAGTTACTTCCTTTCTTATCTTCTTGGAGACTTATTCTTGGTCTTGTACTTCTGTATTTGTACTTTTTATTTTATTGTAACTACATACCCTGTGACATGTGCAATGGATGTTGGTGATTACATATACTTTATCATTCATATGTAATTATGATGTAATATGTAGTTGAGTTAGGGAATAAATGTAATTGATAAATGTAAATTTATTTATATAGTTTCTATGTCAAGGAACCCTTTAGATGTGAAATCTACTATGGAGATTATGTTTATGTTTATGTACTTATGGACTTTATGTTTTACTTTTACTTGTTTATTTATTATTGTTTATAAACATTTAAGAAAAAAATTATTCTACAAACTTAATTAGTAATATGTTCTAGGTTAATATCTCCTGGGTTCCCTGGCGGGGCATTACACTTGGTATTAGAGATCATGTTTCAAACACTAGGAGCTTTGGGAATTTTGTACACCCATTAATTGTCTAGTAGATAAAATTTGAAAATAAAACTTAGACATATAATACTCTTGTATTTCAAACCATTATTTTTATAATCTCATCATGTCTTAATTATTTCATCCTTCTTGATGTATGTTGCAGGAAAGATGGTCACCGAGACTAGATCCAGAGTTAGAGGTTGAAGTGGGGGCCATAGTAGGGGACGTGGAAGAAGCAGACTTCCTAGCCCTCCTACCAGTCAGAGAGTTTAGGAGAGTAGGGAAGAGGATGGGGGAGAGCACCACAGTGATTTAGGAGAACTCAATGCTATGTAGATTCTCTAGACTATTTTAGAGAGCCTACTTGTGCTGAATAAGGCCAATCAGGAAGCATCACATCATTTTGATAATGAGGAGAGACAAAGATCTAGAAGTATGAAAAGGAGGGACACTACCCTCAGTCAGGGAGCCGTAAAATTGAATCAGATGAGAGACCTTTTGAGATCACGACCACCTCCTTTTAGTGGTCTTGGAACCATTTTTGAGGTCGAGACTTGTCTCATTTCTTTGGATCATTATTTCACCATGCAATAGTTTGACACCAATTTTAAGGCAAGATGTGTCGTTATGAGCCTCGAGGGTTTTATAGCTTCATGGTGGAAAATTGAGGAGTAGAAACTTGGACTTACTATGGAGACTACCACTTGGAAGATTTTTCTTGAAAACTTCCGTGAGCATTTTCTATTTGATAAGTAGCAACAAAAATGCACATATGAGTTCCATAATCTACAAAAGATATCTGTGTCTATTCAGGATTATGAGTGATGTTTCTTTGAGCTCAGGCCCTGTGCAGGATTCAGTGACCAGTCACCACTCATGTTACAAATTTTCATCAGAGGACTCAATGGCTACATTGTTGTAGGGGTTAAGGTTTTAAAATCCAAGACCCTCAAGGAAGTGGTTATTAAGGCTACTTTGGTTTAGGTAAATTTAGCTCCAAGACATGGTGGAAAGATAGGGGTTCAGACTGGAGTTCCTACATCTTCAGGATATAAAGGGAATCAAAACCAAGGTGTAGGAAACTTCAAGAAACCCCCTCCCTATTTTTACAGTCAACAACAAAAGGGAACAAATCCTCCAACACATAATGGTGTTTCTCACTCTAATAACTTCTGTAACTTTTCATGCAATAGGTGTAATCAGAACAATTAGCTTGCACATAGTACCCATTCAGTTGTGAGCAGAGGAAGCTATCAGAAGTCTTGTGCACCCTCCGTTGGGATATGCCATGGTAGAGGAAATGGTTTCTTCTCATGTGGGAAGCATGGACACATTGGAGTGAATTTCCCTTAGCATGCATCATAATTTTCAAGATAGAGACCTGTAGCTTCTAAGCCTACTGTAGGGGATGATGAAAGATCTCACAAGGTATTTTCAGCAGTGGACCATCATTAGGTAGAGCATAAGGTACAATGGTTGGGACTTTTGGTTGTACTAGAGGTATTTCTCTTTCTATTTTATTTGATTCAAGAGCTACAAATTCTTTTATATCTCCTTTTATAGTAGAGAGATGCGGGCTAGTGGTAGTAAAGAAAGACATTGGTTGGCAAGTAGAGTTAGTCTCTGTGGCAAGGATATCAACAAACTCTCTAGTGCATAAGTGTGAGTTAGACCTAGGTAAATTCACCACCATAGTAGACCTTTGTGTGATTCCTTTGGGATCATATGATATTTTTCTTAGAATGGATTGGTTAAGTTCACATGGAGACAACATTTATTTTAGACAAAAGAAAATACGATGAAAAGATGATGTTGGTAAGGATCATGAGATAGTGGGTATTCAACACCCTATATCTCTTTGTATGATTTATGGTACACAAATCAAGTGAAATATGTGAAAGGGGTGTCAAGTATTTTCTATAACTATGAACGAGCTGGATGAAGTAGAAATAGAGAAGAAGACTCTTGATCATTTGATACTTCAAGAATTCATTGATGTCTTTCCTAGTGAGATTTTGAGTATGGTACCCAAGCGTGACATAGATTTTTGCACTGATCTTGTTCTAAGAGAATAACCTATATCTAGAGCTCCTTATCAGATGACCACTCAGGAGTTGAGCGAGCTTAATTTTTAGTTAGAGGATATTTTGGTAAAGGGAAGAATTCTTCTAAGTGTTTCTCTATGGGGAGCACTTATACTCTTCATTAAGAAGAAAGATAGATCTTTATGCTTGTGGATTGACTATAGACAGTTGAACAAGGTAACGATCAAGAATAGGTACCCTTTGCCAAGGATCAATGATCTCTTTGATTAGATAAAAGGAGCTAAGGTATTCTAAAATATTGATCTCAAGTTAGGATACCATCAGTTGTGCATTCAGGATGCAAACATTCACAAGACAACATTTCACACTCGCTATGGACATTATGAGTTCACAGTTGTTCCTTTTGGTTTGACAAATGCTCAATCTATTTTCATGTGCTTAATGAATGGATTATTTTTTTCTTACCTTGACCATTTTGTTCTTGTCTTCTTGGATGACATATTGATATATTCTAAAAACATGGAAGAATACAAGGAACATCTAGGACTGGTTTTGTAGTGTCTTCATGACAATCAGTTGTATGCTAATGCAGCGAAGTGTGACTTCTTTCAGTCTAAAGTTTAGTATTTGGGGCACGTGATCTCAAGTGAGGGTATTTTAGTAGATTCTTCCAAGATTTAGGCTATATTATATTGGCCAAACCCCACCAATGTATCTAAAGTTCATAGTTTCATGGGCTTGGAAGGATACTATCACATATTTGTCAAGGATTTCTCTAAAGTTACATATCAGATTACTTCTCTCTAGGGGAAATGGAAGAAGTATTTCTAGATAGAGAAGTACGAAGAGGCTTTCCATAACCTCAAGAAGTGCTTGAAAAATGCACCAATTCTAGCAATACCAGACCCTATAGGTGATTTTGTGGTGTGCTTTGATGCTTCTTTGGAAGGTCTGAGAGTGGTCCTTATGCGAGAAGGACGGGTGATTTCTTATGAATCTCACAAAATCAAGGAGCATGAATTGGATTATCCTACACATGATCTTGAGTTAGCATCGATAGTTCATGCATTAGTCTGATGGAGACATTTTCTAGTGGGATAGTGATTAAAGCTTCATAGTGATCATCGCAACTTGCATTATATCTTTACCTATCCGAATCTAAATGCTAGATGGAGGTGATGGATGAAGTTTCTTTGTGAATATGACTTTGAGATCAAGTACATCCAAGGTAAGAAAAATGTTGTAGCTGATTCCTTGAGTTGCATGAGACATGAGATATCAGCTTTGACTCTTGGTGTAGTTTTGTGGAGTCGTATACTCTAGGCACTTCCTTCAGATACTTGGTACAAGGAAGTGAGAGATGAGATTGAGTTAGACAAACCTTTGGAGGGAAAGTTTTTAGGATATGTTTCGGAGTTAGATAATCTTTTTTGTTATCTGAATATATGTACCCCCATCAAATGATCTTCATACCTTGATATTATTTGAGGCTCATTGTGCACCTTACTTAGCACACCCAGGTGTCAAGAAGATGCAAGAAGACCTTTGACAACTATACTATTGGTCTGGTATGAAACATGACATTGCTGATTTTGTGGCCAAATGTTTAGAGTGTCAGAGGGTTAAGGCAGACCACCAACATCCAACTTGAATTTTACAGCCTGATCTCATTCCCTCATGGAAATGGGATATCATCTCGATAGATTTCATCGTAGGTTTACCTATGACACCCTGTAGACATGATATTATTATGGTTACCATTGACCAGTTGACCAAGGTGGAACACTTTTCTCCTATGAGAGAATCCTACATAGAATCTACTGTAGCTAGGGTCTTTATGCAAGATATTGTGTGGTTACATGGTATCCCCCACAAGATTATATCAGATAGGGATCTAGTATTCACTTTTGTAGTTTGGACTTCCTAGCAGCATGATCTTGGAGCATAGTTAAATTTCAGTTCGACATATTACTCTGAGACCGACGGTTAGATAGAGTGGGTTACTTAGGTGCTTGAATATATGTTAAGGATGTATGTCATGGATAGAAAGAATCACTGGGAGAACTATTTGTATTTGGTCGAGCTTTCCTACAATAATAGGTATCACAGTTCGACTGTCATTTTTCCAAGCTTTGTATGGTCATCTTTGTCGTACACATTTGAGTTGGGATATGCTAGATGATCATATTATTTTAAGTCCATAGATGCTTTGAGATATGGAGAAATAGGTGGAGCACATCCATGAGCATGTGACCACAGGTTAGGTGTTAGCCCATTTTCCTGTCATGCAAAAAATCTAATGAAAATGGCCAATTTCTGCTTCAACTTTGAGAAATAGGGTTTATCCATGCTAGGGTTTCAATTTTTTTTTAATTTCATAAAACCCTACCCAGGTCTATTTCTTTGTTACCTTTTTTGGTCACTTAAGTTCTTCCTTTTTGTGCATGTCTTAAGTTATCGTCGGGCAGGTCCAAGTCTTTCAAGTTTTAAAAACCTGACGATGCCTTTTATTTTTTCCTAAGTCCCAATGTTTTAAAAAAGTTAAGTCTCTCGGGCCCAGTAGGTATGTAGTGTGAAACTCGAGAGATAGAAGAAAGATTAGTGGTTATCACAATGCTGCTCGATCATGTCAATTTATCAAAGTGTTATGTTTTTCAGGCCTAGTCAGTATGTAGTGCAAAACCCGATGGCCGTTGAATGCTTCAGCAAAAATCTTGGGCAGTTATTTGATCTTATCTTGTGACTTGGCAAAAAGGCTTTCTCCAAGTCTCCCAATACTTGGCAGTGATGTCTTAACCTTCAGCGATCTGGTGCGATGATTTTCTCATGATCTCACAAGGTAGCAGTTAAGTTAAAAATCATTCAAAGATCAAGCGGCAAAGGAAATGAGCTTTAAGAAAGACAATTTTCTCTGAATCTTGCAATGTAGTAGTGAAGTCTATTTTGATCGAGAGATTCAACGAAAAGGTGAAAGACTTGACAGTTCACAATTTTGTTCTGATCTCCAAGTGCCATGACCAAATGTTTAGAGATTATGAGATATGTCTTGGTCCCTCAATCTCAAGATGAATCCCAAGTTAAGAGAAACACTCAGCGACTTGGCAATAGAAAGAAAATGCTAAGGTAAATAGTTAGTCACCAGTTTGCCGGATAAAGTAATAGTTAGTAAGAGGTGCTTGTGACTTGGAGAAAATAGTAAAGGTATTGCAGGTCTAAACTGATCAGATGATGAGCACAAAGCCTTAATGAGAACGTGCTCAGTTGATAATAATCGTGGGATCACATTGACCGATAGATGCTCCAATAAGTAAAGATCACGTCAAGTGGGTCCATAGGTTTATAAAGAGTTGAACGACTGACAGATTTAGGGGAAGATCGACGATAGGCATAAAGCCTTAAAGAGAAGGTGCAGGATGGATAGTGATCCCAGGATAACGACTGCTGTTCGATCTTGCAGTCAAAAGGGGTAATGTCAGTAGGGCTGGAGGTTGGAGTCAGAGTAAAGTGTGGTTAGATCTTATGGCTGGCATGTTACCGCTATGAAAAGATGAATAAAATTTAATGGTCACAGGTTTGTGCCAACCGTCCGATGAGAATTATGAAAAGGTGGGTCCTCAATGCCAGGTGTTGCTAATTTTCTCACTCTTGATTGGTTGCCGAGGATGATGATGTGGCCAGTCATTTTTAAAAGCTAGGTCGACTGGTTTGCTGATTTGTGTGTGTCGTCTGATGTGCCAGGAAAGATAAGGATCAATGGCTACATTTTAAACTTGATCGATTAACCATTGCGGTTGAGATTTTTGAATTGTTTAAGGGTTTTTTCCAGCAGGATAGAGTCGATGAACCAGAAGTGACAAGCGAAATCAGTTTTATTTGTTTCAAAGGATGGTTTTAGGTGAAAATTTATGAGTAAGATATAGGTAGCCATCATGAATTGATTTTTGTTCCTAAAGTGCCATGCTAGTTTAATGCAGAGGACTGATACTTTGAGAAGGGCGACTAGGGTATGATGGTTGTCAATAATTTCTATGCCTTGATACACACAAGATTGCTAAGCTATTCTAGCATTAAACTATTTTCTACAACAAGAAGCTTTTAATTTGTAACTGCAATTGGTCTGTGATGATGAAACCCAAATATTGTATAATCATATTTGATCTGATCCTTCCTGGGTTTTCAGGATTTCTTGTCTACTTTTATTTCTTGTTGTGTCTAGTGGTTGAAGTTGTTGTAAGACATATTTTTGCCCTAATTTTTCCCATATTCTGTATATTGTTGCAACCCTATTCTATAAAAGGGTTTCCAAGACTGGGAAAAAGGGTTCCAATTTCTTTGTAATTTTCAGGGGCTAGTTCCAAGAGTGGTTCCTTCTGTAAATATTGCCCTCTTTTCTTCATACAGGGTGTTCTTATTTCCTTTTTAGTTTTCAGAGAAGAATATGTGTTGTAATAGTTTGTCTTATGAATGAGATTTAAACATTTTCATACTGTTATCAAGTTATCTCCATTTTTCTGCCTAAATCACATGGGTTAAAGCATCAAGGGTGTTTTGGTCTCTTCTGTTGTAAGTTTGCAATGTAGTTTTTTCCTATGGCACCTAGACACCCACTCTCACCTCTCATATGCTGCCACTACAAGACTGATGGTCTAACCAATGGAACTGCCCATGGTATTGGGGTAGGCTATGGTGGAATCCCTGCCGCTCTCTACATAGGAGGGATATGCTATACTAATGAGATCTGAACCTCCCACCTCCATTGTCCTCTCCCCTGAGATGCACTTGTCACATTATCTACCTCCTCCATGGTCAGAATCAACTCAGTGGGATCATAGAACCACCTAAATGGATGCTCTGCTATGTATGCTGTGTAGGCATCTTCCACTCTAGCATATGGAACTTGTCCATAGTAGTTCCAGTCTCTGCTTTGGAGTCCACTGTACTCCAAACTAAACACTGCATATGACAATCTGGGATCCACCCCAGTATGATCTCTCTCAACTATCATGCATACAAGGTGAACTCCTGTGGTGCATCCTACATGAGGCCATACTACCTCCAGACCTGGGTAATCAAGAAACACTCCAAGATGCTGGTAGTGCACCTGATCAATATCTCGCTTTGGCAGAAAATCCAAAATGAGCCCTAGTAGTGGGCCATGCCTCAACCTGTAAGTATGGTCATCTAACGACCACAATCATATCATCTAGTACACAACATCAGTACTCTATCTAGCCCATCCTCACCTATGTGATGAAACTTGCATACCTATAAATGAGAGGTTCTTGAGCCTACCTCTCATCATCGCATATCAGCTGACAGATGGGGATATGCTCCCACGCCCAAATCTAAAGAAGTATCACACTAGAAGAGAAAGTCTTATCCTCATGGTAGACTATCTCATGCATCTCTAAAAATATATATGCCAGGAGGCACTGACCCCATCCATACTCTGTAGGATGTGCCATGAGGCACTGCACCATCAGAGCCCATCCCATCAAAAGACCATTCTATTGATGGTCTGGCATGATAATACCACCGATCATGCTTGAAATGATGCACTCAAGCCTGTGTGTCTGCTCATAACACTGAACCAATACCTCCTAGGTTATCTACTGTGATATCTACTTGTCAGCTCTGAACAATGTGCTAAAAGCTTGTAATCCCATGTTCCTGAATCTTAGGTAGTCTGGGCGTGGTCCATGGAATGGGATACAAAGGATGTGGTAAACATCCTTTGGAGTGATGGTGATCTCTCCAATGGGCAGGTGAAATGTCTGGGTCTCATAGTGAAACCCATCGACCAACGCTGTAATCAAACCATGAATTACTCAAATATTAGGTAAATCGATCAGGTACTCAAAACTGCATGCAACAAAATGTACTCTCATGGGATATGGGAGTGCCAAACATAATCTATGTGGCTGGGTGAGAGACACAAACATGTACACCAAGGAATCTCATCTATGAAGAACATAAAAGAAGAATGACATCAGTGATTCACTAAAAAATAATGCTACATGTACGTAAAATGAGAAATTGAACATTTCAGAATGTGCATTTAAAGCCATAGAATCCAGCTAAGCAACTACAAATTTTGGAAAAATTAATTAAAGACCTCAAATTTTCTCATTGTTTTCCACACGACATTTTAGAAAATAAAAAATTGGTGTCAAGTGTCGTACGACACTATACAACAACCCATACGACATTTGATAGTCACATGACAATCTAACCATTATCGTACAACAACTAAAGGACTCGATGAAATGTCATATGAGAGATGGGTATCTCCCATACGATACTATACTATAATGAATATGACATTTGGTTTTGACTTGAAATGTCGTACGACACGCTAATAGTTTTTGTACAACATCCCGTGAAGAAAAAATTAAAAACATAAAAAAGATTATAAAAATCCTAAAAGGCAATTAAAAATGTGCTAAAATGATTCAAAAGAGGCTTCGAGGTCCACATATCGCATGCACATACTGCCGAGGTCACTGATATCACCTGGATCACTCAAATCGGTGCGAAGCCATGGGGACCTCCATTTTCTCACTTAGAGGGCTCCATAAGGTTTCAAAAGTCAAAAAGTTGAAATGAATTGAAAATGACCCTTTCTCATCTTATATAAGTTTTGACCTAATTTTTCAAAGTGCTTCATTTTGCGTGAAAATTTCACCCTTGGATAATTTCACCATTTTGAGTCCATTTTCACGATCAAAATCAAAATCTGAGATCAGTTACATTAACAAAAACCTGATTTAAAATTTTGGACCCATGACGACCAATTGCTTACAAAATTGACCTTCACGACATCACCAAAATCTAGAATTCAACTTATCTGATCATCTAACATCAAACCTTCAAAATATCAACCTGGTCAACCATGGACAACTCATGGTCAAACCTAGTCAAACTTAGTCCCAAAACCTCAAAATAATGCAAAACACATCCCTAGACATGTACAACCACTTCTACAATTGATTATGTTGCCTCTAAACATTTCACACTGGATTTCTCACTAGATTTTGATTTTAATCTTATAGGGGGCATGGTATTCTATATCATTAACCATTATCAAATCTATTTCTTTTTCAAATTTTCTTCAATAATTAAGACAATAACCATGTCTAATTGTTGACTCATCAAAAGTCCTCCTCGCTTGGGGCACATCGCTTGGGGCATATTAGACTGATCAAAATCCATATCAATCTGGTGTTACCTTAATCTTGTAAACTATATCAGCTCTTCACCATCGGTTCAATTGTGTTATTTCCTTGATTCTTCATAACTGAAGGGTTCATATTTGGCATCCTTTCGATTCCTTTAGACAATCAGGTCTGGATTCAAGACATTCAATTACTCATAATCATAGGTTCAAAATTAGGTTTTTTATCACTTCTTCGTAATCATAGGTTCATTGTTGGTATCATTAACATCATCTTGATTCTTGGTCAATCAAGACCTGAATTAGCATCTTCAAAACTTTCAATCAATTTCTATCTCCAAATCGGTTGGTTAATCAGGATCAGTTTCTCTATCACATAACTAAGTCCGGATCTCATCAAACAGATTTATCTTTGAACCACTGTGCTTTGCACAGTAATTCAAAGAGGGGCAAAATGTAATACCCCCAAAATGGGCTTCAGTACCATTGACCTCCTACATCGACAAATTGATTGAAATCGACCCTAAAGTCCTAACCCAAGGCACATCTGCACATCAAATCATTGAAACCTTAATCAATCCTATTTCAATTCTGCATTGAGGAATATTCCTAAATATCCTAATTTATCCTAATTATCTCTAATTGAATATTATTTGGTAATAAATGATATTATTTTATTTATCCAAAGTCGATTAATTGAATATGTTAAATATTTAATTAATTAAACTTTATTTAGCCACTTAATTATTTTAATTATATTTAATTAATATTATTCCTAATTAATATTGTTTATTTGACAATAAATCACAATTTCTAAAAATAATCAATTGAATATTTATTTAATTGATTAAAACCAAATTGTCAAATTTAATATTTAATTTTGGATAAAGTTTGATTAAATAATTGATTAACCCATAAATTAGTTATTTTTAAATCAAAATCAGTTAAGTTGAGAATAAAACACATGGAAAATTAAATAAACTCATAATTATCTATGCAAAAATAAGATCACTTAAACTCAAAATCAACTATTGAATTCAATTTGTTAACTTTCCAAATTCAACATGTGATTGTGAGTTGAAAAGCAAATTTAAGTGATATCAACTTCTAATTACGAGTTAAAAAGATGATTTGCATGATTTTACTAGATAACTATTTCTAATTTCTTGATAACTCACTAATCAATCTGAGTTTATGAGGGAGTGATTTTTGGCTTTCCATGAGCTCTCAAACCTTGGATTTCTATATAAACAGGCCTGAGTCCTTCACAAATGATCACAAATTTGGAGAATCCTTGCACGTGGAGAATAACAATGCCATACTGTTGAATTCTTGAGATTGTGCGATTGTGGAGATTCATTGCTAACATTTCTTTTCTTGTTTTTGTTCTTAGATCATTTTCATCTAGATTACATTGTTATTACGTAGAAAATCCAAAAATATAGATTAAATTATGCATCCATTTCATAACTTTTCACGTTTAAACCTTTGTTTAGATGTTGCATTGTCACTAATCTCAGTTAAATTCGGAGAATACCATACTTGCATCTACTACAAGGTAGTAAATCACCTGATTAATGATACAACTATTTATTGCATATTTTCTCCTCATTAATCAGTAATATTTTATTGATGTGTTGTGTCTTATAAACAGGTACAATTTTCACACACACACTTCCAAGGGGAGGGTTAAATTCTTTGAATATGTAATTGCATGTCTGAATACATATGTGGATTCTTAAGTAGAATTTGATCAATGGTGTATGTTTGATGTAAGGCATTATACATGTTAGATTGTGTTGTCTTCTTTATTCATAAGTCTTCTGTTATAGTGATTTATTTGACTCTGTTGCCCACTGGATAAGGCATTGGTCTATGAGAGATCTGGGGTATTTCAGGGATCCATTCATCCAAAATATAAATGAAAACATTTTCCCTTTCATGTTGATAGGAGGGGTTAGAGGTATTTCTAATTTTCAAGCTTACTGTATGCAAGTGGGATACTGCATAAGATTTGGTAAACATTGAGGTATTTGTTACCTAAAGGGTTTGAAAGCTATTCTACAGTTATATATCTGCAAGTTATTGTTTGTCATAAGGAGTTATGTGTGTGCAGATGAGGTATACCCACCTGAGTGATGTGGACCTCAAAGTGAAGAAGGTCTTTGTACCTTGTCATGTTGGCTTTCTCTTGTGTCTTTTCTGCTGATAGTGTTGAGTTTGTATTCTAAGTTCTCAACCCCACAACTTGGTCTCAAGGTCTAACCTAGGAAAGGAGATTGCAAGAAAAAAAACCAACATTAGGATAGATAGAAGAAATATGTAGATGCTCACAGAGTGGACAAGCATTTTGTTGTTGGTGTTAAGGTGTTTTTGAGAGTGTCCACGGAAGAGTGTGATCCATTATGTAAAGGGTTCAAAGTTGGCACCTCATTTCGTAGGCCCTTTTGATATTCTTGAGAGGATAGGACTAGTTTCTTTGCGTCTTGCTTTGCTGCCCAACTTGTCTCACGTTCATGATGTTTTCCATGTTTTAGTACTTAGATAGTATATACCAGATGTTGTACATGTACTTGATTAGAATGCCTTGTAGGTAGAGGACATGAAATTGGCTTTGGAGCCCATTCAAATTCTTCAGCTGTGAGATATGACCCTCAGGGATTGCACCATCAAGCAGGTAAGGGTCCAATGGGACCCTATTGATGAGTAGTCAATGACTTGGGAGGACACAACAAGATTACAAGATTTATACCCTTATTTGTTTGTAGTCTTCCAGGAGTAAGCCTAATTCTACGGGGGTGGATGTAGTGCCCACCGATACTTTTATTTTCAATTTTATATTGCCAAACTCTTTTAGGCCACTTTTATGTGTGCGTTTATATTTTAGTTATTATGTGGTTTTGGATGTATGACATTACATGGTGATTTTTATGATTGAATAATTATGGATATTATATATATTTGCAGTTAGATGTTGTGTTTTACTTTGATGATGATTATTTACATGTTTAAATGATGTTTTTGGTTATGATTATACTTACCCCATACTTGCATGTGTATGATTATCATATATGCTTTTTGTAGTGCCCACCCATAGTTTTCTTTTTAATTTTATATTGCCAAAACTCTTTTAGGCCACTTTTATGTATGCGTTGATATTTCATTTATTATGTGGTTTTTGATGTATGACACTACATGTTGATTTTAATAAATGAATAATTATACATGTTATATTGATGCAGTTAGATGGTGTTAGTTTTTTTTAATAATGATGATTTACATGTTTTAAATTAGTCTTATGATTATGATTATACTTACCCCATACTTGCATGTGTATGGTTATCATGTATTCTTTTAATTTCTTATTTGATGTGTTTGATATGGTTAAGGGACTGAGTCATAGTTACCTGCTTGTGGGATCCACATGATGTCTCGATCCCCACCATTGCTTGTTTTATATGTATGTATGTACATGCTAGTATTTTATGCAGGTTTGCAAGTACTAGACATTAACTTCCTTGAATTGTTAGGATGAGCATGCCCTATCATAAGTCTCAATGGTAAAAGAGGGGAGATAATATTCAAATCCAAATCCCAACCTAATTCATTCTATTATCCTAAAATAGTGGACAAGATTCTAATATTTTTAGCCTTTCCAAACTCATCCAGGTGATGTGAGTTTATAGTCCATTCCTCAAGCATGGTTATGGTTCTTAAAGTTCAGTTGATTTTTGGTTAATTGATGTGATTGCTATAATTAGATAATTTATTTAAATTAATTGTGAAAGTTAAATAAATTAGATTTTTATATTTTTAGGTATTTAAACGTGAGAGTATTTAATTAGCAGAAATTAATGTTGGCAATTTGGCTGAGTTGATTACATAGATGTTTTCATTATGGAAACATATAATCCACATGAAAATCGCATAGGTCAGAGAGCAAGTATGATAGAGCGCATTGCAAATTTATCTAAGTGTGAGACAATATTTTTACTAGTGAACCTGGACACAATTTTTGTTTGTGATGATGATTGGAGTAAGTTCAGTGCTTGCACACTTGAACATAGACTTTATGATGTTTATTGAACACCCATCTTAGAGCGCAAGTCAATACGACATGTACGAAAGAAGTTATGAGAGTTTTACCAAAGACAGTGTCAAGCTGATAGGATAGAATATGAAGACAAAACTAGTAAAGAGTTACGAGATTATTTTGTTTATAAAAATAATGAATTAAAAATATAAAGGGATGACATCCTAGATGTTAACTCTTGGATTAAGTTATTGGTATAAATGTAATTGTAATTGTAAGAAACATAGTGAACAATTGATGTATAGTGAAGTGATATGATGTGAAATATATGATGCATATGTAATAGTGATAGTGAAAGAACATCGAAGAGATATTGGTGCAAGTATTATAAGGTTATGTACCTTAACCTATTTTTGTAATTAGTGTATATTGTACATTACTTTTTTGGGTAGTGGGCTCATCTGGTAATCACATTTTGTACTACCAACTCCTAACAGGGTTGAGGCTTCTAACAAGGCCTATAGTCCCTTAATCAGGACTGATACACTATATGCTTGTAATAGACTCCTAATAGGGTCAACATCCTTAACATGATACTTTTGATTAGTGGATCTTTGTGGGTACCATCCCCACCGGGGTTTTCCCTTGGCCAAGGTTTCCTCGAGAACAAATAATGTGTTATGAGTTCTTTAGTTTTATTGCTATGCATGTTGTTTAGCTTCTTATGTTATGCATGTATAAAGATAATCTATTATATCCATAATTGGGAAAAAGATAAAGTTTTTAGAATACTGATTCACCCCCCCCTCCCCCTCAGTATTTTCTATTTCTAACAATTGGTATCAGAGCTTAGTTACTCGGAAAATAATCATTCAAGGAAAGCCTAGAAACTTGAGTAAGATCTCTATGGATATGGATCAACTACAGAAGAATCTTGAAGAAGCTCTTGAACAGATTGACTTGCTTACTATTGAAAAAGATACTTTGAAAATAAAGTATGATGATGTAAAGAACCTCATTGAGAAACTGAAAAACAAATTGGAAGATTTGAGATCTGAAAAGGAATCCAAAATTTTTATTGAAGATTGTGATGACAATTTAGAAAAAGAAAATGAGATCCTTAAGCATGAATTGAAGATATAAAATTTGAAGCTTAGTTTGAAAGATGGAAATGGTAAGAATGAAGAAAATCTGAAATTTGAGAATGAAAGTCTAAAGACTGCAAATGAAGTACTAAAATCTAAACTTTGTAAAGTAACATCTAAACTTGAGAAAGTCAATTTGTGGTATGATGAACTTGAGAAATACAATAAGATTGTGAAAGGTGAACTAACTCAATCCAAACAACAACTTGAAACACTATATTCAACTAGTGAGAAGATTGATGAACAAATATCTTATCAAAAACCATTATATGATAAGACTGGTCTTGGATTCAACACTTTTAAAGAAAATGATGAAAGCAAGGAACCGGATCTGAAAATATCTGAAAGCATATATGAGAAGAAGTCCGATGAGATCAACAAATTTGAAGATACTCCTAAAGAAGAAGAATCACCGAAGCAAGAGGAATCACCCAAAGGTATGCAAAGAGAATTAAAAGGTAGATGTTTTGCTTGTAATACTATTGGTCATATGAAGAGAGATTGCACAGGCAAGCAATTTAAACCTCTTAATGGTTATTGTTACAATTGTCATGGTTTTGGACATAGAGATATTGAATGTAGGAAACCTAAATTTATTGAGAATAATGATGGTAGTAGAATGTTTAGGAATACTAAAAATGCAGATAAGAAACCTACTGAAGATATGAACAGAAGAAATGGAGTAATATGTTATAGATGCAACAAGGTTGGACACATTGCTAGAAACTCCAGATCACAAATCAATTAGCCTGGACCAAGATATAGAAACAATGGAATTTTTTTTCAGATAGGCAACAAGATTGGACATACAACAAGGTTTTGTAGAATGAACAATAGAGTTTTTCATCCTAATCCTAATCCTAGAAATCATGCAAGAAGAAATGAAGATGCAAGTAACAGTTAGAAAGGATGTTGTAGTAATTCAGATGAAGTGAAGTTTATCAAAAGAAAAGATCAAGGAGACATATTCAACATTGAAGGTACTCAGGAAGGTGAAGTATTGAAAGGTAAGAATGAATCTTTACCTGACCCATCTCAAAGTACTTAATTTATGAAAATTACAGTAGAATAGGAACTTAGATTAGTGTAGAAGTAGATATATGATGAACTAAGTCTTGTGCATTTAATGCAAGGTAGTTTATGATGTTCTAATGCTATGGTTAAGAGTGAAAAGAAAAATATTATGTTTTGCGAGATCGCAAGAAGTTTTAAGTTTTGCAGGTTAGTAGAAACAACTTTTTGGAAAGAAGCGGCAAAAGAATTGAATGTGATGTTAGATCTAAGTGAGATTGAATTAATAAAAGGTTATGATCGGTATTATTTGATCATCAAAATGAATTCAAGTGTCAAGGAGATCAAAGAGAAGTGATTAGAAGCATTTTGCAAGGATTTGGAGAAGAATTTTGTGCCAAATCTACGCAAGCCCTAAAATTGTGAAATCAAGGTATTTTACTTGACATATCTTTAAATCAGTAAAGGAATTTGAAGAAATCATGGATGTTTCTTTAATACACAATGTCAGAGATAATAATAGACCTAAATTGAAAAGGGAACTAGTAGAACCCTTGGAAGATGATCCTAGGTTTGCTTTATCATCCGTACTAGATGAAGTTTTACACCTAGAAAATGTCAAAAGTTATCTTGGATGAAAACTAGAGATAGTAAGTGATAGTGTTTTCACAAATGAATATCAGAAGATTTACAATTAGGATATGACACTGAAATAAGGTTTTGAATATTTGGAACATAATGAAATTGTTAAGTATGGATTACAGTATGAATTTGATAATGAAGAATGCACTAAGATTATCTTGAGCAAAATTCATAATGGAAAGTTTTGGTTAGAAGATAGAGTGAAAGATATCACAGAAGATTTGATTCATGAAGTCACTGGATTATCTAAAACTGAAGCTATTCCTTTAAATGAGAAAAACATGAGGAAGACAACACAAATTCATCCTATAATTGATTTCTTCAAGAGAGGATGACATGGCAGCTAGAATGATATATGCAGCCTATCTAATGTGTGTTGATAGGGTACAAGTTGATATGTGTGAAATTCTAAGAATTAAATTGTTTGAGAACTTGGAGAAGATTAAGAAAACTAAGTATACATAGTTTAGGTTCTCATCCTTAATCACCTATATGTTTTTTCATCTATTGAGGAGATTTCCTTACACCAATGGAAATGACTAGAATGATGGAAAAAATACAATGGAAAGGATTAACCTAGTATAAAAAAGACATGTTATTGACAAAGTAAATGAGAGTGCAGTACTGGTAGTCAAGACATTTCAGAATGTTGTGTCTAGCAGATCAAGGATCCCTAAGTCTCTTGTGGAAAAGTATAAAGATGATATATGTTTTATGGTGGATACTAACTTTACCTATATTGAAGTAGTAGAGCCTAGAATAGAGTTCATAGACCCTCTATGCTATGAGATATCTGAGTTAGAGATAGAAGAGTATGTTAATAGGTTACTTAAGTGTAAATTGGACACTCAGTGCAACAGGTTTGGAACCTTTGAGGAGAACTTCAAGTCCGCAAAGACCTTAATTGAAGAGAAATAGTCTAAGAAGAGAGTTGAGAGCACTATAAAGAAAATTCTAAAAGATACAGGGATGACAGAGCATGAGTTTTTGGTAGCAAAGAAAACAATAGAAGCAATCAAAGAGAGTGGACAAAAATAAGTTTTGTCTATTCCTCCTTTATCATCAATTGCAGTACAACAGGAAGAACCACAAGTGAAGGTGAAAGTGGAAGATACCGAGAAGGATCAAGAAGCAAAGATGTCTACTAGATCCACTTCCTCCACACCTAGCAAAAGAGTAAAGGAAAGTGCTACTAGACCAGGAAAGCGACATAAAACTTTAGTGCAACCAGTTCGAAGAAAAATTGCAGAAATAAAAGATGATGTCACTATTGTTAAGAAGAAAGCTTGGAAACCCAAAGTTGAAAAGCTTAATGAGCAGATCATTGAGGATGGTGACTTTACAAGAATGAACAAGTACTATGATCTTTATGATTATACAGACAGACTTAATCTAGAGAATGCAGTTGTAAAGAATATGATTTTGGCTAATAAGAAGTTTGATACAATTCAGGGACAGATACCTAATGATTTATATAATAAACTTGTAAATAGGAAGAAGAGAGCATCAGAGGAGGACACAACTATCAGAGAAAATATTGTAAGGAAGCTTTGTGAAGTAAGAGATGAAACACATTTTGGTTAGATCATGAAAGCCTTAAGCACCCATCTGAGAACCAAAAGGAGAACTATTCAAATCATGGGAGGTAGATATGAAGAAATCAATTCTAAGACAAAGCAAGCAATTATCAAGGTTATGACAGAAAATATTGGAGAACCATCAGTTGCAGCAGAGCAAGCAGGTGAGACAAAACAAGAGGACATTCCCTCTCCTCTAACCATTAATATTGAAGATGAAACCATGGATGTAGAAGGAACAAAAATCACCTTGGATACTGATGATAATGTATTCAAGAATTTGGAGAACATTGTTGACAATTCGGCCTTTGAAGAACAGGAACCTACAAAAGGAGAAGAGATGTAGAACCACCAGTAACAGAGAAACAAGTATCCATTCCCACCAAAGAAGATATCAGTCTTACTCCTGAGACTGGAAAGAAAAATCAAATTGGATCTATGATTGAGCATTTGGGAAAGGAAGTAGATGATGATGATCAGTTGGAATTGATCACATCCTTGAATACAATCATTGGCAAGAATAAGAAAGTGAAAAGTCTTGAAGGGCGTCTAAAGGAACTAACTGAGAAGTTACAAAGCACTATAACTACACAAATTGTAGAAGAAGACCCTATGGAGAAAGGTAAGAAGGTAATGAGCACTTTTGACAATGAATTCACAAACTTAATTATCTGATATTGCAAAAGTGAAAGCACAAGCAGCCTATGAGGCTAGAATGCTTTTGAACATCAGTCAGAATATCGGGAATGATATCAACACTCTTGATATTTGTATCAAGGATTTGAGGAAGCATTTGCAAATAGAAAAATCTTTGTACATATAGTGTACAAAATTAGAAACCTTGACATTAGAAGAAGATCAAAAGATAAAGTTGAAGGAAGCAAAAATTCTGAATGAAACTAACCTTCTTTCTAGCCCCAATGTGAAGGTATGTGACATTGAGAAGAAAGTTCAGAAGCTATATGATGAAATCAGAGCTGTGCAAGATGAGAGAGATAGAAAATTGAAAAGACTCACTCTTTTGAGAGAGCATACTTCTATGAAGTTAAGCATTATTGAAGAGCAGTTGGAAGAATGTCTTTAAGCTAAGACATCTTTTTAGAAGTTTAACTTTGAAAACCTCCAAGCATGTGAAATTGCATCTTATGGACTGAGTGCACTACTTAATGTGGTAGATTCCATTAAGAAATCATGGGAGAAGGAGATAGAAGCCATGAAGATAGATTTTGCAGATTGTGTTGCAAGCCTACCAGCTTTGCAATAATTGAATTGAGGTATAATATTTTTTGAGATACAATTTTGTAACCCTCCCTACCTTTATTTTGTCATTGTTGTCAAAGGGGGAGAGATATATAACAGAAAATTGATAGTATATGATAAGGATTGATACTCCTAGGGGGAGTACTATATTAAAGACAATATTTTTTGAGAAGTTATAAGGATAGTATATATTTTATACTATGGCCACAATTTTGAGATTTTGAGTTGTACACTTAGCCAATTTTCTCATATGTTGCCACCAATGACAAAGGGGGAGATTGTTGGAAATTTGGCTGAGTTGATTACATAGATGTTGTCATTATGGAAACATATGATCCACATGAAGATCACACAGGTTAGAGAGCAAGTATGACAGAGCACATTGCAAATTTGTCTAAGTGTGAGATAATATTTTTACCAGTGAACCTGGACACAATTTTTGTTTGCAATGATGATTGGAGTAAGTTAAGTGCTTGTGCACTTGAACATAGACTTTATGATGTCTATTGAACACCCATCTTAGAGCACAAATCAGTATGACATGTACGAAAGAAGTTATGATAGTTTTATTGAAGACAGTGTCAAGCCGACATGATAGAATATGAAGACAAAACTAGTAAAGAGTTAAGGGATTATTTTGTTTATCAAAATAATGAATTAACAATATAAAGGGATGACATCCTAGATGTTAACTCTTGGATAAAGTTATTGGTATAAATGTAATTGTAATTGTAAGAAACATAGTGAACAATTGATGTATAGTGAAGTGATATGATGCGAAATATATGATGCATATGTAATAGTGATAGTGAAAGAACATCGAAGAGATATTGGTGCAAGAAGTATAAGGTTATGTATCTTAACCTATTTTTGTAATCAGTGTATATTGTACATTACTTGTTTGGGCAGTGGGCTCATTTGGTAATCACATTTTGTACTATCAACTCCTAACAGGGTTGAGGCTTCTAACAAGGCCTATAGTCCCTTAATCAGGATTGATACACTATATGCTTGTAATAGACTCCTCACAGGGTCAACATCCTTAACATGATACTTTTGATTAGTGGATCTTTGTGGGTACCATCCCCACTGGGGTTTTCCCTTGGCCAGGGTTTCCTCGAGAACAAATAATCTATTATGAGTTCTTTAGTTTTATTGCTATGCATGTTGTTTAGCTTCTTATGTTATGCATGTATAAAGATAATCTGTTATATCCATAATTGGGAAAAAGATAAAGTTTGTAGAATACTGATTCACCCCCCCCTCTCAATATTCCCTATTTCTAACAATTAATTAAATACATTTATTAAATTTAATAATTTTTAATTAAAAAAGGCTTATTGTGAAAATAAAGATATTTAACTAATGAAAATTAATTAAATACATTCACTTTAGATTTAATTATTTATAAATTTAGCTTTTTGAATAAAATGTATTTATCAATTGAAAATTAAATATTATTATTTAATTTAATTCAAATGCATTAAGTTGCACAATCGAATTGAAATAAATAAAATAAAAAGAATTAGTCAATTTTGAGTTAAGTGGATTAACAAGAACAAATTAGAAAAATAGACTTGAGTTCAGAACTGAAATTGGAGGAATTAAAGAATTGATGGAAACAAGACTGTGAGTGGAGTTGAGTTCCAAAATTTGCATGTGGAATTTGGTTCCCTATATTGTGAAAGTTTGGCTATTATTCTCAACACATAGGTTTGGAGAATTTTGGTGAAGGATTCAATTTAAAGAAAAATTTTAAAATCTTAGATTTTTCTTCATTTTTGGTCATCATTGAATTTATCTATTTGGTGTTTGAGGTAGGGTTTAGTAACCCTTGTGATTGTATTTTCTATATTTATGGAAGGAGTGTTTTCTTCGTGCATGTCAGATCTGGATATTTTGGATTGTTTGAGATTTCTCTTCCTGTTGAAATTTTGGAATTGATTGTAAGAAATTTGGTATGCATGCAATTTTTGGTTTAAATTTCACTTGATTTCAATTAGTGTTTTGAATTTATGGAATTGATAGAATTTAGAATAATGATACTCCTTAGAGCTTATTTTATTGTCATTAGTTGTGAAGAAGTTATTATATTTGTCAAAGTCATTCGATAAAGAATAAAAGATGAGTTGGTAAGGAAGAGAAAGCAGTTGATAAAAGGAATTAGTAAACAAAGAATTTCGGTAAGGAAAAAGAAAGTTTAAGCATCGAGCAAGAAAAAATTGAGCACTAAGAACCATGTTCTACTAAGAACCTAACCGAGAAGAGAAATTAGTTACCGAGTTAAAGAAAATGTGTTATGGAGAAGAACAGGCCGACACCAGATGAAATCTAAGTACATTGAACTTGGACACCAATTAGAAAATGGTTTACCAATCTTGAGGAGATCGCATAACAAAACATCGGAGATTGAAATCTAATGATTACACATGATTACAAGGTGAGTTTATCCAATGAGAATTAAAGATGAAATATGCATTGGAAGTGTACCCAATGCTAGCACCGCTTGAAGATGAAGATTCTAGAACATCTAGCACCGCCTAAATTTTATATATAAGATGATCAAAATATGAAGATCCGTAAGTTGGCATATGCATGTGTGAAGAGCAATTGGACATTGCATGCATGAAATAGATCAGAGAAGAAGGTGAAAGGACAATGAAGCTACCAAGTAACAAAGTATTGAGGTATTGATTTAGAATTGAGCTACCGAGTACTGAATTGATTAGTGTAATGGATACACAATATGAGGTATTGAATTGATGAGCATATAGAGTTTGATTAACATTTGTTGATGCATGTTTGACATACATTTTGTTATTACGGTTTAAGAAGTAATTATAATTGTATAAGTCTCTTAACCGAGGAGATCCTAACAGATCTTATGTATAAATCCTTTAACCAGGTACAATTCTTAGATTAGAGTTGTGAAATCTCTTAACAGAGTAGACTTAGCAATCTTTAGAACTCTTAACCGGGTTAATACCTTTAATAGGGTAAGCTATCAGAAATAGCTAAGCATTGTAACTCTAACCAAGTAACTTTATTCTTGCAGTCGTGAAGTGTTGTCAGTGTCACCCCCACCATAGTTTTGACCCTTTAACAAGGATTTATGCGATACCAAAATAATTGTGTTATATGTTAAATTATCATATGTTTTATTTATTTTCATGTGATGCATGTAAATGATAAGTAATTAATAAATGAATGTGAAGGAAGTTCAAAAAAGTTTAAAAGTGTTTTGAAGTACTGATTCACACCTCCCTTGAGTCCCTCTCAGTACTTACCTTTCCATACCTGAATCCAACAATTGGTATCAGGTCTCAGTCTCTTATTAAGGAGTTTAGTCACTTGAGAGAAAAGATCTGAAAAGATGGAAAACTATAAGCATAAAAGAATAATTGACAATATGGAAACATAGCTGAAGATGGCCAATAAGAAAATTAAAGAATTGAGTAGAAAGTTGAAACATTCAATCAAAAAAAGGAAAGAGATTGCACTATAATTGAAAGATACAGAAGATCAAGTTGAGGAACTTGAAGAAAAATCTGAGGGAAGCATGTATGATGAATCTGATGCACTCATATCAAAACTATCTCAAAATAACAAGAACCTTGTTGATCAGGTCAAAACACTGAAAAGATAACAAGAAGCACAAATGGTAAGGATGTGTGAGATCATGGAACAAAAAGGAAAAGATGGGGATGAAAAAGAACTGTAGAAGAAGAAATAAGGAAAATGAATACAAGATTAGATGAGAAAGATAGGGAAATCATGAGGTTGAAATAGACACACTACAACTTGACAGATCAACTTGTCATTGCAAATTAGGATGTTGCTAGGAAAGTCGGTGAGATTGCAGAATTGAGATCTGAGAATGAACACTTGAAGAATGATTTGAAAGCTGAGAAATATGCTAATAAAATCATGAAAAGAAATGAAGAATCATGGAAGATTCTAGATGAACAAATAAAAAATCAAAGGCAACCTAATGACATCTCTGGACTTGATTTCAATGCAAACAATAGTATCAAGAAGGGTGAGTCCTCCAAACAAGAAACCAACCGAGACAAAGCTGCTACCCCACCAAAGCCTAAGAAGCCTACATGTTATCACTATGGGAAACCATGACATACAACTAACTTCTGCAAAAGAAAGAGAGGTAATCCACCAAATTCTCCTAAATTTAAAGGTCATTGTTATAATTGCAATTAGTATGGACATAAGACATTTGAGTGTATATCAAGAGTTGTGAACACTCCAAGGAAACTAAGGTTTGAAGGTTATTGCAAAAAATGCAAGAAATATGGTCACAAATCTAGAGAATGCAGATCACAAAGGAAAAATGAAAAATGGGTCCCTAATCGATAGAATGTTGACAAAAACTGAAAAGGACCTACAATACCATGTGATTATAATGCAAAGATTACTTGTACTGCATGTGGAAGATTTGGTCACATTGCTGCAAACTACTTCAGGATGCATGGAATGGATAACAAGAAGTCATGGAGAAACACTAGAATGGATTATTTCCATTTCCACAAAGTCGGTCACCTTGCTAAGGATTGCATGTACCAAAATAAAGATTCTACCGAGGAGAAACCGAGTGAAAAGACTCTAGTAAACATTGATGAAATCTGAGAACATATGAATACAACTTGGAGAAGAAAGACACAAGATGATGGAACAGAATTGGGAACTAGTGATGGCACCACATCCTCTAGATCAGGTGCACCTATCTTCACTTAATCGGTCAAGGTATGAATAGGAGTTGATAACTTAAAATGTATCTTAAATCAGTTCCTAGATTTAGTACAAAGATCCATATCAGCATATCTAGATACATTTGAATAGTAGTTGTGAAGTTATGATTTCATATGTTGATTGGTGAAGTGTAACAGTTATTTTGTTACATGCGGTAAAGCAAAGACTAGTTTGGTTAAATGGTAAAATAAAGTTAGGTAAAGTAGCATTAAATGCATTTTATAGCCATTAGAAGCCCTAACCTAAAGGAAAATCTATAAATAGAGAGAAAAATACTTGATTCTTACTTTACATTCTTGCGAGCACATTTGAGAAGTGATAGATATGAGATCAAAGATATCTCTAAGCATTCAATCGAGCATTATGTACATTTTCAAGATCATTCAAGGTATTTCTAGAGTTCATGGAGATGAATTAGAAAATTCTATTTCTATTCTATTTGAATTGTAGAATTTGTTGAGATATTTTTGAAGAACAATGGCACTTTAATTGAAAAAACATTAGTAGTTGAGAAGTTCAACCCTGTTAATCTGAAGTACAAGATTCCACCCACTTTTGTTGTGGAAGTAGATAAAATCGAAGCCCTATCCCTCATCCCACCAAGAGTAATTTTGATTGAAGACATTTGCACCTTCATTCATTGCAAGATCAAGGATATATATCAAGCTGAGATTGATACATCATATAAGAAGCTGCGTGTTAATGGTAATTTGAAAAGTGGTCACATACACCTACAGACCAAGGGTTTGGTTCATGCAATGCATGTACTGACAATATTCAAGCATGAGTGGATGAGAATCATATTAAGTAGAGTTCATGAAAGGTTTATGTGGCCAATAAAGATAACTAAGGATGTTCTACATATTGTTACTAGATTTATGGTCGGTGATAGACCGAGGGCCTACAAGAAGATGGATAAGAACAATTTCTATGAGTTGACAAAAGATAAATGGGATGGAAGAGGCTTGAAACTTTCTATATTTGAAGACCCTAAACTGTAATTTGCATCAAATATCATATCATATAGGATATTCCAATCATCTCAAGTAGATAGTGTACCTTGTGGAGCTGTCAACATTGCTTAAAAAATAGTGAAGGATATGAAGATTGACTTATGCGAGATTCTACTGAAACAACTTGATGACAATATGAATACAATTCAAAAGACAGTCAAATACAATAAAGTTTGGTACACTATTGGTATGTATCTTTTTCTAATCCAAAATTCATTTCCAACAGTCGATGAAGTCAAATGGAATGTAGATAAATCCATAGTTTATCAAATAGGTGATTTTATTCAAAGGATGGGTGAAAATTTCAATGTTATAATGGATGACTATTTCAATAAATTCTAAGCTAGAATGCATAAGAGGTATAAAATTCCACCACAATTAGTGGAAGAGTTTAAATATGATTTATGTTTTGAAGTGGATACCAATGTATGTATCATAAGGGTAGTAGAGCCTAGAATTGAATGGTTACCCTCAAGGGGATATGAAATGAACATTGATGTAGCTACTATACAAATAAAAGGACTATTGGAGAAACCAAAGGATAAGACTATAATTTGGTATGACACCTATGAAGAGGTGAAAGAGAAAATAAGAAAAAGTATACTAATACCAAAAGCAATAAGAAAAATAGGTAAAATGATCAGTGAATTATCTGAGAAATTAGGTATTGTTGATATTTGTTAGAAATATTCAAGAAATGAAAAGAAATTAAAAGGAAATAAATTCAAGTGACTAAGCAAAAGGAAGAGTATTACCATAAACACAATAAAAATAGTTTGCTTCAAGATCTTATCAAAACCACAAATATGCGCTAAGATCAACACAATGAGACAAGGATTTGAAAGGGGAAAGAAAAGAAAACCTCTTGTGAATATAATATGAATGGTGGAAAAAATCCTAGAAAAAGAGAGAATATGAGCAAGAATCTCATTACAATAATGAGAGAGCTAAGATGAGAAGGTGAGTAAAAGTGAGAATAATATGCATGTTGGAAACAATTGTCTAAAGAAAATTGCTACTCAAATTATGTATTGTCTTTGATGTCACACAATGTCATAGTCCGCAACAATCAGTACCTACCGAGCTCAGGCGGTCTGCCTGGCATTAAAAATCAGCATTTACTGAGTTCACTCGGTTATCAAAGAAAAATTAGCATGTACCGAGTTCACTCGGTTATCAAAGAAAATCAGTGTTTACCAAGTTCACTCGGTTGTCAAAAGAAAAGTTAGCATTTACCGAGCTCACTCGGTTATCAAAGAAAAAGGATTATCAGTGTTTATCGAGTTCCCTCGGTCTCCAAAAGATTGTAGAAAATTTCATTATGGTCACCGAGCATTGTCGGCCCTTGAAGGATCTTTGCAAATAAAGTTTGCTTAATTCAGCTGGCTGTTATACTAAGTAATGCCGATTTGACAAATCTAAAATCATATAAATAAAAGGTCAAATGTGAAAAATAAGGAGAGATATAGATGAAGATATATAGAAGAAAGACAAGAAAGGTGTGTGCGAAATTGTGAAGGATGACCAGATATCCTTGAGGAGTAGCAGAGATATATTCGATCAGAAAGGATCTCACTTATACAGAATAGAGATCTGTAATCAGCAAGGCAGTTGCATTATTATACAGGTCATTTTCATTGTTACCTTTTTATCATTGTAACAGTGAATTCTAAATCTCTTAACCGAGTTGGTTTAAAAACCATATTGTAAATCCTCTAACAAGGTGACAATTCCATTGAATTGTTCTCAAGACCTCTTACCAGGCCACTCCTAGCAGGGTGATTAAATCCTCTAACAAGATCACACCTAACAGTGTGTTTTGTAACCTTTTACCGGGTTGGCTTCTAACCGGGCATCACTTCAGAAAAGTGAAAATCAATATCTAGATACATTGGTGGTTTTTCCCATATTGGGTTTCCACATTAAATCCTGTGTCTCTTGTGTTCTTAATAGTTATCTTAATCATATACAAGTGGTGATGAATATCTAAAAGATAATTTTACTAATACTTTCTGCATCTACCAAGTTATTGCAATCTATTTACCGAGTGTTAAATAGATAATATTCATTAAGATATCCTAAAGGATTTGGAAAGAAATAATAGTGAAGTGTTTTATGGTTGACTAATTCACCCCCCCCTCTCAGTCACTTCATCCATATTCCATCAATTGGTATCAGAGCTTTTGGTGCTTGCAGGAAGAAGTTCAAACCGAGTCACAGGAAGAAATTCAAACCGAGTCACAGGAAGAAATTCAAACTGAGTTTTAGCCTGAAGTTACCGAGCAAATATCTACCGAGCCAGAGCAACCTGAAGAAGAGATCCTAGAAGACAACAACATGACTCATTCAAAAAGCAAGGAACCTATACTAGCCAAATATGTCAGAAGGCATCATACACCAGATCAAATTATTGGAAACAAATCAGATGGTACTATGACAAGAAGTAAGCTAAAAGGTACATGTCTGCTTACTGATTTTGAACCTAGAAATATCAAAGATGCATTGAAAAATGAAAGTTGGATTGAAGCAATGAATGAAGAATTAGAACAAATACAAAAGAACAAAACATGGACTCTTGTACCTAGACCTAAAGATAAGAATGTAATTGGAACAAAATGGGTATTCAGGAATAAGCTGAATGAAGACGGTCAAGTATCTAGAAACAAAGCTAGATTGGTATGTAAAGGTTATTCTCAAGAAGAAGGTATAGATTATGGTGAAAATTTTGCTCCTATTGCAAGATTAGAAGGTGTAAGAACTCTACTTGCTTATGCAGCACATAAAGGATTTAAGGTATATCAGATGGATATAAAATCTGCATTTCTCAATGGAATTCTTGATGAAGAAGTCTACATTGAGCAACCTGAAGGTTTTGTTGATCCAGATAAAAGGGACATGGTCTGCAAGTTACACAGAGCATTGTATGGTTTGAAACAAGCTCCTAGAGCATGGTATGAAAGACTCCATAACTATCTGATTCAGATTAAATTCAAAAGAGCCAATGATAACAGTAATCTGTATATTAAAGAAGGACCGGATGACAAAATTGTATTGGCAAAAAAATTTTTAGATGATACTATATTTACAGGGAATGATGATCAGTGCAAAGAATTTTCAGAGCAAATGAACAAAGAATTTGAAATGTCTATGTTTGGTTTAATAAAATTCTTTGTTGGTCTTCAAATTCAGCAAAGCAAGAATGGTATATACATTACTCAATCTAAATACATTAAGGAAATACTTAAGAAGTTTGGTATGGAAGATTCAAAACCAGTTGGTACACCCATGTGTACTGGACTAAAACTTACCAAAAATGATGATTCAAAAGAAGTAGATTAGACCTTATACCGATCTATGATTGGAAAATTGCAGTATGTAGTACATACAAGACCTGATATTACCTTAGCAGTCGGTATAGTAGCAAGGTTCTCAGCAAAACCTAAGGAAAATCATATGATGGCAATCAAAAGAATTTTAAGGTACTTAAGAGGAATTGAAGAATATGGTTTGTGGTATAAATTTGGAGGGAATCTAGACTTAAAAGTGTTTACTGATGCTGATTGGGCAGGGAACATTGATGACAGAAAAAGTACAAGTGGTGGAGCATTTTTCTTGGAAAAAGACTGGTATCCTGGACCAGTAAAAAGAAAAATTGCACATCTCAATCCACAGCTGAAGCAGAATATGTTGCTGCTGCAGTAAATTATTCAAATATTGTTTGGTTTAAACAGTTATTACAAGGTATGAAGGTTGAGATCAAAGAACCAGTTGTTATATTTTGTGACAATACCAGTGCAATAAACATTTCAAAGAATCCAGTAATGCATTCCAAAACCAAGCACATTGCTATTAAATATCACTTTGTCAGAGAATTGGTGCAGGACAAGGAAATCAGATTAGAATATATTCATACAAAAGAGCAGATTGCAGACATTTTCACCAAACCATTACCCAAGGATGCATTTGTGTATCTAAGAGGTAAGTTAGGGGTCATTCCCCTATTTGAGGCTCACTAAATACAGTTTTAAGTGATGCATCAACCAGAACATGATTGAAAATCAACAAGTTGATGCAGCATATTCAAGGAATCATTTCATATGAATCAGTACTTGAGGTACATTAGTTTACACCAGTAATATGTGAATTGTCTTTGGCATGTGTTGTCAAAGAGGGAGTGTCTTTGCTATTACTTCAAGAAATTTTCAATAGTCAGGAGGAAGAGTTTTTAAGAAAAAGGAAGTTTGTTGACAGAGGGAGATTTGAATCTGAACCAAGCTAATCCTGTCAAAATTTCTTATGCTATGACATATTGTGTTGCCATCAATGCCAAAGAGGGAGATTGTTGGAAACAATTGTCTGAAGAAAATTGCTACTCAAATTATGTATTGTCTTTGATGTCACACAATGTCATAGTCTGCAACAATCAGTACCTACCGAGCTTAGGCGGTCTACCTGGCATTAAAAATCAGCATTTACCGAGTTCACTCAATTATCAAAGAAAAATCAGCATGTACCGAGTTCACTCGGTTATCAAATAAAATTAGTGTTTATCGAGTTCACTCGGTTGTCAAAAGAAAAGTTAGCATTTACCGAGCTCACTCGGTTATCAAAGAAAAAGGATTATCAGTGTTTACCGAGTTCCCTCGGTCTCCAAAAGATTGTAGAAAATTTCATTATGGTCACCGAGCACTGTCAGCCCTTGAAGGATCTTTGCAAATAAAGTTTGCTTAATTCAGCTGACTGTTATACTAAGTAATGCCGATTTGACAAATCTAAAATCATATAAATAAAAGGTCAAATGTGAAAAATAAGGAGAGATATAGATGAAGATATATAGAAGAAAGATAGGAAAGGTGTGTGCGAAATTGTGAAGGATGACCAGATATCCTTAAGGAGCAGCAGAGATATATTCGATCAGAAAGGATCTCACTTATACAGAACAAAGATCTGTAATCAGCAAGGCAGTTGCATTATTATACAGGTCATTTTCATTGTTACCTTTTTATCATTGTAACAGTGAATTCTAAATCTCTTAACCGAGTTGGTTTAACAACCATATTGTAAATCCTCTAACAAGGTGACAATTCCATTGAATTGTTCTCAAGACCTCTTACCAGGCCACTCCTAGCAGGGTGATTAAATCCTCTAACAAGGTCACACCTAACAGTGTGTTTTGTAACCTTTTACCAGGTTGGCTTCTAACCGGGCATCACTTCAAAAAAGTGAAAATTAGTATCTAGATACATTGGTTGTTTTTCCCATATTGGGTTTCCACATTGCAATCTATTTACCGAGTGTTAAACAGATAATATTCATTAAGATATCCTAAGGGATTTGGAAAGAAATAATAGTGAAGTGTTTTATGGTTGACTGATTCACCCCCCCCTCTCAGTCACTTCATCCATATTCCATCAATGCAAAGTGTGTGGAGAAGCATCTCTTAAATAGAGATGAGTGGTGAAGTTAGAATGTAACTCCCATGAAAATGAATGCCACATTCATACTAAGTGTGTTCCAAGTGTAAGAATCCTCATAAGGAGGAATAAACTAATTTCCTTAATAAAGGAAATGAAAAAATATGAGTTGTCCTCCCACTTGAAATAGAGGAAAAAATAGAAATAGGATACCTTGGCTTATACAAATTTACAATAAAACACCAAGGAAAGAACATAAATTATAGCACCTCCCTTTAATCTTTACTTGGGGTGATTACATCAATGGGCATCAAACCCAAATTTTTGCATTGAATTTCAAATTTTTATCTAGAAAGAGGCTTTGTCAAAAAACTTGATCTTCACCCTTGCAACAGATGAGGGACACTTTCTTGTCTTCAATTTTCACTCTAATGAGGTGGTGGTAAAGAGAAATGTTCTTTGACTTTGCATGGTAAACTGGATTCTTTTCCAAGACTATTGCACTTTGATTGTCACTATATAAAGGTGTAGGTTCTTGTTGAGGTAGACCCAAGTCTTCAAGTACTCTTCTAAGCCATAAACCTTCTTTAGAGGCATTAGTACAAATTTTGTATTCAGCTTCGGTAGAACATAGAGAAACAAATTGATCTTTTTTACTTTTCCAAGATATAACTGTTACCCTATTTTTCTACATGTAGAATGATAAACACAAATAGGAAAGGGTTGCATAAAGGTACATTCATTTAATGCTACTTTTCAGATGATGTAGATTAACATTTTATTATTGTATTCATATCAATTTTTTATTGTACTCTAAGTATTGATCACATTTCAAATTTTTAAATTCATAATTGATCATTACATTGTGCATACAAACTGAATGTAATGTACAAATGTTCTTTCATATTTCATATTTCATGTCAATAAAGAGTACAATTTTTAGAATAGAAATCATGATAGAAGTATGAATAGGGTCCCATGCATTACCTTTTTCATCTGTATAATGTTGGTTGGTTGTCTGTTAGGTCCTCAGGTCTTCAGGTTCATTGTCTAGGTCTTCATCTCCTAGGGGTCTTTAGGGTTATCCTGCATCATGGAAGAGTTAAAATTTTTTAGATCCAATTGGATCTAAGTAATGCATAAGATCAAAACATCATACAAAAATCAAAATCTTTTAGAGCTGTACATCTATCTGGTATTTCAATGCAATAAGAAAATGTGCATACACATAAATTGAAAAGTAGTATTAAAGGGACATAATTTTATGAAACCTTTTACTATTAATGGACATCATTATGCATGTTTTTGTTATATAAACTAGATATCTAAATCAGAGGGACTTAGTGTTTATAGTTGAGAAACCTTTTTTGAAATAGCAGGACATATTAGGTTAGTGAACATACCAGTTGATTGGTATTAATGCATGAATGTCATCATTAAGGGCACTGCTATAGAATATATCTTTTGATTATGTTCACTAACCTAATATGGTGGATTGGATTTGATTTTTCTTTTAAAAATAGTAAAAACATTGTTCATGGACTGCTATTTCTTGTCACAACCATGGAGAAAAGATGTTATAAAGTGTTGTTCAAATGAAAAAGAGTGAAAAGATGTAAAGCATTAGGTTTAAGGTCACAGAAATGGGTTTATGGGTGTCGCGAGCCCGTGCTCAAACCTCATAAACAAATTTCATTAATGAAGTTACATTTATTTTAAATCTTGATATTTGATATGCATATCTGAATTTTGGATCTACAACAAAACTATCAAATGGTATGCAACCATGTATTATGGTGTTCACTGTCAAAACACTAAAAATAATAACATCTTGTGCATATGCAACCTCATTAAAATATTCATTTTTAATGACAGTGCCAGTTCATAAGGAAAAATGCTACAGGAAATGTATTTCAAAATATTAAATAATGTTCAAAATTCTTATGTTGTGGGTGTCACGAGGCTGTGCTCGAACCTCACTAACATACATTATTATAGTTGCATTTTATGCTTTTAAGAGAGATATAGTTTGATACACTTTTTGTTATCATTCTAGCAAAGGAAAAAGCCAGACAATGTTTTGTTATGCACTGGTCGCTGTTATTAATTCACAGTTGACAGCTTCGGTGATTAAGAACCGAGCTTGCAAGATAATTGATAAATATATTGCAGCTTCATGTTTCAATTCTAGTGGTTGGAGGCTAGCAAAGAAAACATCAAATAAATAGTGGAAGAATAAATCTAGTCACTATCTTCAATGAGCAACAAAAAATAGCAATAATCAAGGCTACAGTAGACAGTTCAGGGTCATTGCCAACAATGAACATCATAATAAATCCCAAGCTTTGCAAAGAAGACAACTGGTAACAATAAAAGATGAGTTCAAATGACTGGTGAACACAAGGTAAGAAACAAAGTCAACATCAAGCTGGTACAATACAAAAATAGGCTATATATAGCATGTTGGTAAAAATGTAAGTGAAACTCAAATAGTTCAAAGATTTCAAGCCATGATGATTTAACAAAGCATTGATTCAGTAAAGTAAAAGATTTCATATTTTCAATTCTTGATGTCAAAAGAGAAAAGCCCTAAATTTATTCCAAAGTGAAAGGGAGTGTGAACTCAGCTAACAATATGTTCATAAGTTAATAGCAAGCGAAGGAAGGAAAAGCCCTAAAATCTATGCAATAAAAGAGAGAAGAAACTCAGCCAATATGTTCAAGTCATGCAAGGAAAAAGGAGCAATGATACTTATCTTAGTCACGAGCTTTAGTTCATAAATTTAGTTCTTCCAGTTAATGAAGCTGAGTTTGAGCCCAAGTTTATTAAGCCAGAAGAATTAAAGTTTGAGTCATAGTGATTTCCAGTCAGTCAAGCCTAAGTCTCACTACAGAGTAACCACAAATGCAACCAAGCTTCAAGAAAAGGAAGTTGTACATCAAAATCCCAGTCTAACCCATGTTTCAGCATATAGCCAAGCTTTAAAGTCAAGCTCTCTCAAGTTGCAGTCTATAAATATGAAGCCCCTAAACAAGCAAGCTTCCAGTTCTCAAAGAGGAGAGCCCAAGCTCAATAAAATCACAATAAAAGCTAAGTCATAGTCTCCAGTTTGAAGGTCAAGTTCCAGAAGGAAAGTCTGAGTGCCAATCAAGGCTGAGCCTTTAGAAAATCACAACCTATGTGTTCAAAAATCAAAACCTGAGTCACAGCTAAGAGTTGGGTCTCATACAAGAAAGCTCAAATCAAAGACTAAATTCATCAATCAAAGCTCTAAGTTACTTACAGTCAAGACCAAGCTTAATGCTCAATCACAACAAAGGATTAAATGCCCATAGAGAACAACAAGTTGTAGGGTGGAGTTCATCGATAAGATTTTTCCATAAGCTAGGGTTTACCTCAATTTTTTCCAAATTCTCAAAATGTAGCACAAAGATCAAGTAAAATGCCCAAGAACCAAGAATGCTAGAATTGATATTGTTTCAAGTCCATTGACAGAGAGGCATTAATGCCAATTAATTCCTACAGTCATTTCTAGCTGAGCCTTGGAAGGCTAAATGCCACATATGCCATGCCACATATGATGTATTTGAAGCTTTTTTGATCATATTATAGGTTTGATTGACCTTATTTTTGTAATCAACAAGTGTTAGTATCGGGACTTATGTTTTAAAAATTTAAGTCTATGTTTAAAGGCTTAAGTCTAAGTTATGTATAGGCTAAGGGCTAGGGTTTATGAGATTAGAGAGATCTTTTCTTTAGGGTCAATAATTTTGTAAAATGTTGGTATTATATTTTAAAGAGATATATTATGAATTACCAACATTAGGGCTAGATTTAAGGCACAACTTGTGCATGTAACTTAAGGTCTTTTGAGCTTTATTTGGGGCCAATTTTGGGGCTATTTTGTAGCTAAATTTGAGCTGATTGAGAGCTAATTTAGGGGGGCCTGGATTTTCAAATTCAGCCTTGAAGGGTTTCGTGATGGAGTTGGATTTTCAGTTTTAGAGGTTCGGAATAGTGAGAAAGGAAGGCTTAGTGAACATTTTTGTTCCATGGTCTGATTTTACATGTTTTTGTAACCATTTTCAGCTTTGAAGGAAAATAAAGCAAGTTATCTATATTGCATCAATTTCTGAGTTTTATCAATAATCCTAGTCTTCTATTCTGCATTCCAGTGTTTTATGTTTTGTATAACCAAGTTAAGTGAGTTATTTTTGACTCCTTGCTAGGTTATCAAAATCAGACCTTTTGCAAGATATGTATGTTTGTTGATAGTTTTCATTGTTCATGGTGATTACCCTAATAATGATTTTTAGTCAGTCTATACGTTGAATAGAGAATTTCAATGCATCTCAATAGTTTTTAATTGTGGATGCCGGTTTGAAGATCTCGATAAGTATGGATCAAGTTTTGGGGTATCACCCCATTTCTTTTCAATTTCAAGTTATCTTTTTCCCTTTCCCCATTCAAGTTTCAGTTAGGAGGTGATATTTCCAAATCCAATAGGAACCAGCCTAGAATCTAGAGATTCCTTCTCTAAGAGTCCACCTATAGCTCAAGAATGTTTCCATTATTAGGATGAAATATCGGTGAACCCTAATGCCTGAGTTAGGGTGATATTTTCAAACCTAAACAATTTTTGGCACGCTCGGTGGGACCTGTTCTTCAACAAATTGGTCGAATTGCATTACATTACTTGTTGGTTCTGGTGTGCTACTAGCAAGATTCAGGCCTTAAAGAGGTCATATTTTGCATATCTGGTGTTCCATGGAGGAAAATCAACTGGTTTCAAAAGATCAAGTGCTGGTATGTTCAAATTGTTTTATTTTGTGATTTCCAGCCTTTCAAATGAGTAGAGATGTCAAATTTTTAAGGAGGATATGCTTACCTAGATGGACAATTTCCAAGTTTTCCATCATTTCATGAGAATTTATTTCAAGAGAATCATTTTCAGTCCTTTCAAAGTCAGCAAGCACAAAATGCATTCACTGAGCCTACATCTACTCATCCTTTTCATTTTCCTGCAAATGACAATGATTCACAAAATAGAGATACTACAAGTATGTGGCAAGATTTGTTCATGCAAATTGATGACATGAAGAAATAGCAAGAGGAGCTTTCTTATCAAGCCTATGTTCATGAGCAAGAGGCATTGGATCAACAGGATCATGATTATAAGAAATATTTGGTTGAGCAATTCAAGAGGAATGAGGCTAAGCTTGCAAGAGAGTTGGAAGCACAAAAGAAGGTTCATGAAAGTGAGTTGGAAGCTCAGAAGAATGTTTATGAAATGGAGGTTCAAGTCTAGAGAGAGCTAATGAAGGCCATGTTTGATAGAGGCATTGAATGTAAAGAAGATATACATAGAGAATTAAGAGCTCATGAGGAGTTTCATGAGAAATATTTTTAGGATTAGAAAAAGAAGATAAAATTCCTGGCTTCTACAACTATGAAGTATAAAGAAGCCTATCAAATGCAGCTTGAAAAGTGTCTTCAGATGGAACAAGAAAAGGAGATCATTGAACAAAAGGTTGTAGCTGATCAGCATCAGAAGGATGATCTTTCTGATGTTTCTCATGTTATTGAAGAAGATATTTTGGTTTGGGATGAGTTGCCCTTTCCCATTGAATAAGATGAGACAGAGAAGATATCAGCAAATCAGGATAATTATGCTGACAAGAATATGCCTCTCCTACAAAAGAGTAAGGAAGATAAAGAACAAGATCTTATTTGGGACAAGCTGGAGCAATTTTTCTTACATCTTGATGACAAGTCCACATTTTTGGAAAGTACCCACAAGCTAGAGGAGGTAGTCATTTCCAGCTAGCATGAAGAAGCTCATTAGACTGAAGTGACATTTTAGGAACCAGAGTCTATCAAGGAGAGCTCTAAGTTCATTCTCTCACATGGATGTCCTATCAAGCATTTGGCAAGAATGGATACAAGCAAAGAAGTGCCAGTTATGTTAGCACCTCAACATGATTTTCTATCAAAAGGTGAAGCTAAGAAAGAATCAAAGCAGCTTGTTGTCCTGCTTGACCAAGTAAGCGAAGTTCTTCTTGGCCTTCACAAAATGTTTCAATTTACTAATTTTCCTCGGAATGATGGAGTTTTTAATTAGCTGGATCAAGTAAGTGATATCCTTGTCAAGCTGAAGTTTTCTCATTAATTAATCCAGTTCATCTCATATGTTCATCTCATGATGGCTTTTCAAAAGCATGTTGACTATTGTGAGATGAAAAGGATGGACAACTATTTTTCACAATCTGTAAATGGTTTTGTTTGACCGGGCTTTAAGCTAGTTAGAGTAGATTAGTTATTTTCATTTCAATAAGTGCTGTCAATCACTAGGTCTTTAGGTTGAATGAGTCTTAGTTTAGGTGCATTTTTCATTTCAATAAGGTTGCATTCATGAGTTCTACTTTTCTGACTCTATTTCCCAATGATAAGGTCTGTAGTTCATGTCTGGCAGGTAGACATCCACTAGAAGTCGGCAAAATTGTTACCCTATTTTTCTACATGCAGAATGAAAAACACAAATAGGAAAGGGTTGCATAAAGGTACATTCATTTAATGCTACTTTTCAGGTGATGTAGATTAACATTTTATTATTGCATTCATATCAATTTTTTATTGTACTCTAAGTATTGATCACATTTCAAATTTTCAAACTCATAATTGATCATTACATTGTGCATACAAAATGAATGTAATATACAAATCTTCTTTCATATTTCATATTTCATGTCAATAAAGAGTACAATTTGCAGAATAGAAAGCATGATAGAAGTATGAATAGGGTCCCATGCATTGCCTTTGTCATCTGCATAATGTTGGCTGGTTGTCTATCAGGCCCTCAGGTCTTCAGGTTCATTGTCCAGGTCTTCATCTCCTAGGGGTCTTTAGGGTTGTCCTGCATCATGGAAGAGTTAAAATTTGTTAGATCCAATAAGATCTAAGAAATGCATAAGATCAAAACATCATACAACAATCAAAATCTTTTAGAGTTGCACATCTATATGTTATTTCAATGCAATAAGAAAATGTGCATACACATAAACTAAAAATTAGTATTAAAGGGACATAATTTTATGAAACCTTTTACTATTAATGGCCATCATTATGCATGTTTTTGTTATATAAACCAAATATTTGAATCAAAGGGACTTAGTGTTTATAGCTGAGAAACCTTTTTCAAAACATCAGGACATATTAGGTTAGTGAACATACCAGTTGACTGGTATTAATGCATGAATGTCATCATTAAGGGCACTGTTACGAAATATATCTTTTGATTATGTTCATTGACCTAATATGGTGGATTGGATTTGGTGTTTCTTTTAAATAGAGTAAAAACATTGTTCATGGACTACTATTTCTTGTCACAACCATGGAGAAAATATGTTATATAGTGTTTTTCAACTGACAAAGACTAAAAAGATGCAAAGTATCAGGTTCAAGATCACAAAAATGGGTTTATGGGTGTCACGAGCCCGTGCTCGAACCTCATAAACAAATTTCATTGCTGAAGTTACATTATTTTAAATCTTGATATTTGATATGCATATCTGAATTTTGGATCTACAACAAAACTATCAAATGGTATGTAACCATGCATTATGGTGTTCATTGTCAAAGCATTAAAAATAATAACAACTTGTGCATATCCAACCTCATTAAAAGATTCATTTTTAATGATAGTGTCGGTTCATAAGGAAAAATGCTACAGGAAATGTATTTCAAAATATTAAATAATGTTCAGCATTCTTATGTTGTGGGTGTCATGAGCCTGTGCTCGAACCTCACTAACATACATTCTTATAGTTGCATTTTATGCTTTTAAGAGAGATATAGTTTGATACACTTTTTGTTATCATTCCAGCCAAGGAAAAAGCCAGACAATATTTTGTTATGCATTGGTTGCTGTTATTAATTCATAGTTGACAACTTTAGTGATTAAGGACCGAGCTTGCAAGATAATTGATAAATATATTGTAGCTTCATGTTTCAGTTCCAGTGGTTGGAGGCCAGCAATGACACAATCAAATAAATAGTGGAAGAATAAAGCTAGTCACTTTCTTCAATGAGAAACATAAAATAGAAATAATCAAGGCTACAATAGATGGTTTAGGGTCACTGCTAACAATGGACATCATAATAAATCCCAAGCTTTGCAAAGAAGATAGTTGATAAGAATAAAAGCTGAGAACAAATGACTAGTGAACACAAGGAAAGAAACAGAGTTGACATCAAGCTGGTACAATACAAAAAGGGGTTGTATATAGCATGCTAGTAAAAATGTAAGTGAAACTCCAATAGTTCAAACATTTCCAACCACGATGATTTAACAAAGCATTGATTTAGTAAAGTAAAAGCTTTCAGATTTTCAATTTTTGATGTCAAAAGAGAAAAGCCCTAAATTTATTCCAAAATGAAAGGGAGTGTGAACTCAGCTAACAATATGCTCATAAGTTAATAGCAAGTGAAGGAGGGAAAAGCCCTAAAATCTATGCAATAAAAGAGAGAATAAACTCAGCCAATATGTTCAAGTGAAACAAAGAAAAAGGAGAAATGATTACTTATCTCAGTCATGAGATCAAGTTCATAACTTTAGTTCTTCTAGTCAATGAAGTTGAGTTTGAGCCTGAGTTTATTAAGCCAGCAAAATTCCAGTTCGAGTCACAGTGATTTCTAGCCAGTCAAGCCTAAGTCTCACTACAAAGTAACCACAAACACAACTGAGCTTCAAGCAAAGGAAGCTGACCTTCAAACTCCAAGTCTAACCCATGTTTCAGCTAAGAGCTGAGCTTTAAAGTCAAGCTCTCTCAAGTTGCAGTCTATAAATATGAAGCCCCTAAACAAGAAAGCTTCTAGTTCTCAAAGAGGAGAGCCCAAGCTCAATGAAATCACAATAAAAGCTAAGTCACAGTCTCTAGTTTGAAGGTTGAGTTCCAGAAGGAAAGTCTAAGTGCCAGTTGTATGCACCCAAAAATGGTCGCCTAGACTTTGGGCCCCATTTATTTGATTTATCAACCCTGAATCATTTTGATCAATAATCAATATTTTCAACATTATCAATTCCTTGATCAAATCTTAGTTTCGATCATATATTGGATTTTTATCCTTGGGCTAACCATTTATCCTAAGCCTTTATTTGATTAAAAGGAATATTTCCTCCCCTTTTGATTAAATAAAAAGCCCCACTTTTCCTCTTATCTTAAGTTGCACAAATAAAACATTATTCTTATTTCACAAAAAAGAAAAAAGTACTTTTTGTCTCACATGAGGCTCAAAAGTCAACACTTCACTCTCATTGGAGGATACTTGTGCACATGGATTGCCCCTCTTTCAACCTCCACCGCCGATTAAGAATTTTTTGCCTCTTAATCTCAATGGTCTGTTCTTTTGCATTTCTTATAAAAGGAAAGCTCTCTCCTCCATTTGCATACCATGTTTTGAGTACTAATCTTATGCTGCAGGAATTCTTGGAGACTTTTGGAGCTTTTGGAAACCCTATTGTTCTTAGTCTTTCACTCTTGCATTTTAGCTTCATTTCATAGCTTAGTTTCCTTTGATGCAATAGATTAATCTCACATAGTCTAAATAGGAAGGTTGTAATCCTTTGCATTTCCTTTCAATAGCCTAATTTGTACTTTCATTTCCATAGAATAGTTTGCATTCTCATTTAGATTTGCATTGCATACTTTGATTTCATTGAAGATATTGGCACTCTTGCCCTTGTCTTCATTGTGAATCTCTCATTGTATGGTTGACTAGCAAGGTCACAAGTTTGTAGCTCTAGGTGAGAGCAAATTTATCATAGTCCCTTGCAACTCCATGCATAGTGAGCTATGAGCCGCTTTGTGAGGCCTCATTCTTGAGCAACCTTGCATGTAATGGTTCATATAAGTGCACCATTTTAGTGTGTACACCAGTCAAGGATGAGCCTTTAGCAAATCAAAGCCCGTGTGTTCAATAATCAAAACCCGAGTCATAGCTAAGAGTTGGGTCTCATACAAGAAAGCTCAAATCAAAGACCAAATTCATCAATCAAACCTCCAAGTTACTTATAGTCAAGACCAAGCTTAATGCTCAGTCACAAAAAAGGATCAAATGCTCACAGAGAACAAAAAGTTGTAGGGCAGAGTTCATGGACAAGATTTTTCCATAAGCTAGAGTTTACCTCAGTTTTTTCCAAATTCTCAAAATGCAGCACAAAAATCAAGTAAAATTCCCAAGAATTGAGAATGCTAGAATTGATATTGTTTCAAGTCTGCTGACAGAGAGGCATTAATGCCAATTAATTCCTACAGTCATTTCCAGTCGAGCCTTGGAAGGCTAAATGCCACATATGCCGCATATGCCACATAGGATGTATTTGAAGCTTTGATGTTCGTATTATAGGTCTGATTGACCTTATTTTTGTAATCAGAAAGTGGTAGTATTAGGAATTATGTTTTAAAAATTTAAGTCTATGTTTAAAGGCTTAAGTCCGAGTTATGTGTAGGATGAGGGATCTGATTTATGAGATTAGAGAGCTCTTTTCTTTAGGTTCAATCATTTTGTAAAATGTTGGTAATATCTTTTAAAGAGATATATTATGAATTACCAAAATTAGGGCTAGATTTAAGGCACAACTTGTGCATGTAACTTAAGGTCTTTTGAGCTTGATTTGGAGCTATTTTGTAGCTAGATTTGAGTTGATTGAGAGCCAATTTAGGGGGGCCTAGATTTTTGAATTCGGCCTTGGAGGGCTTCATAATGGAGTTGGATTTTCATTTTTAGGGTTCGAAATAGTGGGAAAGAAAGGCTTAGTGAACATTTTCATTCCATGCTCCAATTTTGCATATTTTTGTAACCATTTTCAGCTTTGAAGGAAAATAAAGTAGGTTATCTATATTGCATCAATTTCTGAGTTTTAGCAACAATCCTAGTCTTCTGTTTTACATTCTAGTATTTTATGTTTTGTATAACCAAGTTAAGTGAGTCATTGTTGACTCCTTTCTAGGTTATCAAAATCAAACCTTTTGCAGGATATGTATGTTTGTTGACAGTTTTCATTGTTCATGGTGATTACCCTAATAATGATTTTTATTCAGCCTATATGTTGAATAGTGAATGTCAATACATCTCAGTAATTTGTAATTGTGGATGTTGGTTTGAAGATCCTGATAAGTCTAGATCAAGTTTTAGTGTATCACCCCATTTCTTTTCAATTTCAAGTTATCTTTTTCCCTTTCCCCATTCAAGTTTCAGTCAGGAGGTGATATTTCCAAATCCAATAGGAATCGGCCTAGAATATGGAGATTCCTTCTCAATCAGAGTCCACCTACAACTCAAGAAGGTTTCCATTGTTAGGATGAAATATCGATGAACCCTAATGCTTGAGTTAGGGTGATATTTTCAAACTTAAACAATAACACCTAAACCAAGAAAGAAAACAATACCCACAAGTGGATTTCCCATAATTGGGGTCTCCACCTAAATCTAAATTAGTAAAAACTTTTAAAGAAAAATCAGAATTTGTATCATAAAATAACCCTAAGTTAAGAATACCTTTAATATATCGTAATATTATTTTAGCAATTTTGAAGTGTGTTTGTTGAGGTTTGGACATAAATCTTGAAACTAAACCAACACTAAAATATGTATCAGGTCTAGTGAGAGTGAAATAATTTAAACTACCTATGAGTTTTCTATAAGGAGTAGCATCTATAAATGGAGATTCCATATCTATCATTAACTTGTTTCCTAATTCAAATGGATTTGAAACATGATAAGCATCATTCATATGAAATCTATCTAGAAGATCTTTAGCATATTTACTTTGAGAAATAAAAATACCCTTAGGGGTTTGCCAAATTTATATTCCTAAGAAATAATGTAGAAGTCCTAAATCACTCATTTGAAATGTTTGGTTAAGTTGGAACTTAATATCAGAAATTAAATGGTTACAATTGGAAGTAAGAATCAAATCATCAACATATAGAATGAAAATAACAATGTTATCTTCACTATGCTTGATATACAAGTTAGGATCATTTTCACTTCTATCAAAACCTTGAGAAATAAAGAAAGCATTGATTTTGGAATACCACTCTCTAGGATATTGTTTTAACCCATAAATAGATTTCTTTAGTTTACATACTAGATGTTCATGACCTTTAATAAAACCTCCCAAGGTTGAGACCTATATATTTCTTCATGCAAATCACCATTTAAAAGGAACTTTTAACATCCATTTGGTGAATAGGCCAATTCATTTTGAAGCCAAAGCAAGAACTACTTTAATGATAGGCATTTTTGCAATAGGGGAAAATGTCCCATTATAGTCTAATCCTTCAATTAGAGAGAAACCTCTCGCCTAACTTTAAACTTACTAATTTCATTATTTGAATTCAACTTAGTTTTATATAACCATTTACATGAACCCAAATTTTTATCATGAGGTAAAGGAACTATATCCCAAGTATTATTAGAAATTAAAGTGTCATATTCCTCTTGCATATAATTTTGCCAATGAGGTTGATTTTTAGCTTGAGAAAAAAATTGAGGATCATTAGAATTCATAAGAGAAGACATCAAAGCATACTTACAATAATTTATTCTCCCAGGTCTAAGTCCACCCATTCTAGCAATATAATCATCACCTTCATTAAGTAAATCTTTAAACCATTTAAGATTTCTCTTTGAAGTAATGGAAATATCACTATGAGGAGTAAATATATCATTACTATCATGAAAAAAATTATCACTATGAGGAGTAGATATATTGTTAGGAATGGGAACAATGAGAGGTGGGGGGGGGGGTGAATCAATGTTCTATAATATTAATTTTTCATACTTGAAACTTAACTTAATAACTTAATTGCTGAACTGAATATTTAAAGCAAGTAAAGTAAACAACCATAACACATAACACCATATATGATTACAGGGAAACCTTGGCCAAAGGAAAAAACTTGGTGGGAATTAATACCCACTAATAATTGTACTTGTGTATTATGAACCTGTTAATGTTCCTAAGCCCTGTTAGGTGCTGTCATTACAGTGCTTTAGTACAATGACCTTGTCAAGGGTCAAACCCTGTTAGGAGTCTTGAAGTAAAAAACATTGTTAGGGGTGGAAGGCTCATTGCCAGAGCTCATTTCTCAATAAGGAAGGCTACAACCTCCTGGATATCAGATACACACTATATCTACAATGGTGAACTGCTGCTATGACACTGCTTGTCTGGTCAGTTTCTTTTGTGCACTGATGCTTTAACCTCTTGTAAAGCTCTATAAAATTCTAACTTCTCTTCGCATACTTCTTCTCTTCTTCTATCAACTCTATATCTCATGCCATACTCAAATAAAAAGACGCATGTCTTATTTATAGGTGCAAACAAAACTATTCACTAAGTCGGCCTATAACCTATTACATACAACACTTCCAAATGAATTGGATCAAGAGTGTTTACATAGATTGATATTATCATGTTTACAAAAAAATTAAAATAGGTGCATAGCCTTTACAAAATAAAATAATGAATGCTAATCAAAATCTTTCCTAGCGGCTCCATGCTCTATTATGCTATCGCTTACTGACTGTGTCACTTCAACTCGCTGTATCTTTTTCATACTAACTCATCTAACCATGCATTCTTAACCATATCTTACTAACATAATCAAAATATTATCTTCAGGGGCACATACCAAAACTCAATCATACACACCTGCGTTGATGCTTTGTTCATCAGGTGCTTCACTGACTGCTATGTCTTCTATACTTAGCCAAATTATGATCGTCTAAGTTATTGCACCGACTCCAAAACTTCATATGACTTTGTTGCCATAATGAAAACACCAAGTTTATTCATATACACTAGTATAGTCAACTTGCCAAAAATCTCCCCCTTTGTCATTAATGGCAACAAAGGAATATGGTGAAGTTTCTAAACTACATCTTTACAAAAAAAACTTTATAACATATATCCTTATCTTTTTCTGTACATCATATACTCTATCTTATATCTCCCTTATACTAATCCATATTACTCTACTCCCCCTTTGAAATTAATGATAAAGGCTCTCAAAAATGGGATCTTCAAGTACTTACATTGATAGTACATCCAGGTATGAAATCTAAAGGTTTTGGATCTCTTGCTGCCAAAATGCCTTGAGTGCATCTACTGTCTAGAGATGGGCACATAATACATAAGTTAACTTCTCCATATTTTCTAGATCTATGCTAGGACCTTGATTATATGTCACAATAGTGGCATCTATCTCCTTGATATTTTGGTTCAGCACATCTAGGGAGGGCGCAAGTGCATTCCTTAACTGAGTTTGCCTAGCCCTTATCTTAGCCATTTGTTTTTCTATCTTCTCAATTTTGTCTAACTATCCTTGATAGATATTATTACACATGTTTACATCTTGGGAGGGGTCTTCTAGTGATTTTCTCATAGCTGCCATGATGGATTCAACTTCCTAAATTTTCTTGGAAAGATCTGATGTAAGTTTGTCTTTATTCATACAATCAGCTATTATCTTTCTTCCTTTAGCTGCTAAATCTTTCAACAAAGCTTGACCAAATTTTAGTGAATTAAGGTCAAGCAAAAAATTACCTATCAATTCACTCAGCCTCTTCTTAAGATATTTCTCTTCTGCCACTTTAGACATTGATTCTTCAAGACTAGAGAAATTTTCTTTAAAACTTGATAAGATTGGTATATTAGTATACAGAGATACAGAGTATGCACCAGACAACAAAGAGTTACATGACTACTATAGAGCTGTATGTTTATTTGTTTCTTTGGCATTGTTGTCAAAGGGAGAGATAAACAATATGAAACAATATGCACTGATGAGAACACCGAAACATCTATCTAAGGGAGAGCACTGAAAATCAGTTATTGAGAACAGAAGAAGGAATTTGAGAGCTGAAAAGATCATATTTGCAGAATGTCAAAGCTGCATGAGTAATACTATTGAGTAACATAGTGATTAAACATATTAAGCTACAAAGAGCTTGTACAACATTTATTCACAAAGTTGTAGAATACATGTTTGGTATGTGTATGGTATATTTCATATTACTTGAGTTTCCATCAATGCCAAAGGGAGAGATTGATGAACTACAACTGATTTAGAACCTAATTGAAGATCTATGATTAGAGATCACCAAGTTCCTAATTAGATATGTAATATGATTAAATCAATAATATGTTGTCATTGATGTCAACTATTTTGACAACACTTATTTTGTAAGTTACTATACCTAAACATATGCAGAAAAGGAGTAAGAGAGATGAAGAACATAAATATCTACATGAGGAAGATGTATATGACAGATGAGCATAAGGAATACATTGGGTAACTTGTTGACGAGTCTATGACCTTATGTTATTGACTTGAATATGTTTCATTCATCTATGATGAAGAAAATAATTGAAAGACACAAGGTAGTGTGGTTGGTTGATGAAGCATCACAGTATACACCAAGTAGTGTAGTGTATACCAAGTGAAGTATAAACCCAGCTTGTGTTCACCGACACATTTCTTTGTTAACCGAGCATAAGAAAGGAACTAAATGATTAGTTTAGCCATTAAGGATTGATGAGCTGTAAAGTACATCGAAATCAAAGATGGAGATAATGTTTGTTACGAAGATCAACGGCTAGCATAATTCAAGGAAGATCTAAAGGATGAAATCAAAATGTGTTATTGGCACATCAGCTAAGAAAGGTTAAGTGAAAAAATGGATGAAGGAGAATAAGTGGAAAAATATTATGGAGGAAAAGAAAATGATTTACTTGTCTATTTAAGAGACTAGGGTTTCACTATGAAACTCATGCCAGAAGAATAAGGACTGCAGAACTATCGCATGAAAAATCTTCATTTATGCCTGATCAAACTGGTTAAGGAGAACCGAACTATAGAGTTTACCGAGCATCAGAAAGCTATTACCGAGCAACAATAAGTCATTGATTATTGTTGATATAGAATTGATATATTGATCAGAGGATTTGAATGGGCTTAACATAGATCTGATAATCTACAATTGAAGTTGTATTGTAATTAGATCAACTGCTGTTACATTTTAACCATTGTAAATAGAGAAATCTCTTAAAAAAGTGAACTTGAAAGTCTTATATGTATCATTCATAGAATGAACACTATTATCCTATCAACCCCATAATGAATGCTGGTTGGATGATAACGGTTGGTCTAAAATCCTCTAACAAGGTCACACCTCACAGTGTGTTTGTAACCTTTAATAGGGTTGGGTCTTCACCAACCTCACTTCAGAAGAGTGAACATTTTTGGGTTGTCGGTTGCAGGTGGTTTTTCCCTTCATAGGGATTCCACGTTAAATATTTTGTGTTATGTGTTCATTGTGGTGATTGTTTGTTATCATACTTTACATATTGCATGTTAGATTTTATCGGTAATCATTATATGGTATTGACTGGTAATCAGTAAAAGCAAAAACATTATAGTATTTTATGTTACTGAGCTACAGAAGTTTAAGTAAATTATTTTTTATTATACATTTTGAATTGGGACTATGGATAACTGACTCCCCCCCCCCTCAGTTATTCTAACAATTGGTATCAGATTTGTGGTTTCTTGGAACAGAGTTTTAAGGACTTCAACACAAAGGTCTCAAAATGTTTAAGAGGGAAGTGCCAAAGCTAAACAAAGATAACTTCACAATATGGAAAATTCGAATGAAGCTGCATATATCTAAGATTGGGAATTTTGCCCTAGATTTGATTGAGAATGGATACCTTGCACCACCCACTAGTCCCTTGACCCTTGATCAACTAACGGACAGGCATGCACATAATGTTACTATGATGGAGATTGTTGCTACCTATTCAGATGCTGAATTTGAAGACATCAAGGATTGTACTACTACTAAGTAGATGTGGGATAAACTAGCTCAAATTTATAGTGGTGATGCGAATGTCAAGAGAGCAAGAGCAGAAAGATTAAGAGGAAGATTCGATGACATGAAGATGAAAGAAGGTGAAAACATTGTGTAGTACACAAACATAATAAAGGAGGTAGTACATGCCATTAGAGCATCAGATGGAGTTATTGATGAAGACAATGTGGTAAGAAAAATTCTAAGGACCCTATTGCCTATCTATGCCATCAAAATATCTGCAATTCACGAAAATAGGTCAGCACCTAACAACACACTCACTCTTGATAATATGATTGGAAAGCTTACAACATTTGAACTGAATAATTATGATAAGTGTTGTACCATCTATTGAATCCACTTTCATGACTTCTTTGAAGATTGTTAAGTCTAGAAATAAGAATGACAATAGTGATAGCAATACTAATGATGAGCTTGATGAACTTGAAACTCTTATGGATAGAAGGTTACCTAAAGGAAAAGGAAGGTATAGAGGCAAATTACCTTTAGCATGCTTTAACTATAAAGAAGTTGGCCACATTGCTGCTAGATGTCCACACAAGAAAGATGATGATAGAACCAAAGACCAATCTGAAGAAAGCTATGGGAGAAGATACAACAGAGGCTACCGACACTACAATAGAGACAACTGAGACAATAATGAGAAAGGCAAGAAGGTTTGCTACATTGCCGAGGAAGAAGATATCATCGATATTGACACTGATGATGATGTGGAGGTAGTATTTGTGGCAATGAAGGATGATTCCAAATAAGATGAAAGGTATGTAGAGACATCACTTATCTCTAAGGTTAATAAAAATGATACATGGATTATAGATAGTGGCTATACACATCACATGACTGGTGATGAAGAAAAATTTGATTATCTTGAAGAATACAATGGAGGATTTGTAAGAATGAGAAATGATGCACCCTGTATGGTAAGAGGTAAAGGATCCCTGATGATAAATGATAGATTAAAATGTGAAAATGCTTATTGGGTAAGAGGCTTAAACTATAATTTTTTAAGTGTGGCACAACTGAACAATCCAGGCCACTGAGTTTCTTTTGAGAGAAAAAAGGTGAAAATATTTGATGATGGAGGAAGACTTGTTAGAACCGGTACACAATCTAGAGGTAATCTATTTTATCTTGATAATGATCAGTCTTTTTGTTTATTGATGAAAGATGAAGATGCATGGTTGTGGCATAAAAGGTTATGTCATGTGAATTTTGATAACATGATTAAGATTAGTAGAAAGAAAAGAGTTAGAGGTCTTCCTAACTTGTCAAAGCCTGATCATGTTATGTGTCATGAATGTCAGAAAGGTAAAATGACTAAATCTAGTTTCAAAAGAAAACATTATTCAATAAAGAAGATACTTGATTTGGTTCATACCAACCTATGTGGTCCTATGAGAACTTAGAGTTATCATGGAGACAAATATTTTATTCTTTTTGTTGATGATTATACTAGGTTGATGACTGTTATGTTCTTAAAAGAGAAATCTGAGGCATTCAAGATGTTCAAGTGGTATAAAGAAAAAGTAGAAAAAGAGACTGGTAAAGATTTGAAATGCTTAAGATCTGATAGAGGAGGTTAATTTATCTCTAATGAATTTACTAATTTTTTTAATGAGCATGGTATTAAAAGACAGGTCTCTGCACTGAGGACACCCCAGTAGAATGGAATTGCTAAAAGGAGGAATAGGTCAATTATTGACTATTCAAGAATATTAATGATAGAAAAAGATATTGCTCAAACATACTGGAGAGAAGCCGTTAGCACTTCTATCTATGTGCTAAACCAAGTACAACTAAAGAAGGATACTAATAAGACACCCTATGAGCTATGGCTTGGACACAAACCCACTGTAAGTTATTTCAAAAATTTTGGAAGCAAATGCTTTATTCTGAAAGGTGAAAGAAATGGAAAGTTTGACTCAAAAGGTGGTGAGGGGATATTTCTAGGATATTCCAGTAAAAGTAAAGCATACAAGTGTCTGAATAGAGTTACTAATAAAATGATTGAAAGTCCTAATGTTCGAGTTGATGAGTTTGATGATAAGAATGCAGAGGAAAGTAGAAAGGAACCAAAAGATTATGGTAGATTCACTTACATTGAACAACCTGAGTATCTACCGAAGCTACAGATAGTGACAACCGGTTAGCAGGAAAATAATACCGAGGAACAAGAAAGAGAAACCAATGATCAAGAAGCACCCACCAAGCAAGAAAATGAACCTACACATGATGAACAAGAATGAAGAAATCAAATACTAGAAAATTTTGTCAAAAGACATCATCTTGAGACACAAATCATTGGGGATAGACAAGCTAGCATGCAAACAAGGAGTAAAGTAAGAAAAGGTACATGTCTAGTTTGTGAATATGAACTGAAGAATGTAAAAGTTGTATTAGAAAATGATGAATGGGTTAATGCAATGAAAGAGGAAATAGAAAAGATAGAGAAGAACAAAACCTGGAGCTTAGTACCCAAACCTAAAGATAAGAGTGTTATTGGTACTAAGTGGATATTCAGGAAATAAGTAGAATGAGAATGGAGAAGTAACAAGAAATAAAGCTAGATTGGTATGCAAAGGATATGCAAAGGAGGAAGGAATTAATTAGTGTGAAACATTTGCACCTGTTGCTAGATTAGGAGTCAAAATATTACTTACATATTCTGCACACAAAAAGTTCAAAGTTTACCAAATGGATGTCAAGTCAACATTTCTGAATATAATACTTGAAGAAGAAGTCTACATAGAACAGCCTGAAGGGTTCGTTGATCTAGAAAAGAAAGAGATGGTATGTAGATTACATAAAACTTTATATGGTTTGAAGAAAGCATTGAGAGCCTAGAATGAGATGCTACATACTTATTTGTTAAGTATTGGATTTGTTAGAACAAGTGAGAAAAACAATTTTTATATGAAAGGAGATACTAATGATAATATTCTTATTGCTGAAATATTTGAGGATGACATTATATTTGGAGGACAAGATCAAATCTGTAAGTCATTTGCTGATGAAATGAGAAGCGAATTTGAAATGTCTATGTTTGGAGAGATTAATTTCTTTCTAGGACTACAAGTGATTCAGTTGAATGATGGTATATTCATCACACAATCCAAATATATCAAGGAAGTATTGAGGACATTGGGCATGGAAGATGCTAAACCTGTGGGAACACTGATAACTACTAGATGTAAACTGACTAAGGAAGATGAAACTACAAAGGTGAACCAAACACTGTACCGATCTATGATTGGTAAGTAAATGTATGTAGTGCATAGTAGACCAGACAAAGCACATGCTGTGGGAATTGTTGCAAGATTTTCTACAAATCCTAGAGAGTCACATATGGTTGCTATAAAAAGAATCTTAAGATACTTGAAGAAAACAAAAGATTATGGATTATGGTATCCTAAGGAAGGAAAATTTGAACTCAAAGTCTATACCGATGCTGATTGGGCTGGAAATGTGGATGACAGAAAAAGTACCATTGGAGGAGCATTTTTCTTTGGTGAAAGACTTGTTACTTGGCAAGTAAGAAGAAGGCTTGCATTTCTCAGTCTACAGCCGAAGCAGAGTATGTTGCTGCTGCTACAAAATTTTGAAATATTTCATATATTAAGCATGTATTGGAAGGAATGAATGAGATAATCATTGAGCCAGTGATTATACATTGTGATAGCACAAGTGCAATAAACATTTCAAATAATCCAGTGATGCACTCTAAAACAAAACATATATCTATTAAGTATCACTGCTTGAGAGAATAAGGACAGGAGAAGAAAGTTAAGCTAGAGTTTGTTACATCAAAAGAGCAACTTGAAGACATATTTACAAAGCCTCTACCGAAGGATACATTTGAATACTTGAGAACTAGACTTGGGGTCCATCCCCTATCTACTAGTCACTAATGTGATCTGGATGTTGCATTAGTCTAATCTTATCAGAAGATCATACATGTTGATGCAACATAAGTTCACATTTTGGATCATGTCTAAGGTTGTGAAAAGTTTGGAGAACTAGAACAGATTGGCATATCAGTATACAGAGATACAGAGTATGTACCAAACAATAGAGAGTTACATGGCCACTATAGAGTTGTATGTTTATTTGTTTCTTTGGCATTGTTATCAAAGGGAGAGATAAACTATATGAAACAATATGCACCGATGAGAACATTGACACATATATCTAAGGGAGAGCACTGAAGATCAATTACTGAGAATAGAAGAAGGAATCCGAGAGCTAAAAAGATCATATCTATAGAATGTCAAAGCTGCATGAGTAATGTTGTTGAGTAACGTAGTGATTAAACATATTAAGCTAGGGAGAGCTTGTACAACATTTATTCACAGAGTTGTAGAATACATGTTTGGTATGTGTATGGTATATTTCATATTACTTGAGTTTCCATCAATGCCAAAGGGAGAGATTGATGAACTAAAACTTATTTAGAACCTAACTAAATATTTGTGATTAGAGATCACTGAGATGCTGATTAGATATGAAATATGATTAAATCAATAATATGTTGTCATTGATGTCAACTAGTTTGACAACACTTATTTTGTAAGTTACTATACCTAAACATATGTAGAAAAGGAGTAAGAGAGATGAAGAACATAAATATCTACATGAGGAAGATGTATATGATAGATGAGGATAAGGAATACATTGGGTAATTTTATGATGAGTCTATGACCTTATGTTATTGACTTTATTATGTTTCATTCATCTATGATGAAGAAAAGAACTTAAGACACAAGGCAGTGTGGTCGGTTGATGAAGCATCACAGTATACACCGAGTAGTGTAGTGTATACCAAGCATAGTATAAACCAAGCTTGTGTTCACCGACACATTTCTTTGTTAACTGAGTAGAAGAAAGGAACTAAATGATTAGTTTAGCCATTAAGTATTGATGAGTTGTAAAGTACATCGAAATCAGAGATGGAGCTAATGTTTGTTACGAAGATCAATGGCTAGCATAATTCAAGGAAGATCTAAAGGATGAAATCAAAATGTGTTATTGGCACATCAGCTAAGAAAGGTTAAGTGGAAAAATGGACGAAGGAGAATAAGCGAAAAAATATTATGGAGGAAAAGAAAATGGTTTACTTGTCTATTTAAGATTCTAGGGTTTCGCTATGAAACTCATGCCAAAAGAAGAAGGACTGTAGAACTATCGCATGAACAAGCTTCATTTATGCCTGATCAAACTGGTTAAGGAGAACCAAATTGTAGAGTTTACTGAGCGTCAAAAAGCTATTACCGAGCGACAGTAAGTCATTGATTATTGTTGATACATAATTGATATATTGATCAGAGGATTTGAATGGGCTTAACATAGATCTGATAATCTACAATTGAAGTTGTATTGTAATCAGATCAACTACTGTTACATTTTAACGATTGTAAACAGAGAAATGTCTTAACAGAGTGAACTTGAAAGTCTTATATGTATCATTCATAGAATGAACATTGTTATCCTGTCAACCCCATAGTGAATGCTGGTTGGACAATAACGGTTGGTCTAAAATCCTCTAACAAGGTCACACCTCATAATGTGTTTGTAACCTTTAATAGGGTTGGGTCTTCAGTTACCTCACTCCAGAAGAGTGAACATTTTTGGGTTGCCGGTCCCAGGTGGTTTTTCCCTTCATAGGGTTTCCATGTTAAATCTTTTGTGTTATGTGTTCATTGTGGTGATTTTTGGTTATCATACTTTACATATAGCATGTTATATTTGATCGATAATCATTATATGGTATTGACTGGTAATTGGTAAAAGCATAGACACTATACTATTTATGTTACTGAGTTGCAAAAGTTTAAGTAAATTGTTTTCGATTATATATTTGAAATTGGGACTATGGATAATTGATTCCCCCTCCCTCAGTTATTCTAACAATTGGTATCAGAGTTGTGGTTGCTTGGAACAAAGTTTTAAGGACTTTAGCACAAAGGTCTCAAAATGTTTAAGAGAGAAGTGCCAAAGCTAAACAAAGATAGCTTCACAATATGGAAAAGTCGAATGAAGCTACATATATTCAAGATTGTGAGTTTTGCCCTAGATCTGATGGAGAATGGATACCTTGCACCACCCACTGGTCCCTTGACCCTTGATAAAGTAAGGGACAGGCATGAACATAATATTACTATGATGGAGATTGCTACTACCTATTTAGATGCTAAATTTGAAGACATCAAGGACTATACTACTACTAAGAAGATGTGTGATAAAATAGCTCAAATTTATAGTGGTGATGCGAATGTCAAGAGAGGAAGAGCATAAAGCTTAAGAGGAAGATTCAATGACATGAAGATGAAAGAAGGTGAAAACATTGTGTAGTACACAAACAAAATAAAGGAGGTGGTACATGCTATTAGAGCATCAGATGGAGTTATTGATGAAGACACTATGGTAAGCAAAATTCTAAGGACCTTATTGCCTATCTATGCCATTAGAATATCTACAATTCATGGAAATAGGTCAACACCTAACAACAAACTCACTCTTGATAATTTGATTGGAAAGCTTACAACATTTGAACTGAATAATTATGATAATAGTGTTGTACCATCTGTTGAATCCACTTTCAAGACTTCTCTGAAGATTGGTAAGTCTAGAAATAAGAATGATGACAGTGATAGAAATACTGATGATGAGCTTGATGAACTTGAAGCTCTTATGGCCAGAAGGTTACCTAAAGGAAAAGGAAGGTATAGAGGAAAATTACCTTTAGCATGCTTTAATTGTAAATAAGTTGGCCACATTGCTGCTAGATGTCCACACAATAAAGATCAAGATAGAACCAAAGACCGATCTGAAGGAAGCTATGGGAGAAGATACAACAGAGACTACCGACACTACAATATAGACAATTGAGACAATAATGTCAAAGGCAAGAAGGTTTGCTACATTGCTAAGGAAGAAGATATCACCAATACTGACACTGATGATGATGTGGAGGTAGTATTTGTGGCAATGAAGGATGATTTTGAAGAAGATGAAAGATATGTAGAGACATCACTTATTTCTAAGGTGAATAAGAATGATACATGGATTATAGATAGTGGCTGTACACATCACATGATTGGTGATGAAGAAAAAATTGATTATCTTGAAGAATAAAATGGAGGATCTGTAAGAATGGGAAATGATGCACCCTATATGGTAAGAGGTAAAGGATCCCTGATGATAAATGATAGATTAAAATGTGAAAATGCTTATTGGGTAAGAGGAATAAACTATAATTTGTTAAGTGTGGCACAACTGAACAATTCAGGCCACCAAGTTGCTTTTGAGAGAAAAAAGGTGAAAATATTTGATGATGGAGGAAGACTTGTTGGAACGGGTACACAATCCAGAGGTATTCTATTTTATCTTGATAATGATTAGTCTTCTTGTTTATTGATGAAGATGCATGGTTGTGGCATAAAAGGTTATGTCATGTGAATTTTGATAACATGATTAAGATTAGTAGAAAGAAAAGAGTTAGAGGTCTACCTAACTTGTCAAAGCTTGATCACGTTATGTGTCATGAATGTCAGAAAGGTAAAATGACTAAATCTAGTTTCAAAAGAAAACATTATTCAACAAAGAAGATACTTGAGTTGGTTCATATAGACCTATGTGGTCCTATGAGAACTTAGAGTTATTATGGAGACAAATATTTTATTATTTTTGTTGATGATTATACTAGGTTGATGACTGTCATGTTCTTAAAAGAAAAATCTGAGGCATTCAAGATGTTCAAGTGGTATAAAGAAAAAGTAGAAAAAGAGACTGGTAAAGATTTGAAATGCTTAAGATCTGATAGAGGAGGTTAATTTATCTCTGATGAATTTACTAATTTTTTTAATGAGCATGGTATTAAAAGATAGGTCTCTACACCGAGGACACCCCAACAGAATGGAATTGCTGAAAGGAGGAATAGGTCAATTGTTGACTACGCAAGAATATTAATGATAGAAAAAAATATTGCTCAAACATACTGGAGAGAATTCGTTAGCACTTCTATCTATGTGCTAGACCAAGTAAAACTGAAGAAGGACACTGATAAGACACCCTATGAGTTATGGTTTGGACAGAAACCCACTATAAGTTATTTCATAATTTTTGGAAGCAAATGTTTTATTCTGAAAGATGAAAGAAATGGAAAGTTTGACTCAAAAGGTGATGAGGGGATATTTTTAGGGTATTCCAGTAAAAGTAAAGCATACAAGTGTCTGAAAAGAGTTACTAATAAAATGATTGAAAGTACTAATGTTTGAGTTGATGAGTTTGATGATAAGAATGCAGATGAAAGCAGAAAGGAACCAGAAGACTACGATAGATTCACTTACATTGAACAACCTGAGTATCTACTGAAGTCATAGATAGTGACAATTGGTCAATAGGAAAATAATACCAAGGAACAGGAAAGAGAAACTGATGAGTAGGAAGCACCCACTGAGAAAGCAAATGAACCTGCACAGGTTGAATAAGAAAGAAGAAATCAGATACTGGCAAGTTTTTCAGAAGACATAATCCTGAGACACAAATCATTGGAGACAGACAAGCTAGCATGAAAACAAGGAGTAAAGCAAGACAAGGTACATGTCTAGTTTGTGACTATGAACTGAAGAATGTAAAAGTTGCATTAGAAAATGATGAATGGGTTAATGCAATGAAAGAGGAAATAGAACAGATAGAGAAGACCAAAACTTGGAGCTTAGTACCTAGACCTAAAGATAAGAATGTTATCGGTACTAAGTGGATATTTAGAAACAAGAAGAATGAGAATGGAGAAGTAACAAGATATAAAGCTAGATTGGTATGCGAAGGATATGCACAGGAGGAAGGAATTGATTATGGTGAAACATTTGCACCTGTTGCTAGATTAGGAGTCAGAATGTTACTTGCATATGCTGCACACAAAAATTTCAAAGTTTACCAAATGGATGTCAAGTCAACATTTTTGAATGGAATACTTGAAGAAAAAATCTACATAGAACAACCTGAAGGGTTCATTGATCCAGAAAAGAAAGATATGGTATGTAGATTACATAAAGCTTTATATGGTTTGAAGCAAGCACTGAGAGCCTGGTATGAGAGGATGCATACTTATTTGTTAAGTATTGGATTTTTTAGAACAAGTGAGAACAACAATTTGTATATGAAAGGAGATACTGATGATACTATTCTTATTGCTGAAATATTTGTGGATGACATTATATTTGGAGGAAAAGATTAAATCTGTAAGTTATTTTATGATGAAATGAGAAGTGAATTTGAAATGTCTATGTTTGGAGAGATTAAGTTCTTTCTAGGACTACACGTGATTCAACAGAATGATGGTATATTCATCACACAATCCAAATATATCAATGAAGTATCAAAGACATTTGGCATGGAAGATGCTAAACCTATGGGAACACCGATGGCTTCTAGATGTATACTGACTAAGGAAGATGAAACTATAGAGGTGAACCAGACACTGTACAGATCTATGATTGGTAAGTTAATGTATGCAGTGCATAGTAGACCATACATATCACATGCTATGAGAATTGTTACAATATTTTCTGCAAATCCTAAAGAGTCACACAAGGTTGCTATAAAAAGAATCTTAAGATACCTGAAGAAAATAGAAGATTATGGATTATGGTATCCTAAGGAAGGAAAATTTGTACTCAAAGTCTATATCGATTCTGATTGGGCTGGAAATGTGGATGACAAACTAACTACCACCGAAGGACCATTTTTCTTTGTTGAAAGACTTGTTACTTGGACAAGTAAGAAGCAAGCTTGCATTTATCAGTCTACAACCGAAGCAGAGTATGTTGCTACTGCTACAAACTATTCAAATATTGCATATATTAAGCATGTATTGGAAGGTATGAATGAGATAATAACTGAGCTAGTGATTATATATTGTGATAACACAAGTGCAATAAACATTTCAAAGAATCTAGTGATGCACTCTAAAACAAAACATATATCTATTAAGTATCACTACTTGAGAGAACAAGTACAGGAGAAGCAAGTTAAGCTAGAGTTTGTTACATCAAAAGAACAACTTACAGAAATATTTACAAAGCCTCTACCAAAGGATACATTTGAATACTTGAGGACTAGACTTGGGGTTTGTCCCCTATCTACTGGTCACTAATGTGATCTAGATGTTGCATCAGCCTAATCTTATCAGAAGATCATACATGTTGATGCAGCATAAGTTCACACTTTGGATCATGTCTAAGGTTATGAAAAGTTTGGAGAACTGGAACAGATTGGCATATAAGTATACAGAGATATAAAGTATGCACCAGAAAAGAGAGAGTTACATGGCTACTACAGAGTTGTATGTTTATTTATTTCTTTGGCATTATTGTCAAAGGGAGAGATAAACAATATGAAACAATATGCACCGATGAGAACACTGAAACATCTATCTAAGGGAGAGCACTAAAGATCAGTTACTGAGAATAGAAGAAGGAATCCGAGAGCTGAAAAGATCATATATGCAGAATGTCAAAGCTGCATGAGTAATGTTGTTGAGTAACATAGTGATTAAACATATTAAGCTAGGAAGAGCTTGTACAACATTTATTCATAGAGTTGTAGAATACATGTTTGGTATGTGTATGGTATATTTCATATTACTTGAGTTGCCATCAATGCCAAAGGGAGAGATTGATGAACTACAACTGATTTAGAACCTAATTGAAGATCTGTGATTAGAGATCACCGAGTTGTTGATTAGATATGTAATATGATTAAATTAGTAATATGTTGTCATTGATGTCAACTAGTTTGACAACATTTATTTTGTAAGTTAATATACCTAAACATATGTAGAAAAGGAGTAAGAGAGATGAAGAACATAAATATCTACATGAGGAAGATGTATATGATAGATGAGGATAAGGAATACATTGGGTAACTTGCTGATGAGTCTATGACCTTATGTTATTGACTTGATTATGTTTCATTCATCAATGATGAAGAAAAGAGCTAAAAGACACAAGGCAGTGTGGTCATTTGATGAAGCATCACAATATACACTGAGCAGTGTAGTGTATACTGAGTACAATATAAACTAAGCTTGTGTTCATCGACACATTTCTTTGTTAACCGAGCAGAAAAAAGGAACTAAATGATTAGTGTAGCCATTAAGGATTGATGAGCTGTAAAGTACTTTGAAATCAGAGGTGGAGATAATGTTTGTTATGAAGATCAATGACTAGCATAATTCAAGGAAGATCTAAAGGATGAAATCAAAATGTGTTATTGGCACATCAGCCAAGAAAGGTTAAGCAAAAAAATGGATGAAGGAGAATAAGCGACAAAATATTATGGAGGAAAATAAAATGGTTTACTTGTCTATTTAAGAGACTAGGGTTTCAATATGAAACTCATGCGGGAAGAAGAAGGATTGCAGAATTATCACATGAACAAGCTTCATGTATGCCTGATCAAACTGGTTAAGGAGAACATAACTACAGAGTTTACCGAGCGTCAGAAAGCTATTACCGAGTGACAGTAAGTCATTGATTATTGTTGATAAAGAATTGATATATTGATCAAAGGATTTGAATGGGCTTAACATAGATCTGATAATCTATAATTGAAGTTGTATTGTAGTCAGATCAACTATTGTTACATTTTAACCATTGTAAATAGAGAAATCTCTTAACAGAGTGGACTTGAAAGTCTTATATGTATCATTCATAGAATGAACATTGTTATCCTATCAACCCCATAGTGAATGCTGGTTGGATGATAACGGTTGTTCTAAAATCCTCTAACAAGGTCACACCTCACAGTTTGTTTGTAACCTTTAATAGGGTTGGGTCTTCACCGACCTCACTTCAAAAGAGTTAACATTTTTGGGTTCCCAGTCCCAGGTGGTTTTTCCCTTCACAGGGTTTCCACATTAAATCTTTTGTGTTATGTGTTCATTGTGGTGATTGTTTGTTATCATACTTTACATATTGCATGTTAGATTTGATCCGTAATCATTATATGGTATTGACTGGTAATCGGTAAAAGCACAGACAATATAGTATTTTATGTTACCGAGCTACAAAAGTTTAAGTAAATTGTTTTTTATTATACATTTTGAATTGGGACTGTGGATAACTAATTCCCCCCCTCTCAATTATTCTAACACTTTTATTGCTTTCTTTTCCTTAGGCAGTAGGTTGTTCAATATGCTAATTGATTCAACAAATAATGGATTCCTCATTACTTGTTTCTCCTTTTCTTTATCCATGGCTAACACACTGATCTTGATTAAATCTTCTTCTCCCCATGAGTCTAAACATGTTTTATCAGGGGTCAAACTTGACAACAATTACATTGAGGGTTTAGGGGTAAGGAGTTTGTTTTCCATAACTTCACTCTTTACCTTTACTGGTATTTCAACAGAGGGCTCATCTGTAGGTTCATCTTCCTTTTCTTCTTCATGTCCAATCAAGTCTTCAATCTGAACTTCTCCTTGTTGTATAGGTGTGTCATCACCACATAGTATCCCAGCCTTTTCTGTGCTCTCAAAAGCTTCCTCAAACTTATCTAGGTCTTTTTCTTTGGCCACCATTGATATTTCAACATTATCAATTATGATAGTGTCATATTTTGTTTTAAGCATGGGCGCAGACTCTATTGCTTCACTAGGTGCTATCACTGTGGGTGCGTAATCCTGTGGACCTGTCACAGGTGCATTAGGTGTGTCAGACTCCTTGGCTTGTTTTGAGGGAACTTGAGTTGCAGGTGTAGTAGAAGGATACATGTGTCTATAGAAGAACACCTTCTAAAATCCCTTCTATGTTTCCTTCACAACCAACTCATAGTCCTTATTCATAATCTGTAGAGTTCTCAGCTTGGTTCTTAGGTGAGGCTTCACCAAATACAATAACAATGTTTTATCTTCAATTGAACATACAGGGAGGATTTCATCCAATATCTTTTCTCATATCCTAAGATCTTCTTCTATAGCTTGTCTCTTCAAAAAGTCTAAAATGTTCCATACATTATCCGATATAACTATCTTAAGTTCTAGAACTATTTTCTTGAACTTAATCATGTGTTTTATTATCATACCATGGATCTCTAATTTATCTATCTCACTATATTTATCATAGATTTTTTCTATCTGATCAATTCTTCCTTCATCAACTATTCTAGTTCTCAACACTTCAACATTTAGTCTGAATCCTACCTTAGGAGGTGCTTGAGTGTTTCTGCCTTTGCTTCTTGTTGTTCTAGAAGATGGGTGGCTTGCATTGGTCTGCTTCTTCTTCTTAGGCATCTTGCTAGGCTCAGAAGGTGGTGTGGACTCCACATCAATAGTATCTGTGGGTGCATGAGTGTTTTCTTCTATCTTTTTCTTCTTCTCCTTGGGATCATCAATCTTCTCTATTTTCACTTCAGAAGAGGGTGCGCTCTCAATTTGTATTGTAATCTTGGCTTCCCTTTCCTTATCTAGGTCTGCTTGTGTGACACCATGGACTTTTAGTATGTCAGAGGTGATCTTTGATGCTTTTCTCTTGGTCATAGTACTGTACAAGATTGAATCTACCTATCTTGTCTTCTCTTCATAAGTACCCCATCTTGGTTCATTGGGATCCTTAGGTGCTGACAGGAGGACTTGTGCATAGGCTTCTAGAATATTTTCCTCCACTTAATAATCAAGTGGATGAATCTACTTAATTCTAGGCTCTACAGCTTCCATGCATGTGATATTCATCTCCACCATAAAGCAAATGTTGTCCTTATAATTTTTAACTATACTCTCAGGTATCCTATACCTTCTTTACATCTTGATTCTGAATGTCTTGATTTCCAAGTCCATGAAATCTTTCAAGGTTGTTTCAAATGTTTCCTTCAATGAAATCTATCGCATTGTAGGTATGCTCCTATCTAGATAGCGATCTGATACTTTTCCAACAATATGGAAGTACATATAGATGATCAATGACCCAAACCTAAATTTTTTTCTCTTATCATGTTTGATAGCCCTTATATTATCCAAAAAATGTGCACGCAAGATCTCACACAAGTTGAACTCTCTATTTTCCTTTACAATTCTGATAGCTGCCAAAATAGTGGCTGCTGACACACTATTTACTATGTTTGCATGCTGAAATTTGTAACCAAGTATCATCACCATGAGCTTGATATCCTTCTCCTCAATTGGCTCCATGGTCATGCCACGCTTATCACTCTGGGACTTACAAGCTTGCTCCACCAATTTCCTGACATCCTTGCCAGTAGGAAGAATGGCGTCTGTCTTAGGAAGTCTAGTCATCTCATAAATGAGGTCAGTAGTTATCTAGACAGGGACTTCTCCAACCCAAAACAAGTCATCATGTATTCTACTAAGCAATATCTTAATCCATTCTGATTCATATAACTCATATGCAGTTGCATACTCTATGATAGGGTTGTTTTCTAGGTGTGCGGCCTCATCCATGAAAGTCATGTCCTATTTCATCATTGACTCTAAGTGCAACCTTAGTCTATCCAATCTTATTGGTTCCTTCTTGTAGTAAATGTATGCGCTTATGTCTTCTACATGCATCAGTCCCATAGGAGTTCTAGAAAATGCCCCTTCAAGGTCATCTAGGACTAAATTGAAAGGATGCTTCTTAAATATGTACCTCTTCCTTTCAATAACATCAAAAACAACTGGAGTGGCCATTAATTACTTGATTAATTGCTCAAATAGGTTTCGAAAGGGTTTCTATATCATCACTACCAAAATAGGGTTCCACAACAATTTTCACACTTCTTTGCTGATAAACCAACTTAAATCTTTCAACACAAACTGCTTTGATCTCCTGTACTCTCCAAAGGCTCAATCTTGAATGCAAATGTGTGGATAATGGATCTCCGGTGACTATTAAAGAAACTTTCTTCCATTAATGCTTTCCACCATAACAAAAAATGCAACAATAAATTCCAATCTTCATTTCTGCTATCAATCAAGTTGTGCGCTCTTGCATACTGCATCATCTAGTATCCAAACATCTAAAACTAAAGGCGCATACTCTGAGGGTGAGTATACCAGCTGCATAGGGGTCTAGAGATAATTTAGCTCCCCCTACGACCATGAGGGTCATTCATCTAGAAGTAGAAGGTGCATCCATTACGGATGCATCTACTAGATATTCATCAACATTATCTTGCTTTACTTCCATCCAAATCTTGCTCGCATCTTCTATAGCTTGTACAAACTTGACTTCTCCTGATTCATCCAATATTGGTTTTTGAGACTTACTAGGGCTTTCTTGTCTTTGCACTTTTGATCCGCAAAACTTTGAGATGTGTCTAGCCTTGTTACAAGAGTGACAAATAACTGTAGGCATTATATTCCTCGACGCATTGATGTGAGTTACCATACTGCATTGTCTAGTTGTATGACCATTATAATTTCATATATGACATGTAATGTTCTGAGGACTTCTAACATTTTGCTATGGATGATTTCTCTAATTTTTCTGAGTTTGACTTCTTTGATTTGATCTACAATTCATAGCTCTATGACCAAATTTATTGCATGAATAACAGTAACCATTGAAAGGTCTTACCTCTTTACAATCTCTTGCTATATGTCCATGCTTGTTACAGGCATAAGAAGTTCTATTTACTGGCTTACGCTCATCCTTAGATGGTTTAGCTTTAGCTTCAGTATGATTTGTAGTCTTCTTAGCTTCTATAGATTCTTCTAGTGCTTTCATTATTTCTCACATATCATTGCTTTGATTTTGTGCTTCATTGAATCCAATACTAGTGGTATCTCCTTTAATCTTCTATGCATATAACTGTGACTCTATTAGATCCTTACTTGTGTCTAATTTTTCAATATGATTCTTTGCTTCAATCAATTTAGATTCCACATGTTTCTTGATGTTTTCTAACTCCAAGATTTTCATTTTTGCTTCCCTTAGTTCTTCATCCAACTATTTTTTCTCTTTGACCTATTCTTTATAGTCTTCCTGACTATTGAATAACTTTTCTTCCAAATCTTCAATCTGATCCTTCAGAGACATGTTTTCTTCATTCAACATTTTGACCATTTTTCCCAAATCATTATTTGAACAATCCTTCAAGTCTTTTCTAAGTTTCTTGATGAATACTTATGCGCCATTGACTTTCAATTTCAGTTCTTCAATTTCTTTTTCAAATCTGTCAAGGTCTTCAAGAGTTGTTTCAAGATTCTTCTTTAGATGTTTCACTTCTCCTGTATCCATGATCTCCTCAAGTCATGAAACTTATCTTTAGAGGACCAAAGCTCTAATACCAATTTTTAGGAATGGGAACATTGAGAGGGGGGGGGGGGGGGTGAATCAGTGTTCTATAATATTAATTTTTCATACTTGAAACTTAACTTAATAACTTAATTACCGAACTGAATATTTAAAGAAAGTAAAGTAAACAACCATAACACATAACACTAGATATGACTATGGGGAAGCCTTGGCCAAAGGAAAAACCCCGGTGGGAATTAATACCCACTAATAATTTTACTTGTGTATTATGAACTTGTTAATGTTCCTTAGCCCTGTTAGGAGCTATCATTACAATTATTTAGTACAATGACCTTGTCAAGGGTCAGACCCTGTTAGGAGTCTTCAAGTAAAAAACCCTGTTAGGGGTGGAAGGCTCACTGCCAGAGCTCACTACTCAATAAGGAAGGATACAACCTCTTAGATATCAGATACACACTATATCTGCAATGGTGAACTATTGCTATGACACTACTTGTCTGATCAGTTCCTTTTGTGCACTGATTCTTTAACCTCTTGTAAAGCTCTATAACATTCTAACTTCTCTTTGCATACTTATGATCTTCTTCTATCAACTCTATATCTCATTCCATACTCAAATACAAAGGCACATATCTTATTTATAGGCGCAAACAAAACTATTCATTAAGTCGACCTATAACCTATTACGTACAATGCTTCCAAATGAATTGGCTCAAGAGTGTTTACATACATTGGTATTATCATGTTTACAACACATTTACAATAGGCGCATAGCCTTTAAAAAAGAAAATAATGAATGCTAATCAAAATCTTTCCTGTCAGTTGCATGCTCTGTTTTGCTCTGCCGCTTACTGACTGTGTCACTTCAACTCCCTATATCTTCTTCATACTAACTCATTTGACCATGCGTACTTAACCATATATTACTAACATACTCAAAATCTTATCTTCAAGGGTGCATACCAAAACTTAGTTATATGCACATGCACTGATGCTCAGTTCATCAGGTGCTTCACTGACTACTCTATCTTCCATACTTAGCCAAATTCTGATATTCTAAGTTATTGCATTGACTCCAAAAATTTATATGACTTTCTTGCCATAATGACAACACTAAGCTTAGTCATATACACCAGTATAGTCAAATTTCCAACATATATCACTACCATCATCATCATCACCATTATTAGTGCTAGTAGGAATATAAATAGATGCATTAGGAGTAGGGTTTAGGATAGGAGGTTGGTCCTCCACAATCTCAATAGTGTCTCCTTTAAATTCATCATCTTTGACCTTGGAACAGTCTTGTACTTCATTTTTTGCAATACAAACATCTCTTGCAATATGCACCTTGTTAGTAATAAGATCATAAACTCTATAACCTTTAGTAAATTCATCATACCCAACAAAAATAAATGGAGAAGATTTAGAATCTAGTTTTACCTTTTTTGTTTGGGTGTGTGAACATAAGCAATAGATCCAAAAATTCTCAAATGTTGTAAATTGGGTTTCCTACCGGACCACAATTCCTCAGGAGTTGTATCTTGTAAAGCTTTAGTAGGAGTTATTTTAAGAATATAAGTGGCACAAGTCATTGCTTCAACCCATAAATTGTAATGAATATTCTTTTCATGTAACATACATCTAGCCATTTCCATAATAGTTCTATGTTACCTTTCCGCCACACCATTTTTTTATGGTGTATAAGGAACAGTAAGCTGATGTTTTATACCAAAAGATCTCAAATAAGAATGAAAAAAATTGTTAACATATTCAGTACCATTATCTATTCTAATAATTTTAAGCTTAGAACATGATTGCCTTTCCAAAAACATATGAAATTCAGAAAATGTGTCAAGAACTTGATCTTTACTATGCAAGAAATAGATCCAAATTCTTCTAGTAAAGTCATCAACAAAGGTAAGAACATACTTTGAACTTTGAATGGAGGTGTTCTCCATTGATCCCAAAAGGTCACTATGAATCAAATGTAACTTATGAGACACCCTCCATGAAGTACCATGAGGAAAGAGCTCCCTTTGCATTTTTCCACTCATGCACCCTGTGCATGTAATTTTAGATGGAACAAGATGGGGTAATCTTTCAACCATGTTAGATTTTAGCATCATAGAAATATAATCAAAATTTAAATGTCTGAGCCTTTCGTACCATACATTGAAATCAATATTAACTTTCAAAGAGTACCTTGAAGAGGCAAACTCATAAAATTTAAACAAGTTATCATGATCCATCTTAGCATTAGCAACAACATGATTAGTGTTAGGATCAATAATAGAACACATGTCCTTATGAAATTCAACTTTGTAATCTTGACATAACTAAGAAACTGAAAGAAGATTGAATTTCAATTCAGGAACATAAAGAATGTTGTGTAACTTTCCATTTGGAACATTAACATCACCAAATCCATCAACTTTGGAACTATGATTACCGGCTAATTGAATAGGAATATGAGTAGTATTAGGTTGCAAAGAATCAAATACTTCTCTATGAGATGTAACATGGTGAGAAGCCCCACTATCAATAATCCATTCTAATGCATGAGAAGCTTTAAAACAAGCATTAAAAGCATGATGAGATTGATTACCTTGAGATTTGAAATAATAATAATTATTATTATTCATAGGCTTCTTATCATTTTTCTCTTTAAAACAAACATTAGTTAGGTGACCATCTTTTCCACAATAAATACAATGTGGTTTCTTATTAGGAGTATTTATTATTATTATTATTATAAGTATTATTATTGTGATTAGCATTATTGTTATATGAGGGCCTAGAATTAAATTTGTTATTAGAATAACTATTATTATGATTATTATTATTATTGTTATGAGGATTATTATTGTTATGATGATTATAATTGTTATTACGAGAATTATGATTATTATTAGAAGTATTTTGATTATATGATCTATTATTTTGATTTTGATGCTTAGACACAAAAGCATGTTCAAAAGATCTAAGAGTACCAAATTGCATTAACTTAGCTTCCTCTTGATGTAAAAGATTTTGAAATATAGCATAACTTAATTGCGGAGCTAAACTAGGAATAACAAGCTGAGAATGAATGTTAGTAATAAACTGTTGAAATTCTTTAGGAAGACATTTCTTTAGAATGATAGTAATTAATCTAATATTATTTAAAGTAACATTTACACCACTTAATTGAGTTTAAATAACATCAAATTTAAGTAAGAATTCATCCATGAATTTGAAATCGATATACCTCAAGTCTTCTAAGTTGTGTTGGAGTTGAATCTTTCGTGATTCAGTGGAGTTGTCATAAGTTTATTGCAAAATAGCCCATGCTTGATGGACTTTGGTGCAATGTCCAATCAAGACGTATAGATCACGAACAACAGAAAGGCCAATTAAACCAAGATCTTCTTCATTTTTAACTTGTCGGCTTGAGAAGCACTAGTAGCCGGTTCAAGAGAGGCATTTGTAACAACTTGTAGCAAATGCCTAAAATGAAATATAAAAGAAATATGTGTCTTCCATTGATGATAGTTAGAACTGTTCAATTTAATTTCAGGAATGAGGGTAGACACAATTAATTAAGAAAAATGAAAGATTAATACAATGAATATATAATGCTAAAGGTCAAGAAAAATAAATTTAACTTAAATGTTACTGGTTAAATTGCAAGAAAATTAAAAAATTAAAAAAAGGTTCAATTTTTGTTTAAATGAGGAAACAAATTTTGAGAGAAACTAATTAGCAAAATGACAATTGAAATACGTTTATATTGATTAGATAAATATAAGTTTAAAATCATATTGAAAAATATTAAACAAAAAATTTGTTTTAACATTTAAATTTGTTTTATGATAAATAAATTTTGAATAATTTGTGTTAAATATAAAAAAATCTAATGATTAATTTCTATAAATGAAAAGCTGCAACTTTTTAAAAACGTTATGATTACCTACAATGTTATAACCATAAGAGACTAAGAATAGAAAAAAATGTTGAAATAATGATTAAAAAAATTCAAGAATCTAATGATAAAATAAATGACTAATATTAGAGTTGAAATGATGAAAGAAAGTAATGATGAAAATTGATATAAATCAGAAGAATGTTATGATGAAAAATATGTAACAACAATTATGTTAGAAAGAAAAAAGAAAATGCAGGGAATAAACTGTCATGAAAAATATAGTCCCAATGCGGGGGACATATCTCCCAAATGAACCGTTGGATCGAGCTAAGATTTGGATAAGTTATTAAATAATAAGTTTTAAAAGTTCTAACCAGAGTGATCTTCCTAATATATCTGGATTAAAAATTTATGAGTGACTGAGTGTGGTACTCTCATAACAAAGATTAAAATAGAGATAAGGAGAGTTGCAAATACCAAAACAAAACAGAGATATTAACATAGATTAGTTTCAAGAAAAAAGAGTTAAACAACGATTGATCCTATAAAATAAAATTGATAAGATCATAACCATGTAGAAGTTTTTGCATGAAAAAAGAAATAAAACCCTTGTGGTCTCCTGATAGAGCGTGAGGTTAGAGCTTTAAACAAAAGTTGAAATAGAGATTACTAGAATTAGATTTGGCGGTAAACCATCCAGAACTAGTTAAATGTTAGATTTTAAAAAAACTTGAAATTAAGATTATTAAAGTTAGATCTAGTGACAAGACATCCATAACCAGATCTAAAATAATAAGGAAATAAGGAGTTATAAAAAATGTTAGATTTATAAACAATAAAAACCCTGCAACAAAAAGTTAATCTCAACAAAAACTTTATTCTTCTCAAATGATATATCCTTTGAACGACACCTTCATGCAACACTCAAAACAAGGATTTAGATAGCTTTGGTATCATGTTAAAAATATTCAAGAAATGAAAAGAACTTTAAAGGAAAGAAATCCAAGTGAGTGAGCAAAAGGAAGTGTATTACCATAAACACAATAAAAATAGATTGCTTCAAGATCTTATCAAAACCACAAATATGCTCCAAGATCCACACAATGAGACAAGAATTTGAAAGGGGAAAGAAAAGAAAATCCATTGTGAATATAATATGAATGAGAGGAAAAAACCTAGAAAAAAAGAGAGAATATGAGCAAGAAGCTCATTACAATAATGGGAGAGCTAAGATGAGAAGGTAAGTAAAAGAGATAAATTGTGAGAATAATATGCAAAGTGTGTGGAGAAGCATCTATTAAATAGAGACAAGTGATGGAGTTAGAATGTAACTCCCATGAAAATAAATGCCACATTCATACTAAGTGTGTGCCAAGTGTGAGAATCCTCATAAGGAGGAATAAACTAATTTTCTTAATAAAGGAAATACAAAAATATGAGTTGTCCTCCCACTTGGACTAGAGAGAAAAATACAAATAGGATACCTTGGCTTATCCAAATTTACAATAAAAAATGAAGGAAAGATTATAAATTCTAACAATATTGAAGAATAAGATGTTGGAGATCCTTTAGCAATAAAGAGGAAGAAAATAAAAGTCAAGAAGGAAACCCCTAGTCCTGTCGGTGTAAGACCATCTACTTGGTCTACCTCTATACCGAGAGGAAAGAAGAAAGTTGAAGCAGAACTAGTGAAGACAAAAACATATGTCAGGGAAATAAAGGTTACAAAAATGGCTAGGAGAAAATTGAAACTACAAAAGGAAAGTGACATTGAGTCAGATGACTTATCACAATTCAAGGTAGCCCCGAGAACAAATAAAAGGAGTCTCTATGAACTACTCAAAACACTGTAGAAATATGGAGCCTATTCATTCATGGAACAATTAGAGTTTGACACAAGGACTGATGAGGAGAAAGACAAAATAGAAGAAACGGTCATTACTACACTACATAAGTTCTTAATTTTACCAGTTGAGGTAGTTGAACATCTTGATAAAGAGTTGTACCAAAGAATAGATGCAAGATGGAAATATGCTATTGCTGCAGAGAAAGAAATGAGGGAAAGTTCCCTTGCAATCACAATCTTGGATTTAACAAAGAGAGGAATACGAGATACATTGAATGAGTATTCCAAAAGATTCATAGTGAAGGGAAGAGCATTAAGTATAATGGTCGGTCAGTTGCAAGACATACAAAAGGATACTGATGATCTCTAGAGAAAGATCTTTTCCATTGATCAACCGACAATTGAAGATGTAACAACTCAAGAGGATAAATCCAAGCTAATTAGATTAATAAAAAATTAGGAATAAGTAATTGTTACAGTAAAGTATTAATTTTATTAATTAACTTTACTCCCTTCTTAAGATGTCAACTCTTTTGCTTTAGTTGTTTATATTTAAACACACATGCATGAGTTGTTTTAAACTCATGCACTAGTTGTTTTAAATATAAACTTGCATGCATTAGTCTTGTAATAATTTAACTAATCATTACATGCACTAGGGTTTACCTTTCAAGACTTTTGATCTCCTTTATAAGGATGATCCATTGTACATTTAATTCATTCATTTATTTGAGGATATTTTCTTCTTCATATTTTTGAGTCAAACCCTTGCCCTCTTCTTGTCTCTACTTCCTTGTAATAGGTTTTTGTATGCAGGTGATCTTTGGGTTTTGTGGATTTGTATTGCTCAAATCCTACATGGTACCAGAGCTTAATCTGCTACAGCTTGTTCATGTTTGAAAGATTTAGAGATTAGAAATTCATTTGTTTCATATTAGAGCTTTTTTTTTGGTTTTTTTAATGTAAATTAGGGGGTCCCTCAATTTTGGTGCACTTTGAGCTCAAACAGACCTCACCGTTGAGCTCGCAATGCCCAAAAACACCTATTTCAATATAAAACACATCAAATTTGGAGAACTATGCATTTTGGTGTTTTTTTTGGTACTAGATAGCTTGACATGCTTCTCAAGGTAGAATTTGTACAGACTGGCAAGCTTCTTGAGACAAATTCTCTGATTTTGGCATGCAAATTGAGGTAAAAATTTTGTTGTTTGGCACACAAATTAAGATAAAAAAATTGCACACAAATCAAGGCAAAAATTTGAATGGCCTAACACAGATCCCGAGGCACGCATGCAATTTTGCAAAAAAAAACAACTTTTTTTTCAATTTGGCCAGTGACGGCCATTTGGCCGTCAAATTTAAGCCAGTGCATGTAGTTTTAGCCCTTGGTCATATAGTGACCAGGGGCTCATAATTTTAGCCCCAAGGGGCTTGCATGCTGTGATGGCCATTTGGCCATCAATTTTAAGCTTGTGAAGTGCTGACATCAGCACAGTTAGACACCATTTGGGCCCTCCAATGCAACAGTTGGTATTTTGCTCATAACTTGAGCATACGGTGTCAAAATTGGGCAAACGAGATATCGTCGAAAAGCTAGTTCCGAGCTCTATCCAGATCTGGAGGTTTGAATTTATGATTTTTTTTTTAATGGTTTTTTTACTGTCAAAGCTAGATGTTTAGTTTTGCACTCCAGAAGCTCTATATTGCGCATCTGGACTCAGTTTTGGGAAAGTGAGATATCATTGGAAAGCTTGTTCTAAGAGATTTCTAGTTCTATGAGTCATTTTTCTAGATTATACTCCAGGTATATTTTATTCAATTTTTTGCACTTCTGCACTCTAGTGGATATCTCGGATGTTACAGGTCCTAGAATCTCTTCCCTTTAAGGGATGACTCTTCTTAGGCTGTTCTTTTGTTTTAGTAGCCTTCTCTCTTATTTGAGCAGTGTATACTTCACTTTTGTAGCATTCTTTTATGCACATGCACTGAGATAAAGTGTCATTTTCTTGCATGCTTGGAAATCTTGAACATGTTTGTGCAATTTGTACTCGCACTCCATTATAAAGTGCCATGGGGGGGTTTGATGTTTGCCTTTGTTTTCCATCTACCTTTTTTAAGTGAGTGTTCCTTCCATGACATTAGCCTTAGGGTATCTTTATTTGTGCTTGTGCTTTCTATGCACCTTCAATGTTCCTGGTTCTTCACGATGTAGTTTTTATTGGCACTCTTTTCAGTGTACCTATCACCTCTCTCTTGTCAATATTATGGGGGGTTTATATTGATCATTCTTCTACTTCCTTGGTTTGATAGTGTGAGCTATGTATTCAGTATTTGTTCCTATGTACTAGGCGGATGTAGTGGCTGGGTAACTATGCATTTCAGTGAGATGGATCATTTACCATATAGACACTCTTTCTTTCCTATTTTTGGATGCACTCTTCTAGCTTTGATTGATCAACTCTTCAGGCTTTTGGTGTTTATGCCATCCATATCTTTGAGTTCAGGTGTTTGCATTTGTTTGCCTCCTGATTCGAGTAGTGTCATTTGAGGGCACTCATGCAGATTACAGTTTTCTCTACCTGGTCATATTTCTGTGGAGGATCTTCAGATCAACAGTTACTTTTTGATAGAGTTTGCATCCTTTTGCTTCGGTGATGTTCTACATGTTCATTCTTGTTCCTATTTTTTGGAATATTTCTAGTTTTGGAGGCTTCCTTAGTCCTTCAGATTAATCTTTGTCTCTTTTTGGAGTAGAGTTTTTCCCATGTGGTTTTCTCTATTTCTCTACTATATAGAGACTCTCTTTTGTACTTGGGTACCTCATTAGGCCATGTTGCTGGGACCTATTTTTATGCTTTCAGCATTGTAGTTTTCTTTGCTTTCTTTTTGCATTGTTTGTAGCTACATTGTTGCTCATCTTAAGGGGGGGTGTTAGAGTAAAGTATTAATTTTATTAATTAACTTTACTCCCTTCTTAAGATGTCAACTCTTTTGCTTTAGTTGTTTATATTTAAACACACATGCACGAGTTGTTTTAAACTCATGCACTAGTTGTTTTAAATATAAACTTGCATGCATTAGTCTTGTAATAATTTAACTAATTATTACATGCACTAGGGTTTGTTTTTCAAAGCTTTTAATCTCCTTTATAAGGATGATCCATTGTACATTTAATTCATTCATTTATTTGAGGATATTTTCTTCTTCATATTTTTGAGTCAAACCCTTGCCCTCTTCTTTTCTCTACTTTCTTGTAACAAATTTTTGTATGCAGGTGATATTCAGGTTTTGTGGATTTGTATTGCTCAAATCCTATAGTAATCATAGAAGATATTGCCAAGAAAGACCCTGATGACACAATGAAAGAAGATGAAGATTTCATGGCTATCGAGGCCATAGAATCAGAGGCCATGGATATAGATGATTCAGGTACTGCAAGATTACTAACAAAAGAGCTAGTAATCATACAAGTAATGAATTTTAATGATATAGAGGTAACTGATGTTGCACCTATTGATGTTGAGACTCCTACCAAGCCAGCAAAAGAAAATAAACCAAAAGAGACTGAAGAGAAGAATACAAAGATAAAAAATACTCAAGGTCAGAATTCAGAGTCAGTGACCCCCATTGAAACTATAAGTCAAGAGGAACCAGAACAAGAAAAGGAAAAGGTAGCAGATGAGAAAAATAAAACACAACAAGAGAAAGAAAAAGAAAAGGTAGAAGAAAAGAAAGAGGAAAAGCAAGAAAAGAAGGAATAAATAAAAGAGAAGAAACAAGAGGAGAAGAAGGATAAGGAAGACAAGACTGATGAGACTTCAAATCAATCTGATGCAAAGAAGGCATCAAGCTCAAAGGGCAAGTACAAGAAGAGAAAAGTAGAAAAATAGGTAGATATAAATGAGGTTATAGTTATATTGAAGCTTGACTACACAATTATGAGCCCTAAGGAACTCTCTGAGTTCGGTGACATGTTGAAGAGGAAATATGCACAAGACAAGCTTATAGCTAAAAAGAGGAAAACTAATGTGTTGGAGCTAAGAGTATTTTAAATGAGATTGTTCCAGAGGAACTAATCAATGAAAAGGTAGACATATATAGTCAGTTAAAAGAACTTGTCAGTCAAATCAATCAGCCTGGAGCTAACACAACCGAATATCTGATGAAGGTTCAGAAGAAAGATATAGAGACAAAGATGATTGAAGAAGTTCTTCAATCAGTAGCAATGGATAAGGTAACTCTCTCCGAGTTAATAAATGCATTAGAAAAAGAGCTAAAATCCATTCTTTCTATATTTCAAAAGATTTGTTTATTTTCAAATTTTACAAAGGAGATAAAGGAAAATTAGGAAAATTAGGAAAAAGAGCTCACCGAGCTATTATGAAAGATTTCCATCAAACCAAAAATAATAATTGAATATTATGAGAAGCTTAAGCACCTAATGGGAGTGAAATTTGAATTGAGAAAGGAGGAGAACTAGATCAGGATGGATCTCTTAGAACTCCAAATATTTTTTCTACCGAACATTGAATCATTGCAAAGGCGAATTCAGAAAGCAAAAGATCTAGTGAGCACACCAGATGTAAGTGCAATGGACATCATGGTTAGTCTTACTATGGATATAAGTGAGTGGATAATAGTGTTGTAGACACTACAAGACACTTGCAAGGCATCATTGAAGGATGCACATGATAAGTATAAAGGCATTTTTTATAAGATCCCCAAACTAGATACAAAGTAAGGATTTTAGCATTTTTGTTAAAAAGGGGGGAATATAGATAAGTTTTTTTGGCAAAAAGGAAAAAGGGGGAGATATAAGTTATAAAGGGGAAACATAGAACAAGATAATAAAATAAGAAAGGGGGAATATACAAATATGAAATGGATTATTACTTCAGGGGGGGTAATAGGTTTTACCGAGGAAGAGAAATAGACAAGGACAAAATTTTGAAAATTTTGCTTTCTGACTTTGAAGATTTTGAAGGTTTTTAACAAACTGTAGACACCTAAAAATCCTTTAGAAAATTAAAGTATTTTTATTTTCTGAAAACCCCTGATGACATCATCATTTATTGATTAATTAATTAATATATTTTTATGCCATTAAATCCCTTTATTTTAATTAAACATCTTTAATTAAAGAATCCCTCCCCAAACTATTTAAATCAAATTTAAGTGATTTTCCTCTCTTTATTGAATCAATATTCAATAAATGATGTCACAATCCCTAAATAAATTTTATATTTATTTAAAGCCTCAAAATCCTAGAATCTTCTATCCTTTCCTAAACCCTTCCAATCTTCCCTAAACCAATTTAAGAGATGTTTCCTACATTTCTTAGCCTAATCCAAGTCCTCCTTGACTTTTGGTCAAACCCTTCCCTTAATGAGCCTTACACACTCATTAAAGCCTCTTACACACTCTTTAAGGCTTCTTACAACCTCATAAAGAGAGTCATGTCTCTTCTTCCACACGTGTTCCCCTTGCACACTTCCCTAGTGTTTCTCACACATGTGTGAGCAACCCTAACCAAAGGTAAACCTTACCATACCCCTAACCTTACCGCAAACTCTACCTCTAACTCTAACTCATTCTCCTAACCCAAGCCCTTCCCAAATCCTATAAATACCCTCACTTCCTAAGAGAAAATATCCAATTCTCATCTTTTATATTAAGTAATGTTATAATGTTAGATTCATTCTAGAGCTTAAGCATTTTAGCATATTATGTTAGATTTCATGCTTTTCTTACACACATCTTAAATGTAGCTTAATGGATTGAACTTAGTTGTTATTCAAGATTTCCTAATCATTCATGCATCATATAAAATCCTTTTAGAATGCATTAGGAAAAAGCTCCAAGTTCTTAGAGAGCACACCCACATCCCTCTCATTAAAGCAAATCAAATAGTGCTTTATAGCACCTATTTTGGCAACAATCTTGAGGTGGCTTGGTTTTGTTTATGTCTATGCTTTTGAACTAATGAACATGTTTTAATCTAATGTTTGAGTGTTTAAGCCTTTCAAGATAGGTAACAGATTCAAAACCATAGCCTAAATTCTGGCACACCTGGTGGGACCCACTTCACAGGTCTTTTGACAACATTTTGATAGATTTTGGGGTGTTTTGCAAATTTTTAGGCTTAGAAGTGGAGGAGGTGTTGTGAATCCTATTTCTCTTCTAAATCCTATTATTCTTCTATTCTATCTACTCCTTCCTCTTGTGAGACCTTGGCCTATTCTTCTAGAAAAATCCATAAAGAAACTCATTTTCATGAAAAACCATGTAATTTCTATGTAAAACCCCTATTTATTGTGTTTCATACTGCCAGAAGATCGCATCCAAGAAGAAGGATTGCATCCAGGGATTTTCTGGATCACACCTGGGTCATGGGTCACATTAAATTAAATCTCAAATTGCATCCGGGAAGAAGGCTCGCATTTGAGGTCTATAGGATTTCCCAGATCGCATCTGGGGTCCCAACAAGTAAAAAACCATCTCTGTTTAAAATCTAGGATCACATTTGGGGTTTCTTGGATCACATCTAGGTTTCAGAAAAGACATTTTTGTTTGGATTAAAAATGAACAAAGGAAAAAAATACTACACATTTTGTATACGGTTAAAATGAACCTCCAAATCACTCTTGACTGCTTTTAAGACTAAAAATTTGCCAAATCTCTTCTAAAAAGTTTTTTAAAAATAAAAAATCCAATCAAAATCAGTTCATCCTTGCAACATCAAGGTTTTAGAGTGCATTCATACAAATTTAGGAACATTTCATTTTTTGGAGCTTAAAAAGAACCACAAACTTGCATATCATATTTGGTTCCTAAAAAAGTCCTAATCTTTTTCAATCCTAAAGCTTTGAATTTTGATAAAAACTTATATCACTTTTGCAAAATTCAAATCTTGAATGCTTTTCAAAGTTCCATGCAAAATCTAGGAATCTCATTTTGGGCATAAAAAGAAAAAGGAATGCAACCTAGCACACAAAATCTTGAATGAAAAACCAAGGTCCAAAAGAGTCATTTTTATTTTGAGTCCAAACCAAACACACTCTTGACTGACTTAAATAGTGAATGAAAAGCATCTCTATTCCCTTCCTTTCAAGTTCAAATTCAAAGTTCTTAAAAACACGCAAACTCAATCTTGAATGCCCAAACAAAGAAATTGCAATCACTCAAAGTTCCTATTTTCAAAGGGGAAAGAACAAATCAAAGCCCTAAACACTTGTGTTTGCAAAATTTCAATTCAATCACTTAATCAATTTTGGAAAAGAACTTTTTTTTATTGTGCTTTCTAGAAGTCTTCAAATTTATGCAAATCCTTTTTAATCAAAGTGACGTAAAACACTTGAACTTAGACAAGTTCACCTATTTTACTTCTAGAGAGGCTTGTCCAAAGAGAAAAGTGCTTGCTCTTTGGAGAATGACCTCAAACCGGTACCTTCCCTGACTGATATAGAAATAAAGCACTGAGAAAACTCTCATTTACATCCCCTCAAGCTCAGGTGATGCATGTTGATGGTAGCCCAAGGTAGGTGAATACTCCCTATGATTTTAGCATGGTCATCTAGGCTCTTAAGTGAGTCACATGTGTACAAAATGATTGGGAGGACTCCATGGAACAACTACAAACCTGTTAAAACATAAGCTACCTGATCCACCCCCAAAAGTATCACAATCCTTGTGCAAGGATTGATCCAAGTGTTTTCCCAGATCACCTTAAGACACTCACCATATGTATCCCCTTGTAGGGGGTATCAAGCTATGGGAAAGGATTTTGATACTCACCTCCCTTAGGTAGATCTTCTTGAAGTGATTTGCATAGTCAAAAGCTCAATAAAAACACTAGTTGGAATATACACCTTTCAAAGCTTTCTTTTAGATTCAGTGGCTAGATCATTGCTTGCATCTCACAAGGTTGCTTTGTCCTTTGTTAGGATTGTTTTCAAAGTATCTATTGTCAAGTTAGTCCTTTTCCATCGAGACATCACAAAATTGGGCCAAAATATTCAAAACAAAACCTTGTAGAAGAAACCCTTAAAAATTAGACACCCGAAGCCTTGTTTCAAAACACTTGCCCAGAATCTCTCCAAGCTATGTCAGATTGGACCCAACATAAGAAGGAAAAAATTCCTAGATCCCCAGCTTATCAAGAGAATAAATTTGCAAAGAGAAATCTCAAAGGTCACCAACATTCCCTTAAAGCAATTCAAGTAGAAGAGAAAAATCAAGAGAGATTGGAAAACATTGAGTATAACGCAAGAGTGAAATAGTTTGCATACCAATTCTAGGTTAATCATCACTACATCAATCTAGAAAGAGAAGAATAGTTGGGTCCATCACATATCCATTCTACCTTTAGGATCCCAAAATCCTATCTTGATAGTCCTTCATCCTAGCTCATCCTAGTTTCATCCTTGCATCACTGCCAATCCTTAGTTGCATCCTAGAATCATTCTTAGTTGCATTCTTTATCATTTTCCTAGTTGCATCATAATTCATCCATTTCAGTTGCATCTAGGTCATCTCCTTAGAAATATCATCATTCCATCATCTTTCACCATCATTCCATTAGAAATCCACAACAAAAAATCCCAAATCCTTGATCCAAATCTAGCATTCATCCAGATCAGTACCCATCATCCAAATCTAAATCCAAATCTAGTGATCCAAATCCAAAAATACTTAGTGTTCAAACCCTTTGAGTTGCTTCCAATCCTTATCCTAAATCATAAATCACCCCCTTCAACAGAGCATTGTCTAAAGGAAATCCAACTTGTCCTTGCACAACCCCCATCATCTCAAGTAATCAATTGGCTTGCATTGATAAGAATCTAGTTGACCAAAGATCATTAGTCTATCCTAGGTTGACCAATCCTACCATTGATACTATATCAGGAAGCAACAACTCATTTGTTGACACTTATTAATCTTCACCATCATCCCACCAATCCTCCACCAATCTTGATCCAAATCAAAGCATATCACCAATCCTCCATCATCACCAAGCATTTCTACCAATCTTTCACCATCTCCCACCAATCTTCTGCCATTCTTGATCCAAATCAGAGCATATCACCAATCCTCGATCATCACCAAAAATTTCTACCAATCTTTCACCATCTCCAGCCAATCTTCGGCCATCCATTATCCAAATAAGAGCATCTCACCAATCCTCTACCATTTCACCATCCTTAGAAAATTCTTAGACTTGCATCCATCATTCTATAGAGTCTTTTAGGAACATCATGCATCCATCTACCATCTACATCTTTAGATTTCCACTCCATGCCTGTTGAGACAAGATCTAGAAAATGAAGGAACATGGATCCTTATCAAATCACCAGCTCGTCTGATCCCAACATTTCTACCAGCATGATGGTGGATTACAATCCACAGATGCTACAAACTGGTAATTTATGGGATGATTCCAATATGTCCCTGGCTTCTTTTGCAATGGAAACATTCATGAATCATCCGGGGCATGCACAAATAGTCAGTGCACTCATTGCTCAGAATCAGAAAAGCATGTTAGATAACTTCACACAAGAGGGTACTCCTATTCCACCATATCTCCAACCTTGTATTCCCATCAAAACCATCCAAATCCCACCATAAGCATACACCCCCATCATCCAACAAATCCTTGATCCACTTTTTTACATGTCACAAGTAACTTTTCCCATCCCTCCTCTTTTGTGAAGCAGTTTCACAAGCCCTACAACACAAGCAACACAATCCATTCCATTTTCTATCATGGGCACACCATCATCTTTTGTAGCAGTTCAATCCATCATTCCTACCCAAATATTTTCACAAAACCAAACGCTACCTCCCACATAAGCCTTTGCACAAACAATTCCTCCACCTTCCATGGGCCAAGAAATGTCATTGTTTCCAGGGCCAGCACAATTATTTCCCTCTTTTTCCCAGCAACCCTCTACTTCAATACCATCATTCCTAGGGGCAACACAATCATCCTTCCCATTCATGCCACAAGCTTCCACACCCATGCCATCATTTCTAGGTGTAACATAATCATTTTCCTCCTTCTCCCAGCAAGCCTCCACATCAGCACCACCTTTCTTGTGGGAATGCAAGCATCTTTGTTCATGCCCCAAAAAATATTTACCCAAGCACAAGCCCAACAAACTACATTCACAATAGGTATGCCTTCCATGGGATTTTCAAATCCACCAGTCACATCCCAAATTCCCATCACATCTACCTATCCAGCATCCTCCACACCATAGTTCCCACTGTCCATTGGTTCTTGATGGGGCCTCACCAAAGAAGAAATGTTATATTTTGGAATACTAACCCACTTCACTACATCCATGCCAATAAACCAAAAAGCTACCTTCTCACAAATAGTGCAACAAAAACAAATGTAGCCTCTGCCAGCTTCATCCTTTCCATTATACACCAACATTCTATTTGTTCCACCCTTCACATCTCATGTGGTTCCACCACCCCAACAATAGAGCTCTTCCCATCTTGCAAGCTACCTTACCCAACCACCTCCTACTTTCAACTTCCCTACATCAGTTCCACCCCTAAGAAAAGTAGGAATGCATCCATCCTACATCAACCAAGCATAAATCCAAGTGCAACAAGGGCCATCTTATCAAAAAGCTACATCATTTCACCAGCCTCCACAACAACAATACTTCCTAGCGTAGTAGCAACAACATCCCATCATTCCCCAACAAAAACAATCTATCCCCTATCCTCCACAACAATACATTCTCACACCTCAGCATCAATATCCTCCACAATATTCATCTCCCCAAAATCCATTCCAATCCACCTATCTTGCTGGGAAATTGCCATATCCTACTCCACAATATCCACCTCAAAATCACCCTTATTCACCAGCACCACTAGATCCTTTCTAAATGGGAGTACCCACTCCAATGCTAATCAATTCCAAGTGGGAAGAAATGAAGAATGCTCTTAAGGAGCTCAAAGCTGGCACATAAAATAAGACCTTCAAGTTTGAAGAGGTGTGTCCCTATCTATTTGATCAATCAATCATAGCTGTTCCTTTCCCTAAGCACTTCGAGACACCCAAGTTTGATAAATATCGAGAGAAAGGAGACCCTGTAAATCACATCAAAGAGTTCTATATGGCATGCCAAGAAGTGGCATATAATGACAATTATCTTTTGTGCCTATTCCCAAAAAGCTTGGGAGGAACTGTTGTCGAGTGGTTTTACAAGATACCATGTGGGACCATCACAATTTTTGTCAAGCTCTCTAAGAAGTTCATTGCCCAATATTTCCACAATGTCGATAATGAGTTGACCTTGCTAGACCTTTGCAACTCAAAGCAGAAAGAAGGAGAAATCCTAGTAGACTACTTGCAATGATGGTAGAACCTCACTACCAAGTTATCATATCAACTGCCTAAAAATCATCTAACCAAGATCTTCATTAATAACCTGCATCCCAAACTATCCCACTTCATGAGGATGAATTGCATCCAAACATATCAAGATATCAAAGGCAAGGGGGTAGATATCGAAAGAGGTCTCTTAGATGAAGGCATAATTCGACATCATAAGGATGATTCCCATAACAAATCTAGCAATGATAAACCTCATTACTAGAATTGTAACAAAAATGTTGTTGCTAATGGAGCCACTAATGCCAAGCATGTCCAAATCATCATGACTGTTCCTACACCAACTCCTGCATACCAACATCAACAAGATCCTATCAATCAACAACCTCTACAGCAATACCAACAACATCAGCCTCAAATCAATCAGCAACCCATGCAAAACTATCAACAGAAAGTGCATCAAGTCCATCAAGGCCATCCTACCAATCAGGCTAATGCCATCTCCACTACTCCTAATCTGAATAGACCCAAATCCTAGACTTATCAGAAGAGAACATTCACACAACTTGGTGAACCTTTGGATGTTATCTTTCACTGAATGGCCAAGGCTAATCAAATCACGTACCCAGCAATCCAACAATTTGATAATGCCACTCCCAGGCCTAATTGGTACAAAAATCATGAGTACTATGATTATCATTGCATCAAAGGACACACTAACCTAAGGCATGTATGAAAATCAAGCATTACATCCAAGATCTCATCGACAGAAAGGAGATCCAAGTAGACACACCTGCATAAGCCTCGCCTAATGCCAATTTACAAATTTATCAGAATGTGTTCCCGCAACATAACAATGGGAAGAACCAAGCCAATACTAATCCTCCTCCCTAGAACTAAGGCAAAGGAAAACAAGGATATCATGTTAACCACAAAGACTACACTACTGCATATATCAACTATGATAAGTTTGTTGGATGTATAACCCAAGTTGAACCCATAGTCAATGTCATCCACATCAAAGGAGTAGATAGTCAGTGTGCTGTTACCACTTGTAGAGGTTGGATAACTATCATGGGTGCACATTTAAGACCAAAACACAATGCAAAATACAACCTTATAGAACATCTTTGGAATACACCATCCCGAATCTCCATCCTCGACCTTCTCTGCACTTCACCCCTCCATCAAGAAATCCTTGACCGAGCCCTCCAAGAAGGACATGTCCCCACAAACATTAATACCATCCAGTTCAAGAACCTTGTGGGACATATATCTACATGTTCCCTATCCTTCAAAACATCTGACATACCAACCATTGCACTTGAACACAATCTCCCTCTCTGCATCACCATCATGGTCAGAGATTTTGTCATTAAAAGGGACATGATAGATAATAGCTCAGCCCTAAACTTATGTACTTTAAAATTCATTCAGCAAATAGGATTCACAAAGTTGATATATCACATGAAGTCATCACCATTAAGGCATATGACAACTTGGAGCATACATCTAAAGGTACTATTCTTTTGCCTATCCAACTAGGCCCAGCAACTCAAGAAACCATTTTCCATGTTGTTGATCTTGACTTACCATTCAACATTCTCCTCGGTCGACCATGGATTCATTCCATCAAGGCTATACCATCTACTTACCATTAGTGCATCAAATTTATGCATCAAGGCACTAAGGTTACCATCCATGTAGACCCCCAATCCTTCGCATACTACCATGAGATGGAAGCATCATTCCCTCACTCCACCCATTGTCCTAGAACTGACATTGGAACTTCTGTCGCCAGCTCTTCATGATCCCATAGCAATCTAGAGAATATCCTTGCCTCCACTCTCTCTTCCATCAAGATTAAAAACTAGGGCTGTAGTGAATACACCTTAAATGATGCATTTGTAGTAGGGGCCCTCCCACTTGATCCACATACAAATGGGTGCCCGAATCACCAAAGCAAGCCCACTAAAGCCAAGCATGAAATCAAGGAGATGGGACCAATGAATTTTGTCTCCCATGGCAACATAAACAGTTAAGAGATGGACCTTGACATTAATAGGTGGTTGTAAAGAGATCCCCCACCACCTGACACTCAATTTCTTAGCTACTTCAAAGACAAGTATCCAAAATCACACAAGTACGCCACTAAACAATGGAAATATCAAGGCGGTGATCTAGGAGCACAAGAAGGAAGAAGCAAAGACCCGATCACAGCATCCAAAAATCTACAACATCAAGGTCTTGGCTTTAATACCCCTCGCCTACATATACCAGAGCCCAATACTGCAATTGGGGGCACTAACATGACCAATGTTCCCTTCTTGAATATCCAGGATGACCTCATAGAGATTGAAGACATCCCTGAAGAGAAAGTAAAGAAATCATATGATGACATCTTTGAAGATGATACCCTCCTGGGCACTTCTGTCCTCCTACAACTCTCCATTAACCTCATAGAACTACCCCTCCTCCACCTCAAACTCATAGACTAGGACCAACCAAGCGTCACACACATCGATGAGTTCTAAAGCACACAAGTGCTCCTAAGGTTCATGGAAGCATCAGGCCAACAAGAAGATCAAGATCTAGAAGCCACTCACATCTGTAAGCTCAACCCTAAAGGATATTTTAGGGAAGAGGAAAGATTTAGTCACAAAAGTGAAAAAGAAAAAGATAAGAATGAGTCCTTATGTGGAAACCCCTCTAGGGCACATGATAATTCCAAAAAAGATAAAATAAAGGGTGTATCTTCTAGTGAAAACCTCTATGAGGTGTGAGAAGATGGAGACTTGCCTCTTCCTCCTATCTAAGATTATAGACCCAAGCAATTTCCTATCATCATTGAGGAAACCAAAACAGTCAACTTGGGCATAGAAGAATGTCTGAGAATCACCTAAATTGTAGCATCTTTAATAGAAGGTGAAGAAATGGATCTCATTGTACTACTCTAAGAAGCCACTACAAACTTTGCGTGGTCATGTGCACATATGCCTAGGCTTGATCCAAATCCCATTGTGCACAATCTTGAAGTGGATCCCAATGCCAAACTAGTCAAGAAAAAGCTAAGAAAAATTAGTAAAAGAAGATCTCGAGAAACTCCTCCAAGAAAAGATCATCAAAGCCATTGACTACTCTAAATGGATCTCTAACATGGTGCCTATCACTAAGCCTTTAGGAGAGATCAGAATATGTACTGATTTAAGAGATCTCAACAAAGCATTTCCCAAAGATGATTTCTCGCTACCCAACATAGACATGATAGTAGATCTTACATCGGGCCATGAGATGTCACTGATGGATGGCTTCTCAGGCTACAATCATATTCAAATAGAAAAAGAAGATCAACATAAAACAACATTCACCACTCCATGTGGTACCTTCTGCTACAACATGATGCCATTTGGGCTCAAGAATGCAGGAGCCACATATCAGAGAGAAATGACAACCATATTCCATGATACAATCCACAAAATCTTGGAAGACTATGTGGATGATATTCTTGCAAAATATTAGACTCGAGGTGAACACCTAAACATCCTTGAAAGTGTGTTCAATCGCTTGCATCATTATGGCTTGAAGCTAAATCCAAAGAAGTGTGTCTTTGGTGTCACATCTAGAAAGCTTCTAGGTTTCATCATATCATGGTGCGACATAGAGATTGATCCCAAAAAGGTCAAAGCCACTATGGAAATGCCTCCTCCTAGAATGCTCTAGCAGCTCAAGAGCCTACAAGGAAAGCTTCAATCAGTGTGATGATTCATATCACAGCTGGAAGACAAATTCCAACCCTTCACACATCTTCTCCATAAGGACACAACCTTCAAATGGGATCCTATCTGTCAAAAAATCTTTGAGAAACTCAAGGAATACCTAGCTAAATATCCCATCCTTGTACCACTAGTTTTAGGATGCCCTCTCATACTATACATCTCAAAAACCACTACAGTGCTGGGGGCACTCTTAGCATAGCATGATGATGATAATAAAGAGAGAGCAATTTATTATATCAATCGAAATCTAGTAGGATATGAGATCAATTATTCACCAATGGAAAAGTCATGCCTTGTAGTGGTCTTTACCACTCAAAAGCTTAGACATTACATGCTCAACCACATAATCAAGCTCATCTCAAAGGTGGAACCACTCAAGTATCTATTATCAAGGAAAACTCTCAAAGAACGTAAGGAAAACTCTCACAGAACGTATCCAATACATAGATCGGAAAGCAATCAAAGGGCAAGTAATTGTTGATCAACTAGCAGAAGCACCACTGGTGGATGCATATCCACTAATCATGGAATTTCTTGATGAGCACCTATGTATGATCAAAGAACAAGCCACGTGGAAGCTATACTTTGATGGCTCCTATACATCACATGGACCAAGGGCAGGAATCCTATTTGTCACACCTCAAGGTGATTATATCCCAAAATCATTCAAATTAGGATTCCCATGTACTAATAACATTGCAAAATATGAAGCACTCATCTCAGGCCTCAAAATAACCATTCAGTGGAACATAATGGAACTACAAGTGTTTGGAGATTCATAGCTAATTATCAAGAAAGTCCTAGATGAATTTTAGACAAAGGAAGACAAGTTGCTACCTTACAAAGAACTGGTAGACAAACTCAAAGAACATTTCCTAAATCTGCAGTTCATGCAGATACCAAGGCTTCAGAACAAAGCATCCAATGCAATGGAAACCATCAGATCCTTGCTGGAGATCCCATGCGACTCATCACAATACAAATTCTTAGTCAAGTAGCTACACATGCCTACTTATGAGAACACCGATGCAGAAATAGTGTGTGTCTTGGTTGGTCCACAGTCCCCATGGTACCATGACATCCATGCATATCTAAATAATGGTATCATATGTCCCCATCTCACCAATAACCAACACCAAAACCTAATTCGAAGAGCTTCCCACTACACTCTTGTAGCCAACACCCTTTATTGTCGAGGATATCATAAGATCATCTCTAGGTGTTTATATTCAAATGAGGTCATCCTGGATTTATAAGAGGGCCACACTAGAATTTACAGTGCCCACATGAGTGACATGGTTCTAGAAAAGAATTTTCTTTGAATCAGGTATTATTGGCCAATCATGGAACATGATGCTTGTGAATTTGTCAGGAAATGTCTACCATGTCAGCAGCATGCAAATCTGATTCATGCACCAGCTCAGAACCTACAACCCATTGCGCCACCTTGGCCACTTTCATGTTGGGGCTTCAACCTCATTGGCTTAATCACTCCCCTTTCCTTAGATGGACATAAGTACATCATAACTACCATAGAGTACTTCATGCAATGGGTTGAGGCAATTCTGCTCACCCTCACTATTGGCATCCAAATCTCCAAGTTCATCCTTTACCATATCATCTTCTGCTTTGGCATACCATCTACCATCTTCATAGAACATGACACACCTTTTGAAAACCAGCATGTGGATGATCTGTGTGCCAGAATCCACATCCACCATCATTTCTCTAGTCTATACTTCCCCCAAGGAAATGGCCAAGCTAAGGAAACCAATAAAACTATCTTGAAAATATTCAAAAAGGTTGTCAATGATTTTGGTCATGACTAGCACCTCCAAATAAATCCTTCCCTTTGGGCCTATCACACTTCTTATCACACTTCCACATGCACCACCCCATATTCCCTTGTATATGGTGCTGAAGCTATTCTATCGATCGAGGTTGAGCTCCCATCATTGCGAGTCTCTATGAAGAACTATACTACTGATGAAGACTATTGTGTGGGACATCTCACATAGTTGGATCTGCTAGATGAAAAGAGACAACAAGCATATGATCATCTGGTGGCATACCAAAATTGACTCAAGATGAGTTATAACAAGAAGGTCCATCCCAGACAATTCCAAGTAGGTGACATGGTCCTAAAGGAAAATCAAAAAGTCCAAGGACACTGAGAAAAGAATGGCAAGTTCGAGCCTACTTGGTTGGGCCCCTATGTTGTCACAACATGCTTTGGGTCTGGAGCCTATTAGCTATCTACACTAGAAGGTGAGCCTTTGAATGATCCTATCAACATCATACATCTGCAGAGGTTCTATGCTTGAACCGGATCCTATGTATTTAGAAAATCCATAAAAATTTGAAAAAACTAAAAAAATACAAAAAAAAAAGAAAAAAAGAAAAAAAAATCATCCAAATGGTAAAAACTTGGCAATTCAAGCACATTGGACAAGTATGTTGGTGAAAACTTGGAAAACAGGTTCCATACATAGTGGACTAAGTCATTATTTATCAAACTCCCATCCCCCCCATCCCAAAACCTAATCCTTTTTCTACCATCCCCATCCCCACCACCATCCCCCAGCATTCCTCTATTTAATCCTCAAGCAAATCTGTAATCCCTCTTGCACATCTTGTACCATATCTTGTATAGCACAATCCTTCCTATCAATATCCTGTATAGCAAGATCTTCCTGCCCCAAATCCCTGAGCTTCTGTACATATCTGTTGTAAATCTCTTCCCATCCCCTATACATATCCTTGTCACTTATTGTACATATCCTTGTTAGTCTTGCAGCAATGTTTGATTAGATATCTTGTCCCATCCAACCTTATACTTCAACAACATAAATTGTCAACTATTCTTGATCACAACGATTATTCTTTGATTCATCATTTTCCAGTAAACAACAACACTCATTCTCTCATCAACCATTGGGTCCTTAAGGATGTATCCTTCCTCTTGTCAGACCTAATCTTCCACCCAGCACACCAGGTAAGTGTCGATGTATCCTTCCACATGTTCAGACCAATCTTCCCACCATCAATCAAATCAAATCTCTCTCTTTGGCAATGGATGTCTTTTGGAGTTATCATTTTGGTCTTGGATTTTGTCCTTTGGATCTTGTTAATCTTTTACAACTTCTTGTTGTCCTCTCCTCAAATTTTCCATGATCCTTTATAGCATGGTGCACTACGAATGAGGGCAATCTGGGGCAAGGTCTTTTGATTTCTTGCTTCTACCTGTGAGTCAGTCAGACATGACCCTTGCATGGATCACATGTGATCTTCTGGGTTACATGGTGCACTTGGGAAATGTCATTTGTTTGTGGTTTTCCCAACATCATTTCTACCATGCTTCCTCTTGGGTTCATGTGTGTTGCTGGGGAAACCTTGCGTGTCTTTTTAGCATCAGTCCTATGCAACGTTGGCGACAAGGCCTTGTGATCCTAGTATCCTTGGTAGGTCTCTACTGTTGCTATATCAAACTAGGTTGTGCTCTCCACCTTTACACTTGGAGCTCCCCAAATCCCCCTCATCCTACATTGTATATCTTACTCTTGCATCTTCATGTAGCTGCATCCTGCATTCTGCAATTCACCTCATCTTGCATTCATCCATCTTTGCTCTTGGAAGCTGGGTAATTTATCCTCCCTTCTTCCTTCCTTTATGTGTTCTTTTTCGAGAAAATTCCACAATGTTTCCTCTTTGTGCTATTTTCTCAAGGGGGCACAACCCCTTATTCATCTAAAACTTCTAGCCTGGGGCATCTTATTTTCTTGTCTTTAACGCCATGCCACTTGCAGCATCACATCAAAGAGGGGAAAAATGTAGACACCTAAAAATCCTTTAGAAAATAAAAGTATTTTTATTTTTTGAAAACCCCTGATGACATCATCATTTATTAATTAATTAATTAATATATTTTTATACCATTAAATCCCTTTATTTTAATTAAACATCTTTAATTAAAGAATCCCTCCCCAAACTATTTAAATCAATTTTAAGTGATTTTCCTCTCTTTATTGAATCAATATTCAATAAATGATGTCACAATTCCTAAATAAATTTTATATTTATTTAAAGCCTCAAAAGCCTAGAAACTTCTAGCCTTTCCTAAACCCTTCCAATCTTCCCTAAACCAATTTAGGAGATGTTTCCTACATTTCTTAGCCTAATCCAGGTCCTCTTTGACTTTTGGTCAAACTCTTCCCTTAATGTGCCTTACACACTCATTAAAGCCTCTTACACACTCTTTAAGGCTTCTTACAGCCTCATAAAAAGACCCATGTCTCTTCTTCCACACTTTCTCCCCTTGCACACTTCCCTAGTGTTGCTCACACATGTGTGAGTAACCCTAACCCAAGGTAAACCTTACCATACCCCTAACCTTACCCCAAACTCTACCTCTAACTCTAACTCATCTTCCTAACCCAAGCCCTTCCCAAATCCTATAAATACCCTCACTTCCTAAGAGAAAATATCCAATTCACATATTTTATATTAAGTAATGTTATAATATTAGATTCATTCTAGAGCTTAAGCATTTTAGTATATTATGCTAGATTTATTGCTTTTTTTACACACACCTTAAATCTAGTTTAATGGATTGAAATTAAATGTTATTCAAGATTTCCTAATCATTCATCCTTTTAGAATGCATTAGGAACAAGCTCCAAGTGCTTAGAGGTCACCTAAATCAAACAATGCTTTATAGCACCTATTTTGGCAACAATCTTGAGGTGGCTTGGTTTTGTTTATGTCTATGATTTTAAACTAATGAACATGTTTTAATCTAATGTTTTAGTGTTTAAGCCTTTCAAGACAGGTAACAAATTCAAAACCGTAGCCTACACAAACATACCAAACTAATACAAAATGGGGAGATTGATACTCGTAAGAGCTTATTTTGTTGTCATTATTTGTGAAAAAGTTATTATGTTTGTCAAAGTCATTCGATAAAGAAGAAAATGTGAGTTAGTAAGGATGAGAAAACAGTCGATAAAAAAAATTAGAAAATAAGGAATTTCGGTATAGAGAAAGCAAGTTTAAGCACCGAGAACCATGTTCTACTAAGAACCTAACCGAGAAGAGAACTTAGTTACTGAATTAAATAAAATGTGTTACTGAGCAGAACATGTCAACACCAGATGAAATCTAAGTACATTGAACCTGGACACCGATTAGAAAATGATTTACCAATCTCAAGGAGATCGCATAACAAAACATTAGAGATTAAAATCTAATGATTACAAGGTGAGTTTAGACAATGAGAATTAAGGATGAAATATGCATTGGAAGTGTACCCAATGCTAGCACTACTTGAAGATGAAGATTCTAGAACATTTAGCACTGCCTAAATTTTATATATAAGATGATCAGAATATGAAGATCAGTAAGGAGACATATGCATGTGTGAAGAGCAATTGGAGATTGCATGCATGAAATAGATTAGAGCAGAAGGTGAATGAACAATGAAGCTACCGAGTAATAGAGTATTGAGGTATTGATTCAGAATTGAGATGCCAAGTACTGAATTGATTAGTGTAATGGATATATAGTATGAGGTATTGAATTAATGAGCATACATAGTCTAATTAGCATTTATTGATGCACGTTTGACATACATTTTGTTATTACTGATTAAGAAGTAATCAGAATTGTATAAGTCTATTAATCAAGTAGATCCTAATAGATCTTATGTATAAATCATTTAACTAGGTACAATTCTTAGATTAGAGTTGTGAAATCTCTTAACAGAGTAGACTTAGCAATCTTTAAAACTCTTAATTGGGTTAATATCTTTAACAAGGTAAGCTATCCGAAATAGCTAAGCATTGTAGCTCTAACCGAGCAACTTTATTCCTACAGTATTGAAGTGTTGTGGGTGTCATCCCCACCAAAGTTTTTATTGTCTAACAAGGATTTATGCGATACCAGAATAATTGTGTTATGTGTTGAATTATCATATATTTTATTTATTTTCATGTTATGCAAGCAAATGATAAGTAATCAATAAATGAATGTGAAGGAAGTTCATAAAAGTTGAAGTGCTTTTAAGTACTGATTCACCCCTCCCGTCTTATTACTTACCTTTCCACACTTGAATCCAACAATAAATAATAAAATAAATTTTGTTTTTAAAGTATTAAAATATTAGTTTAATATATATATGTATATATATATTAATATGGTGAATATGTGTTTAGCATGTGTATACTTTCATTGGAGTTAGATGTATTTATTTAATGTCTATTATTTCTAATTAATTGATTTATTTAGTTATTTTTTATGACATGTTATTCATTTATTAAAATCAGGTAATTTAATTGATTTTTGATTTAGACTTTAAAATTATATTGTGTTAGTAATTTTAATTTCTAAAATCAATTTATGCTGTTAATGAAATAAATTGATTTGTTAGGGTTAGAATTTAATTGTTTTAAATGTAATAATAGTCTGTTAGTAATTATTATGTTAATCAATTTCGTGATAGAAATTTACAAATTAGTTTATTCCATTAAATTCTATTATTTACCTATTTCTTTGCCTTTTGTGTTTGGTATTATAAGGGATCAGTATGTCAGCCTATAAGACTGTTACCAGAGGTGGGATTAGAAATTATGATTTTTATTTGTTTGCCTTGCATACTTGAATGATATTTGATCAAATGTGACCCAACCTTATGGAGTCAATTTTATGATGGAATTTGCATTGTGTGTTCCTGTTACTTATTTTGAACTAGTTTTGGAAAATATGAGACTATGTTGACTTAGAGTCGTGATTTGAGATTATTAAACCTAGGGTAGGTTATCTAGGTGTTAAACGGGAAGTGACTTAATTTGGAGGCGTCGGAGCCCAGAAGTGGCTACTTGGGTATCCTTAGTAGGTTACTTAATCAAGTGATAATATTAAACTAAATGAGGTTAAAATGAATTAATATGATAATGGTTCCTTGTCCATGCCTTGAGTGCTAGTATAGGCTAAGGATGAGAGTGGGAGAAGATGTTTGCCCATATAGCAACGATGGTGAGTTTAGCATAATCAATTATCCTTGTCTTCATGAGAGGATTTCAGGTTACACATATGATCACACTTGGAAGTCGAAGTCTAGTGAGATCATTCCAGGGTGTTGACATATGTGATGACACTTCCTTGGTTTCATTCTAGGTTTCCTACGTATGTTGGTTTCCTTTGGGTTATTATGTGTACCTTTGACTTATGAGTTTGTACCCTTGAGATAGGAGCTTCTAGGATCCTTTCTTAGTCTACTTGATTGATTAGTTTTTTTATATGAGTGGGATTTGATGTTATCTCCTCAGCACAGTGGGAGTGGAACCACAGGTTTCCATGATGTCAAGAGGTAGTGATTCTTTTACCATTTGAGACTTTGACGTCCATGTTCCAGTGTTGGATGATACTAGTTGCAGTTACTTCCTTTCCTATCTTCTTTGTGACTTATTCTTGATTTTGTACTTCTCTATTTGTATTTTGCATTTTATTGTAATTACATACCCTGCGACATGTGCAGTGGATATTGATGAGTATGTGTATGTTATCATTCAAATGTAATTATGATGTAATATATAATTTATGGATGTAATTATATTTTGTAGTTTCTATGTCAAGGAACCCTTGAGATGTGTAATCTACTATGGATATTATATTTATGTTTATGTAATTATGGACTTTATGTTTTACTTTCGCTTGTTTATTCATCATTGTTTGTAAATATTTAAGAAAAAAATATTCTGCAAACTTAGTAACATGTTTTAGGTTAATATCTCATGGGTTCCCTAGTGGCGCATTACACTTGGTATCATATCCAGGTTTCTTGTTGTATGTTGTAGGAAAGATGGTCACCGAGACTAGATTTGTGGCTAGGGGCCGAAGTGGAGCTCGTAGTAGGGGAAGTGGAAGAAGCATACTTCCTAGACCTCATGTTAGTCAGAGAGTTAAGGAGAGCATGGAAGATGATGGTGGAGAACACCATGGGGTTTCAAGATAACTTAATGCTATGTAGATTCTCTAGACTAGTTTAGAGTGCCTACCTGTGCAGAACAAGGCCAATCAAGAAGCATCACAACATTATGATAATGAGGAGAGACAAAGATCTAGGAGTCTGAAAAGGAGGGACACTACCCTCAATCAGGGAGTCATAAAGGTCAATCAGATGAGAGATCTTCTAAGATCACAACCACCTTCTTTTAATGGTCTTGGCACCAGTTTTGAAAAAGACTTTGCTCATTTCTTTGGATTGTTGTTTCACCATGCAAGAGTTTGACACTAATGTTAAGGAAAGATGTACAGTTAAGAGACTTGACAGATTTGCAGCTTCATGGTGGAAAATAGAGGAGTTGAAACTTGGACTCACTATGGAGACTATCACTTGGGAGCTTTTCCTTGAAAACTTCCATGAGTGTTTTCTATCTGATTAGTGGAAGGAGCAACGCGCAAATGAGTTCCATAATTTATGGTAGATGTTATTATTATTCAGGAGTATGAGTGACATTTCTTTGAGCTTAGGCCCTATATAGGATTTGGTGATCAATCACCACTCATGTTACATCATTTCATCAAAGGATTAAATAGCCATATTATCAGAGGGGTTAAGGTATTTGAACCCAAGACCCTCAAGGAAGCGGTTATTATGGCTACTTTGGTAGAGGAGAACTTAGCTAGAGGTCATGGTGGGAAATTTGGTGTTCAAGCTAGTGATCCTTCTTTAGGGCCTAGGGGAAATTAATTTTAGGGAGCAAAAAACCCTAGGAATCCTTCTACCTTTTCGAAGGGTAATCAGGATTAGTACGATAGGAAGTTCTTTAAGGGAAGTGGCAATGGTTTTGAATCAGGGAACCATCGCAACTGGTAGTGTAATGTGTGCAATCAGAATGATCAACTAGCTCAAAGTTCACGTCAGAATCTTAGTGGAGGTAGTTTCCAGTAGTCTAGTGCACCTTCGACTGGAAGAGGTGTTAGTAGAGGGCGTTGTTTCTCTTGTGGGTAGCATGACCACATTGTTACCAATTGTCCTCATTGATCAGTTCATTTTTAAGGAAATAGGCCTACAACTTCTGGGCTTACAGTCAGGGATGTTGATAGATCCCACAAGGTGTTTGCAGCTGGGAATGACCTGTAGAGTTCATCCCATAGAGAAGGGAAGGGTCCAATAGGACCCGCACATTGAGTATTTTATGACTCAGTAGGGTGCATCGAGATTACAAGATTTATATCTCTATTTATTTTTAGGATTCCAAGAGTAAGCCTAATTCTACGGGGGTTGATGTAGTGCCCACACATAGTTTTCTTTTCAGTTTTATATTGCCAAACTCTTTTAGGCCACTTTTATGTGTGCGTTCATATTTCAGTTATTATGTGGTTTTGGATGTATGACACTACATGGTGATTTTAATAAATGAATACGTGTAGATGTTATATTGATGCAATTAGATGATGTTAGTAATTTTAATAATGATGATTTACATATTTTAAATGATGCTTATGATTACGATTATACTTACCCCATACTTGCATGTGTATGGTTATCATGTATGCTTTTACTTTCATGTTTGATGTGTTTGATATGGTTGAGGGATGTAGTCATAGTTACCTTCTTGTGGAATCCACACGATGTCACGATCCCCACCATTACTTGTTTTATATATATATGTATGTACATGCTGGTCTTTTATGCAGATTTGCAAGTTTTGGGCATCAACTTCCCTGAATTGTCAAGATGAGCATGCCCTATCACAAGACTCAATGGTAAAAGAGGGGAGATAATATTCTAATCCAAATCCCAACCTAAGTCATTCTATTGTCTTGAAATAGTGGACAAGATTCTAATATTTTTACCCTTTCCAAACTCGTCTAGGTGACATGAGTTTATAGTTCCTTCCTTAAGCATGGTTATGGCTCTTAAAGTTTAGTTGATTTTTGGTTATTGATGTGATTATTATACTTAGATAATTTATTTAGATTAATTGTGAAAGTTAAATAAATTAGATTTTGTTATTTTTAGCAATTTAAATGTGAGAGTATTGAAATAATAGAAATGAATTAAATGCATTTATTAAATTTAATGAATTTTAATTTAAAAAGGCTTATTATGAAAATAAAAATATTTAAATAATGAAAATTAATTAAATACATTCACTTAAGATTTAATTATTTGTGAATTTAACTTTTCGAATAAAAGGTATTTTTAATTGAAAAATTAAATAAGATGTGGAAAATAACATTAGACTAAATGTTATTATTTAATTTAATTCGAATGCATTAAGCTACTTAATCAATTTTGAGTTAAGTGGATCAACAAGAACAAATTAGAAAAATAGAATTGAATTCAGAATTGAAATTGGAGGAATTAAAGAATTGATGGAAACAAGGCTATAAGTGGAGTTGAGTTCCAAACTTTACATGTGGAATTCAATTCCCTAGTTCAACTTCCTTCAACAACTATAGATAGAAAGTCGGGGGGACCCAGCTCCCTCTCCCCCCCATCACCACTCGTCCCCCGCACACCACCACCACCCCCTCCCCCCCCCCCCCACTTTCTACTCATTTTCGAGCACCAGTGCTCTATTATGTAGGGCTTTATTTCTATTGAGTGCCGGTGCCCCATTGAAAATAGTAGGGGTGAGGCTGAGTATGACGCTATATTGTGAAAGTTTGGTCATTATTCTCAACATACAAGTTTGAAGAATTTTGGTGAAGGATTCAAATTTGAGAAAACTTCTGAAAGCTTGGATTTGTCTTCGTTTCAAATCATCGTCGAATTTATCAATTTGGTGTTTGAGGTAGGTTTAGTAACCATTGTGATTGCATTCTCTGTATTTATGGAATGAGTGTTTTCTTCATGCCTGTCAGATCTGGATATTTTGGATTGTTTGAGATTTCTCTTTATGTTGAAATTCTGGAATTGATTGTAGGAAATTTGGTATGCATGCAATCCTTGGTTTAAATTTTGTTTGATTTCAATTAGGGTTTTGAATTTATGGAATTGATAAAATTTATAATAATGATTGTTGGAATTTTGTGAGAGAATGTTTTATCTAGAAACTGTAGGTTCAATTTTAAAATAAATCTATTTGGAGAAAAACTTAGATCTGGTATAGGGTTGAAAGGAAAATTTCAACTAAACCTTAGAAAATAATTTAGGAGAAAAACCCAGTTTAATTGTGCATTGGAGGTATCTTCCCAATTTTGTCTATGTTTTTACATATTTTTATTCAGTCAAATTAGCCTCTATAAAAAATATATATTTACCCAATTCTTGTTTTCAAATAAAAAAGGAGGCTCATTGTTCGAGAAATAATATTTACTGGTGTAAAAGAAAATATATTAAAAAAATTATTTAAAAAAAAATTAATTATTATAAAAAATAAAGGAGGAGAAGGTGGGGTAGACCCCAACCTCCCCCCCCTTTCCCTTGCCTTGCGACAACATAAGGCTCTCGCACGAAAGACCTTAAGGTTGCCTGCGGCCAGCCCAAGGCTATCGCATGGTAGCCCCATGGGTTCTCGGCGATAGGCCTATGGTTACCGCATGACAACCCTTGGGGGTTGTCGTGGCGCAACCAGGGGGTGGGGCCCATGGGTCCCCCCCAACATTTATTTGTTGTTTTATTTTTTTGAATTAAATTTTAAATTTTTAACATGATTTACGAAAATTATATAATAAATTTAAATTAATTAAAATATAAATTATTAAAATATAAATAATAAAATAAAGTTTATTTTTAAAGTATTAGTTTAATATATATACGTATATATATTAATATGGTGAATATGTGTATACTTTAATTGGAATTAGATGTATTTATTTAATGTCTATTATTTCTAGTTGATTGATTTGTTTAAATGATTTATTTCGTTAGTTGTTTATGACATGTTATTCATTTATTAAAATCAGGTAATTTAATTGATTTTTGATTTAGACTATAAAATTATATTTTGTTAGTAATTTTAATTCCTAAAATCAATTTATTATGTTAATGAAATAAATTGATTTGTTAGGGTTATAATTTAATTATTTTAAATGTAATTATAGTTTCTTAGTAATTATTAAGTAAATTAATTTCATGATGGAAATTTACAAATTAGTTTATTGTATTAAATACTATTAGTTGTCTAGTTTTTTGTCTTATGTGTTTGAGATTAGAGGCGATCAATATGTCAGCCTAGTAGGATTGTTACTAGAGGTAGGATTAGAAATTATGGTTTTTATTTGTTTGCCTTGCATACTTGAATGATATTTGATCAAATGTGATCCAACCTTATGGAGTCAATTTTATGATGTAATTTGCATTGTGTGTTCCTATTACTTCTTTGGAACTAGTTTTGGAAAATATGAGACTATGTTGACTTAGAGTCATGACTTGAGATTATTAAACCTATGGTAGGTTATCTAGGTCTTAAAGGGGAAGTGGCTTACTTTGGAGGCACCGGAGCCACGAAGTGGCTACTTGGGTATCTTTAGTAGGTTACTTAATCAAGTGATAATATTAAAGTAAATGGGGTTAAAATGGATTAATAAGATAATGGTTCCTCGCCCATGCCTTGAGTGCTAGTATAAGCTAAGGATGGGAGTGGGAGAAGATGCTTTCCCATGTAGCACTAATGGTGAGTCTGACATGATCGGTTCTCCTTGTCTTCATGAGAGGATTTCAGGTTTTGCATGTGATCACACTTGGAAGTCGGAGTCTAGTGAGATCGTTCCAAGGTGTTGAAATATGTGATGACACTTGATTTCATTTTAGTTTCCTACGTATGTTGGTTGTCTCTGGGTTATTATGTGTATCTTTGACTTATGAGTTTTTACCCTTGCGATAGGAGCTTCTAGGATCCTTGCTTAGTCTACCTGATTGATTGGTTTTGTTATCTATTTTATGTTATCTCATCACGGTGGGAGTGGAACCATAGGTTTCCACGAGGTCGGGAGGTAGTGATTCTTTTACCATTTGAGACTCCGACGTCCTTGTTCTAGTGTTGGATGATCCTAGTTGCAGTTACTTCCTTTCCTATCTTCTTGGAGACTTATTCTTGATCTTGTACTTCTCTATTTGTACTTTGCATTTTATTGTAACTACATACCTTGTGACATGTGCAGTGGATGTTGATGATTATGTGTATGTTATCATTTAGTTGTAATTATGATGTAATATATAATTTATGGATGTGATTGTATTTTTTAGTTTCTACATCAACGAACCCTTGAGATGTGTTATCTACTATAGAGATTATATTTATTTTTATGTACTTATGGACTTTATGTTTTACTTCCACTTATTTATTCATCATTGTTTGTAAACATTTAAGAAAAAAAATATTCTACAAACTTAGTAACATGTTTTAGGTTAATATCTCTTGGGTTCCTTAGCGAGGCATTACACTTTTAATTTCCTGTTTGACGTGTTTGATATGGTTGAGGGATGAAGTCGTAGTTACCTACTTGTAGGATTCACATGATATAATGATCCCCACCATTGCTTGTTATATAAATATATATGTACATGGTCATCTTTTATGCAAGTTTGCAAGTACCGAGCATCGACTTCCCTGAATTGTCAGGATGAGTGTGCCTTATTGCAAGTTTCAATGGTAAAAGAGGGGAGATAATATTCAAATCCAAATCTCAACCTAAGCCATTCTATTGTCCTGAAATAGTGGACAAGATTATGATATTTTTCCTTTCCTGAATTCGTCCAGGTGACGTGAGTTTATAGTCATTTTCTTGAGCATGGTTATGGTTCTTTAAGTTTAGTTGATTTCTAGTTGGTCGATATGATTTATATAATTAGATAATTTATTTAGATTAATTATGTAATTTAAATAAATTAAAAATTATTATTTTTAGCTATTTAAATGTGGGAGTATTTAATTAATAGAAATTAATTAAATACATTTATTAAATTTAATGATTTAATTAAAAGGCTTATTATGGAAATAAAGGTATTAAATTAATGAAAATTAATTAAATACATTCACTTTAAATTTAATTATTTATAAATTCAACTTTTTGAATAAAATATTTTTTTGATTAAGAAAAAAATAGGTTTTGAAGGGACCCCGAAACCCTTTACATAATTGGGACGAAAGATAAAGCTATTGAGGCACCATTAATACAACAATCCATCCTAAACATAGGACTGGACACCACAAGAGCACCCAAAAGATATTACAAAACAAGCACCTGAGATGGTACAGTCCAACAAGAAAAATAAAATATATTTATTAATAAAAAAATTAAATAACATGTGAAAAATAACATTAGACTAAATGAGGGCTTGTCCCTTTGGTGAAATAGTGGGGCTTCTTACCTATAGGGCCTACAACCAAGGTTCAAGTCCCCACATGATCGCTCTCTACTGTGGTTCTTAATTGAGAGTTGCTTACTTTGACCCTTGGTGAAATAGTGGGGCTTCTTGCCTATAGTGCTTACAGCCAAGGATCAAAATTTTTTGTCCTCTTGTTACATCTAGTTTTGCTGGGTGTACTGTTCCTTCTGTTGGTAGTATAGGTGCTAGATTTTCTACTGAGGTTGCTAGGTCTACTGACCTCCTTCCAGCCAGTTCTATTTTGGAAGCTCCTGCTGGTGCTGAAAAATCTGGCACTGGTTGTGTGGCCACTGTAGGTTCTATCCAGACTTCTCATGCTGGTTCTATTGTGTTTGGCTCCTCTCCTGCCTCTGACTGGTAGGAGAAAGCTTCTTTGGTAGAGGAGGGATGAACTACTGTTATAGGTAAACATAAGAAGGGAGGCAAAGGAAAATCCTAGGATTGTTTAGGGTGCCTATTTACCCTAGATACTTGATGTTGTTGTAAAGTGTTGGCTTTACATGTTTGATATGACTCTCCACTCCCAGAAGAAGGGAGGCAAAGGAAAATCCTAGGATTGTTTAGGGTGCCTATTTACCCTAGATACTTGATGTTGTTGTAAAGCATTGGCTTTACACGTTTGGCTTCAATAGTTTGAGTCTTTTTGTGTATCTTTCGTTTGGCTGCTGTTGTTTTGTTGGAATTGTGCTATTGGTAGTTCTACTGGCATTATGTGCTGGGGGGCGCTATAAGGTTATTCTTTTTCCCCCAGCTGTTTCACTTAGACCTAAGCTAATTCTTCCTATATTTTGGGGGTTATAGTTCCCTTCAAAAATTGAATGTATATGGTTTCGGGGCCCATTCAAAACTTGTTTTTACCATATTCAAAAACATTAGACTAAATGTTACTGTTTAATTTAATTCGAATGCAATTAAGTTGCACAATCAAATTCAAATAAATAAAATAAAAAGAATTAGTCAATTTTGAGTTAAGTGGATTAAGAGAAACAAAATAGAAAATAGACTTGAGTTCAAAACTGTAATCGGAGGAATTAGGGAATTGATGGAAAGAACCCTGTGAGTGGAGTTGAGTTCCAAACTTTGCATGTGGAATTCAATTTCCTATATTGTGAAAGTTTGGCCATTATTCTGAACACATAGGTTTGGAGAATTTTGGTGAAGGATTCAATTTGGAAGAAATTTTATGTGAGAGCTTGGATTATCTTCGTTTATGGTCTTCATTGAATTTATCTATTTGGTGTTTGAGGTAGGGTTTAGAGACCCTTGTGATTGTATTTCTATAATTTATGAAATGAGTGTCTTGTTTGTCCCTATTAGATCTGAATAATTTAGTTGTTTATGATTCTTTGCATGTTAGAATTCTAGAAAAATGGTTGTATGAAAATAGGTGTGTGCATGCAATTCTTGATTTAATTTTGTTTGAATTCAATTTGGGTTTCAAATTTATGGGATTGGTAGAAATTAGAATATTGATTGTTGAAATTTTGTGAGAGAAAATCTTACCTGGAAACCCTAGGTTCAAATTTTTACAATAAATCTTTTAGGAGAATTTAGATATAGTATAGGGTTGGAAACAATGTTTCAATTAAAACCTTAGAAAACAATTTTAAAAATACCCAGAGAGATTTGTGCATATGAGGCTTCTAATTTACTTTTTTTTTTAAAAGAATTTTGTTTGTACTTGGTTCTTATTCGATTGAAAAATATTAGTCTTTATGTTTTAATATATGTGTGTGTGTGTGGTCTATATATACACATAATATATGCAATTACCTATTTCTTGTTTTTCAAATTTAAAAAAATACCTGCTCTTTGTTTTGGCATAGTAATTTAGTAGCCTTTAAAAAAAAATTTTACAAAAAAATTGGGAGGAGGTGGGGCCATCCTAGCCTCCCCCTCCCTCACCCTTGGCACATGACAACTCTAAGCGTTGTCGGTGACATGCCTTAGGTTGTCGTTGATAGTCCTTAGGACTGTCGCACGATAGCCCAAAGGCTAGTATCGATAGTCCTTGGGACTGTTGCACGACATGCTTGGGTGTACATGTCGACAACCATGGGGGTGTGACCAATGGGTTCCCCCAACACTTTTGCATGATATTTTTTTAATATATTTTATTTAAAAAATAATAAGTTTTTTAAATATTAAAAATAAAAAAATATAGAATGTAAAATGATATATATAGAATAAAATAATAAAATTAATAAACTAAGATTTGTTTTCTTTAAAATATAGTTTATATACATTTGGCATGTGAATATTTAAATAGGCATAATTTTCTTTTAATAATAATTATGATTAAATGGGCTGTTTATTTAAAGCGATTTATTTTGTTGTCAATTATGACATGTTATTTTGAAGATGTATTTGATTATTATAATTGGACAATTTAATTTATTTCTGAATTAGACTATGAAATTATAGTGTGTTAGTAATTTTAATTCCTAAACTCAATTTATTCTATTAATGAAATAAATTGATTTGATAGGCTTAAAATTTAATTGGTTAAATGTAATTATAGTTTATTAGTGATTATTAAGAGATTAATTTCATGATGGAATTTTACAAATTAGTTCATTTTATTAAATTCTATTGTTTGTCTATTTCATTCTTTTTTCATTTGGGATTAAAGGGGAAATAATTATGTCAGCCTAATAGGATTGTTACCAAAGGCGGGATTATAAGTCACTATAATTGCTTGTTTCTCTTGCATACTTTTATGACATTTGATCATAATGTGACCCAATCTTATGGAGTTTATTTTTATGATAGAATTTGTATTGTATGTATCTGTTACTTCTTTGGAACTTACTTTGGACGCACGGGAGCCTGAAAGTGGCTACCTGGGCATCCTTAGTAGGTTACTTAATCAAGTGATAATATAAAATTAAATGGAGTTAAAATAAATTAAATAAGATAATGGTTCCTTGCCCATGTCTTAAGTGCTAGTATAGGTTAAGGATGAGAGTGGGAGAAGATGCTTGCCCATCTAGCAGTGATGGTGAGTCTAGCATGATGAGTTGTCCTTGTCTTCATGAGAGGATTTCAAGTTCCGCATATGATCACACTTGGAAGTTGGAGTCCAGTGAGATCATTCCAAGGTGTTGACATATGTGATTACACTTCTCTGATTTCATTCTAGGTTTCCTACATGTGTTGGTTGCCTTCAGGTTAGTATGTGTACCTCTGTGTTATGAGTTGTACCCTTGAGATATGAGCTTCTAGGATCCTTAGTTTACCCATTTGTTTGGCATTAGCATTCGAGTGGGATTTGATGTTATCTCCTCAACACGGTGGGAGTGGAACTATAATGCCCCACCAGGGAACCCAGGAGAACTCAACCTAAACATGCATCTAAGTTTGCAGAATAATTTTTTTTTAAAGGTGTTAACATTCAACAACATCAAAGTTTTACAATGTGGAAGCAATACAATGAAATGAATAACTCGCATAGGTTACAACTCTCAAGGGTTCCTCGATGAAGATTATGTTAACATTAATTAATTAATTTAGATTAGGTACAATTACAAAACTCATATAAACAAATAAAAGATAAAAGCAACATCACAAATAAGATAACATAAATACAACCAGTACCATAAGGTATCCATAATAACCTACATCCACTACACATGCCGCAGGGTATGCAATATAATAACCGAAAAGAAGAACATGTGATATCTCTAAATAACTGATACAAAGATACAGGATCACAAAGAAGAAGAAGAGAAGAGAAAGAAGAATACAACTCCATCAATGAAAATCAAGAAAGAACAACTGCCACAGGGATCATCCAACACTGGTACACAAACGTCAGAATCTCAAATGGTAAAAGAATCACTACCACCCAACCTCGTGAACCTAAATGGTCCACTCCCAGCATGCTGAGGAGATAACAAAATATCCCACTCGGATAACAAACATCAAATAAATCAAGCCAAGGAAAGGATCCTGAAAGCTCTCTAACTCAAGGTGTACAAAAGATAGCAAGGTAAGAATTCAATAATCCAAAGGCAATCGACACATGTAGAATAACTAGACTATGCATAGGCAGGTGTCATCATGTACGTCTAACCCTTGAGTCTCATCCTGGTAATCACTCTGGATCCCGACACTCAAGTGACCACACACAGATCAATGACTTCTCGTATAGACAAAGCCATTAACTATGCTAGACACACCTCTCAAGGTGGAAAGCATCTTCTCCATTCCCACCTTAGTCTGTTCTAGCACTAAGCCAGGGTGAGGAAACATATCTTGTTAGGTTCGTTTTAATATCTCTCAATGTTATATTAAGTTATCACTTGATTATAGATACTTAACAATAAGTGATTTTGACAACCACTTGTGGGCCCTGACACTTATTGTAAGACACCTCCTACTACATATCTAGCTAAACTACCCTAGACTCATAGATCTCACATAGATCAAACAGGTACACAACCAGGTAATCTCAAATCCAGTTTCACATACAAGAACTAGAAATGATTACAAAGGCACCATAAGAAGAATACAAAACATCATGAGCCTATATGGTCAAGTCAGGGTATAATCGGAATAAACTTGCACATTAAAACATAGTACTAAAAACATGAACAATTGATACATACCCCGGCCTTTGTTTTTCCCCCTAAGTCTTCTAATATCCCGAAATCACATAATACAAAAGAAGACACTGCAGGAATGAAGAATACAACACTCACGCCATAAAGAACTATTGAAATTGAACCATAATCATTTATATTTCATCAAGGGCATAATTGAATTCAAAAATAGAAACACACAAAAGTGCTAAGAGATTCTTAATCATAAACATCACAATATTGTCATAAATAAATTTTTTTTCCCTATATACGTTTTATACAACCGACAGAGTAAAATGCCCAATTTTAGTAGAGTCGTAACACTTAACCAGTAGTTGTTCTAATCATAGATGATTCATATTTAATAAATAAAAATTTACATATACCAATCCATAATTAACCTTTAATTCTTCATTAAATGATGAATTGCAAATCATATGTCTTTAACTAAATATTAATTTCTTACATCTAATATTTATTTAAATCTATTAAACAAAAATCAAAATAAGATTTGATTTAATTAAAACATAAATTTGATCAAACCAAAATCTATAATCAAAGTTATCTAAACTAAACCAATCTAATAAATAAAACTAAATTAAATAAACCATTTATTAAACTAAATTAATAAAATGAGTTGCATTTAAATTAAATTAATAAATAACATCAAATTAAACTAAAATAATAAATTAAATTAAATTAATTACTAAAAATTAAACTAAACTAAATAAATTAAAAATAACTAAATCCATTAACAACTTGATTAAACTAATTTTAAAATTTATAAAGAAATTAATTATAAAATAAAATAAAAACTTACTAAACATTTTAAATAATTAAAAAAAAACATATAAAAACTACGTTGGGGGGGACTGGTCCACACACCCCCCTATCGCATAGTACATTGTAGTACCGTCGGTAGGTCCTGCCTGCCGCACGGTACCACAGGGTACTGTCGACAGTGCAGGTGCTGCTGCCAAGTAGTGGGGTGGGGTAAGGGGTACAGTCCCGTGCTCCCCCAAAATATTTAATATTATTTTTTTTTATAATTTTTTTAAAAAAAATTACAAACACTTCAAAAGAAATACAAATTTTTTTTAATTTACTAATTCCGAAAATGGAAAATTAATAAAAATGGGATGTATAAATTATTTTTTTACATTCACATGCATTTGAATGAGACTTTTCTCCTTTTGTCTTTTCCCGACTTTTCACTTTGACTATGAAATTTTGTCTTTTGACTGTGTATTATTTTAATAGAGGATATATTTTTTAACCAAATTATAATTGTTTTACTAAAATTGGGTTTTTTCCCACACAAATTGATTTTCTCTCTAATGGTAAATTTATTTCTTCAAACCCTATAGTTAAACTATAGACCAGATCTTATAATTTGTTTCCTAGGAGTTTTATAAGGAGTTTTCCAACAAAATTTCGCAGCATAACATTACTATGCTAAAATTTAATAAAATATAAAGAACACCTAAACTAGGGTTTTCTAAATACCCAGATTCAAGAAAATCACAGATCTACCTAATGAGATGCACATAAATTTACACATATAGAGAAAGCCAGAAAAATACAAAATAAAACTAACAGGCAGGATTTGAAAGCCTACCTTGGATCCAATGCCAAAAACTGAATTGAAAACCCTTTGTAGATTTGAAGACATAATTTCTTCCAAAATCAATCCAACCTACAGATTTGAAACTATGTAGAAAACAGGCACATGATCCAGATGCACAAGCAAGAATCACACAATCCAAATTCTCCAAAATCCAAGCACATAAGCTCTCCTACCATTCTCCTCCAAAACCTGTCTAATCCCCAAAAAGAATGCAATTCCCCCTATTAGGGATTCGATTCCCCATTTCATGCAAACCCTAGAGATGACTCAACAGCTAACTCCTAATCAAACTTCAATTTACAAATTGAAAGTAAATCCTAATTAATAAATTAAAATAATTTTATTTTGCACAACTCAACTTTGACTTTTTAGATCAAGTTGATAACTTTTGAAAACAATTCAATTTCAATAATGCACATGTTATAATTTAAAAATATGTATTAAATAGATTAAATATTCAAAACATCCTAAAATCGTGCAATTAAATATTTAATTATTTAATAACGCACACAAACATAATTAAATCTAATTTCAATTAAATAATCAGATTAAATCCAAATATTCAATAATTTGACTTTTAATTAAATTTCTTCAAATAAACTTAGGAAAAAGATTAATATTAAATTTTAACTATAATCATTAATCAATAGATCACAGAAAATCACCCACATAAGCAATAATATCACTGAAGCCAAACGAAGTAAAATCAAACAAAGTAAAACCAAGCAACACCAGAATGGGATCCATGAATTCCTGTCACCTAGATGAATTCAGGTAGGGTAGTCAAACTGATTCTTGTCCAATCCTAAGACAAATGGGCTTAGGTTAGGGTTTTGGAATTGTGTTATCTCCCATCTCTTACCATTTGAGATATTGCGATAAGGCACGCTCATCTTGTCAATTTAGGGAAGTTGATGCCCGGTACCTGCAAACCTGCATACAAAACCCACATGTACATACATATATATAAATACATAACAGACAATGGCGGGGATCAACCGATTGTGTGGATCTCGCAAGCAAGTATCTATGACTCCATCCCTCAACCACATCAGACACATCAAACATAAATATAAAACAAACACATCAACCATACACATGCAAGTATGGGGTTAGTAAAGCCATAAGCATTAATAATTTCCTAACATATAATCTATCATCCTAAAGTAATCATAACATTTATAAAATCGGACTAGGGGCGGGGTACTACAGGAACCACAGGTTTTCATGAGGTCAAGAGGTAGTGATTATTTTACCATTTGAGACTCTGATGTCCATGTTCCAGTGTTGGACAGTCCTGGTTGCAATTACTTACTTTCCTATCTTCTTGGAGACTTATTCTTGATCGTGTACTTCTCTATTCATACTTTGTATTTTATTGTAACTACATACCCTACGACATGTGCAATGGACGTTGGTGATTACATATACTTTATCATTCAGATGTAATTATGATGTAATATGTAGTTGAGTTAGGGAATAAATGTAATTGATAAATGTAAACTTATTTGCGTAGTTTCTACATCAAGGAACCCTTGAGATGTGAAATCTACTTTGGAGATTATGTTTATGTTTATGTACTTATGGACTTTATGTTTTACTTCCACTTGTTTATTCATTGTTGTTTGTAAACATTTAAGAAAAAAATTATTCTGCAAACTTAGTAACATGTTTTAGGTTAATATCACTTGTGTTCCCTGGTGGGGCATTGCATAGCTTGTGTTAGGTGTATCAATATGCCCATCAAAAAATACATAAATGCTCTTACCCAAGAACAATAATCTACTCCCCCCACTATATGTTTGAAGATAAATGATTTTAACAATAGGTTTCTAATGACTATAAGGAAATCAGCTCCCCATGTGAGGCCAAATGAATCCATGTTCTTGGTTTTGTATTGTGGAGAATTTGATGCAAAGATAGGGTATTTACTAGGAGACAAAATTCCTTAGACACTAAAGGAGGCTTGTGTTAAGGTATTCAATGTAGAAAGAAATATAAGGGCATTTGATAAGGGTGTTAAGAGATTTTATGTCATTTAAGACCAAATAGTATTATTTTAGGTGAACACCTCACCATTGAATAAATATTCACAAGATAATGGGGGCCATGAACGATCTCTCATAGTAGGTTGCAATAAATGAGAAAGAATGACAATGTCACACATTCCAAAGAATGTCAAAGGTTGCACAATATGTCTTGCAATCATAATTATTCTAATAGACTTGAGGAGAATAGAAAGTAAATCTCCCCCCCCCCCCCCACTTGAATAAGGATCATGTGAATCTTCAAGAAGATTAATTTTGTTATGACATATGTATTACTTGCCTCATTACCCAGCCAAACATATTATTGTTACAATTTTTCTAAAAGATAGAAATCTTTTAAGATGACCTACACTTAAACTACTATGAAAATGACAATGCGCACTAGCTTGATGCTTGAAATGAAGAAGATAATTTTTTTTCAATGTGATCAAGACAACCACCAAGTTGAACATAAGCTACCAAATTGGGATTTCAATTTTCTCAAGAAAATGGAGTGGAGGTTCCAACAAGGACATTAAGGTTATCACTAATGAAGTTCTCTTACAAATTCAAAGTGTGTACTAGCTACAAAATTGGTAAGTAGATGCCAAATGTAAGGCTATAAATGTTGTAATAGAGGCATAAACAACACCAATAGACAAATGAAAACATCTGGAACATGTTGAAAAAAATGACATGAATAGGCCTGCAAAAATGTCACCACCGAAAAAGATGCATATGCTACATGCATCTTTGCAAAAAAATGTATATCCCTTAAAGAAAGAGTGTTGATATCCCAATCACCAATATAGAAAAATCAATGTCTAATAAAACCATTGTAAAAAAAAATCAAATATAAAAAGAGTGAAAAAAGAAAATGTAATGAGTCAAAAACATTGCAAATGACCAAAATTGTTGCTAGTGGGATTAGGTATGCCTATCGTTCATGACACTAAATATTGTTATAGTCCTATTGTCCATTCCTTTGTCTTAATACTACTAGTTCAACTTTGAGCCAATCAACAATCCAAGTGCATGAGAATGAAATTTTTAATATCCCCAAGTATGCAAAGAGGAATACATTATATATCAATGCCCCAAAAGTATTTGATCAACTCAATGAGAGTTCTGAAATGATCCTAAGAATTTTTTCAGAGCCAATAGCCACTATCTAAGAAACATCATAAATCTACCTTTGAACAATGTCTATTAGTAACTAGCATGTTGTTGAGCTATTTTATGCTTCATTTTTTATAAAGGTTTGGATGATACACAAATTTATGTTATCTAACGGGGTCTCCCGAAAAATGTCTCTTGTCACTGCTGTGTTTAGGGCTCCATCCGCTATTGCATTTAGGGCTCCAGCTGCTTCTCCACCTACTGCGATCAGGATTTATATTGTCACCGCTACTATTGGTCATTGATAGTCTGCTCCTCTGGGTCCTGTTGGGTGTACAGAGGATGCTTCTCTGCCTCCCACACATGCTACTGCTGATTCGACCCTACCCCTTCCTCCTTTTGGTCAGGTTTTGGTGTCCCCGACGGCTGGGGATGTTGGTTCCCATGGTGCTCCTTCGGTTAGTGCTGGGGAGAAATCCGTTCCTAGGGGCTCCTCTCTATGCAAAGCTCTTTTTCTTAAACAGTCTTTGGCTCTTGGATAGAGGGGTGTGGCCCCTTTCCATGTCTCTAACCCTCTGATTCTTTCTCTGGATGATGAGGTTGTGAAAGACATTGAACGAGTGTCCTTTGTATTCTTTGAACCTGGTCTTATTTGCAGGTTTAAGGGCTTCTAGCTGAGTCTTTATGATCTGCATGCTTGGATTAATCACCAGTAGGAACCCATCATTTCTGAAACTGTTCACATTTTCCCTCTGGCTGGGGATTTTTTCATTGCTAAGTTTGAAAATCCCGCTGATAGGAATCTGATTTTATGTGATAATTTTTTCAGTTGGGATGCCTGGTTCATGCTCATGATGAAGCCTTGGCATCCTGACTTTGATGCCTCTTCTGAGACTTTTTCCAAGGTTCCTACTTGGGTGCGGCTTCCCAACCTCCCTCTTCATTTTTGGGTAGACTCTCCACTTGAGGCTACGGGTGAGGCTCTTGGAGACTTTCTAATGGTTGATGAGGAATCTAATGATATTTTTCATTCTACTTATGCTAGGATTTTGGTTGATTTGGATTCTTCCAAGGGTCTTCCAGAAAAGATTATGTTGAAGCATCATAAAGGATCCTGGATCCAATCCTTGGATTATGAAGGACTCCCCTTTAGATGCATGAGATGTTTTAAAATTGGTCACTTAGCGGATCAGTGTGGACTGAAAAAGGTTAAAAAACCTGCTTCTTGGTGGAAGGGGGCCTCCTCCCAACATAACTCTATTGTGAAGGACTCGTCTATCAAGAGATTTTCTTAGGTTATTTCCTCTTCTCAGGAGATTGATGAGGCCAATGTGCCTCTTGGGACCACTGATGGCTCTTCACCCTGTGTTGATTCCATCCTTGGAATGCCTCTTTGTACAGATTCAATTGTGTAGGGCTCTGATGGTTGTGAGGCTTCTACCCCTTCTACTGTCAATACTTCGTTGGTTCACTCTAGAATGGATGCTACTAATTCATCTCTTGAATCAGCTTCTTTGGATACTTTTGGCCCTATCCTGGGTCATTCTCTTGATTCTTAGAACTTGGGTGTCTCAGTTCTTGATTCGATTTCTTGGCAGGATTTGGCTAAGAAAGCAGAAAACGGGTGGACTTCTGTGAAAGGATAAAAAAATCTAAACATCTTCCCTCTTTTGATATGTCTCTTCATTCCCAGATGGGAAAGAAATAATTTTTCTTGGGCTTTTCTTTACGGGTAGTTGGACTTTTATTGGATGTATTTTTCTTTGTTATCCGCTGGATATCTTAGGGCTGTTGGACTTAATTGTTCTATTCTTTTATGCAGTGGCTTTTCTTGTTGGGGTTCCAGATTCTTTTTTTCTGGTTCTTTTTTATTCTAGGTTGTGGGAGCCTCTTGTAAAACCCTCGGTGTTGTCTTGATCTATCCCATGTTAGAATGCTTTTTTGAATATCCTTTCAAACCTTTTTGTACAAGGTTTCGAAGCCCCTTCAAAACCTATTTTTCCTTAATCAAAACTTTGTTAGATTCCAAGCCATTCAAGAATTGGATGCCACTTGAATTCATGAATCAAGTGGCCTTAGGTTTCCAAGTCTTATGGAAAATGGTGTACAGTATAATATCAAGAAGTTAATGTGATTAGAGTTGGCAATGATAAAGTGAAAATTGATATATACCCAAGGAATGCTTCTTGTTGGGCATATGAATAGGTGGGTATCCAATTCAATGGAGTATGTTGTCAATAAAGTATGCAACTTTGATTGGTAGTAACATCCAAATAGATTTATCTTATACTACAATTCTATTGCAAGGAAATGATGTTCAGTTGCATAGAAAGAAGAAGATGCTCCAAACTATGGAAAATTCAACTAAGGCAAGCAATTTGGTATGTCACCTAGACACTAACCTAAAAGCATTATTGGGTATTTTGATGATTACTTTGAAAATCAAGTTAATACTAATTTCATTTAGCAACCTAAATTGTCAAACGAATGGCATTTTGAACTTGTATTTTGATGGTGTGTGTGTTCAAAGAAACACGATGGTCATTTTTATTGGTATCACCAAATATCACAAATTATAAATTCACCTTTTAAGTTGAACTTTGAATACAACAACAATGTGGTCAATTGGCACCCTGGTACTTGGCTTAAATGTGGCTTCCAAGTATCGGATTGAGTTCTTTATAATTCACAATGATTCAAAACTCGATAGCGTTTCAAATTAAAGGCATATAATTTATTAAAGAGAAAGACTAAGGGTGGTAGGAATGTTGTGGAGATTGATATTTTATGCGTTTGGCATCAAATGGATGGAAAAATAGGACAATGTCATAGCTAATGCACTTGTTATCTTAACTTCAAAGTTTGATACTTCCCTAACTTCTTCACACTACAAGTATGGTGTTAAAATCCTTACTAGACCTAGCATTATTAACACCATCTACAATTGATAGGTCTTTGAAAATAAATAATAGATTTGTCAGATCCTACATTTCTACATTCACTTTGAAAGTTAGCTAATTGAATAGTAGCTCATGGTGGAAGAGAATGAAGATAATAAGAGACTCATTAGAAATGAGATCATATAGCTCAAATGTCATCCAAGAGTTCTCATTCCTCCAGAGTGGATATTTTACAATGCTAATTATTATAAAATGAAAAGTAACCTTTACAACAAGGAGGATGTTGAGGGAGTCAATTTAGGGACCAAATTAGCCTGTAGGATGATTTGTCTCAATCAAAAACTAAGACCACCAAAGAAGAAAATGTTGATTGAATTATTGGAAAATCTTTGAATTGTTTTTCTTGGTCATATGATGAGCTAGTAAAGGCTTACAAGGAGCACTTGTTCCAACATACCATTCCATTATTTACCAAGAAAAGGTACAATGCCTTTCAAATAGAAAGAATGAGCTATTAACTCCACACTTTCCACTAAAATGCAAAAAGAACTGATGAAGCTCAAGCATAGAAGAATCATCAAGTCAATTAGACATTCAAAGTAGATGTCTAGACAAGAAAGAAGAATAAGGACATTAGATTGCATGTGGATTTCAAAAGTTTAAACATCGAGTTCCTCAAGGACAACTATATGTTGCATAGTATAGATCATTTACTATAAAAGGTCACATGGTTAGAACTGTAATACCCCAAAAAATGGGCTATAGGTTCATTAACCTCCTACATCTTCAATTCGAACGAAATCGACATCAAAGTCCTAACCTAAGGCACATCTACACATTATCAAATTTAATTGATTTTATCCTAAATTCTGCATCGGAGAATATTCCTAGTAATATTCCTAATTTATCATAATTATCTTTAATTTAATTATTATTTGGCGATAAATCTTATTTATCCTAAAGTTTGATTAATTGAATATTCTGAATATTTAATTAATTAGATTTAATACTGCCACTTAATTATTTAATTAAATTTAATTAAATTATTCCTAAATTATATTATTTAACTTTGACAATAAATCTAAAATCTCATGACTAATTGATTAAATTCTTATTTAATTAATTAAAGTCAATTGTTAATTTTTAATAATATAATTTTTGAATAAAAGTTTGATTCAATAATTGATTAACCCATAAATCAATTGTTTTAATTCAAAAATAAGTCAAGTTGAGAATAAATCACTTTATTTATTTAAATAATTCATAATTAATTGTGCACATTCAAAAAGCAGTTAAACTCAAAATCAGGAAATCAATGCAAGTTGTTAACTTTTGGAAACTCAACACTCTATTTTGAGTTCAAAGCTGATCTAAACTTCTGATTTGAGTTAAAAAGTTGTTCTTGCATGATTTTGTGAGTTAATTATTTCTGATTTCCTAATAACTCAAAAATCAACCCAAGTTCATCAAGAGTGATTTATGGCTTTTCTCATGTACCTCCAAAGCCCTGGATTTCTATAAAATCAAGGCTTCAGCTCTTCTAAAAGGATCCACGAAATTGCATCCCCACGTTGATGAATTGGTGATCGAAGAATCTATCTTTGTGAATCAGAGCTATTGTGAGATTTTCATTATTTTTGAGCATTTATATCATTTAGCATATCAATTGTTAGATTAATTGCATATCATATCAATTTTTCATATAGAATAGATTCATATCAGTTTCCTTCATCTTATTGCATAGAAAATACAAAAATATAGAATAATTTGCATTCATATAGTTTTTCAATTTTTTGCATTCAAATCCTTCGTTTAGGTGTTGCATTGTCACTGGTCTCGGTCTGATATGAGAGTATCATACTCGCACCTTCTAGAAGGCAGTAAATTGTTTGGTTAGTTTAGTTTCCATTTCATTGCACGATTTTGGTTTTTGGCTAACCTCTAATGTTTTATTGAAGTGTTGTGTCTACAGCTAGGTACAAAATTCACACACACATTTCTGGTGCCCACCGTGGGGCCCTGAAATGGGTTTCCATCATCTTTCTATCAATTTGTTGTCATTTTCTGGTTAAAACTATGATTTTTATTTTCTGTTTGTACATTTTTCGTACGACTCTTGTCAGAAAGTTGTTTTGGGAGGTACCCACTATCATACGACGGGTTCAGATTTCAAGGCTCGTATTAGAGAGTACACACTATCGCTTGGAAGCCTGATTGTTGTATGAATAGACACCCATAGTTGTATGAGTTTCCAGACTGTCATCTGGGAGGTAACCCACTGTCGTACGAGTTTTGACTCCAGAATTCAATTGTCATTTCAAATTTTTTGATAGTTTTCCAGATTTGATTTTCAGATTTGGATTGACAGCTAACCTTAACAATTGTAATCTTCTATTTTTGACTGATACTTGTTGAATCTGATTGGGAAAAGCACAACTAAATTGCTAAAATAGGTAAAAATTTACTAAGCACGTTGTGAGGAATTCAGGTATTCTTCTCAAGTTGATAACATTTCAATTTGGATTAAAACAAACTCTCACGTGTCAAGCTTGTGTGATTTTCTTGCTTTCATATCACAGACTTCATTTTGGGCTATAAAATGAACATAGATTTGCTTTCTGCATATCTATTACACATAGTAAATAGGCCCTATGAACACTATTTGTGGATGATCTTGAGAGATTGAGCTTCTTCCGCTTGTTTATTCATGTGAAGCTCCTCTTGATGAAGGATCCCCTTGTAGGTAGGGAAGGTACCGAGAAAGTCTCACGTTCTACTAGATTCATGTGTCTTCAACTTTTGATTGATACATTCTCTCTCTAGAGAGGTTGATAGATCATAAGCGATTGACGTCATAGATCTTTGTGAGATAATATTGGTCTTAGCATGTCAGATTAATCTGTCTGCTTTGTTTTGGTTAAAAGTGAAAGGGCTAGAGGACTATGCTCTACTCCCTCTTTGGGTAGTATCAAAAACTCAGATCCTTGAATCTGGAACCAGTCTCCATGTGGTATCTTTTGTGAGTCAACTTTAGAGAGGGTTAACCATAGTGGACATTCCCTTAATTGGGTCAACCACATGGATGGAACCTCAAGCGGTAATAGTCATTTTCGTCGTGGTAGCAACAGCCGCTATATAAATGTCCTTGTGGAGGAAATCTTCACAGGTGTGGTCTCTTGTTGGGCTGTCAGATCTCCCTAGCAGCTCCTAATTGATTAATTTCTCGGACTGTGTCAAAACCCCAGTGCACCTGGATTGGAGTTCACCCTCTTGAGATCATAAAGTTGCAGAGTCAGACCATTACTACAAACCCTAGTGAGGCCAAATTTTCATTTTTCTAAGAATATGTGCATTATTGAAAAACTTTTTGGAACATACACAGTTAGCACTCCTAGGAATTAGCAAATTCAGTCACTTGATTGTTCATGCAGAGGGTTACTTTGTCCCGTATTCATTGTTTTTAGATGTGCTTGGAATCACTTGCTTGCTATTTTGCATGCTTGTTTATCTATCTGACTACCGAAAATGAACGATATCAGTATAATCTTCAAACCTAGATAGAGAAATTTGTGAACAATCTGAACTTGAAAACCAAAATTTTGCAAAATCTGAAGTAAAAATCCTTTCTAGAGTCAAAAGTCATCCCATCAGGTCAGAAAGTCATACGAGTTTTGGCAAGTGTCATTTCAGAACCCCTTTATTGTCGTATGATAGCTTGTATAGTGTCGTATGAGTTTTGCCACCAGTCAAAAACAAAAGTAAAAAAATCTTCTATCAATTGTCATATGAGTTTTTCAATTGTTGTACGAGTTTGTCAATTGTCATTTCACTACATACCCACTGTCGTACGATCCTACAAAAAGTCATTTGAGAAAAATTGCCAGAAAGTGGTCAGAATTGTTAGAAACTCAGTTTTTATAGCCTATTTCCAGAATCTGTTGAACCAATCATTGTGTCAAGAACAGAGCAAAAACTAGAATGAATCCATTCATTTTCCTAAAGTGATCCTTTGAGTCTGATCTTGCCTTCTAGGTTATCTATTTGAGTCTTTTTCATCTTGTGTCAAAACCTTGTCAACTTTATCTTCAAAATTCAATCTTGTTGCTAAAATGGCTAAGTGTTGTGAGCTTGTGCCGCCATTTGTTGGGCATCTACTGACACTACTATGGCATAGTATCCTTCATTTACATCTGATCTAATCTTTAATCACTTCAATCTTTACAAGGTTGCATCATTTGATCTTCTTGAATCAGGTCATTCTTCGGTTGTCTTCATATTGCTTTCTTTGGCTTCACCCCAGGTTAATGGTGGAAACCAAAGCTTCATCACACAAGAAATCTAGAGAGGTATCCCATACAATACCTCTGAATACTCTCCAAGCCCCAACTCTTGAATAACTCTACAATTCTGGTCTTTACGAAGAGGACGGTCTTGGCAATTTTTGATTGAGAATTGGTTACGTCCCCCCTCCATCAACTCATAGAGGTAATCAACAAACCCCTCCTCAATCTAATCTAGGGAGCCCTAAAACTCCTAACATGTCTCATGGAGGGACACAACACGATTCTCAAGAACACCAATCTCAACATGGTATGGATCAAGAACCTACCCCTTCAAAAATTGTTTGATATTAAAACGATGATGACTTCAAAAGAATGATGAAACATTTCTTGAAGGAAGATAGAGAAGCATACTTTCTAGAGTTAGCTCATCAAGGAGCTAAACTTCCTCCAAACTTTAATGTGGAAGATATCATTACACATGAGGAAGAAACTCCTATCACGGCTATGATGAAACAAATGCATGCCATGCAAGTCAAACTTAACAAACTTGAGAAAGAAAAGGAACCTAAGGAGTTCTCCATGGAAGCTCTATGCCCTTTTCCATTTGATAAAGACTTGTACATGTTGCCATTCCCTAAAAGAGTGGAGATGCCAAAATATGATAAGTACGATGGAAACTCTGACCCTCAAGATCATGTCAGAGAATTATGTACTCAATCTATGGAGTTTATGCATGAAGCAACTTACTTAATGCGTCTTTTCCCTTGATCTCTGGGAGGGTCAGCCATTCATTGGTTCTCTAGAATGCCTCCTACTATCAAAACTTTTGAGTTAATCAAACTATTCTATAAACAATAATCCTACAATATTCAACATCCGGTCACTATGATCGACATTTGCAATCTGAAACAATATCCAGGAGAACCATTCCTAACATTTCTCAAGAGGTGGAGGAAGAAATTTTCTCTATATGCTAGACCCATTCCCAAAACTAAGAAGTTGGAAATCTTCATCAACAATCTTGTTCTATAAATCAACTACCCTTTACAAATGCAAAATCATACATCTTTTGACAAGATGGTAGATAATGCGATCAAAATTGAGAAAGTACTTGTGAAAAAAGGAGACATCACACTTCAAAAAGACAAGTATGAATCTGGATCTAGTTCTAAGGACAAGAACAAAAATTGGAACAAGAATAAAGGCGTTGTCACAGATGGCGTTGTTGATAATATTCATGCCCCATCTAAGGCACCTGCTTTCAATCTCACTATTGGTACCCAAGTCATCAAAGCTTCTGAAGCTAAAGCCACAGAGTCCAACAAAAAGTCATCTGATTACAAACCTTGGGCTACAGAGCCTAATCGCAAATTCACTCCTCTTGGAGAATCCTTGGAATCAGCCATGAAAACTCTATTGGCAAACAAAATCATCTACTTGCCTGAGATGAAAGTCTTTGATCTAGAACCTAAACCAAAATGGTGGAGAGAGAATGATTTCTGTGAATTCCATCGCAATAAAGGTCATAAGACTAATAACTGTATTCTCTTGAAGCACATTATACAAGACAAAATTGATAATGGTGACATCACGATTGACAATCATAAGAGTAATAATGATCGTATAGCATTCATAGAACCATTTCCTAAACATGGTAAAGAAGATTCTTCTTCTCAACCTAATATGGGTGCTAAAGTCAATTATGCCTACTCAGGAAACAATGTTGTTATCAATATGGTTGAACCATGCCTATCTGAGTGTTACAATGTCATCACAATTGTAAGAAGAGATAGAGATAATCAGTCAAGTAATGCAGTTACTCGATCACAAGCTCAAGCACACCTACAAGGACAAATACCAGATTCATCAAGTGTCCCTAAGGTGCCTTTCAATCTTTCATCTGCGTCTAAATAGAAGGCTACATCTAAATCTTCAAATCCTAAAGACATGAGGCCTACTTCATACAGTATTGTCCAACAACTCCAGCACAAAAATGCTAAAATCTCCATGTTTGAGTTGCTTCAGATATCTCCAGCTCGTAGAGCCATTCTAGACAAAGCTCTGCTCGGATCCAATGTTCCCGATGACCTTGATTTAGATAGATTCAAGACTATGGTTCGTCATCTTATGTCTCCATAGTACATTTCCTTTTTAGAGGAAGATGATAACTCCTTGAGTCATCCGCATAACTAGCCTTTGCATATTAAAGTCTTGATCCAAAATCATCATGTCAAACGTGTGTTGATAGATGGGGGTGTTGGCCTAAACATTTGTTCTTTCAACTTGATTAAACAATTGAGATTTTTAGAAATGGCCATTGATCCCAGGAAGAAGATAACTATCAAATTATATGATGAGAAAGAAAGATCTTCTAAGGGAACTATTGTCCTACCTATCAGAGCAGGTCCTGTCATCAAAGATACTATATGTCAAGTTCTTGATTTACCTTTGGCTTACAATATCCTCCTAGGAAGACCTTGGATACATGACATGAAAGCCATTCCCTCTACATTCCATCTGTGTTTGAAGTTTCCTTATGAAGGAGTAGAGGTGACGATTCCAACTAATCTGTATACAACTTGCAATACCTTGAAAGAGAGTGTTGATAAACTTGTTCCTAATAATAGAGAATCTTCCGCTAAGCAACTAGACGTTGTTTCAACATCTAAGATGGAAGACATTGCTAAAGAGGTTAAGATCAAAGAAAATGGTATGGGAGAATATACTATAGAGCCAGTCTTATCTTTGACATCTCTCCCTATCTCTCCTAAGTCTTATGGGCAAACTCTGAAACAATCTAAAACAGAGTCTAAAGAACCTCTTGAAACATATAAAGGAAATTTTGTAGCAGAACAAGTATCTAAACAAGAGTTTGAAGAGGATGAAGCTGTGCTCGCATGGCTATACAAAGATGAACCTAAATCTCAAGTGGTTCAAAAATGTGATGCTCAAATACCGAATATCCCTTCTAAGTCATATGGCCCAGGGGACAAATTGATCACAAAGATGGGATATAAAGGAAAAGGACCTCTCAGACTGTAGGGTAAAGGTCTTCTGTCACCTCTTGATCATTGTGGCCGAGAAAACAAGAATACAACAGGTCTAGGATACACGAAGAAACCTTTCTATCTTAGCAAGAACTCCTTGCATGTGTTATAACAGATTGAGCCTTCCGTAGCAAATCAACTAAAGGGAGAAATAACTAAACAATCTGATAGTGATGATTCAGACACCGCTGATGAGCTCATTCCTTATGAGTGTTTGCCTAAAGAAATAAAAGACCTCCTTGAAGCTGAAGATGATCCAATAAAAAGAATTAATGTAGTAGAAACACAAGAACCTACTATAGAGCAAAAGATAGTTGCAACACAAGAACCGGGTAATCTTGAAGACAATAAAAAAGAGGAAGGTGGTAGTTATTCTGAGACAGATTCCCATGAGTATAAATTCAAATCAGAATCTGAGGGAAACCCTTCTTGGTGTATTCATCCTGACTTTACTCATGTTCTCAGTTTTCCTAGAGGTCTAGATGAAGAAACAGAAGATGAATCAAATGACTATGAATGGGGAGTCATTCCAGAACCAGATGAACTTATTACAGAAAAGCATGTTGATTTTATTCACCAATATGCACCTCAACCTAATGTAAGTCTAGAGAGAAATGATGAACTTATCGAGTCTGATCCACCGATGGCTGAAGTGGATTTCCATAATGACATTGAGCCTATTCACGAATTGAATGTCTTAAGCTGTAATATCACCTTTGAACTCAAGCGTTGGGTTAGGACCAATGATGACAGATCCATATCCATAAACACTCTTTCCCAATCTTTCACCACTTTGACTATCCAACACCCTGACCTTCTTGACATAACATCCACCAACTTGAACCAAGGTATTTATACCTTTCCCAATGACTATGCCCTTGCTTGCTACCTAAATGCAGTTGAGCCTATGAGGACTTTCATCAGTGAACCGAGCGTTAGCATGACAGAGTCAGACATCAAGTATCTTAGTCAGAAAAATAAGAATAAGAATAAAAAGAAAAGGAGTTCTGAGGGTGAAGACCACTTCGTGGCAGTCTCAGAACCTACAAAAGTAAAAATAAAAGACGTATCCAAAGGTGAAAACCTCTCTGAGGTGCCTAAGGATGAGATATTTGATGTCCTTCCGAGTAATTTACAGGACAGATCTCCAATTCTAATTAAGCCCACTCAATCTATCAATTTGAGAGCAGCAGAAGAACCACAGTTGATCCATGTAGCACAATCCTTATCAGAAGAAGAAAATAAAAAATTTACAACATTCTTAATAAAGAAAAAGATCAACTTTGCATGGAAATATTCAGATATGCCAGGGTTGGATCTTGATCTTATAATGCACCATTTATCTATAGCTTTGAACATTAAACCTGTTAAGCAAAAATTGAGAAAGATGCATCCACATGTTGCACTCTTGGTAAAAGCTGAATTATAGAAGCTCCTGAAAGCCGGATTTATCTGAGTTATTGATTATGCAGAATGGATCTCTAATATTGTACCTATTTCTAAACCAGACAAATCAATGAGAGGGTGCATAGATTTTGGAGATGTAAACAAAGCATGCCCTAAGGATGATTTACCACTACCTAACATTGATATGATAGTGGACATGACTGCGGGTTTTGAGATGTATTCTTTAATGGATGGTTTTTCTGGATATAATCAGATCAAAATTGCTCTAGAGGATCAAGAGAAAACTGCTTTCACATGTGCATAGGATACCTTCTATTGAAATGTCATGCCATTTGGGCTTAAGAATGCTGGTGCTACATATCAGAGAGCTATGACATCTATTTTTCATGACATGATGCACCAAACTAGGGAGGATTATGTTGATGATACTTTAGCAAAATCTATGATTAGAGCTGAACATTTAAATGACTTGAGCAAGATACTAGACAGAATGGAAAAATTTAATCTCAGACTAAATCCTAAGAAGTGTGCTTTTGGTGTCACTTCTGGAAACCTCTTAGGATACATAGTTTCAAAGAAAGGAATTGAAGTAGATCCAGCTAAAGTTAAAGCTATCATGGAGATGCAACCTCCCAAGAACATCAGCCAAATGATAACATTACAAGGGAGAGTTCTATCTATTAGATGCTTCATATCTCAGCTAGCGGACATATCACAACCTTTTACAAAGACATTACATAAAGGTGTGACATTTGCATGGAACAAGGAATGTGAAAAGAATTTTGAACATATCAAGAAGTAACTATCAAATCCTCCCATCTTTATGCCTCCTATTCAAGGGAAACCATTGATCTTATATGTCTCTGCAACAGATACATCACTAGGGGCATTGCTTGCACAACATGATGAGAAAAAAAAAGGAAAGAGCTATATACTATATCAGTAGAACATTGGTAGCATATGAAAAGAACTATTCTATGATTGAAAAGGCTTGTCTAGCTGTGATCTTTGCATCACAAAACCTGAGACATTATATGTTGGCTCATACCACACATTTAGTAGCTAAAATTGATCCACTAAAGTGCCTACTCAGCAAAGCTTCCCTCACAAGTAGATTAGCCAAATGAGTCATGCTCTTAAGTGAATTTGGCATTGACTATGTTGAAAGAAAAGCTATTAAAGGCCAAGTAATTGTTGATCAATTAGCAGATGCACCTTTGTTCGATGACACACCAATGCAAATGGAATTTCCAGATTCCTCTATCATGAATCTTTCTTCTAGAGAATGGCAACTGTTCTTTGATGGTCCTATACACAGAATGGATCTGGAGCAGGTATCTTGTTTATCACTCCTCAAGGATACTCCATTCCTAAGGCATTTAGAATCAAATTTCTTTGTACAAACAATATTGCTAAATATGAAGCCCTTTTGAATGGTATGAAGATAACAATTGAGTGGAGAGTAACAAAATTACACATTCATGGAGACTCACAACTTATAATCCATCAAGTCAATGATGTGTACCAAACTAAGGATGAAAAGCTCATTCCATACAAGAGAATGGTAGATGATCTAAAGAAATATTTCATATCTATCACGTTTGAGCAAATACCTAGAACAGAGAATAAGGTTGCTGATGCAATGGAAACATTATCTACTTTATTACAGCAGCCTGAACATGAGCTACGCTACGAGTTCCTGGTGGAAGCACTATCTTATCCTGCATATGACTCCCCTGATACCTGTATGATCTGCACCATTGTGGGTCATGATTCCTCTCACTATAAAAACCTATTCTCCTATCTTAAAGATCAAATCATTCCCGATACCTTTAACCGTCATGAAAAGAGATACATTATCTGTAATGCCTCCTGATATGTTATTATTGGTCAAAATATATACAAACGAGGTCTAGATGGTACGCTACTTAGATGTTTAGAATGGGAAGAGTCTCAACGTGAGTAAGAGGAAGTCCATGATGGTATTTGTGGGTCACACTTAAAAAGTTTAACACTAGCTCGAAAACTTATTAGGGTTGGGTACTATTGGCCTGAAATGGAGAAAGAGTCTATCAAGTTTGCTAAGAACTATCAAAAGTGCCAAGTGCATGGCAACTTAATTCATGCTCTAGGGAGAGATCTAATTCCCTTCACTACTCAATGGCATTTTCATCAATGGGCATTTGATCTTATAGGATCCATACATCCTCATTCTTCTAATGGGCATACTCACATTATTACAACTACAGATTATTTCACGAAATGGGTAGAAGTAGTCCCTTTAACACAAGTAACTGGAAAGAAAATCTCTATGTTCATCTTGAAGTGCATCATATGTCAGTATGGTATCCCACATTCTATAGTCACAGCTAATGGTGCACAATTCAAGAACAAAGACTTAGATGATCTATGTGCCAAATTCAAAATTACACAACATTGGTCATCTATCTACTATCCTCAAGGGAATGGACAAGTAGAGGCTTCTAATAAGAATCTATTGAAAATCTTGCACCGTGTAGTTAATAAAATAGGAAGAGACTAGCATCTTATGATCAATCCAGCTCTCTGGGCCTACAGAACAAGTATCAGAATGTCTACTGGGGCTACACCTTTCGCTTTAGTTTATGGGTCTAAAGCGGTACTACCTATTGAGGTTGAAATCTCATCACTAAGAATCAGAATGCATGGTCTAGTAATTGATGATGACTACAAAGTGTCTAGGTTGCAAGAACTTAAACTACTAGATGAGTGTAGACAAGCAGCGTATGATCATCTCAGAGTATATCAAAAGAGAATGTCTAGAGGTTACAACAAGAAAGTCAGACACAAAGAATTTTAGGTTGGCGATCTAGTCTTGAGAGAGAATCCTAAAAATCAATCACATAAAGAGTGCAAGGGGAAGTTTGAACCCAACTGGCTGGGTCCCTTTGTAATCACTGCTACTTTTGGCTCTGGTGCCTATCAACTCTCAAAGACTGAAGGAGAACAGCTCTGAGAACCAATCAACGTTCTCCATCTAAAGAAATTCTATGCCTAAGGCATTCAATGTATGGTAAAATGTCCTGAAAAAATCTTTAAAATTGGAAAAAGTCCTGAAAAAATGAACATCTTGGTGAAAACCTAGGAATGGGTGCCTTGATGATTCACAAAAAAAGTAAAAAAATATCAAAAGTACAAAAAAATTGGAAAAATGAAAAATACAAAAAAATGAGAAAAAGAAAAGTGCCTTGGTGAAAACCTGGAAACAAACGCCTTGGTAGTAAAAATAGAACCTTTTCCAAGATGGTGAAAACCTAGCAAATGGGTGCCACTTGTTTAAAATGCTCCATCTATCAGTGCAATCTTGGTCTTTCCTAGCTTTTAGTCTTGCTTTAGTTTGTTCATATTTCCCGATTTATTTCCGCATTCTTGTTTTCAATAAGTCGGTCTGTACACCATCAACTCAAGTGTCTGTATCCTATCAAAGTTCAAACTTGGGGGCAATCAAAGTCATATCCTATGGTCTCTAGTACATCTTAGATGTATCATATCCAGTCAGAGTCCTTTGAAGCTTCCTTTGAGTCAATCAGTCAGTCTCATCTCCAGAAAGGATTTTGCACCTAGAACAACACAATCAACACAAAATGAAAACAATTTGTGCTTCATGCTTTTATCTCCTTGTATGCTTACTAATTCACATTGAGATTTTTGCATATAGTGTCCTTTTGAGCTCTTCGATGATGTCCTTTATAGGACTTAGAGAGTGATAACTAGGGGCATAATCTTTTATTGGTTTTATGCTTGTATGTGAAAATCTAACAACTTTGGAAATTCTGGATTGAAATGGTGTCCGTCTATAAGAGCCTCTATCTCGAATTGGATGGCCATGCGTACCTCGACCATTGTTACTCGGAAAATTCAAGGAAGTTTGATCTAACTATTGTCTTTTTGAGTGAGTTCTTTCTCCTATTGTGAAACACGATCTTGCCTAAGGATGTGAACGATAAAGGGTCACTACGGGTAATTCACATTGGATTTAGAATGATCTCTTGACTGCTTGATGTGTTTGTTTCCACAAGGCGTATTCTGGTCATCACGATGTTTATGTTTTGATGCTTATACAAATTGCTATATTAAAATGGACATGATATTCAGGTCATCCTGGCATTTGTGCCTTGGTGCTTATATCTAATCTGACATTTTGAAAATACAATCAATATTCATATGTCCATGGTTGCCTAACCAGTGGGCATTGTATTGATTCTTGTGCATACAAATCAATATTCATATGTCTATGGTTTTATAAACTAGTGGGCATTGTATTGATTTATCCAGTTACCTAAAAAAAACTCAATGATGACAAATGACCGACACATGATCAGTGACTAGGTCCTAGGTCTTAGGTTGCATGTCATTTTGCACTTTGCATGATTGCATGATCTCACAAATTGCTTGACAATCTTTAACAATCCTTCCAAAACCATACTTGAACTACAAATTGAAGAGCTGATTCTCATACGAAAGTTTTCTCACAGAAACGCAAGTAATCACCATCCTAGGTTACAAATCCTTTTTGACATAACACTGAGTACTTGTCTTCATCAATACCTGCAAAACATATCATGTGCATCGTTGCATTTTCATTACATATTCATAATCATTCATTCCATCTATTGCATTACATACATTTCCATACATACACTTTCCATAATCAAGTACATTTGCATAACATTCATACATATGAAAGAAAATCATTGCATTGCATGAATCCATACATACATTCTACTCTACTCATAGCATTTGCATCACATGATATCATCATACATCAAAAACATGACAAGTACAAATGAAGTCACAACCAAAAGTCTCGATCTCATATATATATCATTAAACTCAAAATAGTCAGGGGTGCACTACTGGCACAATGTACAAAAGAATGAGCTCATGTGAGCTATCAGAACAGTATCAGTATCAAAAGAGCAACAAAAATATCAGAATATCATGACAAATCAGCTGTCAGCCTGATCCTCTCTATCTGGTGGAGGTGGTGGTGGTGCATCTGGTACTGCCTTAGCTCTAGGTGTTCTCACTCCCTCTGATGCTATCATATACTGAGAGTACGAAGGAACTCTCTGAGAAAGTGGAACCGCAGTGTAGTATGCTGAAACATAATACACAGATCTAGAGGTCTGATGAATAACCTCTGCCTATAATCTCTGAACCTCACCACGAAGCTCAGTGCACTATCTATCTGCCTCTAGATATCTCTCCTCCCATCGAGTACTACGCACCTTCAGGTCCCAGACTTGTAATCTGAGCCTCCTCACGATCTCCTGTGTAGACAATGGAACACTGGGATCAACATCTACCACAGGCATGTCAGTATCCTCAACAGGCTGCTCTGTGGTCTCTGCTCTCTACACCTTACGACGTCTAAACTCTGCACCCAGATCAAAACTGGTATCCTCCTGTATGGGATCAGTATCACCACCTACAACCTGCTCAACTACAAGTACCTCCTCGGCGCTACCAACACTCCCTAAAGTACCGCTCTCTCCCCTAGTCCATCTCTGTGAACCTGTAGATCTACCTGCTGTGGAACTAGTGGGATGAGGGGGTCTCATTTGTCCTGATGGTCTCTGTGGAGGAGCCATCACTCTCGGTCTCAGAGGTGTGGGGTGTACAATCAGAACTTGTGTGGGTCTAGGTACCTGTCCCATCGGAGCACCTGTGACATCCATCACCTCCTCCATGGAGGGTATCAACTCTGTAGGGTCTAAAAATCTGTGAACAGGATGATCAGCAAGCTATGCAATAAATCCATCTGTAACTCCTGCATCTACAACCTGTGGTCTATACTCCCAATCTCTACCAATGATAGCACTGTACTCCTGTGAACACAAGGCATAAGAAAGCCTCGAGGTCCATCCAAGTCCGAGCTCATGAGCTATCCGCGCATAAGTGGTGTAATCCTGTGGTGCATCTTGCACTCGTCCATACTGATGCCATACCCTGGTGATAAGAAATCTCTAAATAGGGCCTCCATCGTACAAAGGTCATGTCGTCAAGACATTGTCTCCAATACTCTACATGACCCATACGCCCCTATATGACATATCTAGCATATATATATATATATATCACAGGCTCCTGTGGCTGCCTCTGTGAAGTACACACTGGTCTCAAAATTGGGATATGCTCTAATGCCCATATCTATAATACTAAAGCACTGGTAGCAAAACTCTTGCTCTCCTAATACACTACCTCGTGCATCTCAAAGAACATATGGGCCAAAAGACACTGACCCCAGGCTAACTCAAAAGGAGTCGCCATCAAACGTGCAATCATAGGGGCCCAACCCATCAGAAGACCATTCTGTTGGCGGTTAGACATGATGATACCGCCAATCATTCCAGCTATAATACACTCCAATCTATGAGACTATCCATAACGCTGCACCAAGGTCTCCCATGAAATGGAACCAGTCAACTGAGTATCATCTCCGAAGAGACGTCTGAAAGCTAATAGTCCAGATTTCTCCGAACTCACATAAGATGGACGCTAACTACTATGGAATGGAATCCGTAACCTGTACACATCCTCTGGAGTCACAGTAAGCTCTCCAGTAGGAAGATAAAATGTCTATGTCTCTGATTGGAATCTCTCTATCAATGCCATCAAAACACCATGGTTTACCCTAATCTCGGGTAAATGGATCAAATACTCAAAACCACAAGCAGCAAGATGTACTCTCATCGAATCAGGCAAGGAAACACAGAGTCTCTGAGTGGCTGAATGTGAGATACGTACATGAACATCAGGATATATGACCTACACAACACAGAAATAGGAAACCCTATCAGTATTTTGGTTGAAAAAATAGGCTATACATACAGGAATAGAACAGTTTTCTATTTCATAAGGTAGATCAAAGACTCCGGAATCAAGCTCAAAGATCAGAAAATTTAAAATTTTTCCCTAGAAATGAGTTTTGGTCTCACTGTTTTTCAAACGAAAAAGCAGACTGGCAGAAAAAACTCATGAGTTTTCAATGGTTACCATATGACAAAGCATGATGATACGATATTGTATACCTCCTCGTACAAGTTAGGAGGGACTCGACGAAACGTCGTACGACTCTTGGGTCCCTCTCATACGAGTCTTGGGGGTTAATGAAATGACAATCTACCTAGGGTTGAAAAGTCATACAAGCCCAGACGGACAATTGTATGAGTTTCCGTGCATGCAAAAATTAAAAATTAAAAATGTACGAAACAAATGCTAAAAATTCTATAAACAAAGAAAAATTAACTTTTCAGAGAAGCAAAGAGGTCCACCTATCGGATGTCTATACTGTCGAGGTCTCTGATGCCTCCGGCTGCACTCAAAATGGTGAGAAGACACAGGTACCTTCATTTCTACCATTTTTCTTGCTCAGAGGGCTCCACAAGGTTTTCAAAAGTCAATGGTGAAAATGATTTGAAAATGACCCTTTTGTCCTTTTTATAGCTTTTGACCTAATTTTCAAAAGTGCTCCGTTTTTCACAAAAATTGCACCCCTGGCTAATTTCGACATTCTGAACCCATTTTCAGGATCAAAATTGAAATCTGAGATTATTTACTATGTTAAAATCATGATTTAAAATTTTCAGACCCAGGATGTCTGACTGCTTGCACAATCAACCTTCAATCATCACAGAAATCTAGAATTCAACTTAACTAATTATCTTACATCAAACTATCAAAATTTCAACTTGGTCAACTATGGTCAACTCATGGTCAAACCTAGTCAAACTTGGTCTTCTAGACCTCTAAAATGATGCAGAACGCATTTTCAAACGTGTACAACCACTTCTCAAATCAATTAACATGCTTCTAAACTACAAACACTGACTTTTCTTGTCAGATTTCAATTTTCATCCCGAACGGGGCATGGTATTGCACATCATTCAAAGTCTGTAATCTAAATCTGAAAGTCAATCTTTCCTCAGTAATCAAGACAACAACCACGTCTAATTGTTGATTCATCTAAAGTCCTCATCGCTTGGGGCAAATATATCATCTCTTGGGGCATATCAGATTCATCTAGTATCTAAATCTATTTTGTAAACGGTATCAACTTTTTGTAACCATCAATTCATTAGTGTTATTTCCTTGGTTCTTCGTAACTAATGGGTTCAGGATGTGATACCAATATGATTCATACAAGGACATTCAGGTCTGGAATCGGTCACTCACTTATTCGCAATCATAAGGTTCAGAATCAGGCGTTTTGACACTTTTTCGTAATCATCGGTTCATTGTTGCTATAGTTAACATTATCTTTGGTCACTCAAGACCTAAATCTTAAATCTTGCATCTTCAAAATCCTTCAATCGATTTCTGTCTCGGAATCGGTTAATCTTTCAAATCAGTTTCATACGTATATCAAACACAAACTATTCTTTGAACCACTACGCTTTGCATAGTGATTCAAAGAGGGGCAAAATGTAATACCCCAAAAATGGGCTATAGGTTCATTAACCTCCTACATCTTCAATTCAAACGAAATCAACATCAAAGTCCTAAACTAAGGCACATCTGCACATTATCGAATTTAATTGATTTTATCCTAAATTTTGCATCGGGGAATATTCCTAGTAATATTCCTAATTTATCATAATTATCTTTAATTTAATTATTATTTGGCGATAAATCTTATTTATCCTAAAGTTTGATTAATTGAATATTCTGAATATTTAATTAATTAGATTTAATACTACCACTTAATTATTTAATTAAATTATTCCTAAATTATTTTATTTTATTTTGACAATAAATCTAAAATCTCATAACTAATTGATTAAATTCTTATTTAATTAATTAAATTCAATTGTCAATTTTTAATAATATAGTTTTTGAATAAAAGCTTGATTCAATAATTGATTAACCCATAAATCAATTGTTTTAATTCAAAAATCAGTCAAGTTGAGAATAAATCACTTTATTTATTTAAATAATTCATAATTAATTGTGCACATTCAAAGAGCAGTTAAACTCAAAATCAGGAAATCAATGCAAGTTGTTAACTTTTGGAAACTCAACACTCTATTTTGAGTTCAAAGCTGATCTAAACTTCTGATTTGAGTTAAAAAGTTGTTTTTGCATGATTTTGTGAGTTAATTATTTTTGATTTCCTGATAATTCAAAAATCAACCTGAGTTCATCAAGAGTGATTTATGGCTTTTCTCATGCACCTCCAAAGCCCTAGATTTCTATAAAATCAAGGCTTCAACTCTTCTAAAAGGATCCACGAAATTGCATCCTCACGCTGGCGAATTGGCGATCGAAGAATCTATCTTTGCGAATTAGAGCTGTTGTGACATTTTCATTGTTTTTGAGCATTCATATCATTTAGCATATCAATTCTTAGATTAATTGCATATCATATTAGTTTTTCATATAGAATAGATTCATATCAGTTTCCTTCATCTTATTGCATAGAAAATACAAAAATATAGAATAATTTGCATTCATATAGTTTTTCAATTCTTTGCTTTCAAATCCTTCGTTTAGGTGTTGCATTGTCATTGGTCTTGGTCTGATCTGAGAGTATCATACTCGCACCTTCTAAAAGGTAGTAAATCGCCTAGTTAGTTTAGTTTCCATTTCATTGCACAATTTTGGTTTTTGGCTAACCTCTAATGTTTTACTGAAGTGTTGTGTCTATAGCTAGGTACAAAATTTACACACACAAGAACTAATGGTAATGATGGATGGGTTCTTAGGATACAATTAAGTAATGGACAAAGAGTACTCTGACCAATTAAAAATAGCCTTAACAATGCTATGGGGCACATTTTTATAAGTTAGGATGTCATTTGGGCTAAAAAATGCAATAGTTGAATTGTAAAGGGCGACGTATGTCACCTTTGTAAATCCCATAAAAAAATGGTCATTACAAGTATTTAAGGTGTTGTTTATTACTTTTTCAGGTGTTTACGAATGACCAGGAACTAGCAGTCCCTAGTTGATATAAGTTTTCAGCCTTAGTAGGCTTTTAATCCTTGTCGAGCTTCAACCTTTGTTATTCTTCCAGCCCTTGTCAAATGTTAAGGTCAATGCTATCTTTGTACATTCTTTTTAGGCTTTGGCCTTTATTATTTTGTTACCCCTTTTCAAGCATTGGGGTCATCAGTGTCTCATTGCATTCTTATCGGGTCTCAACCTTTGTTATGCTTTTAGTCCTTGTTAGGTGTCAAGGTTCATTAGGAACCCATGCCTTTTCCTTAGTTATCAAAGTTATGATTTTCCACAAGAACATAAACACCTTTATTTGTTAATCATGTCTTGAGTGCATTCCTACTCATTTTTCGGTGATCAAACATGGAACTAAAAGTTGTCAAGGGTTCCATTAGTTCTAGGAACTCACTTGAGCTTTGACTCAAAGAGCTTAGAATACAATTATCTTTATCAACAATTGGGAGTTTCGAAGGAACTTGAAACTCCATCGATGGTGACGGGTTTTCCTAAAACTACTCCAATCTCAAATTTGGATGTGATTGAGGTGTACCTAGTGAACTCTAACATGTCTCTTTCTCCTGGGCATTTGAAAGATTTTCATTGGCATAAGGACATTATTTTTTAACTAGAAAATTTGAGTTGTCCAACAAAATTAGAGAATAAACAATAAGGAACATTTAAGTTGTCAACTTAGCGAATCTAGGAGCAATTAAAGTGGGGATTCCTTGATGGTGTACTCCATAAATGCTTAGATGTGAAGCTATTGATAAGAGCCATTAAGGAATGCCACCAAAGGTTGTACGGTGGGAATTTCATTCCAAAAATTACTACTCGTAAGATTATGAGAGTAGTATATTAGTAGCCCATATTATTCAAGGATGTAGCCAAGTTTGTCAAACAATGTGGTGCTTGCCAAAGGTTCTCTAGCAAGATAAAAATTTACCTATGCTCCCCCTTGCGACCATCTCAATTGAGGCTCCATTCTAGCACTGGAGTGTTGACTCTATGAGGAAGATTTATGATAAATCCACCAATGAATATAGGTGGATACTAGTGTTCATTAACTACTACATGTGGGTTTAGGCAATCCCCATGAGAAGTGCTACATCCAAGTTGATGATTGACTTCTTAATGAATAACATCATCACATAGTTAAGTGCTCCATCAAGGATAGTTATTGATAATGCTGTGTTGTAAATCCTCATATCTCCAAAATGTGTGTTCTGAATACGAGATAGCATGGACACATTCATCCCCTTATCATGCAGAGGTAAATGGACAAGTTGAGTCTAGTAGCATATGTATCATGAACATCATCAAAAAGAATCTAGATGCAAACAAGAAGAGGTGGGATGACAATTTGAAATTTTTTGTTTGGGTAGATAGAGTAACATACGATAAAACTATTAGCAAGAGTCCATTTGAATTGATTTATAGCACAAAGGTCGGGCTACAAATCAACCTTGAATTACCAATATATAAATTGTTGTAGAAAAATAAAGGGGAAAAAAGGATGTCATTTCCCAAATAATGCATGAACAAACTAAGTTAGAAGAAACCAAGAGGGTTTCCTGTGAGAGGAACCTACTAAGACAACAAAAAATGAAGTATCTCTTTGATAGTAATGTTATCCAAAAGGAGTTTCAAGCTAAGGACCTTGTCTTCATGGGGAACAAATCAAAGGATTAAAGAAAACACAATAAAATTGATGTATCATGGGTTAGGCCTTACCAAATTTCTAAAAGATTTAGTCAAAGCACATTTTACCCCAAGTCTTGATGTGAATTTCATGAAACTGGTAGTTCATAATCAACATCTCAAACATTACTTCTTTTGAGGGTGAGGTTTTATGACCCTATGTACATGTTTGTATTTTCCTCTTTGTTTGTATTGTTCTATAGATGATGTGTTGTGTGTGTCTATGTATATTCATGATCCATGTTTGATCATGATGTTATGTCGTTTATCCCAATTCCCTCTTTGTTGTCCTCTATAAACGTTCTCTTTGAGTTCTAGATTCTCACTATTCCCACATAAGACATAGGTCCCCATCTAAAGCCAATATTAGCACTTCATTCTCATTTTGAAGTAGTTTATTCTTTGCACTTTGTTCCCACTGGTGCATTTGACCCTATCTAACCCACCATTGATAACTAATTTAAAAAATATGAGTATCACCCATTGGATCTCTTGTGTTCATTCAAAGTAGTTTTATTTAAAAATCTCTTATGAAATGTGTTAATGGGGTACTTTGTAGTCAATAACAAATAAAACAATCCTTGGGTGATTTTAGGCCAATTTAGTTTCATAGACTTTTCAAGGAAAATGGAACATGTCCCTAGCTCACTCATTTCTTTAGGTTCTTGCATCTCCACAAAGATAAAATTATGTTAGATATTGGGTTTTTTATTGTTGGGAGATCATAATATAACTTATGTTTCAAATTTTCATCTTTGAAAATATGAGTTGCATTTTCTTTGGTGAGATTTCCAAACCCTGCAAGGACTTGGTGTTGGTTGTTGTTGCATCAAAAGATCAACTTGTTAATGCCCGATACAACCACTGGACTTACAAAAGACACAGGAGGTGGTTAAGCCATGTTGCAAACCATCATTGCATTGCACAACACAGGGAGACCAAGGGCGCACACCTTGCAACAATCCCCCCCAACGGAAGCGCAAGGTTTGAACTTGTGACCTTGACTCCAATACCAATTGTTGAGTATGCAAGACAACTGCGAGGGAGGGCAAATTAGTTTTCCACAAACTTTTAATCCTTAATACCACTTTAATTAATTCCACCAAACATATATTAATCCTTAATAATAGAAATATATGAACATGAAAGCACAACAATCACCAAACACGTGAAACACTAGATTTACTTGGAAAACCCTGTTAAGGGAAAAACCATGGAGAAGAATATTCTCAAATATATGAACACTTGTTAGGGTGACACAAGTAAGGTGATCTTTGTAGAGAAAGGCTCACTACCAGGGGTTCACCACCAAAAGACTCATTACTCACTACCAAAAGAAGGAAGATAAAAGAGAATATTGTACACAAGTACTCTTCACAACAACTTACTCGACCAGGGAGACAAATCCTCTTTCATATATCATCTTTGCATAAGTACGCACTTGTGCAGAAGCTCACACAAGTATACAAATGCTACTATCCACTCACTATGCCATAATGATTTATTCTTAATTTATACCAATTCATAACTTGTGAAGCCTCCCAAAGTCAACCATGCAACTAGCAGAAACCAATTTGAAATAGGTCGGCACTAATCATTCTCGTGGTGGGGAGCAATGAGAAGTGGACCAAAACATGCCATGGAAGGGACCAAAAATATCATCATACATGTTACATTCCATCTTGCAAACATTGAGACAAAATAGATGAAGTGTAAACACCTGAGGTTAGCCAAAGCTAGAGTAAGAACACCATTGAACTTTGAAACCAATTCTCTGAAACACATCTTGTGTAATTTGAAATGAATGAAATTACATTAATATCTCATTTCCAGAAGTGTACCATAATAAACTATCACACGAAAAAATGTGAAGCATGCATTTCTCATAGAACCACTGTCAATCATAGTCATACACAAACAATTGTCAAATCCACTGTACCTTGCTCTGAACCACAAAACCTTGAAATAGATATCTCCAAACAATCCTCAACAACATATCAAAAGCTCAACAACAGATTCAAAACATACAGAATATGCAGAGCAAAATACTCAACATGGATTCCATGAAAGTTAATCATTAATGACAATAGTAGCAAGTTGACATCAATGACAACCATACCAATTTATACCAACTCAGTCAATTACTCAACCAACTCGTTAAGCTCAATTCTACAACACTTGGAACCTTGGAACTCAGTTTTAAAGCTATAAGTCTACCCAGACTCCTTGCACCTCATGTTTTCTTCCTAGATCCCCCAAGTCTCCAAGAAAACTTGGAATCCCAGAACCAAGTTTGAAGTCCTTTTGTAATCCCAAAACCTCATTAAGTTTCAAGATTTAAGTCCTTCCACAATTTCAAAACCCCAAAAGGTTCCAATGTCCCAAGTCAATCTGCAATCTTGAAATCCCATCATGTTCTAAGTCCCTTTGTAGTCCCAAAACCAAATCAAGTTCCAAGGTTCCAAATCCTTCCACAATCCCCAAACTACACAAAAATTGTTAAATCTAACAAAACTATACAAAATCAAGCCATTTTCAAAAGCTATAAATGCTCAAAAATGTCATGAATCAATTGAGGATGGCCCCCCATCCCTCTATAGTATGAGTGTACGTGTTTTGGTAGATTTTAGGTATTAGATCAAAGAAAATGCATGGCATGGAGGGATGGGTGCCCCTTGCAAACCCAACAATTCCTAGAATTTTGAAATTTTACATATGCTTGCACAACCCCACTCTAAATAAATTTCCAAGAAATATTTGCAACCCCAAGTTTTGATTACATCAGATTGGGAAATTTGTAAATGGGTATTAACAAAACAAGAAAGAAAAAATTATTTGTAAGAAACCCTAGGGTTCCATTTCCAACTCTTAGGCATTTAAATTTTGTAACATAATGATTTGAGTTTAACCCAAACATGTAATGGACTTGTTGCAATTATGAAGAATGGTTTTAAAGCGTGGAATCAGCCTTGAATGAGTGTCTATAATGGCATTGTGCTCATTTTTTTGGTGTAATTATGATCAATTGGCCACAAAAATGATTGTAAAATATCTACAAAGCCTTTGCATGGTATCTTTTCAACCTAATAAAGTAAGTGTTCAAGTCTATTCATGGATCGCTAAGTAGATTCATTTGATATTCTACAAATTTTGAATGCATATGTAGAACCTAGATTTTTTGTGTATTTTGAGAAGCATAGTCTTCAATGAAACATTCATTATGCTCTCGCAACATGGTTTCAATCATTACATGTTTTTGTATAAATCCAAGCCTTTGATATTTGATTGGATATAGGCATCGATATGTTATTCATTCCTCCTTCCATCACCTCAACACATTAAAAACAAACATCATTATCAATTTGTGTTGTTTAAATTTTTGTTCACTTCCTTGTGTTAAAGTGCATAACAACAATACATGTTATATTCATATCCTTAAAGCTCCTCATGGTAAGCTTTCATTTGTTTTAGTGAAGATGTCTGACCTTGTATGATAAACTAACATATAGGTACAAGTGACAACCAAAATAGGGGTCCACTATGTAGTAAGTACCATTTGTGTCAAGAAAATTGATCACTCCTTGTCACTTCATCTAACTCAATGCCTTGAGGAAGCCCCTCTTGGTCTAACAAAGTCATAAGTGAAAGAAGCCCTACCCACCCCAACAATTAACCTAATCCTAAGTTCATGGTTTTCATCTCAAATTCGATGTCCCTAGCACTTAGGAGAAAATCCAAACTTAGGGATTCAAGATCCAAAACTCTAGTTACCAATATAGTCGATCATGTGTGAAATTACAATCATATGAACTAATGACATAAATAGAAGTTAAAATTTAAATATAAATGTGGTTTGATGTCTTCTTGGCCAATCACCAAGTAAATTACAATCATATGAACTAATGACATAAATAGAAGTTAAAATTTAAATATAAAAGTGGTTTGATATCTTCTTGGCCAATCACCAAGTAAATTACAATTATATGAATCACTCGCATGAATAAAGTTGAATTTTAGAAATTAATATGGTCAAATAATTTATTTGCTAGTCACAAGTCATTGGAGCCAAAATGATCTATGAAGTTTCTTTCAATCAATCTCGGCAGACATACATGCGAAGGATAACCCAATGTACGCTTAATCAAGACAAGGAAAACCAAATCTATTACCAAACATTGCTAAAGCCACGGTTATTAACAAATTATCATTTCAGAAGACACAATGGCCGACAGATTGTTCCCATCTCTTCCCAAAGGTCTTTCTTGACAGCCCATCTCTGAGGTAAAGTGGCCGCATCAAAGGGGACTGGGGCAAGTTATCTTTGGTCAGTGCCTTCACCTCTTGCATTGTTTTTTTATCTTGGAAGTTCCTTTATGAACATCAGTGCATGCATTTGATATCCAAAAGTCCCCTGCTTAATTGTTTTCAGAGCTTCTGCCATGTAAAAAATCTCCCTTTCAAATCCACTGCAATTTTTTGATAGTGAGCCTGAATGGACCAGAGGCTCACTTAAAACATAGTACATTGTTCAGTCTCTGTTAGGAAATGGTCTTTAATCTGCGGAGGCTCAACCATATCGACTGCCCTCAAACATTCTGAACACAAGTTGAAGATTCTGGCTATTAGAAGGCAGAAATAAGTGCGCAGAAAATATCTATCTCCAAAACCAATGCAAACTCTATTGCTTGATTTCAGATTGAATCGTAATGCATTGCATGCATATTAGTCAAATGTTAAAGGTAAAGGCAGTTTTTTTATATCAACACCAAGCAAGACATCACTTTGGTGTATGTAATACCCCTTATACACACGCTCCACAAGACGAACTTTTTCTTAATTTACCTTATCTATTGGTCAATGATATGTACAACTCTATCTCTAAACATTCAAACTTGTGACATCCACTATGGAATGCATGCCTTTACCATTAGTATAACCTAGTTAATTTTAGTAGTTAACTTTATTAAAAATATCAATTTTCCATTATCCATGAAACTGGAACAACTGCTTCTGGATTAGATTGTGTGTTAAGTTTTGCATCAACATTTCAGATCACACTCTGTGATCCATCATTTTGGCCTCATTTTTACCCTGACAGCACTCAATCATCCTGATGATGGATCACAAAATGTGATCAGAAACATTGATGCAAAAATTAACGCACAATTTAATCCGGAAGCAGTTGTTCCAGTTAACTTTATTTTCAAAATTCACTAATAGAAGGTTGTAGATAGATAGGACTATTTTATATATAGTGATTGTCAAAGGCATTAAAAATTTTTATTGATAGAAAAGGGTGTTTAACATTAAGTCGCTTCTCCAATATATAAAGCATATTTGTATAATTAAGACATAATGAGACATTTTAGAAAACTAGAAAGAATTCTGGCCAACAGCGCGATCCAGAAAGTATTTTATTTTTGAAAAAAAAAATATGTTTCACTTTCCAAAAACACAAGGAACAAAGAACTCAATTAGTATCTTGAAATTTTACCATCCTTTCGATAACATTTGCCTGTGATTTTGGTTCTTAGTATTGATTACAGACATGTGGAGGTTCTTGTCATTCTTGGTGAAATTATGATCGGTGACCTCTGTGTTAACCTCCCTTCCCAGCTGAACTCCTATTTACAGCTCACTGTGCTCAGGTAGCATCAACAGATTGTAGAATCCTCGGCATCCTAAGCTTTCTTTCCCAAATCTTTAATAATCTTGAGATTTTCATTCTGTACTCCCAGCTGCTCATTTCTGCAAATCAAAGATCATCTTATGAGGCGATGCTTCAAAGTGAAGATTTCCTTCTGCTATGTGGTGTGAGATATTATAGATTAAAATATATAGGTCATAAGGAAAATTCAGAAGGAATTACATTATAGTAAGAGAGAAGAAAGGATCTTGCATTCAAATGTTCAGCTCCCATAAATTAGCCTCAAGCTCAGCAGATATTACATCGGACGCTAAGCCTGAGACACATCTTGCTGAAGTGCACTCCTGGGAAACATATCACCAAGCACGTTAATATAAAGAAATTTTATGTTTTTAACTCAAACAATATTGCAGGGCTGTCAGTAAATAATTTAAACGTGTGACTACATACCTACAGACTTCTAAGACTATCACGGAATTCTCGAGGATAACTTCATAGCAAAGCAAAACCAAATCCTCAAATCAATGGATCAACAAACCCTTGAAACTACTCGAAAAGGTAGGCAACAGGACTAAAAGTTGGAATATATTTTAGATTTTACATGAATTTAGACAAGTATAAACTACAAACAAAGATTCATAAGGTCCGACAAAGAAATGAATATCCAATAAAAGCACAAAGTATGATTGGAAATATGCATACCAGAATGTGCAATTCCTTGTTTATTTTCAAGCACTTATTTATCATCTTTAAAAGTCAAAACCATTCTGAATGGTGTCTGCTTTGCATCCATCAACAACTAGAAACCCAACATCAGTCCATCATTTCCTGAAATAGCAATTTTCCTCCTCTTTTCCCAACTTCAACAGCCCATTATACAGTATGTTGTATGTAACTTCATCCAGAATGATACCTTTATTTACCATCTCATCATATAGTTTAAAAGCGTTCCTAAAACTTCCTTCTTTGCAAAACCCATTGATGAGTACATTGTAAGTAAAAACATCTGGAAGAACACCTTTTCTGACCATATGATTGTGCATAATCAAAGCTTGCAGCATATTCCCTACTTTGCAATATGCATTGATCAATATTGTGTAAGTATATCTATCGGGGACTAAACCCAACAGTTGCATTTCTCTCAAAATATTTTGTGCATCCTGAATCCTGCCATTTTGGCAATAGCCTTGGATAAGTGCTGTGTAACTCACTACATTGGGTAAGAAACCATTGTTCCGCATGTTGTTCAAGAAAGTATTTGCCTCCTCCATCCGAGCATCGCAGCACAGACCATGAACAATTATAGAACATGTTACAATATTTGGCATCAAGCCTTTTCCTGCTATTTCATCCATAAGCTTGAAAGCGTCTTCCAAATTCCCGTCCTTGCAGTGCCTATCAATAAGAGCATTGTATGTCGAAATGTTTGGCATCAAATTAATTTGCATCATCTCATCAAGGAGCCTCTCCGCTTCATTTACGTCACCTAACTTGCAATGACCATCTATCAATGTGCTGTAAGTAACAAGGTCAGCCCCCAAATTTCTTCCCAACATTTCCAATAATAATGCATTGGCCTCAAATATCTTCCCTGATTTGCATAGACCATTGATAAGAGCATTGTAAGTTAAAATATTAGGTTGAATACCCCTTTTTACCATATATTCCTTAATGGTAAAAGCGTTGGAAATGTTTCCCGCCTTGCAACAGCCATCAATAAGAGTGTTGAAAGTAACAACATCAGGAACAAAGCCTCGCCCAACCATGTCCAGAAAAAGTGCCTCGGCTTGCTTGCTCTTTTTGGCCTTGCAAAGACAATTGAGAAGTCTATTGAATGTGATTGTATTTGGTAGAATGCATTTCTTCAACATCGTATCCAATAAACCCAATGCTTCTTCCACTTTTCCTGCCTTACACAGTCCATCAATCAATCTTGTACAAGTTGAATCACGGGGCATCATATCCCTATACAGCATCTCCCTAAAAATATCTGCAGCTATTTCTATCTTGCCCTCCTTGCAAAAGCCAGTAATTAAATTATCATCGATAACTGCAGAGGGCACTATCCCATTACAGTACATCTCCTGCGCTAATGATTTTGCCTTGTCAAATTCTGAGGCCTTGAAAAGCCCAGCTATGAGGGTAGTGTATGTAACGACATTAGGAGTTAAAGCCCTGGCTTGCATTTTCTTATAATAATTCAAGGCACGGTCAAGGCTTCCCTTTCTACAAAGACCATGAATGAGAATATTGTAAGTGACAACATCTGGTGTTGAACCCGCCTCTTCCATTTTAACAAACATTTCGCTGGCTTTGTCAATTTTTCCTTCCTTGCAGAAAGCACTTATGATTGCAGTAAAAGTATAAACATCAAGCCTCAGCCCTGCCTCGAGCATGTCTTCATATACTTTGCATGCCAGACTAATATTTTTTGACTTTAAAAGACCAATAACCAGTCGATTGCAGATACGCGGACCCGGCAGAATACCATGATTCCTTAATGAAAAATATAAATTGACGCCATAATCAAGCATCTTCTTTTTCAAATAAATATGAATCAATAAATCAAAACCCTCATGTGAGGAATTATTACATAACCCAATAAAAGTGTTAAAGATTTCCGTATGCCTTTGAATTGGTGTGTTAGGGTTAATTAAAGGCCCTAAAACAGAAGTGGCCTGGGGAAACATATCTGCTCTTTGGAGAACATAGGCCAAAATGCAGGTAGATTTAATACTAAAGCAGAAACTACGGTGGCGCGTAGCCCAGGAGAACAAGTGAAAAGCTGTTGTGGGGTTAATGGAGGTCTTTCTTTCCACTAAAACCTGTTGGACGTGCTGAGGTTTCAGTCTGATTAATATTCTATGGTTCCTGTTGAAATGGAGAGGATTTGCAGACAGGAGTTGAGAAAGAGCATAGACAATTGCTTCATCTTCGTGTTTAGAGAGTAATTCACACACCTTTTCGATGACTTCATCCGCCCTCTCGTCTTTGCCTTGGTAAAAAATGGAATTGCTACAAATTGACCTGATCTTTCTTCCTGTTACGATTGCCGCTGAATGATTGTTGCCTACTGCCCACCCAGTAGCCATTCTTGAATCCTAACGCATCGGAATGGATTAAATTTGCAGCTCCGAATGTAAGCTATATCCTCTTCACAGTTCCTACAAAAATATTACTCCTCGCTCCAAATAATTTTATATCCCAATAAATAAACAAGTTGGTGAACCTAACATTTCTCTTTTTGGGAGCCCTAGGTTGTCCGGTAAGTTTTGTTGTGAAAGGTAGGTCCAATAAGCTGCTCGATATGGTCCTCACAAATGATAAAAAAACTTGGGAAAATTTTTTAAATGTGCAAAGCACACTTTTTTAACCTGATTTTTTGTGGTTTTATAGCACTCGGATGCAGATCATGAAGATCAATTGCTGACTTATTTGTAAACATCTCTTGTGTTTTGCACAATCTCAAAATTGTACAAGAAGTCATTTTGTCGAGAGGATAGCCACGTTCGTCCAATAATGGCCAAATTGAAAGAAATTGTCATATTTGGACTCTAGATTCGAGTCCTTTGTGGTGATTTAGAGGGTCATTGAGATTTGTCATTTTAGTGATGTTTTTATCTATATTTTTCAACAATTTTAATGATTCTCAGATTGCTAAATGGGTCCATTTTCCTTCTAACTTGGTTAAAATTCATGTTGATGGAGTTTCAAAAGGCAATCCTAGAAATGTTGGCATTGAAGGCATTTGTTGTGATCATAATGGCAAGGTTAAGTTTTGGTTTGTTGATGGCCTTGGTGTTGCTTCCAAAAACTTTTTTAAGGTTATGGACATTGGCCAAGCTCTTTTACTAGCTAAATTGAACATTTTTCTCATTTTTTTCTAGAATTTGACTCTAAAATTGTGATTCATCAATTCATGAATCAAACTGCATGTTAGTTCAGTACTTGCAATTAAATGAATGCAAAAAATGAAATTAACATTCGTCTTCATGTTTTCAATGTTGTCCAATGAATCCATACTAAAAGGGTTGGAAATCAAGTTACTAACTTTTTAACTAAATTTGCTTCCGATTAGCAATCCATTTTGATAATAGAAGTGATCAAAGATTGTCTTATATGATATTTAAACAACGTCTTCAATGATTATTTGAGTGTTAATTGCAATCCTTCTTTCCATTCTTGATCCCTACTAGGATTCCTTGTTGATATTATGGTTTACGGGATGCATTTCCTACTAGCTTTGTTATTTCTTTCATTAATTGGTTTTCCTTTTTTCACCTTTTTTTAGTAGTGTACAATGGAAAATGGTGATCAAGGGAGATCAATCCAATCTCCTATTGAACATTAGGAATACAAGACCACCTCAAGACAAATATGATCAACACCTTAATAGAAGATATGGTAATGCAATATCAGTGCTTGAAGGGTTTTGGTTCCTTTTGTTAGTAGGAACGAAGAAAGAGAGATAAAGGTGCAATGTAAAATATCAAAGTATCAACTTTTTGAAGCTATAAATGATATGAAGATGGAGGTAAAAGAGAATTTATGTGCACCTAGGAATGAAAGAGGAATTATGTTGCTACATATCTGAATTTTCGATAGACAGGATCCTATAGACACCTATATTTGCAAATTTGAGATTTCGAAGATGTAACCTATCTCCCAGTCAAATCTGAGCTAAATCTGGAGGGTACAAAACACCAAATTCATTCAATACCCAGGGACAAATCACCAATTTCATTTTGTACCCTAGGTTTTGGTCTGAAACCCACAGGGATGCTCCGTCTATTCCCAAATCTTGTCCAAAATTTGTGTAGCTTGTATCTACACATAGAAAAATAAGGAAGAAGATTGTGGAAAGGGGTTTTCCTTGGTCAAACCCCTATTTAGGCATTAACCTTGAAAATGTTATAGATTTGCATAAAGAAAAGATGAAATAGAAGCTATATTTAAATTGTGAATTACCTCGTGCCTTGACGGCACAATGTTTCTTTGGATGTAACCACAAATGTTAGTGCAACAACTTGAACTCCACAAAAACCCAAAAGGAAATCATGAAAGATAAGCCTTGGATGATGGATGTTGTAGTTTTCCACATTGCTTGATGAAGAAGGAAGAATGCTTTGAAGACTTGAAGACTTGGATGCTCAATTGTAAAAGAGATCTTGAATTCTGATTGCTTGATTGATTCTGGATCTTGAATGCTAGCAAATAGTAATGGATGCCAAAATGAGGAGAGATAGGGTATTTATATACTCAATCCATCATTTTGGGGGTTAAAGCTTAGGCAGGTCGACTATAAATCAAAATCCTCTGCTAATTTGAATTTGGGCACAAAAGTTGAGGTACAGAACGTCAAAACCATTCTGTAACTAGGGATAGAATGCCAAATTCATTTTGCCCCACCCTAATCAAGCCCTAATTTGGACTGTGGGTCCTGAAAAGTCAGGGGGTGTGGGATTTCATTCGACGACTAGTTTTGGGGTAGGGAGAGAATGTAAAGGCCATAAATGGTAAGATAGGGCCTAGAAGATGAAATGAATTATTTGATTGGAGGAAAAATATAGGAGCACACTTAGAAATAAAGGCTAACCTCAAGTTTTGAAGAAATTAAATTAATACAGGACTTATATTATTAATTTAAAGGTATGAGTGTTAAGAGAGTGTGAAATCAATGTGGGAACCCACATATGCTAAAATGGGGCTAAATTGAGCACCTAGTTAAGGGTGCTTACTTTTTAGGATGGTACAAGTAGGACGGTAAGAATTACTTGTGATAGACACATCATGTCCATTCCTCATGGTTACACAAGTTTATACCTTGTCTACAGGGTTTCACCTCTTGTCTAGATGATCCATCTTCAGTCAATTTTGATTTTCAATATTTATTTGGAATTATTGTGCCAAAAGTCTTTAAAGATTAAAATTTTTTATGTGTAGTCAATTATTTTTTTGATCTATTTTTTAACCTTTATACTAAAAATCTAGGTCAAATCTTTACATGTGATTGTAAAAATGTGATATACTTTTGATTTTTAATATAAATATAAATGAAGCTAGAGGTATGGATAAATTAACTAGTGTAAGTAGTTGGGATATGAAGGTTTACAATTAAGTTAAATTAAGAGGAAGATAAGTATTATGTATCTCTAGAAAATTTGAAAGCTAATGATGATTTGATGGGTTGGTTGAAGAAGATTAGATACTTGTCACATTTTGAGTGTCTGTGAGTTGTGTTGAACATTAACATCCAATTTAGACACTCCTACAAGATAATTTAACAATGGGATGTTGGTATACAACACTAGCATAGAAGGTTGATGCTCTTGTACCTACTTAAACACCAAGATTCAACTTGGATGTTACAATTAAATAGGTTTATATTGGGTGATTTGTCAAATAAATTTGCACTAGGATGCTCCTACACTATATCTTTGCAATTCAAAAACTTTTAGGAGATAGTTTTTCCTACCTACTAACTCCAAATTCACATGTACATATTTATAAATTATCAATATTTAGATATGAAAAATATAACCTTCATGGACAAGAAAAGGGGATTATGTTGTTTAGAAATATACCAAGTAGTTAGTTCCCTTGTTGATATTTTTGAACCTCTTCAAGCCCAATTAAACTTTTGACCTGTGTGAATCCCTTAAGTGAAATTATGAAATCGCTTGTGCAATTTTAGTTTGCAAAAGGTAAAACCCTAAGAGGTCATTCTATATAGAGTTTTGTGTATGTGAATAAATGGTTAAGGTAAATCGGGGAGTTTGGACTAATTAGGGAAGTAATGAATGATCTGTTGGAATATTTTTGTGCATGAAAAAGTTTTGGATTTGGGAGTGTTGACATTAATGTTTTCTCATTTATGTCAACATACTTGTTGTTGTCTCAGATAGTGTGTTCATGACGTTCAGTAAGGAGGATTTCAATTGTTCAGATGCTATGTTGAAGATATTGAGATGCGATGGTGAGGTATTGTTCAGAGATGTATGTATATCATTTATAGAGGTTCAAAGAGGTTGGTTCAATAGTTTGAGTATGATATGATCGAGTTTCTAGTTATTGGTGTCACAGTGTTCCTATGAATAGTGGATGAGTATTTGGTTTGATATGACATGGGTTTGATGTTTCAGAGGTTGTGAAGTTGGTGATTGCATATTTCCTTATCATTGTATTCACAAATGGTGTTGTTCATGATTCAGAGTACATCAAGCTATCTATTGTTATAACATAGCTCACTATTTTAGTGTTCCTATTGATCAGAGATATAGACTAGTATAGATTTCGTATTGGAGATGATGCAAAGGTTCTAGATGGTATTCATTTTTCTTGTTAGTGTTCTTGGATCGTGTGATGATCATTTTTTTGGTTCACATTGGTTTAGATGATTAGATTCGTTGCTTTGGTAGTATGTTGGCATTTCTTCATTTAGGTCCTAGCCGACTTGATGAAGTAATGCATTGTGATTCTTGATGCTGCTTTAGTAGCACTTATGCATGTTTGAGGTTTATGATTTGGGTTCTATCTAATTCTTAGTTGACTTGATTTGGATTACATTAAAGATTTATCATAATGTTTATATCTTTTATTGTATTAGGTCTTAGCCGACCTAGTGGTTGTTTATTCTTTGTAATTGGTATAAATGAGAGATCATTTTGTAATTAAGCATATGTATGCAAGAGAGAGGATTGTGTAATTTGTTTGTACTCTATTGGAACTGTATTGGCATAGGAGGTGCTATTTGTCAGTTTAGTTGTAAAGGACTGTATGTCCACCCCATTGTAATTGAAGATAGATTGGTGAACTCGACCGAGGGCTAGATCTGAGATTGTATTGTGAGCAGTGAGCTCTAGGAAATGAGCCTGCAAATTGGGTTGTATGCCTCTGGTTGAAAGTGCATCCTTTGTTCTCTATTTTTCTCTTAACTGGGTAGTACTTTTTATAGAGTACACTCATCTAGTGGGTTTGACTCCCATCGGGGTTTTCCCTTAACCAAGTTTCCTTGAGAACAAATATTTGTGTTATGTAATTTGTATTGTGGATCTTGCATTATTGTTTATCATTTAGATCTAAGTGGATAAAGTGAAATTAAGTAACTAGGTACACATAACTGATCCAAACACCCCCCCCCCCCCCCCCCCTTCTTAGTTGTGATTGCCTCCTTTTGTGCCTAACAATTGGTATCAAAGCTAAGTCCTTTTTGAAAAAGATTGACCACTTGAAGGAGATATGGCATAACAAGTTTAAGAAGAGAGATTCCAAAGTGTGATGGAAATAATTACCTAATTTGGATTAGATGACTACCTACCTGATATGTATGGGAATATGAGATGAATACTAGTAGGTCATTGAGAAGCCTTATACTATTCTGAATGACTTGACAAATTATACGAAAGATGAAAAGAATAAATTTAAGGAGAACATGTTAGCAAGAGAGGCATTGATTAGCTCCTTATCAGATTTAGAATATTCACACATTTACGGATTGAGGACTGCACATGAGGTATGGACAAAATTAGAAACTATTTATGAAGGTGATACTTATGTTAATAAAGCTAAGTTGTTAGTACTAAAAGCTAAATATGAAGACATGAAAATGAGTGAAGGAGAGACCTCCTTAGTTTATTTGCAAAGAGTGAATGATCTGGTATGTAAAATCATATCTGTTGGAGGAGCCTTGACAGATAATGAAGTTGTTGACAAGATTATAAGATCTTTACATGCATGTTATAGTGAGAAGGGTGATGCTATTGAAGAATTGAGAACCATAAGACCTATTTTAAGAGAAGCTTTGGTTGGAAGACTTTGTGCCTATGAAATTACTACACTTAGTAAGGAACTTCCGAAGGTTGAAATTACATTCAAAGCTAGTGTGACCAAGTATGACCAGGGAGAAATCTCTACAAAGAATAAATTCAAGCACTATGCTAAGGATGGGGAATAAATCATGGAAGAAGAAATGAAGATTGATGAACTTGAAGCCTTGATTGCAAGAAGACTACCTAAGGGCTCTGGTAAGCATGAATGAAGATTACCTTTGAAATGATTTAATTGTAATAAGATTGGTCATATTGAATCTAGATGTCCAAACAAGAATTACAAGGATGTTAGAGAAAAATATAAGAAATATCATTCTAAGGGTCATAAAAAATTTTATGCTACTAAAGAAGGTGTGACTAATAATGAGTCTGTTGCTAGTGAGGAAGAAATTCCATTTATTTCTATTAAAGAAGATAATCCTAATGAAGAAAAAGTATTGGTTTCAAGAGTTGTTAAAAGAGATGTCTGGGTCATTGATTATGGATGCTCACATCATATGACTAGTGACAAAGGTAAGTTTGTGAAGATTGCAGAATATGATGGAGGTGTTGTTAGATTCGGTAACAATCCACCTTGTTTGATTAAAGGAAAATGATCTATTACTCTTGATGGTAAAAATAGTACTAATGATGTCTTGTATGTCGAAGGTTTAAGTCATAACTTTTTGAGTGTTGGAAAACTATTGGATAAAGGTTACAAATTAGAATTCATAAATAGAATCTCCAAAATCATTGGGAGTATAGGAAAGCTTATTGCATCAAGTACACAAACTGTTGGTAATCCATTTCATTTGATATCTGTTGAGAATAAATATTTGATTGCTAAGATTGATGATAGTTGGTTATGGCATAAAAGACTTTTTCATGTGAACTTTGATAATATGGTGAAGATTAGCACTACTTGTGCTATGAGAGATTTTCCTAAACTATTAAAGCCTAACAATATGTGCAAAGAATATCAATTGGGAAAGCTAACTAGATATACTTTCAAGAATAAGATATATTCATCAAATGGGTTGTTGGATTTAGTGCATATAGATCTATGTGGTCCTACTAAGACAAGAAGTTACTTCGGTGATAGATAATTTATGATATTTGTTGATGACTATTCAAGAATGGTGTGGGTTACATTTTTTAAGGAGAAATAAGAAGCCTTTCAGAATTTTAAGATATTCAAGATACTAGTGGAGACAGAATCCAAAAGAAGATTGAAATTTTTGAGATCAGACAGAGGTGGAGAGTTTACATCTGATAATTTTTATACATTTTGTGAAGAACATGGGATAAAGAGATTGAATTTTTCACCTCGAACCCCACAACATAATGGTGTTGCTAAGCAAAGGAATGAGACTATTCTAGACACAACTAGGACTATGATGATTGAAGGAAAAGTACCATAGATCTATTGGAGAGAAGCAGTGTGCACCATAGTATATACTTTGAACAGGGTATAGATTAAGCAAGGAATTGGTAAGACTCCTTATGAACTTTGGTATGGCCATATTCCTATAGTGAAATATTTTAGAATTTTTGGAAGTAAATGCTACATTAAGAAGGATGAAGATACTGGAAAGTTTGATCCTAGAAGTGATGAAGGAATATTTCTTGGTTATTCTAAAAAGAGAAAGGCATATAAATGTTATAACTATAGACTAAAGAATATTTTTGAAAGTGAAAATGTCAGAGTTGGTGAGAATGAGAAGAGATCATAAAGGAATTGTAGGTATGATGTGACTGAAGATGACAATCAAATTGTGGAAATACAAAATCAGAGTCAGGATGAATCGGAAGAATAGAGAGAACCAGAAGGAAATGAAGTAGATATTAACACCAAAGGTTCTGTTATACAGGCTATACCAAAAGCTTTGACATATGTAAGGATTAATCATTCTAGAGATGTCATTATTGGTGATAAGAATAGAGGTTTTTAGACTAGAGGAATAATTATTAGAGATGAAACTTGTTTTCTATCTAAATTTGAGCCTAAATATATTAAAGAAGCATGTGTTGATGAGATTTGGATAAAAGTAATGAAGGAGGAAGTTTGTCAAATTGAAAAGAACAAGACTTGGATCCTTGTTCCCAGATCTATTGACAAGAATGTGATGGGTACGATGTGGGTATTCAGAAATAAGATGAATGAAGATGGTAAAGTGGTCTAGAATAAAGAAAGAGTAGTAGGTAAAGGTTATTCACAAATGGAAGGTATATATTTTATTGAGATTTTTTCTCTTTTTGATATACTTGAAGTTGTTTGACTACTTCTTGCATATGCAACTTATAAAAAATTTAAGGTCTATCGGATGGATGTTAAGTCTGCATTCTTAAATGGTGAACTAGAGGAAGATGTTTATATTGAGCAGTCTGATGGTTTTACTTTAACCAAAGAAGGAGATATGGTTTTCAAATTGCAGAAAGCCTTGTATGGATTAAAGAAAGCTCCTAGATCCTAGCTTGTTAGATTGGACAGGCATTTGACAAAGATTGGTTTTGGCAAAGGTATGGTAGACAATAATTTATATTTCAAAATAGTTGATGGTAATGTCTTAATTGCTAGAGTATTTTTTAATGATATCATATTTGGTGGAAATGATGAGTTGAGTAGAATTTTTGTCGATGAAATGAAAAAATAATTTGAGATGTCTATGATCAGTGAAATAAAATTATTTCTTGGATTGCAAGTTACACAGCTAGATAAAGGAATTTTCATTACTCAGTCTAAGTATGCCAACAAATTATTGAAGAAATTTGGTATGGAAGATTCAAAAGTGGTAAGAACCCCTATGGTTACTAATTTTAAGATGACTAAGGATGATGATTCTTATTGTGTTAATCAGACATTATACAGACTATGATTAGTGGACTGCAACATCTAACTCACTCTAGACAAGACATATCAAATGTTGTTGGAATTGCTACAAGATTTCAAGTTGAACCAAAGGAATCTCATATAGTTGCCATGAAAAGAATTTTCAGATACTTCAAGGGTACAGTTGACTATGGATTATGGTATGAAAAAGATGATGACTTCATTCTATGTGAATACATTAATGCCAACTAGGTAGGTAATATGGATGATAGAAAAAGTACTAATGGAGATGCATTCTTCTTGGGTAAGAAATTGGTTTCTTGGACTAGTAAGAAGCAAGATTGTATTTCTCAATCTACTGTTGAAGCTAAATATGTTGTTACTGTAATTAACTATAATCAACCTATTTGTAAAAAGAAAATATTGAAGGGCATAAGGATAAAAATTGATGTTCACCTATTGTTATTCATTGTGATAACTCTAGTGCTATAAATATTTCAAAGAATCTTGTTCTAAATTCAAAGACAAAGTACATTTCTATTAAGTATCATGTCTTGAGGGATAAGGTAAATGAAAAAGAAGTGAACTTGGAATTTGTGTCTTCTAAGGAACATATTGCTAATATCTTTACAAAGCCTTTGTCGAAGGATACTTTTGAGTATCTTAGGGAAAAGATTGGGGTCATAGCCCCTCCAAATCAGAGCTAATGATTCTAAGGATAACATCAGTCTAGAGAATCTATCAGAACATTATTTGTTGGATTAATTAGTTTTGGGGACTACTCCTCAAGGGAAGCAATCTTATGGCTATTTCCTTGTTTAGCATTTTTTATATCTTTGGTCATTTTCCATTGATGTCAAAGGGGGAGAAGATTGAGTGAAAAATAGAAGCATGATTAGAGATTGTAGAGATTGTAGAAGTTGGATATTTAGAGTGATCAGGTGGATATGAAATTGAATTTGTGCATTGATCGATTTTCACTACATATGTTTCCATCAATGCTAAAGGGGGAGATTGTTTGAATATTATTGTGCATGTCAGAGTTTTGGATTTGGGTGTGCTGAAATTAATATTTTGTCATTGATATCGACATACTTGTTGTTGTCTCATATAGTGTGTTTAGGATGTTTGGTAAGGAGGATTTTAGTTGTTCAAATGTTATATTGAAGATCTTGAGATGTGATGGTGAGGTATTGTTTTGAGATGTCTGTAGATCATCTATAGAGGTTTGCAAAGGTTGGTTCAAAAGTTTGAGTATGATATGATCGGGTTTCTAGTTATTCATGTCATAGTGTTCCTGCAAATAGTAGATGAGTATTTGGTTTGGTATGACATGGATTTGATGTTTCAGAGGTTGTGAAGTTGGTGATTGCATGTTTCCTTATAATTGTGTTCACAACATTAATGTTAATCATGATTCAGAGTACATCAAGCTATCTTTTGTTATAATAGAGTTTAGTATTTTAGTGTTCCTATTGATCAGAGATATAGATGAGTTTGGATTTCGTATTGGAGATGATGTAAAGGTTCTAGATGGTATTCATATTGCTTTTGGGTGTTCTTCGATCATGTGATGATCATGTTGTTGGTTCACATTGGTTGAGATGATTGGATTTTCTTCTTTGGTAGCATGTTGGAGTTTCTTCATTTAGGTCCTAGTTGACTTGATGAAGTAACATGTTGTGATTCTTGATGTTACTTTGGTAGCACTTGTGCATGTTCAATATTGAATATTTGGGTCCTATCTAAATCTTAGCCAACTTGATTTGGATCGCATTAAATATTGAACATAATGTTTATATGTTTTATTGTATTATGTCTTAGCCAACCTAGTGGTTGATTATTCTTTGTAATCGGTATAAATGAAAGATCATTTTATAATTAAGAGTATGTATGCAATAGAGAAGATTGTGTATATTTGTTTGTTCTTTATTGGAACTATATTGGCATAGTAGATTCTATTTGTCAGTTTGGTTGTAAAGGACCATATGTCCACCCCATTGTAATTGAATATAGATCGATAAACCTGACTGAGGGCTGAATTTGAGATTGTATTGTGAGTAGTGAGCTCTAGGAAGTGACCCTACAAATTGGGCTATAAGCCTATGGTTGCAAGTGCATCCTTTGTCCTCTATTTTTCTCTTAACTAGGAAATACTTTTAATAGAGTACACACATCTTGTGGGTTTGACTCTCACTAGGGCTTTCCCTTTACCAAGTTTCCTTGAGAACAAATCTTTATGTTTTGTGATTTGTTTTGTATATCTTGCATTATTGTTTATCATTTAGATCTAAGTGGTTAAAGTGAAACTAAAGCAATTAGGTACACAAAAATGATTCACCCCCCCTCCCCTATTAGTTGTACTTGCCTCCTTTTGGGCCTAACATGATCTGATTTGAATCAAGGGACAATCGAGAATGCAATAGAAGAGAATTAAAAAAATTTGGTATATATTAGGAAGTTGTTGGGGGAGAAAGATGAGTAAATATCAAGGGAAAAGGGAGGACAAAATAAAATTTGTAATGGGAGAAGGAAGGGATGATATGAAGAACTATCCCCTCCAATAATGTTCTTTAATATTAAAATTAAACCTTCTAACAACCTTGTACAGAAGAAAAATAGTACACCTTGCAAGTGTAAATAGGAAACCCTAGTTTTCATACATTTTTTTTTTTCTCAAAATGAGGATGGTGATGTTTTATTTTGGTTTTAGCTCAATATTACTATTTGAGTAAAAATTAGGGGAACATAAGATTGAGGTTTTTGGAACCCAAAAATACAACTTAGAAAGCTTAATTAAGACACATCTACATGTCCATGAGTTATGAGCAGAAGGATCCAAGTGTTTGAATTTCTAAAACACAATTTTGATCTTAAAATTTATGTTATATTTTATTTTGTGGAAAGATGTCTAGTGTGGATGGAGATTAATTTCTAACATTAAAAAGAAGCATTAGAAATATGATCGAGATCCTAGAAAATGAATTAATGGAATTACCATTATATTGAGTGCATAAACATAAAATAAAAGCTTCAATTACTTCTAAGATCCTAAGACTTATTAGTTCTTGCCCATATAGGCAAGGAACTAATGTTTTTAGTTGAACCGACCCTATTAATTTTGCAAGGGTGGAGATAATTTGTTGTCAAAAGGTATGGTTTTAATATAGTTTGGGACATGTACATTTTGACATTATATTTTTTTAGAATTTTTAGAAATTAGATCACTCGTCAACTATAATTTTCTGGTGGTTTTTCTTTTCTATTTTAATGTGAGAAATTAGAAGAAATAAAAAGGACTCTACGTATGTTGAGTGGGTAATAATTTAGTGGACCGTGCATTATTTTATTTATGACATTTAATAGGTCACTAGAAGAGTTAAACTTGATGGGATTTTTTCAATGTTCATTGTTTGCATTTCCATATGAAGAAAGTGTTGAAATGAAATGTAGAAAAGACCGAGCTAGAGGCAAGGGAGGGTTTTGAGGTATGATGATGGTATTTTTTGCCTTGTTTCTTAGTTTATCTGTGTCATAGGTTGGTGATGAAAGTGTTTTTTTGTATTTCATGATCTAAGTATGTTTAAGTAGTTATAATATTACTCTATGCATTTTACAAGTTTTTGGTTTTATAAAACTTAGCAAGAGGTATTTGTTCTACAGAATTGTTGGGTCATTTTTTGTAAAACTTTTTTTTTCAAATCTATGAAAAGTATTTGTTGTTTCAATTTTTTCTCTATATTGTGAGTTGAACATGTTTAAGAAATTATAAAATTGGTATGTGTATTTTATAGGTTTTTGGTTTTAAAAAATTGTGTAAGAGATATTTGGTTAGCAGAATTGTTGGGTTGTATCTTGTAAATCTTGTCTTTTTCAAATGCAACAAAAATTTTTTTATTTTTATTTTTCCTATATCTTGAGCTGAATATGTTTAAGAATTATAAAATTAGTCTATACTGAACAAGTTGAATAATTGAGAGGGGGTGAATCAGTTATTCACAAACACTTTCTTAAACTTTTACTGAACTAGTAAGGACTTAAACCAATTAGAAACTTATAACAAATGTAAACATGAAAGCATAAAAACCATAAACATAATAAACACTAGAATTTATGTGAAAACCCAAATTGGGAAAAACCATAGAGAAGCTAATTCTCATGAAATGAACACTGATTTAGGTGACACCAATTAAGTTGATTTGTACAAGGGATCACAACTAGTTTTTCTCACTACAAGTTGGCTCACTATTGGTCGGGCTAACTACCTTGAAACATAAAAGAGGCTAACTGCCAATATAAATAGGCTCATTGCCAATATAATTAGGCTCAATTCAAGAATATAAGAAATGAGTTTGAATCCACCATTGTCACAGACACTCTGCAATATAGAAATGGTATAACATTATGATACCAATTGTATCAACTTGCATGAACATCAACACACAAATATTTCCTTGTCAAATTCACATTCACTTCACATATTACTTGCATAGAAGCATCACACAAACAACTGAGGTTATTGCTCTTCTTATACTGTTTGATTCCAACAACCAAGTTGGCTTAAACCAATTTGAAATAGGTCACACTGAAGCATTCTCATGGTGGTAAGGAATGAAACATGGACCACCTCACTTAATACAACATGCCTTGTGCATATCAAAATGTTATACCATCTCCAAGATCTTCAGTACCAATGGATGTGATCTATACATTGCATGGTAACTACTAGGACCGAATCACAACGAACACGCTCCAAATAAGACCAAACCTAAACAAACATTTTATAGTATGTTTCTCACCAAATATGATTACCACTGACACGTATAAGGAAAAATATTTAAAGCATAACCTTTGGTGCAAACTTCTATCAATACACCAAAATAACCAAATAATGAACGAACCACATTATGCATTAGATATGCTGACATCAATGACAACCATTAATGTCAACAACAAGAATAGAATCAACTTCATATTATAAAAATCTCACCCTTTCACATTGATGGAAACATTCATCAATACAAAAGAAAATAACTCTTTGTTAAAAAATATCAACATTAAGGTTCTTTGTTCTTCTCCCCATTTGACAACAATTACAAAGGGCCAAACTCGCCCTTATGAATTCACTCTGCTGCCCCTAAGAGGAAGCTACCAAGCATTGATCCAAAAAATTGTAAGCATGCAATTAATTGGACCAATGTACACACTAGTGCATTTAGTGAACACTAGGAAGGGGCAAAATGCCCAGCTTCCCCCTAAGATACTCAAAAGTATCCTTGCACAATGTTTTTGTAAAGATATCTACAATATTATCCTTTTCAGGTACATACTCAAGCTTGAATTCCTTTTCCAACACCTTTCCTCTCAAGAAATGATGCCTGATAGATATATGTTTCATTCTAGAATGCTACACTGCATTCTTTGAAATGTTTATAGCATTGATATTATCACACATGATTGAAATCAGCTCATCAAAATTTATAATTATATCCTTAAAAGTATGTTTCATCAATAATACATGAGTACAACGTAAGGATACTATAATGTATTATGATTCAACAATTGATAATGTTACAAATTTTTATTTCTTGCTTGACCAAACAACCAACCAGGAGCAAAAAAAGTAAGCTTTACCACTAGTACTTCTCCACTTATCTAGACAACTGGCCCAATCTACACCAATATAAGTTGTAGGTGTGAAATATAAACATTTTGGATACCATAATCCAAATTCTTATGTTCCCTTCAAGTATCTAAAAATTCTCTTTACAACTATAACATGTGACTCTTTCAGTTCTTGTTGAAATATGGTTGCCAAACATACTGCATACATAATATCTAGTCTAGTAGAACTCAAATGCAATAGTCCTCCAAGAATTGATCTGTGCTTACTTGAATCTACTCTTGGTGACTCATCCTCCTTATTCAATTTATATCTAGTAAAAATAGGAGTACATATAGGTTTAGAATTCTCCAAACCAAACTTCTTCAACAATTATTTAACATACTTGGATTGAGAAATGAAGTTTTTTTTACTGTTCTAATTTACCTATAACCTAAGCAATAAATTCAACTCACTAATCATAGACATCTCAAATTAATTTTGCATCTCCTTTGCAAACTTCCTACACAGCTCATCTTTTCCTCTAAAAATGATGGCATAAACATAAACCACAACAATCAAAATCTGATCTGAGTAAATCTTGTAATACAAATTGCTAATAGGTGATCCTTTTTGAAATCCTTGTCCAATTATATATCTATCCAATCTATCATATGAGGTCATGGGTGCCTTCTTCAACCCATACAATTCCTTCTTCAATTTGCACTCTTTGCACACAACATTTAGTTTTTCTTCAGACATGAAACCTTTCAATTGTTCAATGTAAACTCCCTCCTTTAGTTCTCCATTCAAGAATGTTGTCTTGACATCCATCTGATAAAATTTGAAATCTTTATATGTTGCAAATGCTAAGAATATCTAAATCACCTCCATCTAGGAAACTAGGGCATAAGTCTCATCAAAATTAATACCTTCAATCTAAGTATAACCCTTGCAAATGAGTCTTTCCTTGCTCCTTATTACCTTTCCATTTTCATCCATCTTGTTTCAGAAAACCCATTTTGTACCAATCACATTCTTATCAGTTAATCTGGACATAAGTTCCCAAGTTTAATTCTTCTCTATCTAATCTAGTTCTTCCTTCATTTCTCTTACCTAGTTCTAATCATTACCTACTTCTTCCACATATTTAAGCTCAATTTCCAAAAGTAAACAAAAAAAAGCTTTCTCTTGTGTTTCTCTACTTCTAGTAATAACTCCTCTATTCTTATCACCAATTATATGATTCTAAAAATGATTTCTCTATACATACTTTGGTGTCTTGGTTGTAGATGTTGGAGCCTATATTGTTTCTTCCTCATCTTTCTTGTTTTCCTTTTCTCTATCCTTTATATCATATTCATATTCAATGTTTTTTAGGAGTTTTCTAAAAATCTTCATCAACCTTCATATTTGCACTTTCAAAAATATTATTTAGTCTCTTTTTGTAACATCGACACACTTTTCTCTTTGTAGAATACCCCAAAAATATACCTTCATCTTCTCTGCTGTCAAAATTGCCATGATTTTCCTCATCTCTCTGAATGTAACATCTGCTTCCAAAAATCTTGAAATATTTCACAGTAGGTGCTCTTCCATTTCATAGCTCATATGATGTCTTACTATACTTATTTTGGTAAAGAACTTTGTTAAGTGTGTACACAATTGTATGAACTTCTTCTCTCTAGTAAAATTTTGGTAAAGTCACTACCTTCAACATAGTCTTTTTTGCTTCCTATATTATTCAATTCATTCTTCCTGCTACACCATTTTGATATAGTGTTCTAACCTCTAAAAAATATCTTTAATACCATGTTTCTTACAAAAATTCTTAAACTCCTCAAATGTAAATTCTCCTCATTTATCAAATCTTAAACATTTAATCTTCCTACCACATTCATTATCAACTCTTTCTTTAAAAACCTTGAACTTTTCAAATGAATCTAATTTTTCTCTTAGAAATGCAACCCAAAATAATCTTGAATAATCATCAATGAAAAGTATGAAATATCTCTCACCTTGTAAACTCCTTGTCCTTGTAGGACCACATAGATCAATATCCACTATATCCAATAAATTGATAGGTCAATAATATTTTCTTTTTAATGATTCTCTTCTCTCCTTTCCTTCTTGACATCCTTTACATATAACTTTTTTTTGTATACATAATATAGGTAAGTCTCTTGCTGCACATGATGAACTAATTATTACCAAATTGTCAAAATTGGTGTGGCACATCCTCTAGTGCCAGAGCCAACTGTCATCAATCCGAGATAGTAAACATTCTTTTGTATCTCCTTCAAGTTTGTAAATGTTCCTTCCTATCCTTTTTCCAATTGCAATCACTATTTTAGATCTCTTATAAATCTCACATCCTTCATTCTTGAACATGACATCATAGCCATTCTCACACATCTATCCAAATCTCAAAAATATTATGACACAACCCTTCACATAATAAACTTTGTCAATTTTATGCTTCCCATCAAAAGTAATAGAACCTCTACCAACAATATATGATGCCTTATCATCACCAAATCTAACAGGACTACCATCATATTTCTCAAGTGTTACAAATTTACTTTTATCACCTGTAATATGATTTGAACAACCACTATCAATCGACCATTCATTCTTGTTCCTTCTAACATACAAAGAAGTCTCAACATTATCATCAAATTCTGGGAAAATGTTAGAAATATCAAATTAAGGTTTTTCTTCCTCTTCAACATAAAATAGGCAATCCTTTGTTTCTGACTCATCATCTAAAATACTAGCATCTTCATTAACATAGTAATATTTCTTCTTGAACTTCTTAATTTTTCTACCTAGGACCTATTATACAGCTGAACGTGGACCTCTAATCCAGCTATAAACACAACATAGTCATTTCTCGATCATCGAATCACAAAATTGAGTATGAATTACCCATTCGCACGATTCTATTGATTCGACCTATTGCCTTCTAATTAACTGGGGTGTTTGATTTACTCTTAGAACGAGAGCCAACAACCATAAGACCAAGCTAATACGAAGGATTTTCAAAGCTTGAAAGTTAAACAAAACTGAAATTAATCTAGAATAAGAAGTGCAATTAATCTAATAGCTTGAAGGAAATATGATAATGCAAGTTAATCTAAATAACTTTGAAAGAAATATGAGCTTAATCTAATAGCAATAAATAAATTAATCTACTATGAGAATGCAATTACACTAAATGAATATTAAACTAAAGTGCAATAACAAAGCTTGAAAAATGAATATAATTGAGACTAAATTTCGCTATAGTATGGATGCTCTCACAATTGCCTTTTTTTCAAATGAAGGAGAGGGTTCATAATATAGACAAGCCTGAGAGAGGAATGAAGAGGTTCTTGAAATGAAATGGGTGACTCTTCATTCCCAATTGAGACAAATATTGAAAGATTTATTTAATTAAGAGAATGAATTATTGCCACATATGGGTGACCTTTCGAGTAATTTGAATTATTAAATTCAAATAAAGAGGTGTCCATTCAAATAACTAAATAAGATTAATTCCTTTTATGTGTATTAGCCAAATGGGGTGGGTTTAATTTAATTTAAAGCACTTAGGACTTTAGAATTAAATTAATTTATCATAGGGATTATTTAGCTAATAAAGTCGAATACTTAGGAATGAATTATGATGTGAGATTAATGCAAATTAGGGTTTTTGCAATTGACATCAAGTCAAATAAAGTTAGGTAGGAGAGAGAAAATTGCCTAGTAAAATAGGACTTTAATGATGTAAAATTGAAGAAAATGCACCAAAATTGATTGAAATTATAAGGTGCCAATTTTGGTGTATTACATTTGCCCCTCTTTTAATTGATGTGCGAGCAGCATGTTGATTCAAAGAATAGTTTGATGTGACAGATGAGGTTTCAAGATTACCCCCAGAATGGAGCTTAACCCTTGGAAGTCAAGGTCAGGATGCAAGGACACTGAAATAGATTGAATTACAGAACCACATTCAAAATGAAGCACGATTCTCTGAAGTCTAAGTTAGATTGTGAAGACAACGGTCTAATGATAACTTGAGAAAAGACTGGAATCAAGGTTAGATTGCCCCAATACCGATTGATCAAATGAGGACAGATGCAGATTTAGGACTAATCTCTAGAATCAGGGTTAGATTGCCCCAATACAAAGCTTAGCCCTCTAAGACCCAGGTTAGATTGCCTAGATAACGGTCCAAAAGAGATTTTGAGAGCCATCTCCAGAATGAAGCTTGACTTTCAGGAATTAGGGTTAGATTGCCCCAATACCTAATGAGATTTTGAGAACCATCTCCAGAACGAAGCTTGATTCCTGAGGATCTGAGTTAGATTTCTTAGATACCTAGAAGATAGATGACCAGATGACCAGATGCGAGGCACGAAGATGCCCCTAGTGAAGAGATGCCCCAAGCAGTGAGGGCTTTGATTTAGATCAAATTGAAATAAGACTAGTTTAACAAGATTCAAATGATGCAATTACCCTGTCCCCTCAAGAGTGAAATCAAAAGATGACATATCAGAAGGATGATTGACAATAAGAGGTTGCAGAGTAGATGCAATCAAACTAGATTTAAGAAGCTACAAAAGCAATTTGGAGAGATTGGGAGGTCCTGCTAACCAAGTTTGACTATAGTTGACCATGGTTGACCAAATTTGACTAGAGTTGACTTTGATGTAAATAGATTGAAGATCACAAGAAAATGATGAGGAGATGAGGATCTGGCAAGAAAATGATGCCATAAGATTGACTGCACAAGCGTCTAATCCTAAAGGGTCCCAGAATTTAAAATGTGATTTCAAGTTATCTAGAGATGTCAAATTTTGATTTCAATCCCAAAAATGGATTCAGAGTAGTCGATTTAGCCAAGGGTGCAATTTTCATGCAAAATGAAGCACTTTGAAAATTAGGTCAAAAAGCTATATAAGGCCCGGAGGGGTCATTTTCAATTCATTATTCACTTTTGTCTTCTTGTGATTTTGAGCTCTGAGAGAGAGAATGGAGGGCATTCCAATGCATATGCATCAACTTGAGCACTCACGATGACATGCCCGACCGCCAGAGTATGACCCACCTGTGAGTAGTCGATAATCCTCCTTGTATTGCAATTTTTACTGCTTTCTAGGTCGATTTAGGATAGATCTAACAACTTTTAGGACGCGTTCTGCAAGTCTCGCATGAGGAAATAGTTTCCTCACATCAACCTCAGTCACCCCTCACACGAGGAAATAGTTTCCTCACATGGGTCAGGGCATCCTTGCCCAAGGTCTACTTGAAGTCTCGCGCAAAGCGCTAGGCCAAGTCGCGCGAAGTTTCTCATTCTCGCATAGGAGAAGGTCCTATCTTGCATGAGGGAATAGTTTCCTCATGTGGGATGCTGCTACAGTGTTGTAAAATCTTTGCCAAAATTTGTCAAATTTGCATGAAATCAGCCAAGTAGAGCGTCACAGAGTCATGTCTAGGATAGATGCATTGTTGTATTTGTTGTTGTTGTTTTGAAAACCATCATATTGAGATACCAATGTCATTGCTTGCTTTGCAGGTTAACTTTCCTGACATCGCCTTCCAGTCACATCATCCAATGATCACTACATTAGTCCAGTGATTGATAGATGTTGAGAGTGCACATATTAAGGGACTCGACTCGGATTAGGATATTTGCGTGATATACCTGACATTCAGGTAAATCACGGTCTTCTTGGTGCACTTGTTGAGCATTCCCATTTGAAAACAAACACATTCCATTTGTCACTAGGGGAAATGATAGTCACTCCCGAGGATATTTACAGGATTTTGTGGATACCCATCCACGACAGCTGAGTAGAGTATGATGTATAGTTGAGGGTAGGCATGGTGGCATTGAGGACCATATTCTGAGATGATCTAGTGATGGGCTGGGCCATCTCTTGGGAGGATTTGATCAGTAGGTAGAATGGTGCTCACCCATTAGTCATTGTTCTAGCCATGTTCTTGAGTTGCTATCTAGTTCCCGATCGAGGTCAGCATGGTTTGGAGTGCGGTTGGAAGTTGATGCTGTAGTGGATGTTGGCTAGACCAGCAGTCAGATTTGGATGGGGCAAGTGCATGCTTGCCCATATGTACCATGAGATGCACAAGATTGTGTATCGAGGAGCTAGGACCATGGCAGTAGGCGTGTTTGTTCTACAGATCTGGGCCTGGGAGCATCTCCCTATTTGCAAGCTGATTTATCATGATACATGGTAGGCTCTCGAGCCTTAATATACACACACATAGGTCTGATGACTCAGCCATTACTAGGTAAGATAGAGCAGTGGCGCGGACAACTTAATGACATGGCAGCTGTTGTTTGGAGACCTTGGGTTGCTACCGAGCCATGGGATGATGCTCGGCAAGAGCTTTCTTATATGTTTGTCTTGCGTCCACTGATTGGACGCAGTGTTACTATTATTGAGTGCTTTCTTGTTACATGTGCCTTTGGTCAGTTTGGGAGACAACATGACATCTCCCAAGAGTACTGCCCCTATGCCTGCTTCGCCGATGAGGAGAAGGGGTGGCACCCGAGATTAGATCCAGGCATATGTGCGATCGAGGTATGCATACCTCAAGCTCGATGGGATTATATGGTGGATGTCACCAATGTAGGGATGATGCTTGCATATAGAGATCACTGCCTAGCCCATCCTTTCCCTAGATTTACAAATCCTGCACAGATGGGGCAGAGAGCTCAGTAACAGCCTACACAGGAGCAACCTGCATAACAATAGTCTGTACAGGGACAACAATAGGTACCATTACAATAGCAGGTATCATTACAACAGCCTGGACAGAGAGTATTGAGGCCTAGGTAAGTGCAAATAGACATCCCCTTGAGGACTATGGGGTCAGATGTAGGTGCTAGGAGTAGCAGGACCCAGCAGAGGATAGGGGATCCATCGCAGCAGATGCCTCCGGGTGATGATATAGACATGCCGGATGTTCTGATAGGAGCATAGACACCACAGTTGCAGGAGGCTCTCAAGAAGAGCTGGGAGAGGGTCAGGTAGGTATAGCGTGAGAGAGATGACTACCACACACAAGTCATCATACAAGAGACCCACGTAGCTGATCGAGAGTAGGAGATCAGAGAGCTACAAGAGGCACTAGCATGGTCACAGATAGAGACCAGATATGAGGCTACTCAGGCAGCTTACTATTATGCAGCATATTATGGAGTCATTCTAGATTTGTCAGAGCAGGTGCCTCCATTTTCTGAGTATGTCAGAGCACTAGAGGCACCACCACAGGCACCTCTGCAGTGACCGATGCCCCCTCCTCAGAGACCAATGCCACCTCCATAAGCACCAGCATAGGGACGACCACCACCACCTCCTTCAGGTGGCAAGGGGCAGAGTTAGCTTACTTGATATACATATTGTAGCTCCATTTTTTATACTATGCTCGAGTAGCACCCTTCTTTTGTACATGACATTGATTCGATCGAGATATATATATGAGATCGCTATTTTGATATCATTGTACTTGTTTATATATTTCTTTGATGTTTATGTTTTATGAGATGTGTCCTAGATGCTTTAGATGTATGGAATAGATATGCACATGTTTTATTTTATGATGGTGTATGAATATGCAAGGTGAAATGCAATGAGAGATGGTAGATAAATGAATGCAATGTATGATTTTATTTATGCTTATAATGGATTCACATGCAAATGGATATATAAATGTATATGGATTTTATGGATGCAAATGAAAATGCAATGTAAGTGTAATGTATATGGTACTAATCATCTCATGCAGAGTTTTAGCAATATATGACAGGTACTAATCAAAAGGATGTTTTGAAGATCGAGAGTGAGGACCAGACACTTGTGCAACCAAGATGAACCTGGGACAAAAGATGAGAACCTTTGATGAATAGATCCAGAAGATAATCAAGAGAGCACCAAACACTGTCTCAATGCAAGCCTAAGCTAGATGCAAACCCTAGGACTTGGTTGTTGGACTCATCGTATTTATCATCATTGAGTTCTTTTAGGCACAAGACATTCACAAGATGCCATACAACCCTCACTGATATTGCAATCATGAGAATATGAATATGACATAAGTCTTAGATTTGTCAGAACAAGATGTAAGCATTAAGGCACAAGAAGCCAGAATGACCTGAACACCTATTCCTTTTAATTTAGCAAGTTAACATAAGCATTAAAGCATAGCTACTAGAATGACTGGAATGTTGCTTGCATACAAACACACTAGACACATGAGAGTTCCTTCCTTTGCCAAACAATGCTCATAGTGACCCTTACGTTCACTTAGCAGGACGAGCATTAGCAATTTTATTTGTAGCAGAAAGAAGTCACTCAAAATAGACAAGAAAAAGAACCAACCACACCAAAGTGTCCATATAAAAGGAGTCAAGGTACACATGGCTATCCAATACAAGATGAAGGCTCTTATAGATGGACACCCCTCTTATATAGATTCATTAGATCATTGGAACTAAACTAGAAAACAAAAAGTAAAGGAAAGATCATGCCCCCAGTCTTTGCTTCTCTCGGTCAAGAAGATGTCTTAGAGTTGCTCGAGGAGGAATGATAAAGAAAAAGATGAATACACCAAAGAAAGGCTCAACACATTGCAGAGAATCACAAATTCAATTTTAGTTTTGGTTTAATTTTGTGTTCAAGCAGATGGAAGTCGAATAAAAAATATACAACATTCGAAGCCTCAATAGGATAGCGACAGTAGGCAAATGCAGTGAGAACCACTGGTGATTCTCGTGAGAGACAAAGTCTCAAGGAGATTTCAGAGTGTGAACCAAGTATCAGTAGGTAGATGCAGTGAGAACCATGGGTGACCGATACAAGGAAGATTCTTGAAAGAGAGAATTAAGCATGAATGAATTATCAGCAGGCAAACGCAGTGAGAACCACTGGTGACTGATGTAAGGAAGAGATCCCAAAAGAGAGGGGTTCGAACAAGAGCTAGGTATCAGTAGGTAGGCATAGTGGGAACCACTGGTGATCGATACATGAGAGATCCTCAAGGAGAGAAATCTCAAAAGTAGCTAGGCATCAGCAGGCAGACGCAGCGAGAATCACTGGTGACTGATGCACGAACAAGACTTCCAAAAGTGATAGGACAATGCCCCCTAGACCAGGAAGGTGCCCCCAAGTGTGACCGGTTCCAATCCATGAAGAATCAAGGAAAATCTTGAAGACAACTGAAAGCAAGTGCATGAGCTAGCAAACTAAAGTAGGAAACGAACTAATGATAGGAAACAAACTAAAGTAGGAAAGCAGAAAAGAAAACTAAAGCAGGAAAGCAAGAGCCAAATGGTGTTGAGATGAGATGTAGCTTCAGGAAATAAGAGGTGCCTCTTTACCAAGTTTTCACCATCTTGGCAGAGATTCTATTTTTGCTACCATAACGCCTGTTTGCCAGGTTTTCATCAATGACACATTTTTCTTTTTCAATTTTTTTTGTACTTTTCTCTTTTTTTTTAATTTTTGAATATTTCATTTTTTTATATTTTTGTATTTTTTATTTTTTTCTATTTTTTCAAATTTTGTATTTTTTTTATTATTATCAAGGAGCTTGTTTACTAGGTTTTCACTAGGATAATAGATACATCAAAGCACGTGTTTACCAGGTTTTCACTAAGATCATTTTTTCAGGACATTTTGCAATTTTTAGGATTTTTGACAATATACCATTTTTTTGGATTTTTTCAGGACCAATAAGTATGTACATGAGCACACAAGAATGCCTCAGTTCTAGAATTTCTTCAAGTGAAGAGCATTGAAAGGCTCTTTGAGCTGTTCTCCTTCAGTGGTGGAGAGTTTGTATGTGCCAGACCCAAATGCTGTGGTAATAACATATGGACCAAGCCATTTTGGTTCAAATTTCCCTTTCTGGACTCGCTACTACTGATTCTTGGGGTTTTCTCTCAGGACAAGATCACCCACTTGGAACTCTATTTGTCTAACTTTCTTACTGTAGGCTTTAGACATCCTCTTTTGGTATGCTCTTAGATGATCAAACGCCACCTTTCGACGTTCATTTAGTAACTCAAGCTCTTGAAGCCTGGATATTCTATTTTCTTCATCAGTGATGAGGCCCCTCAGAGAGACTCGCAATGTAGGAATCTCAACCTTAATAGGCAATACTGCATCTGCTCCATAAACCAAGGTAAAGGGTGTGGCCCCCGTTGGTGTTCAAATACTTTTTCTATAGGCCCATAATGCCAGATTAATCTAGAGGTTCCAATCTTTACCAAATTTATGAACTGTTCTGTGCAAGATTTTGAGAATTTTCTTATTAGAAGCTTCTACTTATCCATTACCCTGGGGATAATAGATAGACGACCAATGCTAAATGATCCTGAATTTGGTGCATAACTCTCTTAGGTCCTTGTTCTTGAATTGCCCCCCATTGTCAGTGATAATGGATGAGGGTACACCATATCTACAGATGATATAGTTCAATATAAACATAGCCACAAACTTGCCATCAGCTAAAGCCAAAGGCACTACCTCAACCCACTTGGTAAAATAGTTAGTAGCTGTGATGATTAACTTATGTCCTCTTGAAGAAGAAGGATGTATCTAACCCACCAAGTCAAAGGCCCATTGCTGAAATGGCCAGAAACTGATGAAAGGAATAAGCTCTTTAGCAGGAGCATGGATCATATTTTTGTGAAATTGGCATTGTTTACAAGTCTTGGCATATTGAACAACTTCTTCTCCATATCTGGCCAGTAGTAACCAGCTCTAATAATTTTTTGAGCTAACATCAGACTACTCAAATGAGACCCACAGATACCTTTGTGTACCTCAGCTAGCACACGTTTGGACTCATCAGGTTCTAGACACCTAAGGAGGGTACTGTCTAGACCCCATCTATACAAGTCATTTTCTATGATGAAATATTGTGAAGCATTACAAATTAGGTGATGCTTTTCATTTCGGGTATAGGTGTTTGGAATGATCTGGTCATGGATATAGGAATAAATATGGTGGTAGCGAGATGAATCATGTCCAATGACTGAATAGATCATCTTAGATTCAGGAATGTCATAGGCAGAGTAGTGTAATGCCTCCACCAGGAATTCATGTCTGAAGTCATTTTCTAGCATTTATAACATTGAAGCAAGATTGGCCATAGCATCAGCTGCTTTATTATCTACTCTCAGAATTTACTGGAAATAAATGTGTGCAAAATACTATTTGAGATCATCCACCATTCTTTTATAAGGTACTAGCTTGTCATCTTTTGTTTGATAGACATCATTAACTTGGTTGATGATTAACTGAGAGTCTCCAAAGACCTTGAGCACATCCACACACATTCAATGGCTATCTTCATACTGTTAATGAGAGCTTCATATTCAATGATGTTTTTGGTGCAGGGAAACAACATTTTATAAGCTTTTGGTAATGAGTATCTTTGAGGTGTTGTAAATAGAATGCCTGCACCTGATCCTTGCTAAGTGAATGATCCATCAAAGAACATGATCCAAGCCTGATGTGTGAGAAGCATGATGGATTCATCTAGGAATTCAATATTCAAAGGCTAGTGATCTTTTAGAGGAGCTTCCGCCAACAAATCAGCAATTTCTTATCCTTTAATAGCTTTTCTTTCCACATACTCAATGTCAAATTCACTAAGTATCATCACCCATTTTGCTAATCTACCCGTGAGAGAAACCTTGCTCAATAAGTACTTTAGTGGATCAATTTTTGCAATAAGATTTATAGTGTGAGCGAGCATATAATGCCACAACTTCTAAGAAGCAAACACTACTGCTAGACAAGCTTTCTCAATGACAGAATAGTTCATTTCATAAGAAACCAATGTTCTGCTGATATAATATATGGCTCTCTCTCTGTTGTTCTGATCTTCTTGAGCTAGGAGAGCACCCAAAGATGTGTTCATTTTTTAGATATATAGTATGAGCGGCTTCCCATGAATAGGAGGCATCAATATAGGTGGATTAGCAAGATATTGTTCAATCTGACTGAGTCCTCTGTCACATTCTTCATTCCATTCATAAGTCACACCCTTATGCAAAGTTTTAGTGAATGGTTGCGACTTGTCGGCCAACTGTGAAATGAAGCGCTAGATAGATTGTAGCCTTCCCTGCAGTCCTCTCATTTGACTGATGTTCTTGGGTGGAGGCATGTCCATAATATCTTGCACCTTTTCAGGATCAACTTCTATGCCTTTAGTTGAAATGATGTAACCCAAGAGTTTCCCAGAAGTGACACCGAATGCAAACTTTTTGGGATTAAGTCTGAGACTAAATTGTTCCATGCGGTCAAGTATGGGACCCAAATCTGTAAGATGAGTTCTTCACTACATGATTTTGGCTAGAGAATCATCCACATAATCTTCCATTGTTTTATGCATCATATCATGGAAAATGGTAGTGACAGCTCTTTGATATGTTGCCCCAACATTCTTAAGCCCAAAGGGCATGACATTCTAGCAAAAGGTGCCCCGGGCACATGTGAAAGTGGTCTTTTCTTGATCTTTTGGTGCAATTTTTATTTGATTATAGCCAGAAAAGCCATCCATCAAGGAATACATCTCATAACTTGTTGTCATATCCACTATCATGTCAATGTTGGGTAGTGGGAAGTCATCTTTTGGACATGCCTTGTTTAGATCCCTGAAGTCTGTACATACATGAATGGATTTATCATGTTTGGTGACTGGGACAATATTTGAAATCCACACTACATAATCAATAGTCCTTATGAAACTAGCCTTAAGAAGCTTTTCTAGCTCTGCTTTGACTAAAAGTGCTATGTGTGGATGCATCTTGCGCAGCTTCTGTTTAACAGGCTTAATACCTGGTGTAATGGATAGATGGTGCATTATTATATTGGGGTCTAATCCAGGCATGTCAAAGTAAGTCCATGCAAATTTTATTTTCTTGCTTCGAAAGAAGTTAGTGAACTCTTCCTTTTCTTTTGCAGATAATGACTGTGCTAGATGAATAATTTATGGAGCAACCTCTGTACCCAAATTCACTGGCTGTGTCAACTCAATCAATACTGATGATCTCTCTTGAAAGTGGCTCAAAAGTGTATCAAGTATCTCATCCTTGGGCACCTCAAAGAGGTTTTCACCCTTGGATACATCTTTTATTTTTACTATTTTTGGCTCTGATACTGCCACAATGTGGTTTTCACCATCAAAGCATCTATTTTTTCTTCTTTTAATTTTTTTACTAAGATACTTGATATCCACCTCTATCATGCTGACACTTCTTTCACTGGTGGAGGACATTACAAGTTAAATAGCATGGAGGTAACAGGCTAGAGCATAATCATTCTGGAACATTAGGACTTCATTGGATGAGGAAGGGGAGTTCTAGTTTATCAGATTGGGATTTTTGAGTGAGAGGGAAGTAGTGATTGGTTCAATTGCATTCATAGTATAACCATCGAAAGTGAGGATGAGCAAATCAAGACCTAGAGTGATCTCATCCAAAGGAGTGTTCGAATCCCTATGTGACATCATGTCAAAATTAGAGGACAAGTTAACACCGGTGGCATCTAATTAGTGTGACCTAATGCTAGACCCTTCACCTACTTCGAGAAGTCTTTCATAAGTATGTACCATGTCTATATCTTTATCATAAGTAGCATCAGACAAAGATTCAAATTCATACTCATGTGAGTTAGTACTCGATGTGGGAATTCCATTAGCACTGGCTGTATCATCATCTTTACCCCTTGCAATATTAATGGCTCGCTGAAGTAGATCTTTTTCAAATTTCTCTTGGAAGTGTGGGGGTATGTACCATTCACCCTGAGAATTGGAATCAACCATTTGTATTTCTTTCCATTGATCATATGTGAGTCGATGCACCGAGGCGATCTCATCAGAATCACTGTTAGTTTCTACCATGTGGATAGGTATAACAAGTTCATCTAGTTTTGCAAAGAGTGTAGCAAGTTTCAGAGGAATAGGATATGGAAATGTGTCTTCATTAGAGCTAGCCTCTGGATTTATCTCTAGGGTAGTATCTTCAAATTCTAACTCAAGTTCAAGTTTAGGTTCAGGTTCTGGGACAAATTTTTTTCTCCCTAAATGAAAGGGGATCTTTTTGAAGCCTAAGCCAGTAGTATCCTTTGTGCGGTGACCTATAGCTTCAATGGGTTTCAACAAACCATTGTCATTATTTCCTATAGGACCACTCCCCTTATAGCTGAAGCACTTCATGATCTTGAAGACTTCACTGTATGGTTCTTGTTCTAAGTCTAGAGGAGGAGTAGTCATGTTAGATATTTCTTTTCCTTTATAGATCGAAGCTATGATATCCCTTTCTTCATCCTCATCTTCTAAAGGTGTAGAGGCCCATACAAAGGTGCCATTGTAGATTATTTGATGAGGGTCATCAGAAGTTTTGTTACCCTCAGAAGGTCTCCCATAAGAGCATGGAGATGGAGGTAGAGCAGCTAGTGATAGCACAAGTTCAATTTAGTATTCTCCCATGCATGTATCCTTAAGTCTTGGAGTTTGTTCCATTTCCTTTAGCTTAGCATCATAGAACTTAGTGGACTCTCTATTAGCCAAAATAAAGCTATCTGCAGATTGTGCAAGAGTGTTGCAGGCACAGTGACTTCCACTCCATGGAATGGAAACTTAATGCATTGATGGTATGTAGATGGAACAACCTCATCTCATGAATCCAGGGCCTACCCAACAAGATGTTGTAGGAAAGAGGAATGTCAAGAACTTGAAAAGTAACATCTCTCTCAACAGGTCCTATGCGGATAGGTAGCACAACTAAGCCTTGGGATTTGCATTCCTCTTCGTCATAAGATTTGATGGTAATCTTTTTGCGGGAGTCTATACAATTCTCATCATAACCTAGCTGAGTAAGAAGCTTAGCAGAATAGATATTTAGACTAGCACCATTGTCTATGAGCACTCGACAGATGCGTTTAGGACCTATCATGACCTCTATATGCAAGGGAGCATTATGTGGATGGTTGAAAGAGTGATCATCTTCTTTAGAGAAGGATAGATAGTGAGGCAAAGTCAAATGACCCACCATAGATTGGAACCGGTTGAGATCGAGATCCTTAGGAAAATTTTCTTCAGTGAGGGCTTTATCCAAAATTTGCTTGTGAGCAGGCCAGATCTTCAACAACTCAAAAATGGTAATTTGAGCATTGGTTCACTGGAGCTGATCTAAGATGCTATAACTAGCTGAGCTAGATTAGCAATGGACTTCATGTTCTTATTGGTAGGGCCAACAACAGTCTTATCCAAAGTTTGTTTCAGAGCAGACACAGGAGGATCAGGACCTTTTAAAATAACCCTTCCGCATGATTGAGTAACAACATTAGCACAAGCTTGAGGTTGTTTAGATTCAGATGAATGAGATGTAGAACTATGCAAGATGAAAGGAGTCTTAGGTTTGGGAGCATCACCACTCCCCTTAATAGTAATCACATCGTAGTACTCTACCTCAATAGGTTTGATCATACCAATGACATTGTCATCATTAGTGTATGTGTAATTGACTTTAGCATTGGTATTCTTAGTGTTTGAAGACTCACCCTTCTCGCGAGGAGGGAAGGGATCCTTAAATGCTTGATGGTCTAAATTCTTGTTATGGCCATCCACAACAATGTCACCACTATCAATCAAATCTTGGACCTTATGTTTCAACTGAAGACAAGTAGAAGTCTTGTGACCCTTATCCTGGTGATAGTCACAGTAGGCATTGTCATTCCACCAATGAGGTTGTGGTTGTGGGTCATAGAGACACTTTTCCAAAGGAGTAAGAATCTGATTCTACATAAGAGTTTTATAGACCACATCAAGTGGTTCTCCCAAGGAAGTGAATTCATGCTTGGGTCGAGATGCCCAAGGTTTGTTCCTAGAAAACCTTGAAGGTTGTTGATTTTTTACCGCAGGCTTTTCAATAGCTTTGACCGCTTGTAAGCTAGAAGAGAGATTAGAAATAGACTTAGCAGGCTTCACGATCACATTATCGACCACTCCATCATTCACAACATCTCTATTCTTATTGACAAACTTCCCTTTATCCTTATGTGAGTTTGAAGATCCTTGTTTTTTGTCTTTGCTTAAAGCCAATTCCCCTTTTTTTATCATAAAGGCCTCTATTCACACTGCTTGTTTAATCATGCTATCAAAATTTAGAGGACCTTGTAATTGCACTTGGTATCCAAAGTCTGGGACAAGATTGTCCAAGAAAATGTTGAGTCTCTCGAACTCTGGTAGCTTGTGAGGACACCTTGTACATAATTGTCTCCACCTTTGGAGAAATGTTAGGAAAGATTCTCCTTGTCACTATTTTAAATTGCAAAGATCCTGGATGTTGACCAGATGCTGAATATTATGTGAGTAATGTTGGAGAAATAGATTAGCCATTTCATCAAAAGTCTTAATGCCAGTGGGCAAGCGAGAAAACCACTCCATAGCTGGTCCACCCAAGCTACGAGGAAATAGGTGCATAAGATATGTTTGGCCATGCATGAATTCCATAGATAATGCACCAAACTCCCTTAGGTGATCTTGGGGATTAGTAGCACCCAAGTATTTTTCATATTTAGGGAGCTCTACACCTCTGGGAAAAGGTGGCATGTGAAGACTTCTATCAAAGGGGAAAGGACAAATGCTTTCCATTGTGAATTGTTGGGCGGGTTTGTCCTTATTCTTCACAACTTGGCTAATCTGATCTTGCATGTCTCAGACCATCTTTTGAAACTTCGTGGTCTCAGTCTCTTCTTCCTTGGCCACAAGCATTTCAACTTGATAGTCTGGGGGTAACTTGGCCCCTTATTTAGCTAGCTCAAGAAAGTATTTTTCTTTCTCCTCTAGAAGGAGGATCTCCATCATCTTAGTAAGACCCTTGTTTTCTTTTGTAGTGTCTATATCATTTTTTGTTAATGTGTCATCACCATCATTGCCAACAATCTCATAAATTCTTGGGACTTGATCTTGACTCTGATCATATGGGGTAGGATGATAGTGATATGCTAGTTGACCACCTTGAGCTTTGCTTTGAGCTTGGTGATGATTCTGATCATCTTGGGTTTGATCATAATGTTGCTTATTTCAAGGTTGGGCATGATGTTGGTCATTAGAAGATTGACCAAAATGCTGGTTATTTTGAGATTGATCAAAAGTTTGATAGTATTTGCCTAGTTCAAAGTCAAATGGCTCTCCCATCTTGTTGTAGGCCTACGTAGTAAATGAAGACTCAGTAAAATGATATGGACAATGTCGAAAGGGTGTAGCCAAGGTAACTCTTGGCACTCTAACAAGATCAAGAAGATCAATAGGTTCAAATGAGTTGAGATCATCAATAGGATTGATAGGTTCAATGATAGGACTAGTCCGAGGAAGCGGTCTTCCAAAGTTGTGAAACAATGAGTTGTTTTGGAAGAATGAGTTGTCTTGACCTTGAAATAAGAAACCAAGTTGCACTTCAAACAATAGATTAAAACACTCTTGGAATACTGGAGGTGATTGAGATGAGCTATCTTTCAAAGTACTCAACGAAGAACTTGATGATCCCTCATAATGTTCAGATTGCCTAATAGGTTCGAGACAACTTGTTTCCTGATTATGAGGTTTATCTCTTCCTTGACCAGTATTACAAATGGGGTAAGTTTTTATACTTCGAGTCATGAAAATCATAGACGAAGATGAAATGAGAGAAGACTCGAGATAATGCTAAAACTCTATCTCTAGGAATAATAAAAAGGAGATAATGGCTAGAACAACCGAGATGTGAAATGCACCTAGTACGAATCATCAGGAGTATGGCTAGAACAATCGAGATAAGACTATCACAACGTGAGGTACAAAAACACAAAGAGATGAGACAAATAACAAGGAGACAAAATGAGTCAAAGCAAAATCGATCGGTTCGCAGCTTGAGACACTCAGTTTCTGACAATGAACGATAGGAAAATAGGTAAATAGACTTCAGACAAGAATCAGATCAGATAAAAAGTTAACCAGTGAATAGGAAATAAGTCTCTATTTTGAAAACCAGGGTACAAGTTTGCACAAGAAAGTACCAGGCCGTGTGAGAGAATGCCAGGCTTTGCATGAGATAATGGAATCTTGCACGAGAAAGTACTCAGTTTCTAAAACTTTGCACAGGAAAAAGACAGTGTTTAACAGTTCAACGCAAATTTTGAGATAAAAGAAAGGTTTTGGGACACAACGTAAATGGTTCTCAGATAGGAAATCCAATTTCTAGACAGATTTGAAGAATGGTTTAATCAACAATCTCAGTTTGAAGGTTTCAAGCATTCATTTACAAGCATGAAGGTTTGATCAAGCAATGGTGACACAAGAAGTAGTCAAAAAAAGACCTACCAAGGACAAAGCAACTTGGTAGTATCATGGGAGTCTTTGTTTAATCATGATGGTCAAGTTTAAGACTCAATAACAAACACATAGTTATCCCTACAAAAAAAATGGTGAGAAGACAAAACCTTTGCCCCACTGCTTATGTGCATGCATGCACCTCACATAGCCATGTCACCCCTAGAGGGAACCTATTTTTTTGGTATTTCCAAGGACTCAATAGTATATGTTCAAAGGTTATGCTTGTGATAGGGGCTAGTTTCATATACCACCTTCAAGCGTCCAGGTGCATGCCTATGGTGGGAATCTACGAGAGAGATTCTTCCCCCTCCCTACGCAAAGATTATGACTCCTTTTGGAGGTGAACCAAGTAGGCAACTAACTAGGGAAAATTCTTAGTGGGCTTCCATTCACACTAACCTTTGGTGCCCCCAATATAGGGCTAGGGCATCACAGCCACACTAACACCCAAAATTCATACACCCCCGCAAGCAGGGATAAGAGCAGCGCTGCTTAGTACAATAGATGGAGCCTTCTCAAGATGATGTCAAAATCAAGAGAAGGAAGTTAAGATGGTTTTTGAGTCTTTAGACTCAACAAAACATTCTTTATTATAGTGAGGCAGAATCACCAGTGATAGGTGCGTACTCACTTGGGTCATTCCCGGAGGTTCAACTTTCGGCAGGCCCTCTAAAGGTGACACAACTTGGCTTGGATCTGAGGGTTTGATTTTATGTTTCTCTCAAAGAGAGAAGAGCATACTTCTCTATCTCTTCACCTTACCCAAACACATCAAGAAAATTCATCATCGAGTTAGCTTCACTCCACCAAATCCACAAGCTTTTGGGTTTCTGGTTCTCTCAAAGAGAGAAGAGCATAATCCCCTAGCAAGTAGAAGTACTAAAGATTCACTACCTTTCCCCACTTCCCCAGGTATCCATCATTCTAGCAACATCTGGGTCTCGGTTTCATTCGTGGGCATCACTTCCATGTAATGAAGAGCCTATTCCCCTAGTTTGCTATCAGGACCCTTAAGAAATTTTAATGGATCCCTAATTAGACTATGTGAATGAAAGCAAAAAAACAAACACAACATTTTAAAAGATCTTCAACAATCGTCCTGCAAGCAAACCGTTACCAAGTTTTATGATCTTCGACAAAGTGACATGCAGACCACTGTTATGTTGTGACAGAAACAGATATATAAAATCAACAACAAAAGAAGATGTCAGGAAAAAACAACCATAAATTGCAGAATCTGGAAATTTTAATTGTCTGATAGTGAAACTTCGCGCAAGGAAATACTGCACTATGTGCGAGAAAGTACTAGGGCATGCGCAAGAAAGTACAATTTCATGCGAGAGAGTGCTATAGGGAGAAAAACTTTATGCAGTACCCTCAGGAATCTTGTGCGAACTTTCATACACAGAGAAGTACGAACGTACGACAGATTGCAGAATTCAAAAAAATGTTTAAAATTAATTTTTTGGCCCCATGGTGGGTGCCAGAATGTTATACAGCTGAACGTGGACCTCTAATCCAACTATAAACACAACATGGTCATTGCTCGATCATCAAATCATGAAATTGAGTATGAATTACCCATTTGCATGATTCTATCAATTCGACATATTACTTTCTAATTAACTAGGGTGTTTGATTTACTCTCAGAACAAGAGCCAACAACCATAAGACCAAGCTAATACGAAGGATTTTCAAAGCTTGAAAGATAAAAAAATTGAAATTAATCTAGAATGAGAAGTGCAATTAATCTACTAGCTTGAAGGAAATATGATAATGCAAGTTAATCTAAATAACTTTGAAAGAAATATGAGCTTAATCTAATAGCAATAAGTAAATTAATCTACTATGAGAATGCAATTACACTAAATGAATATTAAACTAAAGTGCAATAACAAAGCTTGAAAAATGAATATAATTGAGACTAAATTTCGCTACAGTATGGATGCTCTCACAATTGCCTTTTTACAAATGAAGGAGAGGGTTCATAATATAGACAATCCCGGGAGAGGAATGAAGAGGTTCTTGAAATAAAATGGGTGACTCTTCATTCCCAATTGAGACAAATATTGAAAGATTTATTTAATTAAGAGAATGAATTATTGCCACATATGGGTGACCTTTCGAGTAATTTGAATTATTAAATTCAAATAAAGAGGTGTCCATTCAAATAACTAAATAATATTAATTCCTTTTATGTGTATTAGCCAAATGGGGTGGGTTTAATTTAATTTAAAGCACTTAGGACTTTAGAATTAAATTAATTTATCATATAGGTTATTTAGCTAATAAAGTCGAATACTTAGGAATGAATTACGATGTGAGATTAATGCAAATTAGGGTTTTTGCAATTGACATCAAGTCAAATAAAGTCAAGTAGGAGAGAGAAAATTGCCTAGTAAAATAGGACTTTACTGATGTAAAATCGAAGAAAATGCTCCAAATTTGATTGAAATTATAAGGTGCCAATTTTGGGGTATTACCAATTAAAATAGGCAATCCTTTGTTTCTGACTCATCATCTAAAATACTAGCATCTTCATTAACATAGTAAGATTTCTTCTTGAACTTCTTAATTTTTCTACCTAGGACCTTTCTCCAGACACTTAGTAGCCAAATGACCAATCTTTCCACATCTAAAAAATTTAAGAGGTAACATACCTTTATATTTGCAAGTTTCTTTCTTAGGCTTTCTTGCAAAGTTCTCTTCCATCTCATCTAAATCTTCTTCATCATCTGGATCCTCCTCTATCTTTGTGGCTTTAAATGATGTCTCATATCTTCTCTTCTCTTTTCCAAATTTCCTCAACTCAAATGTAGTTAGGGTGCCAAACAAATGTCCTCTAGTAAACTTCTTCAAAATATATACTTCCTCAATTGCCCAGATCTTGTCATTGTAGCTATTCGGTAGGGACATCAAAATATTCTCCATCACGTATTCATCTATGATATTTCCTCCTTGATTATTGACTTATTAACTACATTATCAACCCTCTGAAAGTAGCTTCTAATGTCTTCACCTTCTTCCATTCTCAGATTCTCATAATGACACTTAGTTGTTAGCGTAGACACCAAAATTTGTCTAAACATGAACATAATTACCCTTATTCTATCCTAGCCAATTAAATAAATATTTTTTATTTATTTAATAATCCTTTATCTTTGCCTTATCCTTTAATTAAATAAATTCTAATTTATTTAATTAAAACCATCTTTATCCCTTACCCTTGATTACATAAATTTACATTTATTTTATCCTATCTCATTTCCCTAGAGTTTAATTAATTCTAGATTAATTAAGCTAACGTAGCCTATTTCCACTCACCCACTTGCACAATCCTATAAAGTCCACTTGCATCTTAACCCTTCATTTAATTAAGTAAATGGCTTTATTTACTTAATTAATCCTTTTGCTCCCACTTGGAATTAAATAATGTATTTAATTCTATTTGAGCACATGGCTCCTAACTTTAACCCTCACCTAACCTCACTTCCCTAACCTAACCCATCTTTCTAACTCAAAGCAACCCACTTTCCCACTAATTAATCACAATCTCTCACCTAATCACTCTCTAATCATTTATACAATCCTAATCAAATGAATTAGAAAACCCAAGTCAACTCTAGTCCCATCACATTCTACTCCCCAACCTCAAGACACTTGTCAATCTTACACACTCTTACATAGTTGTCTCCTTATCACTTTGGAATATTCCCTTCACATGTGTGATATTTATTGAGCCTCTCACCTCTTACACTTGTCCCCCACTTGACATTTATTGTCCCACTCCATAAGGTTTCTCACACATGTGTGAGCAACTCAACTCTTTTGAATGGTTAACCCTTTATCCACTTGGCCTCCACTTGGCATCCACCGCATTGCCACCTCATTGATCTTGTACAATCTTGACCCTTTATTTCATTTTAAATCTCAACCGTCCATTTATCTCAAATGCCTATAAATTGGAGTCTTCTCCTCATTCCTCAATATCATCTTCTTATGAATTATCATGCTTTAGGTTTTGTGAGCAATCACATACCCTCTTCAACAATATTATCAACACTTGGTTATTTTTTAGGTTTACATTTCATATTTTGTGTTGAATACGTTTAAGTTTATTTCTTATTTCATTTCTTCACATTTACATGCATATTTTCCATATCTTTGAGGTGTACATGAATATGTAGGAATAGGCTTTGTTTTTTATTATGGTAAAAATAGGTTTTGAAGGGACCCCAAAACCCTTTACAGTATTGGGATGAAAGGTTAATCTATTGAAGATCCATTAATACAACAGTCCAGCCAAAGCACAGGGCCAAACACCATAAGAGTGATGCACTACAACTGATTTAAAACTTGAATGAAGAATCTATGATTTAAGATCATCGAGGAGTTGTTGATTAGATATGCAAGATGATTAAATCAGTATTATGTTGTCATTGATGTCAACTAGCTTGACAGTACTTATCTTGTAAGTTACTATACCAAAACATCTGAAGAAAGGTGAAAGAGATGAAGAACATAAATATCTACATGAGGAAGATGTATATATCATATGAGGATAAGGAATATACTGATTTACTTGTTGATGAGTCTATGACTTGATGATATCGACTTTATTATGTTGCATTCATTTATAATGAAGAATAGAGCTGAAAGACACAAAGTAGTGTTGTCGGTAAATGAAGCATTCCAGTATACACCAACAGAGTGTAGTGTATACCGAGTGCAGTGTTAACTAAGCTTGTGTTCACCGATGCATTTCTTTGTTAACCGAGCAAAACAGAAAGGAATTAAATGATTAAGTTTAGCCGAAAAATTGATGAGCTGGAAAGTGTATGAAATTGAGATAACAAATAAGGTTTGTTATGAAGATTGATGGCTAACATAATTCAAGGAAGATCTAATGGAGCAGATTGAAACGTGTTACTGACACATCAGCTGAAGAAGGTTAAAGTGGCAAAATCAATGAATGAGATTAAGCGGGAAAATATGATGGACAAAAAGAAAATGATTTACTCATCTATATAAGAGACATTGGTTTCATTGTTGAAACAACACCGGAAGAAGAAGAGACTATAGAATTATCGTGTGAACAATTTTTCATGCATTCTAATCATACTAGTTAGTGAGAACCAAACTGCAGAACAATTATCGAGCTACAGAGAGTAATTACCGATGGACAGTAAGTTGATATTGTATTGAATCTGAAGTGACATATTGATCAGAAAGATTTGAATGAGTTGAACATTGATCTGTAAATTGTAATTGAAGTTGTTTTAAGGAAGATCATCTACTGTTACATATTTAACCATTGTATACAGTCAAATCTCTTAACCGAGTGGACTATGAAAGTCTTTTGATGTTTCATTCATAGAGTGAACATCGTTATCCTGTCAACCCTAGAGTGACTGCTGGTTGGATGATAACTTCTGGTCTAAAATCCTCTAACAATGTCACACCTAACAATGTGTTTGTAACCTTTAATAGGGTTGGGTCTTCACCGACCTCACTCTAGAAGAGTGAACATTTTTGGGTTGCCGGTCCCAGGTGGTTTTTCCCTTCACAAGGTTTCCACGTTAAATCTCTTGTGTTATGTGTTGATTGTGATATTTTTTGTTATCATACTTTTCATATTACATGTTAGATTTGATCAATAACTACTATAAGTTTTAGACTAATAATCAGCAAAAGCACAAATAGTAAAAGTATTTTATGTTTACTGAGTAGCAGAAGTTGAAGAATTGTTTTGGATTATACATTTTGTTTTAGGACACTAGATAACTAATTCACCCCCCTTTTAGTTATTCTAACAATTGGTATCAGAGTTTTGGTTGCTTAGAACAAAGTTTTAAGGACTCCAGCACAAAGGTCTCGAGATGTATAAGAGGGAAGTGCCAAAGTTGAACAAAGAGAACTTTGCAGTATGGTAAAGCCAGATGAAGTTGCACATATCTGGAATTGGGAACTCAACCCTAGAACTGATGCAAAATGGCTACATTGAACTGACACCAGGTCCCCTGACACTTGATCAACTGAAAGATAGGCATAAACACAACATTACTATGATGGAACTTATTGTTTCCTGCACTGATGCCAAATTTGAAGATATTAAGGGATGCACTACTGCCAAAGCCATGTGGGATAAACTAACTCTAATATACATTGGAGATTTGAATGTTAAGAGAGCCAGAGTAGAAAGCCTAAGATGTCGCTTTGATGATATGAAGATGAAAGAAGGTGAGAACATTGTGCAATACATAAATAGACTAAAAGAGGTAGTACATGCTATTAGAGCATCAGATGGAATTATTGAGGATGAAACAGTGATAAGCAAGATTCTCAGAACTCTACTGCCAGTTTATGCAATCAAGATCTCTGCAATTCATGAAACAAGAGCTACATCCAACCTTACTCTTGACACACTGATCGATAAGCTTAAAACCTTTGAATTGAATAAATTTGACAACAGTGTTGTAGCTTCTGTTGAATCCACTTTCATGACTTCTTTGAAGATTGGTAAATCTAGTAGTAGGAATAATAAGAATAATGATAGTTATTGTGGTACCGATGAAGAACTTGATGAGCTTGAAGCTCTTATGGCTAGAAGGTTACCCAAAGGTAAAGGAAGGTATAGAGGTAAGCTACCTTTGGCATGCTTTAATTGTAAAGAAGTTGGCCACATCGCTGCTAGATGTCTGAATAAGAAAGATGATGATAGATCCAAAGACTGATTCGAAGGAAGCTATGGGAGAAGAGTCAATAGAGGCTACTGACACAACAACAAAGATAACTAAGATAGCTATGATAAAGGAAAAAAGGTATGTTACATAGCCAAAGAATTTGAATCTGAATCTGATACTAATGATGATGTAGAAGTAGTATTTGTTGCTATGAAAGATGACTCGGAGGAAGAAGAGAAACATGAAGAAATAGAACTGATCTCTAAAGTAAGTAGAAATGATACATGGATCATAGACAGTGGCTGTACACATCATATGACCAGTGATATAGAGAAATTTGATCTAGTTGATGAGTACGATGGAGGATCTATAAGGATGGGAAATGATGCACCCTGTATGGTAAGAGGTAAAGGTTCATTGATGATCAATGATATAATAAAATGTGAAAATGCATATTGGGTAGATGGACTGAACTATAATTTGTTAAGTGTGGCACATCTGAATAAATCAGGCCATCGACTTACTTTTGAGAGCAGAAAGGTAAAAATCTATGATGATGGAGGAAGACTTGTCAGAATCGGTACACAATTCAGAGGTAATCTATTTTATCTTGATATTGATCAGTCTTCTTGTTTATTAATGAAGGATGAAGATGCATGGTTGTGGCATAAGAGGTTATGCCATGTGAACTTTGATAACATGATCAAGATTAGTAAGAAGAAAAGAGTTAGAGGGTTGCCTAACTTGTCAAAAATGGATCATGATATGTGTCATGAATGTCAGAAAGGTAAGATGACTAAGTCTAGTTTTAAAAGAAAAGACTACTCAACAAAGAAGATACTTGAGTTGGTTCATACCGACCTATGTGGTCCTATGAGAACTCGGAGTTATTATGGTGAGAGATACTTTATTCTTTTTGTTGATGACTATACTAGACTGATGATAGTTATGTTCTTAAAAGAAAAATCTGAAGCATTTAAGATGTTTAAGTGGTATAAGGAAAAGGTAGAAAAAGAGACTGGAAAAGAATTAAAATACTTAAGATTTGATAGAGGAGGTGAATTTATCTCTGATGAATTTACTAATTTCTATAATGAGCATGGTATCAAAAGACAGGTCTCTGCACCGAGAATACCTCAGCAGAATGAGATTGCTAAAAGAAGGAATGGGTCAATAATTGATTGTGCAAGAACACTAATATTGCAAAAGAATATTTCTCAGACATACTAGAGGGAAGTTGTCAGTATAGCTATATATGTGCTTAACCAAGTACAACTAAAGAAGGATGCGAACCAGACACCCTATGAGCTATGGTTTGGACACAAACCTACTATAAGTTATTTCAAAATTTTTGGAAGCAAATGTTTTATTTTGAAAGATGAGAGAAATGGAAAATTTGATTCAAAAGGTGTTTAAGGAATATTCTTAGGATATTCTACTAAGAGTAAAGCATACAAATGTCTGAATAAGGTTACAAATAAGATAATTGAAAGTACTAATGTCCATGTTGATGAGTTTGATGACAAGAACATAGAGGAAAGTAGAAAAGAACCAGAAGATTATGGTAGATTCACTTACAGTGAACTTCCTGATTATCTATCGAAGTTAAAACCTGTGATAACCGGTTAGCAGGAAAATAACCCCGAGAAACAGGAAAGGGAAACTGATGAACAAGATGGAGCTATCAAGCAAGCACATGAACCTAAACAGGATGAACAAGAAAGGAGAAACTAAGTACTAGCTAGTTTTGTCAGAAGACATCATCCCGAGACACAAATTATTGGAGATAGACAAGCTGGCATGTAGACAAGAAGCAAAGCAAGACAAGGTACATGTCTAGTTTGTGAATTTGAACCAAAAAATGTGAAAGTTGCATTAGAGAATGAAGAATGGATTAATGCAACAAAAGAAGAAATATAAAAAATAGACAAGAACAAAATTTGGTCCTTAGTGCCTAGACCTAAAGATAAAAATGTTATCGGTACTAAGTGGATATTTAGGAACAAACTGAATGAAAATGGTGAAGTGACAAGAAATAAAGCTAGATTGGTATGCAAGGGTTATGCACTGGAAGAAGGCATTGACTATGGTGAGACATTTGCACCTATTGCTAGATTGGAAGGAGTTAGAATGCAACTTGCATATGATGCACACAAGAAATTTAGAGTTTATCAAATGGATGTGAAGTCAACATTTCTGAATGGTATACTTGAAGAAGAGGTCTACATAGAACAACCTGAAGGATTCGTTAATCCAGACAACAAAAACATGGTATGTATATTACATAAAGCTTTATATGGTTTGAAGAAAGCACCGAGAGCCTAGTATGGAAGGCTGCATACTTACTTGTTAAGTATTGGATTTGTCAGAACTAGTGAGAACACCAATTTGTACATGAAAGGTGATATTGATGACACTATTCTTAATGCTAAGATATTTGTTGATGATATTATTTTTGGAGGTCAAGATCATGTATGTAAATCTTTTGTTGATGACATGGGGAATGCATTTGAAATGTCTATGTTGAAAGATTAAATTCTTTCTAGGACTACAAGTGATTCAATAGAGTGATGGGATATTCATCACACAGTCTAAGTACATAAAGGAAGTCTTGAAGACATTTGGCATGGAAGATGCTAAACCTGTGGGAACACTGATGGCTACTGGATGTAAACTGACAAAGGAAGATGGAATTACAGAGGTAAACCAGACACTTTATCGATCCATGATTGGTAAGATAATGTATGTAGTTCACAATAGACCGGATATAGCACATGCTATGGGAATTGTTGCTAGATTTTCTGCTAACCCTAGAGAATCACACATGATTGCTACTAAAAGAATCTTAAGATACCTAAAAAAGACAAAGGATTATGGATTATGGTATCCTAAGGAAGGAAATTTTAAACTGATGGTCTATATCGATGTTGATTGGGCTGGAAATGTAGATGATAGGAAAAGCACCACTGGAGGAGCATTCTTCTTTGGTGAAAGACTTGTAACCTAGACAAGTAAAAATTAGGCTTGTATTTCTCAGTCTACAGCTAAAGCATAGTATGTTTCTACTGCTACTAATTGCTCAAACATTGCATATATCAAGCAAGTGTTGGAAGGAATGAATGAGGTAATCACTGACCCGGTGATTATATACTGTGACAACACAAGTGCTATCAATATTTCAAAGAATCCATTGATGCACTCTAAGACAAAGCATATATCAATTAACTATCACTACTTAAGATAATAATTGCAAGAGAAGCAAGTGAAGTTAGAATTTGTTACATATAAAGAACAACTTGCAGATATCTTTACAAAGCCTCTACCGAAGGACACATTTGAATACTTGAGGACTAGACTTGGGGTCCGTCCCCTATCTATCGGCCACTAATGTGATCTAGATGTTGCATCAGCTTAAACTTATCAGAAGATCACACATGTTGATGCAACATAGTTCACACTTTGGATAATGTTCAAGGTTCTGATTAAGTTTGAAGAACTAAAACAGATTGGGATATCAGTATACAAAGATATAGAGACTGTATTGGAAAATAGAGAGTTACTTAGCTACTAAAGAGCTGGTTATTTATTTGTTTCTTTGGCATTATTGTCAAAGGGAGAGATAAATAATATGAAGAAGAAAATTTAAACAAGCACCAATGAGAACTATCTAAGGGAGAGACAATCTGCCAGAAATAGAACATTGAAGATTAGTTATAGAGAACAGAAGCAAGAACCTCAGAGATGAAAAGATCATATCTATAGAATGAAAAAGCTATATTTTATAATTTTTTTTAGTAATGTAGTGATTAAACATATTAAGCTAGGGATAGCTTGTACAACATTTTTTCACAAAGTTGTAGAATACATGTTTGGTATGTGTATGGTATACTTCATATTACTTGAGTTGCCATCAATGCCAAAGGGAGAGATTGATGAACTACAACTGATTTAGAACCTGAATGAAGAATCTATGATTTAAGATCACTGAGGAGTTGTTGATTAGATATGCAAGATGATTAAATCAGTATTATATTTTCATTGATGTCAACTAGCTTGATAGTACTTATCTTGTAAGTTACTATACCAAAACATCTAAAGAAAGGTGAAAGAGATGAAGAACATAAATATCTACATGAGGAAGATGTATATGTCAGATGAGGATAAGGAATACACTGAGTTACTTGTTGATGAGTCTATGACTTGATGATATCGACTTTATTATGTTGCATTCATCTATGATGAAGAATAGAGCTGAAAGACATAAAGTAGTGTTGTCGGTAAATGAAGCATTCTAGTATACATCAACGAAGTGTAGTGTATACTGAGTGCAGTATTAATCGAGCTTGTGTTCACCATGCATTTCTTTGTTAACCGAGCATAATAGAAAGGAATTAAATGATTAATTTTAGCCAAAAAATTGATGATCTGGAAAGTGTATGAAATCAAGGTAACAGATAAGGTTTATTATGAAGATGTATGGCTAACATAATTCAAGGAAGATCTAATGGAGCAGATTGAAATGTGTTACTGACACATCAACCGAAGAAGGTTAAAGCGGCAAAATCAATGAATAAGATTAAGCGGGAAAATATGATGGACAAAAAGAAAATGATTTACTTGTCTATATAAGAGACATTGGTTTCATTGTTGAAACAATGCCGGAAGAAGAAGAGACTACAGAATTATCGCGTGAACAAGTTTTCATGCATTCTAATCATACTAGTTAGTGAGAACCAAACTGCAGAACAATTACCGAGCTATAGAGAGTAATTACCGACGGACAGTAAGTTGATATTGTATTGAATCTGAAGTGACATATTGATCAGAAAGATTTGAATGAGCTAAAAATTGATATGTAAACTGTAATTGAAGTTTTTTTAAGGAAGATCATCTACTATTACATATTTAACCATTGTATACAATCAAATCTCTTAACCAAGTGGACTATGAAAGTCTTTTGATGTTTCATTCATAGAGTGAACATTGTTATCCTATCAACCCCAGAGTGACTGTTGGTTAGACAATAACTTCTGGTCTAAAATCCTCTAACAATGTCACACCTAACAATGTGTTTGTAACCTTTAATAGGGTTGGGTCTTCACCGACCTCACTCCAGAAGAGTGAACATTTTTGGGTTGCTAGTCCCAGGTGGTTTTTCCCTTCACAGGGTTTCCACGTTAAATCTCTTGTGTTATGTGTTGATTGTGATATTTTTTTGTTATCATACTTTGCATATTACATGTTAGATTTGATCGGTAACTACTATAAGTTTTAGACTGATAATCAAAAAAAGCACAGACAGTAAAAGTATTTTATGTTTACCAAGTAGCAAAAGTTTAAGAATTGTTTTGGATTATACATTTTATTTTGGGACACTAGATAACTAATTCACCCCCCTCTCAGTTATTCTAACAAAGAGCACACTTAAAATATTATATTGCAGGCACCCAAGATGAAACCATCCAACCACAAAGAGGGGGGACACAAATACCACAGGGAAGCCATAGGAAGGCCCAAATCCCCTTTTTATGAGATCAAATAGTCATGTCAAATGATGAGGATGATTTCTTTGAGTTTTTCCCTTTAACAATAATCCAACCATCTTCGACTTTCGCTACTTTCTTTTGCCAGCAAACCGAATCCATAGAAACAACCCCCAACAAAGAATCTGAAAAACTCCTAGCAAGAGGGACAAAGAAACCATTACCAATAGCAAAAATCATACCAATAGATGTGGCTGGAAAATCAAGATCAGGAATAGAGCATGCTGGGCTTCCAGTAAGAGAAATGACAACACCAAATTCCACACTAGCAGGGCTGGCAGAAACAACGCCCACTGATCCACTAGTAGAGCTGGCAGGAACCAATGAACCACCAACAGAAAAAGAGATGGATCCCTGCAAAGGAGAGTTAGTAGGAAATGCAACCAAAAAAGGGAAAGAAGAGTTCCAAACAAGGGGAGAAAAAGAACAAATATCCTCAGCAGCAAACACCCTAGAAGGGTAGGCAGGAGCACCTCCCATAGAGGTACCAGCAATAGACCTTGGGGCCTTCAACAAAATCAAGCTATTTTCTTCAAGAGAGGGCATTTGCAAAATGAAGGCCTTGTCTGAATCCTTCAAAGAATTAGAAGAGCTTTTAAGGACAGTATAATATTTGGTAGAGGCCTCCTTCTACCAAGTATGAGAAGTTCTCTTCCCTTTGAAGATAGGACAACATTTTGAAGCATGATGACCCATTTTAAAGTATTTTCCGCATCTAAAGGGTATGCCCTCATAATCCAATTGTTGCATCCAACAACCTTTAGATGACTCTATTTTTATTTCAGAAGGAAGACCCAGTGAAATATCAATATCTACCAGGATGCGGGCAAAGGTAGAGTGAAACATATTGGAAGTATTATCATCAATGATCAAAAACTCCCCAAGAGCCTCCCCCACCTCCTCTAGGACAACACCTTGCCAGAGATGAAGAGGAAGATTGGGAAGCCTCACCCAGATAGGCATGTTATTAAAAACTTTAGAAGAGGGATTAAAATCTAGATGTCAAGGTTTTAGCATAAGCAAGAATTTATCCTCCTCCCAACTAAAGAAGTTTTCACATAAAATTTTCATTCGATCCTTATAACTATCAAATTTAGCAAGAAAATAACCTTTAGCTAAAGGGATGATATGAACATTATCTGAGAGGATTGGTTCCCATTTACGGGAGATCCAATCATGAAGTTGGGAAAGAGTCAGCCAGAACTCCCAGAAATGGAAAATCATAGTTGGGCCCTTAAGGATATTAGAGCAATAGTCAAGCTCCCCATCAATGATAGTAGAGTTTGACGGACAGAGATCTAGAAGCAACCAAAGGCACAGAAGAGGGAATCCCATGAGAAGAGCCCCCAACCCCAAGTGAATCTGAAGAAGTAGCTTTAGTGTAGGAACCCTTCACACCACAAGCCGAGGCCTCATACACTGGCCTGGAAGACCCAAAATCCTTAGGGGGGATAGCAGAAGATTGGGGCAGAGAACTAGGAGAAAGATCCAATCCCCCAAATACCACCACATTTTTGAAATTATTTGGGCGGGAAGAAGAAGGCCCCTTCCTTCCCATGCCCGCACCCACATTAGTAGCCAAGGGCGCCACCAAAGAACTAGCCAAAGCCACCATGACAGCAGGGGAAAGAGATCCCAAAACAAGAAGGTCAATAGTAATAGACGAGGCTCTCAGGCGCACAGAAGCGTATGAAACCATGGGCACAACTGCAGGGGAGGAACCCACAATGGCGTCCACAAAAAAAACTCTAGAGAGCACTGCAGAGGCAGCCTCATACACAACAACTTCGCGCATGGGAGCAGTAGTAGAAACATTCACTGCTACAACATGCACAACAGCAAGGCTCACGGGAGTAGTAAGATGCTCAGGAGTAGCATGGCACTCAAGAGCAGCATGGCACTCAGGAGCCATAAGTTAATCCTCCACACTAATAGGTTTTGTTGCTTATACTTGTTCCTTTATTTACATTTTTGTGCACTATAGTTAGCTTCTTATATAACTTAACTTTATCATTTCCTTCATAAATCTCTTTAATATTTTCACAAAGTTCATAAGAAGTCTTTAATGAAATAAGATTAGCTAACTCATTTTTAGATAAAGCACTAAAAATTGCATACCTTTCTTTCTCATTCTCCTCATAGAAAATAATTTCATCTTGAGTATTAAGACCATTCTGAGGAACAACATACTTATTCTCTACATGCTTCCAAGTAGTGTAACCGATCGAGATTGTATATTTTGCCATCTTCTCTTTCCATGAATTGTAGTTGGATCCATCAAACATAGGGATGTTTTTTTTGTGTGTCATTGGATCTACCTCAAGAAGTTAATCTCTCCTTTGAGAAACCAAACTTTGATACCAATTGTTGAACATGCCAAATAACTAAGAGGTGGGGGGGTGAATCAGTTATTCATAAACAATTTCTTAAACTTTTACTAAAACGGTAAGAACTTGAACTGATCAGAAGCTTATAATAGATGTAAACATGAAAGCATAAAAACCATCAACACAATGAAAACCATAATTTATGTGGAAACCCAAACAGGAAAAACCACGGAGAATCTAATTCTCATGAAATGAACATCGATTAAGGTGATTTTTACAAGGGCTCATTGTCAGTTTTTCTCACAGTAGGTTGGATCACTGTTGGTTAGGCTAACTACCTTGAAATATAAAAGAGGCTAACTACCAATAAAAATATGCTCATTGCCAATAATATTAGGTTCAATGCTAGAATATACTACATGAGTTTGAATCCACCACTAAAATCGTTGTTACCAATACTCCGCAATACATAAATGATATAGCAGTCTTCTACTAATTCCATCAACTCACATGAACATAAACACGCACAGATCTTTCCTTTTCATATTTACATTCACTTCACATATTACTCACATACAAGAATCACACAAATAACTAAGATTATTGCTCTTCTTATACTGCTTGATTCCAACAACCAAGTTAGCAAAAATTGATTTGAAATAGGTCACACCGAAGCATTCCTATTGTGGTAAGGAATGAAACATGGACCACCTTTCTCAATACAACATTTCACGTGCATATCAACATGCTACACCATCTCCAAGATCTTCGATACCAAAGGATATGATATACACGTTACACAGAAACTGCTAGGACCAAAGCACAACAAACACACTCCAAATAGGACCAAACTTAAATTAATTTTCTATAGTATGTTGCACACCAAATAGGACCAATACCAACATGGATAAGGAAAAATATTTAAAGCACATCCTTCGGTGTAAACTTCTATCAATACACCAAAATAACCAAATCATGAATGAACCACATCTATACATTAGATATATTGACATCAATGACAACCATTAATGACAACAACAAGAATAGAATCAACTTCACATTCTAACAGTCTATTCTTTCTATAGGTTTTGGGGTTATCTAAACTTTACAAGAGGTGTTTTTTTACCGATATTGCAGGGTCGTATTTTCTAAAACTTTTCTTTTTCAAATATATGAAAAGTATTTTTTCATTCCAATTTTCCCTATATGGCCTATAGGAGTTTCAAAAATCAATTACCTTTTGTAGTTATTTTATATATTTGTATTAAAAAATTTGACATTGGGGAAAGAATTTTTGGTCAATCAGTATAGTCTTATTGGAATACAATGTCATCGAGAGGGGAGGTGAATCAATGGTATTCTAATTTAAATTAAATTGAAATAATCTTCCAAAACTCTAATACATACCTACCATAAGAACATACATACTCAAAATCAAGAATTTTGGATAGACATTATAAACTCAAGACATCAACTCAAATGAGGACAACTTCTATTAAACTAAGTTGAAGCATCATATATGAAAATCATAATAACTTTTGTTGAACTGAGATAGGGATAATGACAACTAACACTGGAAAAACAATATTAAAGATGCATCAACACAATATTATCGTTCATGCAAGATAACTCAAAAACTAAACAATGTATGATAAGTAAATTCACACGAGTACTAAGCACATCAAAGTAACAACTAATAGGATGCCACACTATCTTTTCAACATTGATACAGTCAATATATTTCTCAAAGACAAAGTATTATCTATGTTTCAGTCAATAGAATATTCTAGTCTCACATTACCTGAGACTTAGAATCATATGTACAACATGGATCTAAGAGTCCTAACAATACAAAATTGCATATAATTGTGTCTTATATACAATGTTATATCATGTTATATCATACTAACTTGGAAAATAATTTCTTAAGCACACAATATCCTCTCTCTCTCTCTCTCTCTCTCTCTCTCTCTCTCTCTCTCTCTCTCTCTCTCTCTCTCTCTCTCTCTCTCTCTCTCTCTCTCTATATATATATATATATATATATATATATATATATATATATATATATATATATATATATATATATATATATATATATATATATATATATATATATATATATATCTCCGAACTCACATAAGATACATTTAATAAAATATATACAATGACTTTTGTTCTTAAAAAACTGACATTGTAACTTAATATTGAAACTAAAACTGATATTTCATTTTAAATAGAATAGAATAATCTTATTCAAACTACTCTATAACTGAACCAATATTGTGTCTGTTTAACAAATAATAGAATGATTGTCTCTGAACTTTTTAATCCTTTGTTGTTCCCAAGAGATAACTCAAACTAAACAAAGATTACATTTCAAAAATCTTAAAAACTCTATAACACACAAAATCCTTCGACACAAGAGAGGAGAAACAATTAACTCACAACCACACAAGGGTTCAAAAAAAAAATTCCTAACTCTCAGTAATGAAATATTAACAAAAAGAAAGTAAACAAAATCTTTCACAAAAATCATAACCCTATGAAAGGTTTTCAAACCCCTTAACAAGAACAAATATTTTATCTATGCTATACTAAATAAAGACCATGAGTAATTTTTTAAATCTAAAACACATTACAAAAAATAAATAGTTATTTGAAAGGGAATAACCCATACTAAACAAAATAACAAAAATAGGGTTTGAAAGTTAAAATAAAACTTATGAAAATAATTTGCATACTAATCACTGATAAAAACCAACCAAGATCATAAAAAAACCCTTTACATATGTAAAATAGACTAACCACAAGATTTAGACTTAACAAAACATAATGTTGGAAGATAATAAAAGAGGAAAAAAGACACTTCTATAACCAATCTATTATCAAATCTTTCTGGATTTCTTGTCGAAACTATCAAATCATATGTTGAGTGGATTCTCAATGTAACTTTTCCAAAATGAATCAACTGAATCAAATCTTAGATGTCACCTTTGCATAGCCACCACAAACCATGTCCTAGGTTTTCATGCCATGCCCCTAGCTCGAGGACCCAAGCCTAGAGTTTCAAAAGAAACCAAAATGAAATTCAAAACTTTGTAATATATGAAATACCAAATGTTGGTGCAAAGACATTTTAAACTTTTAATCAAATAAACCATATAGCATGCCAACATTATGTCATATTTTTCAATGCCTTTTTCACAATGTGCAATGCTGACCAAAAGGCATTTGTCTTTGTACATGTATTGTGATACCTTAGGTTTTAAATTCAAAGCTCTATGGTATTCCTAGTCACTTGCAGTGACTTCTCTTCATATATACACTATACATGTATAACTTCATTTGTATAAATGAACATAAATTAATCCTTTATTTACAAAAAGATTCATTCTCATATCTAAGCAACTATCATGGAGGCATCATACGGTCAATATATCATCACTGTCATATGCCTCAAATATACTATCATTGTGAGCACAAATAGTTCTCAATAATTATTGATAAGCCACAAAACAAAATATATTAATGTATACCAAATATATATATGCTAACTTGTATACAAAGCTGCACTGTGCCAATGTTTATGTGAAACATGTAATTATCACTATATATATATATATATATATCAATAAGATGCAATTTGAAATGCAAATACTCATGATCTCTCATGATATCATCATATGGGATATAACATGTGAGATGATATAACATGTATGCTCATGATCGCAACATGTGGGATGATATAAAACATATGCTCATGACCTGAATATAATATGTGTATCATTAAATTAGTATCATTAAATTCAATATCAAATTTTCATAGTAATGATCATGATATCATAATATCACCTTGATGATAATATCAAAGAGTTAGTGTGTAGTATTGTGTCATCAAGGACAACAAACTGAAGGGGAAAAAAAGTCCCCCTTTGTCCTTGGTGGAAAATAATAACTTCCTCTCCCCCTTTTTGTAGCAAGGGAAAATAAAGTCGTGTATATGTATCAAAAACCAATATACATGTTTACCAATAACTAAAAAAAATATGCTTGAACAAGTTGATATAAGATCACATCAATGAAACAAAATGAGCCTAAAAGAGTACATAGGTTGCTTTCTAATTTTCAAATAAAAAAATCATATACCTTAATAAACTACTATAAGACCAAATTAAATAGTAACAAAAGAAAGAACTACCCTGATGTAAAAAATATACCAATACTGCTACGTCAACTTTTTCCAAAGTCACTAGGGAGAACCTTAAGGCATTGCTTTCCCTACTAGAAGGTAGTAAGGACAAGCCGATTGTTAATATTGTGGAAGACCTTGATGAGGTGGTTTCCCATGCTGATGGTCTTGGCTCTAGGACCCATGCGAGTAAAATAAAGAAACTAGATGTCCAGCCCAAGGAGATCATGAATCTGAAGGATTCTATCTAGAAGATGATAAATCTGAAGGATGACACTACTGATTATATCAATCAACAAGATTAGTTATAGGTAGTGGCTTGTTTGTGCTAGTTTTCTTTGTTGGGATTTTTTTTTTGCTGATTTGTCTTTTTGGTCAATGTTGCTAGAGGGGGTCCTATCTCTTGTCCCTCTAGTTGTTCTAATGTTCTTTTTTCTCTAGATTCCCATCTTTCCTTCCTTTTGTAAAGGGTTTCAGGGTCCCTTCAAAACCTACTTTTACCTTAATAAAAAGCTTTCCCCAAATGATCATAATCAAAATAGCTTGAATAATAATCATGAAGTATTGGAATCAAGGTTATCTTGATAGTATTATAGAATAATTACTTGAAAATGAAACATATATACCTAAAAGTATAGACATGTTTGCTTATATACTATCTCAAATACATGTCATGTCACTTTAGAAGAAGGTGTCAAGTGTCAAACAAAACTAAAAAACTATAAATGTCACTTGAATCATCAATAACAACACAATTGAATTAAAATAAATACCACAAACTATCAAGCAAATCAATTAGTCCACTATACTGATAATCACTATGAGAATCAAATTTATACCACCAAGTAACCTGTATCATCATATAAAACTATGAAGTTCATCATAGAAAATCATGAAACATCATCCTTGTACTGAAAAAAATCGTTAAGTCTGATAAACATCATATAAATAGATCATCTGAATACCAATATTGTAATATTAAAACCAGTGGTACCACTAGAACCCAAAGCAAGAAAACTATATAAACCAATTGAAAATCTCTCGCTGATAACACTATAATCTCAAACAAAATAATGTAGGGCCACCTTAAGACTAAATTGATGCAATACCAAGAAAACAATAAACTGATGAATATGATAAATATACCACCAAACCAATATCAAGAAAGAATGTCACATTTTCTCTTGCTAACTCCATGATTGGAAGTGGATTACTGATAGAATCACTATATAACAAGTCACAAATGCCTTAAGGAGCATCATGATAAGAGCAACACGACCACTCTAGATAGTAATAGAATCAAGAAGTAGGGAAAAAATCCCCCTAAATTATTATACTATTATAGTCCACAAAGAAAGTTAGAACATATGAAGTTTTCCAAAACACCAATTATCCCATTGAAGACCAAAAACAACCTCTACACCATGTAGCCAAATCAGATCAGTACTTATCAATGTATAAAAAACAATTCAAACAACTAAAGTATCAACCAAATGATGAGGAATGATCACACCATTCTGATTTTATCAAAGAAATGTTACTATTGAAACATAACAAGGGCCCAGTAGGTGCACGAGATCCAGGTTCAAGAAGATGGAGGATGACAACAAGAACGACATGGAAGATCTGAAGTTGTCTGCTGCAAACATTTAGATTCTTGCTGAGCAGGCTGTAGAACTAATGAAATGTGTTTAGACAACATCTTGATGTCTTGCTTTCCTTTTTGCTGTCCTTTGTCTTTTGGTTGTTCTTTATGTTTAAGGACTCGATTGTGTTGTGTTTTTTGGTGCTGTTGCACTTGCCCTCTTGGAGCTTAAATGTTTTATCTTTTATCATTATGTAAAAGGTTTCGGGTCCTTTCAAAACCTATTTTTACATAATCAAAACATAACATCAATATTATTGTGATACTTAAGGATATATCATAGCAATAATATCAACAAATATTCACTGAGAATCTAACAAAGACTAACCTAAAGACATCAATCTCAACTGAGGACATCACACTCAACATATTTTTCTCCATTTGAATACCTCTTCATAGAAATCATCCCATGAACCATATCAATGACCAGCATCAAAAGATTCTAACTTTTGAAACACCAGCTAGCCTTCAACAAAGCATTGTTGACTTTAAATAGAAACACTTATTAACAAGAGATCCTCACCAAAAACCATAAATTTTTAAGGACATAGGAGTCATGATCTTGTCATGATACCTTATCACTGGATACATTTAAACTTGTACATACTAGAACTTCAATATCATATAAATTATGTATTCAATAAGAAATTTAATGACCTATCAATGAATTCAATGACAAATCATTAAGTTCCTTATTAGAGACACAACACATAGGACATTGAACTTTAATTAGTTTAAGTTTTATCATGTATCAACTAATAAGATAGTAGAATAATATTATTAAAAATATAAATAACATAGGCCATGATAAACACTTGACATTAAAGTACACTTGAACCTACCAAATGACTCACATGTTTATAGTACTTAACCTTGCAAGATTTACACACCTTAACACTTGATATGCATAAGCCTCGTATTAACTCATTTTGATATTCTCTTGCCAAACATTTCTTTAGTTACCTAGATCTTCTTTCTTTTCTTTCTCATACTTTTTTCTCCAAACTATTTTGATCCGTTTCACTATCATGTTGTTTTTAGATGATTTCATGAAACTATTTCTGCAAGATTTCCCTTTATCATCAAAATCATCACATCTATAGCACATGTCTAGGGATTTATAACTTCTCATGAATATAACTTCATTGTTTATAATCTTTCTATCATAATTCATTACAACATGACAAAGTTAGTTACATATAATGCATGTAACTTTATTCTTTGTATATGCCTTCTCATTAATATTTTTTTGCCAATCATTTTTCTTTGTATGCGTCCTACATTCTAATTCTTTATGTCCATATGCAAAACAAGAATGAAATTAATCATGAAATTAAAAATAATCATACCTTGCAAACCTGTCATTTCTTCTTCTACCTTTATGAGTGTCGTAAGTCTTAGGAATAACATTAGAATTGTTTAAAATTTTCCTCTTTCTTGGGGTTAATGTAACATTGTAACACTATCATTTCCCATCTACAGATACAGAGATTGTTTCATTTTTTGACTCCTTTATATATAAAGAGGTTTTTCCTATCTCATATCCTATCCCAGTAGGATCCTTATGTTGTCTTTTCTTACCTAGCATCTCATTTAACTTGTTTGTACTTTCATCAAACTTATGGTTATTTTCTAACTATTTTATAGCATGCTTTATATCATTCTTTAAAGAAACAATCTCTTCCTCAAGTTTATGACACTTGAAATTTTTAATTTCCAAATTTGATTTTGATACTTCTATTATTCTCTTAGCCTCTTCTTCTCTTCTCTTGGATTCTTCAAGTTGATTTTTACAATCTGTGATTAGTTTTTCTGCATTCTCAATGGCTGAAAGAATTTTAGCCTTAAACTCCTTTTCATCTTGGAGTATCTTCTATAAGTCTCTATGAACTCTTCTAAGTTTCTTTAACTCATAAATTATACATAATAACTCTCCCTCAAAGTCAACATCAACACCTAAAACTTCTTGTTCTAACTCACTCAAAATCTAAGCTTCTTATTTAACTCTAGGACTGACTTCATTATCTCTTTTAATATAAACTAGAAAAGAATTTTCTTGGGACAAGAAATTACAGGTTTTGACACTATTTTTTTTCTTTTCAACTCTAGTTCTTTTGCACTTACCCATAACAAGTACTCCACTACCAAGAAATCCCTAAGTTGGGTAGATAGGGTTTGGATATGATACCCCTTGTTGGAATACAATATTGGCATTTGATGAAGATGACCATGTGATGAATTGTATAGTGTTATCATTGTCAAGAACAAGTCTTATAGGATGATTGGATCATATATACTAGTGACAAAGTTAATTGCACAAGGAATTTTCTAAGTATCCAATGTATCAATGATAACACAATCAATCATGGTGAATGTGATGCTTCATATATACTTGATGCAGGAGCATCCTAGGTGTAAGAGCAATCTTGCATCACCCAAAACTATTTTTGGTTTCTTTTCAATAAGGGTTATCTTGTGCAGAGCTGCTATTTTTGGAAAGTTACTATTTTTAGTAAGTTTTCCGTTCGAGCTCAGAATGGTCTATTTTCTTGCTTGGAGGTTCATTTTGGTCATATTAGCCTGCCAGTAAAGTTTCATTACCAGATCAAGTTTAGTTTTGAAGATATTGAAATTTTTTGGTATTGGCAGCAGGGTACAGAAACTTTGAACTCAATTTTGAAGGCTTTAGAGGCTCCGAATGAGGTTGAAATGTCGATTGAATGAAGCTTGCTTGATTCAAGAATTGTAGAGCACTTCGTGCCCTTTCTGAAATGGGGTCATAATAGTAAATCGGGTCAACGGGTGATGACTTGTGGTCTTCGAAAGTTGGGTCACCTGAAATGGTGGAAAATAATTTTTCTTCAAAATTTTTGTTTGGGTTTCAAAAGTTGTTTTGAGCCGACTCTGATGTAATAAAATGAAAAATAAAATAATTCTAAGTTTGGTCGGCCTTAGAGGCTAAAATTATGGAACCTTCCCAGGCGGTGGAAAATTGCCTATATAAGGAAGGCCCGTAGTGTTGTCTAAGGCAGTTCAAAGCAGTTCAAAGTAGTTATGGGTAATAATTTGAGGCTTTTTCCTATAGAATATTGTAAGGGAAATGCCCATGTGGCTTTTCATATTGTAATTCTAAAATTTGTAATTCCACATTTGTGGAGATAATAAGAATCCCATTTTTTGTTCTTGCAAATTGTTGTTGTTCTCCATTTTTGTTATGTGTTTGTGGTATTAAGGGGAGAACCTTTCAATAATACTGATGTTTCATTTTAAACAAAATAAAATAACCTTATTCAAACTACTCTATAACTGAACCAATATTGTTCCTTTCTAACAAATAATAGAATGATTGTCTCTAAACTTCATAATCATTTGGTGTTCCCAAAAGATAACTCAAACTAAAAAAAGATTACATTTCAAAAACCTTAAAAACTCTATAACCCACAAACTCCTTTGACACAAGAGAGGAGAAATAGTTAACTCACAACCACACAAGGGTTCGAAAAAAAAAATCCCAACTCTTCACAATGATATATTAACAAAAATAAACTAAACATAATCTTTCAAAAAACTCTTACCCTATGAAAGGTTTTCAAACCCCTTAACAAGAACAAATATTTTATCTCTATTATACTAAACAAAGGCCATGAGTATCATTTTAAATCTAAAAAACATTATACAAAATAAATAGCTATTTCAAAGGGAATAACACATACTTAGTAAACAAAAAATTTACCAAAGATAAAGAAAAAATAGAACTAGACTAAGTTTTGAAAGTTAAAACAATACTTATGAAAAGAGTTCACATACTAATCACTGACAAAAACCAACCAAAATCATAAAAAAACCCTTTACATATGCAAAATAGACTAACCACAAGATTTAGAGTTAACAAAACATAATGTTGGAAGAGAAACAAAGAGGAACAAAGACACCTGTAAAACCAATCCGTTATCAAATTTTTGGATTTCTCGTCCAAATTGTCCAATCATATGTCAAGTGGATTGTTAATGTAACTATTCCAAAATGAATCAACTGAGTCAAATCTTAGATGTCACCTTTGCAAAGCCACTACAAACCATTCCCAAGGTTTTCAGATTGTGCCCCTAGCTTGAGAACCCAAGATTAGGGTTTCAAAAGAAACCAAAATGAAATTCAAAACTTTGTAATATATGACATTACCAAATTCCAATGCAAGGGCATTTCAAAATTTTAATCAAATAAACCATATAACATGCTAAAATTATGGTATATTTTTCAATGACTTTTTCATAATGTGCAATGCCAACCAAAAGGCATTTTCCTTTGTACATCTATTGTGAAGCCTTAGGTTTTAAATTCAAAGTGATATGGTATTCCTAGTCACTTGTAGTGACTTCTCTTCATATACACTTAGATAACCGAGAAGGAGGGTGAATCAATTAATTCCAGTTATCCTACAGTCCCAAATACTCCCAGATGTATAAAACAAATCCTTCCAATTAATCTAAACAACTTGGTAAAACTTTGTCTGTGCCCTTTTGTTCATTAACCGAATACCAGTAAAATTAACTAGTGTATATACCGATCAAACCAGTAATTGTAATTTGTAAAGTAAAATAAAAAATCATCACAACCATACACATATAACACTTGATTTTTAACGTGGAAACCCTGTTAGGGTAAAAACCACCTCGAACCGTTACCCAAAATAATTTCACTCTTATGAAGTGAGATCAGTTAAGAGCCAACCCTATTAAAGGTTACAAAACACATTGTAAGATGTGACCTTGTTAGAGGATTTATCACTAACAGTTCTCGGTGACCAAACATTCACTATGGGGTCAACAAAAAAAAATCAAAATTCATTAAATGTCATAATGAAATAAATAAAGACTATTAAGTCCCACTCGACTAAGAGATTTATCTGTAGAAATGGTTAGAATGCAATAGTAAATGATCTGATTCAAATACAACTTCCTTTGCAGATTTTCAGATATGTGCTAAGATCAAAATACCTTTGGCCATCATAATCACTTCAATTTCTTTCTATCCTCCAACTTTATTCTGCTCGGTTAATTCCTTTCTCTGATGCTCGGTGTTGTCTGTATATTTGCTCGGTTCTCACTTTAACCTATCTGACCAGCTTTGCATGAATGCAATCTTCTCACATGCATTCTTTCATTATGAATCTCTTATCTCCTTTTATAGACATGATAAACCATTTTATTCTCATCTATAGGTTTTGCCTCTTAATCTCCTTCATTTATTTTGTTGCTTCAACCTTCCTCAGAACTTGTGCCTCAAACGCATTTCATTCTTCATCATCCAATCTTCCTTGAATTTTGTCAGCCGTAGATCTTCATAAAAAACTTTATCTTTAACCTCAGAATCATCCAGATTTGTCCAGCTCATCATCTTAGTTGGCAATCACATGTTGCATATTATTTCTTTCACTCGTTCAATACCATAATGTGTAAGTGACTTCTAACTCAGTTAATATTGTACTCGATATACACTACACTTACTCGGTGTACATTGTTTCAACTTGGTGTATACTAAGTTCTTCATTTACCGACCACATAAATTTGTTCATTATTGATCTTAAATTCTTAACAAAATTATGTAATACAATAAAATCACCACAATAATGTCATAGAATCATCAATAAGTTACTTAATGAATACCATACTCATATCTTTCTCATGCATCTTATCTTCATGTTAATATCTCATTCCTTCACCATTATTTCCTTATTCAGATGTTTGTAACTATCATGATAAGTACAGTTAAAACTAGTTGACATCAATGACAATATAATAACTGATTTAATGTGTCGCATATACCTTTGTAACTTGGTGATCATCTCCACATGTATAAAAATCTCTCCCTTTCAAGTATTTCAGTTCCTTACCACTTTCTCTTTCTACTTTTGCTTTATACCATTTAAACATTTTGAAAGCTTCTGATTTTTCTTTTAAGAACATGAAAGTCATCATCCTAGAGAAATCATCAACAAATAAGATAAATTATACATCTCCATAATAACTACAAGTTCTCTCAAACCACATAAGTCAGTATGAACTAACTCCAAAATAGCATTAGATGAGTAATGTTTTCTCTTGAAACTAGACTTTGACATCTTACCCATTTGACATTGTTTGCACATTACATGGTTGGGTTTAGATATGTTCAATAAACCTCTAACTTTCCTTTTCTTACTGATTTTAATCATGTTGTCAAAGTTCACATGACATAACCTCTTGTGACATAACCAAACATCTTCATTTTTAGCCAACAAACACAAAGTTTCAGTATTGTCCAACTAGAATAAGTTATCTTTTGATTGTTTACCAGTACCGATCAACTTTCCAACTTCATCATAGATTTTTACCTTTCTATTCTCAAATGCAACCCGGTAACCAATGTTATTCAATTGTGCTACACTCAACAAATTATAGTTAAGTCCTTTCTTCCAATATGCATTTTCACATCTGATCTTATTATTCAACAATATAGAACCTTTACCTTTCACTAGACAAGGTGTATCATTTCTCATTTTCACAGATCCACCATTATTATAATGTTTAAGATATTCAAATTTTTCTTCATCACCAGTCATATGATGTGTGCAACCACTATCAATAATCCAAGCATCATTCTTGCTAATTTTGGAAATAAGTGTTGTTTCAACATACCTTTCTTCTTCTTTGGAATCTTCCTTCAATGCAACAAATACCACTTTTATGTCTTCATCAATTTCAGTCCCGGTCTCATCATCTTCATATTCAACTAGGTAGCATGTCTTCTTGCCTTTATCTCTATAGTCTCGATTGTCTCTATTGCCATATTGTCGGTTGCCTCTATGATCTCAGTAATTTCTTCTGTCATTCTTCCTTTCATTTGATCTTTCATTTGTTTTCTCATCAACTTTCTTGTTAGGACATCATGCAACAATATGACCAATCTCTTTACATTTAAAACATACCAAGGGTAGTTTACCTCTATATCTTCCTTTGCCTTTTTGTAGTCTTCTAGCCATTAATGCTTCAAGCTCATCAAGTTCATCTTCTTCAGCTTCACTTTCATTTTAATTTCTTATCTTATGTTTGTTGCTTGATCTTCCAATTTCTAGAGATGACATAAATGCAGATTCTACCTTAGGTAACATACCATTGTCATAGTTATTAAGCTCAAATGTAGTCAATCTTCCAATCAGACTATCAAGTGAAATATTATTACCAAGAGCTACTCTCATTTCATGAATTGCAAAGACTCTAATAGCATAGGTAGGTAACAATGTTCTGAGAATTTTACTTACCACAATGTCTTCATCAATAGTCCCACCTTCTCCTCGGATTCCATTCACCACTTCCTTGATTCGATTGTTGTACTGAGTGATGTTTTCACCTTATTTCATCTTCATATCATCAAAATTTCCTCTTAGACTTTTAGCTTTTTCTTTGAACACATTCACATCTCCTCAATGAACTAGTGTAATCTTGTCCCACATCTTCTTTGTAGTTGTACATGTCTTAATGTCTTCAAATTCAACATCTTATAGAGAAGAAGAAATATCAATCATCATAGCATTATGTTCTTGTCTTTCTTTCATCTATGTGACATTCAAAGGACCAATGTAGGTATAAACTCATTTTCCAAGTAGTACATTACATAATCTCCAATCCCTGATAGATATAACTTCATCTTGCTTTGCCATGTTGAGAAATTATCTTTGTTTAGCTTTGGCACCTCTCTCTTATACATCTTGTGATCTTTAACTTAAGTCCTTCAAACTTCTTCCTTGAAGTACACTAGCTCTGAAACCAATTGTTAGATAACTGAGAGGGGGAAGGGGGGGGGGGGGTGAATCAGTTAAGTCCATTTATCCTACAGTCCCAAATACACTTAGATGTATAAAACAAACCCTTCAATTAATCTAAACAACTCAGTAAAACTTTGTCTGTTCCTTTCTGTTCATTAACCGAATACCAGTAAAATTAATTAGTGTATATACAGATCAAACCAGTAATTGTAATGTGTAAAGTAAAATAACAAATCATCACAACCATACACATACAACACTTGATTTTTAATGTGGAAACCCTGTTAGGGGAAAAACCACCTGGGACCGGTACCCAAAATAATTTCATTCTTCTGAAGTGAGCTCAATTAAGAGCCAACCCTGTTAAAGGTTACACAACACACTGTAAGGTGTGAGCTTATTAGAGGATTTATCACTAACAGTTCTCTGTGACCAAATATTCACTATGGTGTCAACAATAAAATAATAAACATTCATTGAATGTCATAATGAAATAAATAAAGACTATTAAGTCCCACTCGGTTAAGAGATTTATCTGTAGTAATGGTTAGAATGCAATAGTAAATAATTTGATTCAAATAAAACTTCCTTTGCAGATTTTCAGATCTATGATAAGTTCAAAACACCTCTGGCCATCATAACCACTTCAATTTCTTTCTATCCTCCAACTATGTTCTGCTTGGTTAATTCCTTTCTCTAACGCTCAGTGTTGTTTGCAAAATTGCTCGGTTCTCACTTTAACCTATCTGACCAGCATCACATGAATGTAATCTTCTCACACGCATTCTTTCATTATGAATCTCTTGTCTCCTTTTATAGACATGATAAACCATTTTCTTCTCATCCATATATTTTTCCTCTTAATCTTCTTCGTTTATTTTTTCGCTTCAACCTTCCTTAGAACTTGTGCCTCAAACACGTTTCATTCTTCATTATTTGATCTTCCTTAAATTTTGTCAGCCGCAAAGTTACGATTAACAAGACATAAATAATAGTTACATGCAAATATAACCAATATCATAAAATAATAAACCACACATAAGAGAACATAAGACATAAAGATTTAACATGGTTCACCCAATCCCTAGACTACATCCACCAACAATGAGTCCAATATTCTTTTATCCAGTGATTACAACCTGATTACAATCTGTAATCCCTTACAACTCAATACCACCGCAAGAAGCTACTAAAATACCTATCATGAAATCCCTAACCCTAAGCCATTTTGTACAAGATTTTTGCCGCTTTAGGGTTAGAATTGGTTACAACATGTCAGCCTGAAAAAATAGCTGCAAAAATTAGCTAGAAAAAATAGCCCCAAATTTTTTTTGGGGTGATGCTCCAAACCCCACAATAAATGAAAAGTGTATAGTACTTGCCTAATCAATCACCATAGACCAACACATAGATCTTAATAACAAAATTTATCTTTAACCTCATAATCATCCATTTTTATCCATCTCATCATCTTAGTCAGAAATCACATGTTCCATATTATTTATTTCACTCAGTCAATATTGTGATGTGTCGGTGACTTCTAACTTAGTTAATATTGTACTCAGTATACACTACATTTACTCGGTGTACACTGTTTCAACTCGATGTATACTAAGTTCTTCATTTACCGACCACATAAACTTGTGCATTCTTGATCTTTAATTCTTAATAGAATTATGTAAATACAATCAAATGACTAACATAATGTCATAGACTAATCAATAAGTTACCCCAATGAATACCATAGTCATATCTTTCTCATACATCTTATCTTCATGTTAATATCTCAATCCTTCACCATTATTTCCTTCTTCAGATGTTTGTAACTATCATGATAAGTAGAGTCAAAACTAGTTGACATCAATAACATTATAATAACTAATTTAATGTGTCACATATACCTATGTAACTCGGTGATCATCTTCACATGTATAACAATCTCTCCCTTTCAATTATTCAATTAGTTGTAGTCTATCAATACACACTATGATGGTATAACTTCATTTGTATAAATGAGCATAGAGTAATCCTTTTTGCAAAATTATTCCTTCTCATATCTGAGCAACTATCTTGGAAGCATCATACAATCAATATATCATCACTGTCATTCCTCAAATATATTCACTATGAGAAAAAATAGTGCTATGTAATCATTGATAAGCCACAAAACTAAATATATCAATGTATACCAAATATATATGCCAACCTATATAAAAAGATGCATTGTGCCAATGTATATGTGCAACATGTGTGTGTGTGTCTATATGTGTGTGTGTGTGAGTGTGTGTGTGTGTGTGTGTGTGTGTGTGTGTCTACACACACACACACACACACACACACACACATATATATATATATACAATTTGAAATGCAAATTCTCATGATCTCTTATGTTATATATATATACATATATACATATACATATACATATAGATATATATATATATATATAGATATATATATATATATATATATATATATATTATATATATATAATATATATATATATATATATATGTGTATATGTATATGTATATGTATATGTATATGTATATGTATATGTATATGTATATGTATATGTATATGTATATGAATATGTACATAATATATATATATATTATACATATACATATATATATATACATATATATCTATATATATCTATATATATACATATATACATATACATATATATATATATATACATATATATATATATATGTGTGTGTATATATGTGTGTATATATATATATATATATATATATATATATATATATATATATGTATGTATGTATGTATGTATGTATGTATGTATGTATATGTATATGTATATGTATATATACATATATATATACATACATATATATATATATATACATATACATATATATATATATACATATACATATAGATATATATACATATACATAAAGATATATATACATATACATATATATATATATATATATATATCTATATGTATATGTATATATATATATCTATATATATATATATATATATATATATATATATATATATATATATATATATATATATATATATATATACTAAATATATATATATATATATATATATATGTATATATATGTGTGTGTGTATATATATATATATATATATATATATATATAATTTGAAATGCAAATTCTCATGATCTGTTATGTTATCATCATGCGGGATATAATATGTGAGATGATATAACATGTATTCTCATGACCTAAATACAATAATGTGTATCATTAAATTCAATATCAAATGTTCATACTAATGCTCATGATATCATATTATCACCTTGCTAATAATATCAGAGAGTTAGTCCATATTGTTGTGTCATCAAGAACAAAAAA